>JAKSZT010046586.1:14427728-14637012 GCA_026826555.1 Tolypeutes matacus
TGTTTCACATTGAAACAAAATTTAATATTTTCCTTGACTAGTCAAGGAATATATTCTACCTTCATTAATATATTCTACCTATAATAAACAGCCTGCTTCTTTATGTATTCTTGAAAGCCCTTTCTAAAAATCCTTTTACAGTTAAGTTTCACAGTTTGAAAAATATGAATTTTCAAAACTAGTTGAAATTCCCTTCCAGCATGAACTCCTTTAGAGGGTGAAACTAAGGATAGAAACCAAATATCCTAATTTAGTAGGACAGGGACAATAAGAGTTAAGGAAAGAGAAAGTGCAGCTAAAAGAGAGTAAGGGAACTGGTGCCAGAAAACTTCAGAGAGTACAAGCCATCAAGGTTTAATATTACAAAAAGAAATAAAAAGAGAGAGAGCTTGATATTGTTATGTTATAAAGTGATCTTGAATTCCCTTTTCTTCTAAAAGTTCAAAAATCTAATTTCCAATAGAAAGAATTTAAAATTGAGTTCAGAGTTAATGTTAGAAAAAGAGAAAAGGATCAAAATAACATCCTGAAATAAGAACACACTTGATGAAACTATAATTCAGATGAAATTAAAATATAATCTTTCAAAACAAGCCCAAAATTAATAAAATGACAAAATGTGTGAATAAACAACATGAAATTTGATAGAAATCAGGAAAGAACTGGCAATAAAATAAAAATTTGGATGAAAAAATAATCTAGATAAAACAAAAAGAACAAATAAACATAATAGATAATGTTTAAGAGAAATACAAGATAAAAAGGAGTAAAATCTAAAAATCAAAAATAACTGAGAAAACAATATGAAAAGAATATGATAGAAAGTGAAAAATATAGATGTCTGATGAAGAATATCTAACATACATATAATGGGAGTTCCTGAAAAAGTGAATTAAAGCAAAGGTACTAAACAATTCCAAAAATAATAGTTAAAGGAAATGTTTTATGAAATAGTAGAAGAAGGAAAAGAAGAAGAAAGAGAAGGAGAAGGAGAAGGAGAATGGGAGGTTAAGGTGGGGGGAGAAAGGAGGAAGGGAAACAGAGAGAGGAGGGAGAAATAGGGAGGGAGGAGGAGGAACTAAAGCCACATATTCAAAAAGCAGACCACATACCAGAAAATATCAGTCAGAACTATTAATATCCAGATGTATTCTACCTAAAAAACTGGGGTTTACAATAAAAAAAAAAACATTTAGTATTTAGGAATAAAGATGAAATCATTTAAAATGGAAAGAAAATCATATTATTAGACTTTTGATGGCAACAATTTATGCCAGAAGATAGTGGAGCAATATCCACTTGCTTTTAAGACACTAAAAGCATGAATATGTGAATCAAGGATAGGATTTTATATCCAGCCAAGTTGACTTTTAATTATAAAGGCTGTGAATAGTTATTAATAGTATGTAAGAAATTAAAGAATATCATTCCCATGAATGCGTCATAAGAAATGAGGTACAGATCATCAAAATGACAGGATAAACAGTGGTAGAAGGACTGGTGGTGAGTATTAAATATATATACGCATAGAACTAACATTAAATATTGGCACTAAGATATGAATAATGTTACAAAATGAATGAATGCTCAGATATGTAGACACAGTGCAACTATTAATGGGAGTGGACTAGCAAAAGCATGAAAAAATAGAATGTTTGCTGAATGCTTTATACTTATCATTTGGGAATAAAAGAATATTACTTCATCAAATACTGAGGAGAAGGAGGAGAAGAATAAAAAGAGGTTATGAGCTAATTTTAATGTTCATAGTAAGAGAATGGCAGATAATAGCCAAAAGAAAAGATGTTACAGTGAAGGTAAATATTAGATTAAAATATGTAAAAATATGTGTTGCAGTTTGATATGGTTTATGAATTTCAAAAATAGATAATGGATTATGTTTGTAAACTGGTCTGTTGCTCTGGGCATATTAAATTGTATTGGATTCAGAGGTTTCACTTTTACTTGATTAAATTATGATTAAGGCTTTGATTGGGCCATGTCAGTAGAATGTTGAGTCCCTGCCCATCAAGGGGGCAGGTACTCACAGAGGAAACCACAGGCAGAAGAGAGAGTTTTGGAGGTTTTTGATGCTGGAGCCCTGGGAAGTAAACTTACAGAAAAGAACACAGTAACTGAGAAGGCTCCATAGACACAGCAGAGGCCCCAGGAAGAGAGCAATCCTGAGAGTCTACAGCTGACCTTGTGGAGAGAACAGAGCAGCTGAGCCTAGAGAGAAATGAGCCCTGGGAGAGAGTCAAGACTTATCCCAGCCTACAGCTGTTATTGAAAGAAGCTGGGACCACGGAGCATGAAGAGGAAGAGGAAGGCTGGACCCTTGCCAGGCATTGGCAGCCATCTTGCTTCACTATGTGGCAACAGAGTTTGGTGAGGAAGTAACTTTTAGTTGGACTCTTTAGGGCCTTGTGACTGTAAGCTTCTACCCCAAATAAATACCCTTTATAAATGCCAACAAATCTCTGGTACTTTGCATCAGCACCCCTTTAGCTGAATAATACAATATGGAAACATTCTGATTTTCCTTCTAAATTCACTGAAAAAGTGTTAGAAATAATAATTAATATTTTTTAAAAAAAGAGAAGAGTGTATAAAATAAATTATACAGAAAATAGATTATAGGCAGAAGGACACTTTTCATAAACTATTTAAATATATATGTATAAAACAATATTACAGAATGAAAGCTAAAATATTAATCATATTAATAAAAATAAATGATTGTCTTCATAAAATAAATAAAATTTCAGATTAGCTATGAAAACAAAACTAATACTAGGTTATACACAAGAAATACATACATAAATAATAACTAAAAATAAAAAAGATTAATAGTGACATATCAGAAAAATAGAAATAGAAATAAAGCAGAAATAATTATGAAATCTTATGAAAACATGAATAAAGAACTAAAGATGAAAAACTACTAAATGAAAACTAAAATGAGCTTTATTTTTTCAATGATAAATTCTCAGAGTAAATAATAACTTGCTCATTAATATTTATGCACCCAGTAAAATAAGAAGTTTATAAAGCATACAGTACCAGAGATACAAGGAGAAATAAGCATTGTAACATTAATAATAGGAGACCTTAGATTACCTCTCTCTATCCAAGGTTTATGAAGTAGAAAAAGCATGTAGTAAGAATATAAAAGATTTAATGATATCACAAATAAAGATCTTATAAATAATTACATTCCAAATGCTAATAACTTTTCAAGTAAACATTCACAGAAATGACTGCATCTAAATCTACAAATAAAATAAATTCCAAAAATAGAAGTAATATAAATTGCATTACTGACTAAAAGAATATATAACAAAATAATGAGAAAAAAAAATAAACACCCTCTGTGCCCCTTCTAGTTGGAGATTAAAGCATGTTATAAAATAACTCTTGGGTACAATGGAAAATATAAGGTAAAAAAATCAGAATCTATGGAATGTAGCTAAAATAGTTATTAATGGGAAGAGCATAACATTAAATATCTATATCAGGATATAATAAACATTAATCAATAAAAGCAATGCCCAACTCATAAAGCTAGAAAAATAAAGAAAATGAAAACAGAGCAGAAATAAAGAATTAATATAAAAGCAGACAATATCATGTTAAAAGATTGAAAAGAGTAAGTTTAATAAATAAATTTAAAAACTGATTTTTAAAAAGAAAGCCAACAACATAGACAATCCACAAGCTAACATATTCAAGGAAAAAAGAGAAAGCAAAATGCAGCTTACCAAAATGTAAGCCAATAAAGATAAAAACATTTACCACATTAATTTCCATGAAATACATAAAGAAAGTAATAAAGCACTCCTCCAAAAAGCAACACTAGGCTCAGACATTTCTTTAGGGGAATTTTATAAAACATTGAAAGATCAGGTAGTCATAATACTACTTAAAATATTTTAAGTATTTTAAAAGAATACTTTTAAAAGAAGTATTTATTTTTCTAAGAATAAATTCTTAGAAAAAAATTATTCTTCTAAGGCCATTTTATGAAATGAGTATAATGTTAGTCTACAAAATTTGGCAAAGATTGCACAGAATTGAAAGCTACAGACCAATATCACATATATCTATCTGTGCAAAGTCTTAAATATTTGCAAACTTAATCCAAGAATAAATTTTAAAAACCATAATGATCAAATACAGTGAAAGTGTGTTTCAATATTAGGGAATCCATTAAATTAATTTAATAGAAATAAGGAGAAAAATCAAAAGACCTGCTCCATAAATGCAGAAAAGGCATTTGATAACATTCCAAATCCTTTCATGTTAAAAAAAATACACACGCACATATATATAATTATTTGTATAAAATCACTAATTAAATAAAAATTAATGATCCCTCTTCACTAGGATAGATCAAACTCAACGTCTATGAAATGGAGAAACACTAGAGGCATTTTCACTAAGGCTAGTAAGAATATACACTATCTCTCTTAATATTTAACATTTTATTGGGAGAATTAAACAAAGGAATCAGACAAGAAAGGGTAATTGAAGGTGTACAATTGGAAAGGAAGTCATAAAACTTTATTTCTAATACAAATATGCTAGCTAGAAGGAAAAAGAGTAGCAGCTATGTACAGCAGGGGAAGTATATAGAGAGATTGAGAGGTGATGAGTTTTATTTGTTCATTTCTTGTTTGTTATTATTATTGGAATAATGAAAGTGCTCTAAGAATGATCGAAGTGATGAATGCACAATTATGTGATTATACTGAATGCCATTGTTTGTACACTTTGGATAGATTTATGCTTTATAAATATGGTCAATAAAATGGATTTGTTAAATAAAAATCTTTATTTATAGATGACACAATTATTATGTGGAGCATCCCAAAAAATTCATTAGAAAAATGACCAAATTATAAAGGAGAAGAATTTAGCATTTAGTATGAATATGTAGATGAAAAGCAAAGAAAAAAAAAGACAAAACGAGACCAGAACAAAAATCAAGAAATGTATATAACCTATAAGAGGAAAATTATAAAACATTATAAAAAAGAGAGTAAAACAAAACAAAAAAAGGATAAACTGAAGCATTAAAAAAATATGATGGGGGCGGGGGCAGGTGTGGCTCAAGCAGTTGACTGCCTGTTTCCTACGTGGGAGGTCCTGGTTTCGGTTCCCAGTGCCTCCTTTAAAAAAAAAAAAAAAACCAAGCAAAACAAATGATAAAACCAGCTCAAGGGAGGCAACATGACTCAGACGTTGAAGCTGGCGTCCCACATAGGAGGTCCCAGGTTCAAACCCTGGTCCCTGGTAATTAAAAAAAAAAAAGTTAGAAGGAACAGGGATAGAAGTGAGATCTTTAAAAATATACTTTTTCTTTAAAAGTTGATTTTGGATTGATTTATAATACTTATATAATTATAAAAGATAAATAAAGGAAACAATTCCTTACAGTTAGATGTAATAAAAAATAAATAAATAACCTAACTATTCCAAGGGATTTAAACACAAGAATCTAACAGTTTATCCCTAGTGGGATATATCCTAAGGACAAAAGAACTGCAAAAACAAAACACAATATAACTTTTAAAAAGTATAATATCAGTAGATGGTTGGCTGTACTATTCTGGGTCTGTTGTATATGTAATGTGGGGTAAATGAAAACATCAAGCATATATAATATTCTAATTCTATCACCCTTAGGGTCCTTGAGAACTGAGATTGTCCATGTAGGAGGAAAGAGATAAAAATATAAGATAGAAGAGATTAATTAAAAACCTTGTAGAGTTTAATTTGAATCAGCAATGTCAGTATGAACTCATGTCCATCTTACTTAAAAGAAAACAAAACAAAAAACCTAGCTTTGTCAATCAAAACATAAATAGATTCAATAAATAGAAAATAAATGGCCAATCAAGTAGCAATTAGCACTCTATTGTTTCAATTGTTCTTTCCAAACACCATTTCTCAATTAAAAGGAACCTGAGCTCCCTAGAGAAATCGTTGATTCCAAGTCCTGGGCAAGAAATATACCACCTGAGTCTGGAATATCTTGTCATTACAGATAGTAAGGAGACAATTAAATGCTACTAGGATTGTATCAAAAATTCTGACTAACTAACATGAATAATCTCCAACTGGAAAATGATGGGACAATTAGATCATCAACGTGGATAATAACTGCAGCGTATTGAAGCACAACAAATATGTTTAAATCCATGTTTTGAGAATGACAACCAAACAAAACAAACAACAAAAAACCTTAATTGGTCACTATTGGAATATACTAGAGAACAAATTAATTTTGCAAAATGATAAATAAATGAAGGAAAACAATCAGGCATTTATGTTTTTCCTATATGAACTGTATACCTGGGGAATGAAATAGAAGTTAAGAGATAGTTTATTTTTATAAAAATATTTCAACTAATTAATGAAAAGGAACAACAATGGAATTACACTGTCAGTATTTTGCAGCTAATGGATCTAAGAATTTAACATTCATGGTTGCTAATAACCCAAAAAGAGAGGATCAGACATTATGTGCCTCTTGATAGAAGAAAATAAGATAGTCTATGAAGTAGTTTTGCCAAAAAAAAAAAAAAAAAAAAAAAAAAAAAATCAAACCTGAATATAATCAAGGCTCTGGTTCCAAAAAAAATAATTAACAGGACCAGGGGATCTTGTTCAGCTATACCTTAGGGATGTAATCAGTATAATCCAGACTGGAAACTCTATCATTTGAACAACCCAGTTTCATCAAAAATTAAAGTACAAGAAATACAAAAAGATATGGAGGGAAATATATAGAATATACATATTAAACAATCTACATGGGTGGGCCTTGAATCTTGATTTATTTTTTAAAAAAGGTAAAACAAGATAAAATAATAAATTTGACATGTATAAGACCATTGGAAGTTTGAACTCTTAGTGGATATTTTAAGTCATTTAGGAACTATTAATTTCTTTAGGGAAAGTGAGTTGATTTGAGCTCCCCCAGAAACAGAATTAGAAACTAGGATTCTCAGGCAAGTAGTTTATTTGGGAGGTGATCTCAGAATACTAACAGGAGAGTGGGGAAGTGAGGCAGGGAAAGGGAGGAATCAATAAAAGGTGAATAATCCATCAGGTTTCTATTGCACTACTGGAGCTTAATTCTGCTGTCGTAACTGAGAAGGGGAGGTGAGTATTTATCCACCAACTTCCTATCTGATATTGGCTGAAGGCTGCTCCTAGGGGTATTAGCTGTCCAAAACTTCTGTCATTCTGCACACAGCCCTAATGTGATTCTATGGTCAGAAAAAGATTTAAAAAAAAAAAAAAAAAAAAGAAGAAAAAGAAAACATCAAGCAGACTCTCTGGTGCTTCAGAAAGGTGCTTTGATTTTAGAAGTGGATCCTGAGGAGACAGGAAGGAAGAGCCTACAGCAGTCTTTCGGCAGATTAAAAGTGTAGTGATTGTGCTGAATAAAACAAAAGATTTCTTATTTTAGATATACGTATAAAACTTTACAGATAAAATTCTATGATATCTGGTATCTGCTATAAACTAATATGAGGTAAAGAGAGTGGTTAAATATGTTTGGTCAGGAGTTGAAAATGGTTGTACAGGTAATGAGTGTATGAGATCCACTGTACTATTCTCTTTTCATATATAAAATGAAACTTTACCTATATAAAGTCTAAAGCAAATGTTAGATTTGTCACTCCTTGGGACTATTAAAACCTGCTTAATATATACTAACTTCTATTTGTTGGATACTAGTGATTATTGACTAGGAAAACTGATGTTCAGAAACAAAAATATTACAACCAGAGCATTCACGATGTTTACCTTTTCCCTATATCCTAAAGAGGAAACTTAAGTTCAGGGAAGTGAAGAAATTGGCCAGAATGATGGAGTTAGTGAAAGGTAAAACAGATTTAAAACAGGCCTGTCTTGTTTGGACAACTTCTTATTTCCTCCTATACTGATTCTCCACAAGAATAAAATTGCGTGTATATGCCAGTGTCCTTTTTTTTCTTTATATACCACCACCCAACCAAGTAAGTTATTATTATACAGTACCCAGCACCTGTAAATACCCACTATGAGCATCAGAGCTAGGAGCCAAGCCCATGTCTACTGGACTTCAAGAGCAGCAGCTCTCCTCTAACTCCCTGGGGAGAAGGGGTTGCAGAAGTCTGACTACCTAAAAGGAAGTATTTGGAATATACTTGTGTCTGGATTTACCCTCATTTATTTGTTATATCCCAGAGTCACACCACCATAGTCACTCTCCTCAAACCAGAAAACTCTTCAAACTAAACGGACACTAACTATAAGTAACGTTGGAGTTCTTCTTATGTGTGAAATCAAGAGAAAAATGAAACAAGGCAGTCAAAAGCTAACAGCAATTGGTATGTATTGTGAAAAATTTGATTTTTACCCACAATAAAAAAAAAAAAAAAGATAACAGCAGCTATAAAAGTTTTTAGAAATTTTCACTGATAAAAATAATTTTATCATTTTATCATTTCATTTATAAAAACTTGAAAATAAGTTTCTGTGGAAGTCTGTGCCTTCTTCTGTGGACTATTTCACAAGAAAAGAATATATGTCATGGAAAAAGTAGAAACAGTTTAAAAGACAATCAAGAACTGGCAAAAATAAAGTATAAAACATACACAAGAAATTCATAGCTATTTAATATAAGGGATATTTACAGATAACCAGTTACTCTCCACCTCCCAACAAAAATTCAGAAATGTTAATACTCAGTCATATCAAGCCTAAAATTTTTAATTCTATTTTTCTAGTCAATGTATGTGTAGACAGACTACTTTACAGTAATTGTTATAGCTATAGAACTAACCTAAATAAACCAATATTAATAAAATCAGGATGATCAAATTCAGAATAACTAAACATAATGAACTACTTGCAATAGACATTTCAAATATTAAGTACATTGTTTAAGTGGTAGAATAGACAAGTTTCTCTTCAATGATGTTTTCCTAAACCAAAGCTCAAGTGTTTCCTTAAGTCAAAATGAATCTTTGTAAACTGACAGACAAAGCAAAACACATATAGATTCCCTTATTGTTTTAAATTTGTATTTTAGCCTCTCCATATCCCATTAGACTGATAGGAGAAATCATAAGTACAAAGAGGGAGAGCACAGTCAAATTTGCATACATGCACATGAGAAAATAACTACTGCCATGATATTTGACACAAAAGCTGGCTATGGATAATATTTTTTAAAGGCTCTTAATTTTGTTGCTTCACAGTTTCTTTTCTTTGCAACCAGTGAATTTTTAATAAAACTGGAAAATATGAGAAATAAAATTAGAGTTAACTCATTCCAGTGTTTTGAATGAGAGTTTGCTGTAAATTGTCAATGAGCTGAAATTTGAAGAAATCATTATTACCAGTTGGAAAGGCAGTTTCAATTAGCAAGTATCTGCACAAACAAACAAACCATTGAGAATTCTCTGGAAACTGGACATGATAGAGAAAAGCCTTCATTACTTGTAAGCCCCTGGGTAACAATTAAATTTTGTTCTAGTATGTAGTTTCAAAAATAGTCAGTAATTGATTTGGACTCTGGGAAAATAATGCATGAGGAATTTTTAATTTCATCTAAATAAAAAGCATGAAGCAGTTTGCTTACATTTGCCATTTCAGTTATATTCTTATAGCACTGGTCATGGGAATGATGCCTCTGAACTTCTTCTGCCCTATTAACTAGAGAGGATGATGCATGATCCACCATATTTTTGAACACTATATGCATATTTTGTGTGCAAAGCCTTGCCACAAGGAAAAGACGATGATTAAATTGAATATATGGGAGAAAGTCAACACTTGAAATTTCAATTAATAATCATATATCTAAATTACATTGGATAAATCTTTGTAAACCTGGATATTTTTGATCAGTCAGATTATACCATTGGGGGATATATGGGAACAATGCATTTTTTTACACAACTTTTCTATAAATCTACAACTTCTCTAATTTAAAAAATTGCAATAATTTTAAAAAATTACTTAAGTGAAAGAAACCAGACACAAAGTACTACATACTGTACGATTCCATTTATATAAAATGTAAATATAAATAAATTTTAGAGACAAAATTAGATCAGTGTCCATGTAGGGCTGGGAAAGGATAAAGGGATTGAGAGGTGACTGCTAAGGGGTGTAGAGTTTTTCTTTTTGGAATAATAAAAATGTTCTAAAATTGATTGTGGTGATGAATGCACAACTGTGATTATACTAAAAGCCATTAATTGTACACTTTGGATGGATTGTATGGTATGTGAATATATCTTGGTAAAAATGCTTAAGAACATTTGTATCTGTATTAAACTAAACATAAGTTCATACTGATGTCTCCAACTCTAATCCATTACCATATGGGTGGTTGTAGCCTCCTCTCCTTGCTTAACTATAAACCACTCCAACAGGGAGAAACCGGGCTCTCACCATGTGCCATCCATTTATTTAATTGTTCAATTCCATTAAATGGGCATAGTAGTATCAGAATTGTTAACCTATACCCCATGGGAAACAACTTTATCATTTAGAGTATAGTGCTTATATGCCATTCCTTTGCTTTTAGACTTAGAGTCTCCACTCATTTCCAAAGTTACTCAGGTCAGTAACTTTCCCCCCTTACTCTTTCCATGACATGGTTTCATAGATTTGTAACACAGTTAAATTCTCTTATCAGAGTCTGAATTCTTTCCTTTGATCCCCAAAACTCCTAATTGAAATTTTAAATTAAATACATTAGCATTTCCTTTTTATGCTATAAAGTTCTATACGTTTTGACAAATACATAATGTCATATATTCACCATTACAGTATTTTACAGAATAGTTCCACTACCCTAAAATGTCCCCTGTGCTTCATCCATTGAATTATCCACCCTTCCCCTTGAACCTCTGGCAACTGATAATATTTTTACTGCTTTTATATTTTTGCTTTTTGCAGAAGGTCATATATTGGAACTATGAGATTTGTAGCCTTACCAAATTTATTTTCTTGTTGACTTTTAAAAATTATTTGTATATTTTGGCTGCAATTTTTAAAATCACATATGTATTTTTGTAATACTTTTAATAGCTCTCAAGTTATAGGGGTGGTATGAATTTTAGTGTATTTTATAAAGGGAGTTTTAAGAAAACAAATCAGTGAACAATGCTTCAATGACTCAATAAAATAGGATAACAGGATAGTGGGAAGATGGCAATAGACTAATAGAGCTGAATGCTCACACAAAAACAATGGAGAAAAAGCCAAAAGCTGTCTGAGGGACCTGATTTTGGGGTCAGCAGACCAGGACAGAGCTATAAAATTCCAAGGAGGGTGAGGGGCAGATAGACAAAGAAGCCAAAATGGCAACATAAGTTACCAAGTCCCCATGGTGGCCAGGAGGTTCTCCCCTCTCCCACCACCAAAATATTAAGCTGAGGTAAAACACCTGGCTAACTTTAGCTGACTCAGAGGGGAACAGACATTTTCCTCCCTGTCAGCTGTTTCAAGGGAAAAGGGAGGGGATGTCAGGGTGCTTTTCTTCAGTGAATTTGGTCAACAGAGCCAGATTGGAGATTCAACACAGGAAGATAGGGGAAAGCTGAGACTGAAACACCTTCATGGAAAGATGCACTGACTAGCACCATCTGCTGGCCAGTCTAGAAATTGCATGAACAAAAACTGTCCCTGGACTCTGTATTCAAGCCCTGGGAAAAAGTCTGTGCCCCACTAATGAATCTCTGGCCCAATTTTGAAAACTTAAGCTGAGAAATTTTAAAGACTGAGAATAAATTGAATCAAATATCAAATAAGAGCTATAAAAAATAGGTAAGAGAGAGAAATTAGCCATCAGAGTATATTCACTAACATATTCAGATGCCTAGACAACAGCAAAAAATTACAAGTCATACTAGGAAACAGGAAGAGATGGCCCAGCCAAAAGAACAAACCAAATATCCTGAAGAGATACAAGATTTAATACAATTAATCAGTGATAATCATACAACTCTCCTAACTTACTTCAAGGAATTTTAAAAAATGAATAAAGAAATAAAGGATACAAAGAAGACACTGGGAGAACATAAAGAATAATCTGAAAGCCTGCAAAGGAAAGTAACAGACCTTATGGGAATGAAAGATATCGTGGATGAGATTAAAAATACATTAGAGTGAGAAGCAGATGTGGCTCAGGTGACTGGGCTCCCGCCTACCATATGGGAGGTTACTGGTTTAGGTCCCAGTGCCTCTTAAAGAAGACACTGAGCTGGCATGACAGGCAGGCATGGCAAGCTGACACAACAAGGGACACAAGAAGAAGAAAAAATTATGAGAGACACAACAAAGCAGGGAGCAGAGATTTCTGGTGCCTTCTAAAGAAGACAGTGAGCTGACGCGATGGGCAGGCGTGGCAAGCTGATGTAACAAGATAATGCAACAAGAGACATGGGGAGGAGAAAATACAATAGGAGACACAAAGCAGGGAGTGGAGGTAGCTCAAGCAATTAGGCACCTCCCTCCCACATCAGAAGTCCCGGGTTCGGTTCCTAGTGCCTCCTAAAGAAACAAGGAAGGTGAACAGACACAGCAAGTGAAAAACAACAATGGGGTGGGGAGAAACAAATAAATAAAATAAATCTTTAAAAAAATACATTAGAGGCACATAAGAGCAGATTTGAATTGCTTAAAGACAGACTTAGTGGTTTCGAACGCAGGACATATGAACTGGAAAAGACAGGAGAATAGAAAGAAAAGAGAATGGAAAAAATAATCGAACAGAGTCTTGGGGAATTGAATGACGACACAAAATGCACAACCATTTGCATTATTGGAATCCCAGAAGGAGAGAATGGAAAAGGGGCAGAAAGAATGTTTGAAAAAATAATGACCAAAAACTTCCCAACCCTTATGAAGGGCATAAATATCAATATACAAGAAGGACAACACACTGCAAACAGAATAAATCTGAATAGAAGTACCCTGAGACACCTACTTTTCAGAATGACAAATATCACAGATGAAGAAAGGATTCCGAAAGCAGCAAAAGAAAAGAAAAGCATCACATACAAGTAAAACTCTATAAGATTAAGTGCCAATCTCTCATAAGAAACCATGGGGGAGAGAAGAAAGTGGTATGATGTATTTAAGGTACTGAAAGGGTAAAACTGCCAGCCAAGAATTCTGTATCTGGCAAAGCTGTCCTTCAAAAATGAGGGTGAGTTCAAAGTCTCCTCAGACAAACAAAAACTGATAGAATATGTTACCAAAAGAACAGATTTGCAAGAGATACTAAAGGGGTGCTTCAGCCTGAAAGGAAAAAACAAGAGTGAGAGATTTAGAGAATTGTTTAGAAATGAAGATTATTAGGAAGGGTAAACTAAAGGCTAAGATGACAGACAATAGAATGATATGACAACAGAGAGCTGAAGGACAAAATGAAGTAAGTAAGTAATGCCTTTACGGTAATAACACTGAATGTTAATGGATTGAATTCCCCAATAAATAGACATAAACTGATAGAATGGATTAAAAAATATGATCCATCTATATGTTCTTTACAAGAGACCCACTTCACACCTAAGGACACAACCAGGTTAAAGATGAAAGGTGAGAAAGAGGTATTCCGTGCAAATAATAACCGAAAAAGAGTTGGAGTAGACCACATAACTAAAATAACAACATTATAGTATATGACCAATAATTACTCAGTGCAACTGGCAAATTGTTTCTGTGATCAATATTCTGTGATTTTTTTTCATACAAAATGAACACTTGCTTTTAATTGAGGAGAACTGGAGACGAGATATATTTTTGGATACTTCATTTTTCTTTAACCCTTTCTTATTCATACACTTTAAATAAAATAATATATTTGGATCAATAATGATTTAGCATGACTACTGTTGAACAAGAATTTGAGTTTTTCTGCCTCATAAAATTGTGAGTCGGCAAATTGTTATCTGCTATAATTCCCAACTAGGTATTTGATTATCTAAAAAGAATTATGGCCTAAATGGAAAGTAAATATTTAAACCAATAATTTATTTCATTCTTAGAGATTAATACGTCCAATAGTTAGAGATGTAATATAAAAATTAGAATTATGCTATAACCAATTAATATTATATCTGAATTATTATTTACATTTATAAATATTTGTGGCTATGTTGTTTTTATAACTGATTATATTAAATCTAACCTGGCCTTGCACTCTCTTTTAAAATTTATAATTTCTTTCAATCTATTTTTTCTATTTATTTTACAATTTTACAATGAAGGAATTTTTAAAAGATAAAAGAAAAGCCATTGATTATACACTTTGGATAGATCATATAGTATGTGATTATATCTTAATAAAATTGCTTAATAAACAAATAAATAATTGCACAGGAAATAGAAATAGCAGCTATGTATAGCAGGGGAAATAGAGAAATTGAGAGGTGAAGAATTTTCTTGTTTCTTTCTTTGTTGTTTGTTTACTAGTATATTTATTGAAATAAATAAATGCTTTAATAATGATTGAAGTAATGAATGTACAACTACGTGATTATACCAAATACCATTGATGGTACACTTTGGATGAATTGAATGCTTTATGAACATGTATCAATAACATTGATTTGTTTAAAAAAAACTTTAAAAATGCTAAATTATTGTTAGTTTTTATAACTATAACTATAGTCATTATGAATTATCACTGAATTTGTTTACTGTCTTGATCCCTCCACAATGTGAATGTCTTTCTTCTTGAAGTTTCATCAGTGTCTACTCTAACAGCACAGGGAATGAAAATATAATGCTTGATTCAGTTAAAAAAAATAGAATAACATTATATCACTATAATAAAAATATACTATTTAGACTAAGTAATAACAGTTTCAGTTTTTCTGTATCTTTGCTTATGGTCTATTACAGAATAATATTTTTCCAATCCCTTGAGGAAATAGTTTATAAAAGCTAATGAAAGGAAAATAAAATCAAAGAGCATGTGCATGTAGTAAAATAATACCAAAAAGATAACGCTCAGGATGCATATGTGTAGTGTGCCTAGCAATAATAACCCTTGATTAATATTTGCTCTTATCATTATTTTTATACTTTGCCATACTTTAAGAAGAGAAAAATTTGTTTAACATATTTTGTAATTAATATAGACTATTTCTATTATTTTTCATCAAATTTTACTACAAATTAAAATTATTTACTTCAACTCATAATTACAAATACCCACAGAACCAAAAATTACCAGAGCAACATGATAACGAATTTTTTTTTTTATTAGAGAAGTTGTGAATTTACAAAACAATCATACATATTATACAAGATTTTCATACTTCACTCCACCACCAAGAGTTTGCATTGCTGTGGAACACTTATTATAAATATTGAAAGAACATCATCAAAATATTACTGCTAACTATAATCCATAGATTATATTTGGTGCATTTTGTAATTTTGATCTGCATTTCCCTAATAGCTCGAAATGTTGAATATCTTTTCATGTGCTTTTTGGCAATTTGTATTTCCTCTTTGCAACTATGTCTATTCAATTTATTGACCGCTTTTTAAAATGGGGTTGCTTGTCTTTTTATTGGTGAAATGTATGATCTCTTTTTATAAAACCCTTATCAGATATGTGATTTCAAATTATTTTCTTCCATTGAGTAGGCTGCCTTTTCACCTTCTTGAAAAAGTCTTTGGAAGTGCAAAAGTATTTAATTTTGAGGAGTTTCCATTTATCTATGTTTTCTTTCATTGTTCATTCTTCATCGAGTGTAAAGTTTAAGAAACCAATACCTACCAAAAGATCTTGAAGATGGTTCCCTACATTTTCTTCTAGGAACTTTATGGTTGTAACTTTTATAGTTTAAAAAGAATCAAAGGGGCCTGCTTTTTTTCTTTTGCATATGGATATCCAGTTTCACCCACACCATTTTTTGTATAGACTGTTCTGACCCAGCTGGGTGAGTTTAAGAGCCTTGTCAAAAATCACTAGACCATAGAAGTAACGGTATATTTTTGAACTCTCAATTTTATTCCATTAGTCAATATGCCTATCTTTATGCCAGTCTGTGCTATTTTTACTGCTGTAACTAAGTAATATGCTTTAAAGTCAGGAAGTGAGAATCCTTCAACTTCAGTTTTCTTTTTTAAGATATTTTTGGCTCTTTGGGATCCCTTACCCTTCCAAATAAATTTGACAATTTGTTTCTCCTTTTCTGCAAAAAAGGCCATTGGAATTTTTCTTGGGATTGTGTTGAACCTGTAAATCAATTTGGGTAAAATTGACATCTTAATGATATTTAATCTTCCAGTCCATGAACAAGGAATGTCCTTCCATATATTTAGGTCTTCTTTGGTTTCTTTTAGTAATGTTTCATAGTTTTCTGAATATAGATTCTTTATGTCTTGGTTAAGTATATTCATAAACATTTGATTATTTTAGCCATTATTGTAAATGTAATTTTTTTCCTGACTTCTTTTCTAGCTTGCTCATTAGTACTAGATAGAAATGCTACTGATTTTTGCATATTAATCTTGTATCAAGCCACTTTTCTGAATTCATTTATATTCTAGGTTTAGGGTCATATCATCAACGAACAGTTAAAGTTTTACTTCTGCATTTCCTGTTTGTGTGCCTTTTATTTCTTTTTCTTGCCTAACAGCTCTAGATAGAACTTCTAGCATAATATTGAATAATAGTGGTGTCTTTTTCCCAGTCTCAGTGGGAATAATTTAATTCTTTCACCATTGAATACAATGTTAGCTGTGGGTTTTACATATATGCATTTTATAATATGAAAATTTACATCTCTTCCTGTCTTCAGAGTGTTTTTATCATGAAAGGATGCTGGATTTTATCAAATGCATTTTCTGCATCAATCAAAATGATGATGTGATTTTTCTTCTTCAATTTATTACTATGGTGTATTACACTGATTGATTTTCTTGTTTTGAACCACTCTTGTATCCCTTAGATAAAAACCACTTGATTTTGGTGTATGATTCTTTTAATGTGATGTTGGATTTGATTAGCAAGTATTTGTTGAGAATTTTTACGTCTATATTCATTGGAGAGATTGATCTGTAATTTTCTTTTCTTCTAGTATCTTTATCTCACTTTGGTATTAGGGTGATATTGTCTTCATAGAATGAATTTGGTAGCATTTCCTCAGGTTTAATTTTTTGGAAGAGCTTAAGGAAGATTGATATTAAATATTCTTTGAATTATTGGTAGAATTCACCTTTGAAAGTATCTGGTCATCGGCTTTTCATTTTGGGCATGTTTTGGTGATTATTTTAATCTCTTTACTTATGATTGGTTCATTGAGGTCTTTATTTCTCTAGGTACAGCACAGGATGTTCTTGTGTTTCTATGAATTTGTCCATTTTGTCTACGTTGTCCAGTTTTGTGGCATACGTTTGTAATAGTATCATATTATGATTTCTTTTATTTCCATGCATCCTGTACTAATGTTCCCTCTCTCACTTCTGATTTATTTGCATCTTCTCTTTTTTTCTTGTCAGTCTACTTCAGGGTTTGTCTATTTTATTGTTCTTTTCTAAGAACCAACTTTGGTTATGCTGATTCTCTATTGATTTTTTGTTTTCAATTTCATTGATTTCTGCTCATCTTTGTTATTTCTTTCCTTCTGGTTGCTTTGGGATTATTTTGCTGTTCTTTTTTAGTTCCTCCCAGTGTGCATCAGGTCTTTGGTTTTATCTCTTCCTTTTTTTTTTTAAATGTAAACATTTAGGGCTCTAAATTTCCCTCTCAACACTGCCTTTGCTACATCCCATAGGTTTTGGTATGTCATGTTCTTGTTTTCAATTATCTCAATATATTCCCTGATTTCTCTTTTAATTTCTTCTTTGAGTCACTGATTGTTTAAGAGTGTGTTGTTTAACTTCCATATATTTGTGAATTTTCCAGTTCTCTTCCTGTTATTGATTTCCAGATTCATTCCCTTATGATCAGAGAAAGTGCTTTGCATAATTTCAATGATTTTAAATTTATGAGAACTCTTTAGTGACACAACACATGGTCCATGAGAACTTGAAAAGAATGTATATCCTGCTGTTTTGGGTTGCAATGTTTTATATATGTCTGTTAGGTCTAGTTCATTTATCATATTATTCAAGCTCTCTGTTTCCTTATTGATCCTCTTTCCAGATGTTCTATCCAATGATAGTTGAAGTCTTCAACTATTATTGTAGAGACACCCATATCTCCCATCTGTTTTGCCAGTGTTTGCCTCATGTATTTTGTTGCATCCTGTTTAGTTGCATAAATATTCATTATTAGTATTTCTTCTTGTTGCATTGCCCATTTTATTAATTTATAATGTCCTTCTTTATCTCTTATAACTGTTTTGCATTTAAATTCTATTTTGTCCAATATTAGTGTATGTAACAGTTTGAAGCTTTTTTGTATCCCAGAGAATATCATATT
This sequence comes from Tolypeutes matacus, assembly GCA_026826555.1. Classification (NCBI taxonomy): domain Eukaryota; kingdom Metazoa; phylum Chordata; class Mammalia; order Cingulata; family Chlamyphoridae; genus Tolypeutes; species Tolypeutes matacus. Next base: position 14,446,192 of record JAKSZT010046586.1, read on the forward strand.
CTTGGAGCTAATCCATTCCTACGAGTGTGACACTTTTGTTGGATTGGATTCAGTTTGGGGTCTTTGATTAGAGTACTTTAGTGAGGTGTGGCCCAGGATGGGTCTCTGCCTTCTTGCAGGAGTCTTTCATAAATGGGAGAATCATTCAGGGATGCACACAGAGAATAGAGCTGCCATTTTACCCTCCCACATGAGAGAGGACTCTAGGATCACCTTAACCACAGAAAGGCAGAGAAACCTTGAGTGGCTGAAAGAGAAGTCAGAGGCTAGAATCAATGAAGGAGCTTGAAGCTAACAGAGACAGGCCCCAAGAAGAGTGGAGAGATGAGTAGGCTGACATTGTGTCCTGCCATGTGCTTGATCACCCACAACTGAGCTCCAAGAGAAAGCATCTTTAGATGATGTTACCATGTGCCTGATTACACTGCAATTTGGTGAGAGAGGATCTGTGATGATGCCTTTATTTGGACGTTTTCCCAGCCTTGGAACTGTAATATTTTACCCTAATAAATTCCCATTATAAAAGCTAACACATTTCTGGTGTTTTTGTATTGGCAGCCTTTAACAGACTAAAACAGTTTAGCTATTCCAACTCTTTTTTGCTTACTCTTTGTGCGGACTATCTTTTCCCAGTCTTTCACATTCAGCCTATATGTGTCCTTGCATATAAGATGAATCTCTTGTAGACAGCATATAGATGGCTCGTATTTTGCTATCTATTTTTCCAGTTTGTGTCTTTTGATTGGGGAGTTCAATCCATTAAGGTTCAATGTAATTACTGTAAGAGCATTATTTACTTTGCCCAGTTTATCCTTTGGTTTTCTGTTGTCTCATCTTACTATTAACTTTCTTTTTACCCTTTCATTTCTACACTCTTATCCAAGCCACACTCTCCTGCCTTTAACTTTCAATATGCAGCACTCCCTTTAGTATCTCTTGTAAATCCAATATCTTGGCGACATACTCTTTCAGTGTCTGTTTATATGTAAAGATTTTCAACTCCATTTCTGAAGGACAGTTTTGCTGGATAAAGAATTCTTGGCTGGCCATTTTTCTCTTTCAGTACCTTTAATATATCATACCACTGCCTTTTTGCCTTCGTGGTTTCTGATGGGAAACTTGTACATAGTCTTATTGAGCATCCCTTATATGTGATGAATTGCTTTTCTCTAGCTACTTTCAGAACTTTCTCTTTATCTTTGGCATTTGATATTCTGAATAGTTCGTGTCTCATAGTAGGTCTATTCAAGTTTATTCTGTTTGGAGTACATTGTCCTTCCTGGATATTAATATTTATGTCTTTCATAAGGTTTTGGAAAATTTGGCCATTATTTCCTCAAATATTCTTTCTACCCTTTTTCCATTATCTTCTCCTTCTGTGTCACACATAAGGTATACATTTGTGTGTTCTGTGCTTTCATACAATTCCCTGATACCCTGTTCAATTTTTTTCCATTTTTTTCTCTGTCTTTTCTTTGACTTTTCAAGTTCAGATACTCTGCCCTCTAATTTACTTATCCATTTTTCAGACAATTCAAATCTGCTGTTATATGCATCAAATGTATTTTTAATCTCATCCCTTGGGTCTTCATTCCATTAAGATATGTTAATTTTCTTTGCAATCTTTCAAAATCTTCTTTATGTTCACCCAGTATCTTTTTAATATCCTTTATCTCTTTAGCCACATTTTCCTTCAACTCCTTTAATTAATTTAGGATATTTATATAAACATTGTTGATTAGGTGTTTTAAATCCTATGTCTCATCATGACTTTTAATTTATTCCTTTGGCTGGGCAATATCTGTTTGTTTCTTAGTATGGTTTGTAATGTTTTGGTTATGTCTACATATCTAATTATGTTGGTGAGTTTATTCTGATAGTAAATTTCTCTCTCTTGCCTAGTGATTTTGTTTCATAGTTCTTCTTTGATTTTTCCTTCAACTTACTCCAAATCTTTAAAATTTCCCTGTTTAAAACAGAACCAGGGACCCACTAATGGGGTGCAGACCAGATCCAAGAAGCCCTGGGAACAGGGACAAGAAGAACTCCAAAAAGCCTTTTTGCCCCTTCACTTTCCCAGCCTGTCAGCAGATGGCATGCTTCAGTGAGCCTTTCCATGGAGGTGACTCATTCAACCTCCACTGGTTGGTATTTCAGGGCTCTGGTTAGAGCCATGATTCAAAGCTGGGCCCTGCTTTTTAAATTTTCTGAAGAGAAACCACACTCAGCCCTTGCCACACCTTTCCTCTTCCCAGGGAAGAAAATGTACTCTTCCCTCTCAGCTGGCCACTGTCAGCCACAAGTTTTACCGAGGCTGTTTACCTTAAGAGTGGGGGATGGACACATTCCCAGCAGTGTGGGTGAGTAGCTCAGTTTTCATTTTGGCCTTTGTCTGTCTATCCCCACTCCCTCCTTGACACTGTATGTGGCACTCTCCTGGTCTGCAGATCCCCAAAGCAGCTCCTTTGAACAGCTTCTGCCCTTTCTCCACTGTTTTTGTAAGAGAAATGAGCCTTATCAACCTATTCTGACACCATCTTTCTGAAACTCCTACTAATGAAGTTTTGTTTAATAATTTTTATAAGTTTTCAACAAAGTGGCCACATTAAAATTTAGTTTTACATTATAAATTTATATGTACATACTCTTCTTCTACCTAATAAAGCTTAGGTTTTGATTATTTTTTACTCTAATGCAGTTGTAAAATAGAATGGCTATAAAAATGAAAATTACAATTCCTCTTTAATCTGAGAGTTTAGAAATATCATTTTCATTTTGTATCTATGATTCATGAAAATTTTTCAAAATCATAGCAGTAAAATGTTTATGTTTACAGCTAATTATACATCATCAACTTCCAAAGACTGTAGTCTCAATTTATCTGGTATCATTATACATTAATTAATTTATTTTTTAATCTTAAATGAGAAATATCACCTTATATTTTAAGAATATTGTCAGGGGAGTTTATAGGGTCATTCACATGATGATAACCACAAAATAAATTAAAATGATTAAGTTCTTGATTCCAAGCCCTATTATCTCTTCTACTATACACAATAAAAAAGAAGATGGGTCCTATCTTCTTCCATGACCAACTCTTTCAATCCAAGATATTTTTTAATTGTAATGAACTGTGAGCAAATTGAAATTTAACTGATTTTTATCTAAAATTGGCTAATTAACTCCTAGTTTTAACAATTCACCTTCAGCTTTTTGAATTGGAAGAGAGACATGCTCAGAATACTTTAGTTGACAGGGGTTTACTGTAAATAGTTAAGGAAACAGGCAAGAGTTAAGGAAATAAGGAAATAGGCTATCAACTCAAGACAGAGATAGCACTCAGCCCTTATCAGGAAGACTGGATTCCTCAATTTTTGATTCTTCTACTTGTTTTCAAAATAAAATGGTTTATACAAATTCAATAGCTAACATTTGCTGAAAGCAAGTATTGTGCTATCTTCAATATATTATCTCTTTTAATAGCCACAGCAAGCCTATCTTTCCATTTAACAGATAAGAAAACTGATGGTTTCATCCAAATAAAACAGCTAATCAGGCAGACCCAGAATTTTGAAACCAAGAAGTTTCTCTCTGGACTGTACTTTTTATGCTATTCTATTCAAACTTTCATTATAACCTAAAAATTATAACCTAAAATATGTTTACTCTTTTTTATACCTCATGGATTCTGATTCCTGAAATAGGAAGTTTTCAGTTCTTAGATATATCAGTTCTACCCTTAGTCTTTATGTCACCTGTGGTATATCATTTTTTTGGTAACTTTTTATTTTGAAGTAATTTCAAACTTACAGGACAGTTGCAAAAATAATACAAAACCCATTCATAGTACTCTAACCAAATACCCAAATCCACCAACTTTTAACATTTTCCCATATTTGTTATATCATTCTCTATCTATCTATCTATCTATCCATCCTATCTGTCAATTTATTTTCTAAACATTTGTGAAAAAGTTGCATACACCTTGAACACTTAACACTTCTGCGTACTTTTCCTAAGGACAAGGAATTCACTTCTGTAACTACCTTACATACAGTTATCAAATTCAGGATATTTACCTTTGACACAAAGCTTAAGGTTTATCTTCCAATTTTTTTCATATGTTCCAATAATATTTGGGCATTTTATTTTCCTCTATTAGATCCAGTCCAAGTTCATATATTGCCTTTAATTGTCATTGTCTTTTTGTTCTCTCTGACTATATCATTTAATTAAGGTTAAAGATATGGTATTTCTCTGCTGCAAAAGACAGCTCTCTAGATTTTTCTTGAGTTTTATTTGTGTCATGAAGACTAAACTATAAGATCTTTTCTGTAAACATTCTGGTTAATAAACATAAACCTTGAAAAATTTCAGAGTTTATATAAATAAGTTAACTTTTCTACCTAAATGGAAATAATAATAGAATAAACCTCATAGATTAGTTGTGAGAATTAAATGGGCTAATGCATGTGAAACTACTTAGCATACTAATAGGCATATAGTAAGTACCACATAAATGTTTCCGAAATCATCATCACCATCACCCCCATCATCATTTATCACCATTGTAATGATACCCTGAACTCTGAAGCAATTAGAAATGTTATGTACCACCAGAAAAACATGTCAATAAATTTAATCTATTCACGTGGACCTTTTGATGAGGCTACTTCAGTTAATGTTTCATCCGGCCCAATCAGGATGGCTCTTAATCCTATTTCTAGAATCCTTTACAAGTGGGATGAAATTCAGACACAGGGAGAGAAAAGCCACAGGAGCAAGAGTCTGAAAATTGTTGGCACCCAGAAGACAGTGGACAGACCAGGAGACTCTGCTATATGCCTTGCTGTGTGACAGAGGAGCCAAGGCTTGCCAGCAGCCAGCCCCAGAGGGCCAGTCTTTGAGAAGAAAGCAACACCTTGATCTGGATTTTTTCCCAGTTTCAAACTGTAAGCCAATACATTCCCATTGTTTAACCTGACCTATTTCATGGCATTTGCTTGAGTAGCCAAGGAAATTAAAACACCCCCTCACCACTCTTTATTTCGTGAAATTACTAAGACGCAACTATTTAAAATTTTTAAAAATTTGTCCAAGAAAATCTGATGACCTTTCTAGCACAGCCTCACCAGTCAGGGTCATCAAGCACTCTTTTTCCTTTTCCTTGCTCAATTATTGTCTGATCTTTCTCCTACTTTAATATTGTCTTATTACTTACATCATATAAGGGATATTTTAACCTCCTATGGCCTTGTATACAACCATATCACTCTACTGAATTTATACTTTCAAAGGTGACTAATGCCAGATTAATTCTTAGATTCAAAGGTCATTTCTTAATCCTTATGTTCCTAGACCTCTGTAGAGCATTTGATTCATTTGACCCTCTTTTTCTTGAAACTCTTGAATTTCATCACCTCAGTGTACATCATTAACACCAGATTGACCTCCTTAAAATGTTTTTGTTTTTTTTTTTTAAAATCACAGCAGTTCTCTACTCATTTATTCATGGAAAAAATAAAAAGTCTTTAGTGTGGCATTCAATATTCGTAACGATCTTACTTTTTTTTTTTTTTTTTTTTTTTTAAGCACACTGGTTAAAAGGGAAAGTCTTACATTGTGATCTTTTCTATCAGGATTTTCTAATTTCTCTCTCTTTATGAGAAATATTTAATTACTTTTTATTAGAATTTCCTCTTTCCCTTTTCCCTCATTCTCTATTTGCTGCTTTCCATTAACTACTTCAAGCTGCACTAAGTGTCTGTGTAATGAGTATTTTGCCCACTTCTGGTAAGTTGACTAATAAAAGCCACAAAGGGAAATTTGTAATAGAATATCATTCTTTAATATTTTGAACATGATTTGGGAAAAAAATTCAGGACGTTGGACAGCCCAACTAGTTCCATCCTACCTGTAATGTGGTATGGAAATGTAGATGTTGCTGTTTGTCTCAAACCTGGAGATCATTTTTCTATAGGAAGTTTGTAAAAGAATTCTTAAAGTTCCCTTTTGTTCTGAAACTCACCAAGCCAGATTGATCTAAGCAAGGGCAAGCCCGATCAGTGCAAAGATAGACAACAAAATGGGGAAATGTTTCTGATGCATAAGTGTTTAGCATCTCACTATCCCTCTGAACATTCTAATAATAAACATAACACAGGTTATGAAACAAAATTATGTTATTTTGTGTTATTTCCATTTTTGATCAGTCCCACATTATTTATACCATTGTCTATTTTTTTGTATCATATCATGCTTTTTCTGGTCTAATCTGGAAATTCATGTATTTTATAGATTCTTTTACATGGATCTTATCTTCTTTGATGGACAAAAAAAAAAAGTTGAAAACGTATTTTCCTGGGATAAGCAGTTTCTTCTTAAAGATGATTCTTACTCAACTCTAGAATGGAGTTCATTTTCATAAGTTTTCCTATAAGAACAAAATCCTAAATGGTATAGGACTCTGAAAACCGGGACAAGGATATAGAATTGGCATTAATTTATCTGTATCATCAGAAGAATTACATTAAAGTACTCCGATCTTCAGGAAAAGTTAGTTCTTCCTAACATTGATCAATTTTGAAGATAAAGGGAAAATTCTTGAACTACCTAAATAAAGAAGTAACTGGAGTTAACACTACAAAATTATGAGGAAATAAAACTTAGATAATTCATAAGTAAACTGAAAATAAGGACTAACTAGTGAGTTGGTGAGTCTATGTTAATACAGCAGAGACTAAAACATCTCTGCCCATCTGCTAAAAAGCAGATGTCCCAAAGGTGAAAAGAAATTAGAAACTCCATGTGATTATTCACTTAATCTTATAGGGTTCTTTTTAAAACTACTATCATAAACCTATAAGGCCAGATATAAAGCATATATGTTCATATTTGGAGTAGTTCAGATCAAGAATATTTTACATTATGTTCTTGCTTTTAAGAGAGGTAACTCTTCTGAAAATACACCAGTATGAAAAAGAGTTTAAATGGCAAAATGAAAATAAAGTGCCATCAAATATGGTGACAGGTTTAAAGTATGGGTAGCCTTGAATCCATAGAGTTGTAATTAGGTTTACATCATATTAGAAGGAAGTAATAATTTGCCTTACCATATTTCTGCATTAAGTTTTGAAAACAATTGAACAGCTTAAGGCTGAATATATTTTCCAAGAAGTTCTTTTACCATTCATTTAACTGTTAATTTGTTTCAAACTCCAACAAAAATATTTAACTAATCAAAAGGCTGCTGTTGAATGCTCTGATATATAAAGATACCAGATTTTTCTCAACAAAATGAATGAAGAAAGTTTCAAAATATGACCCATTTTATTTCATATGCATTCTTTTTGGCTTCAAACATTTTCTAGTCTTTATTTTATCATTAATTAGGGGGTAGACAGTGTAATTTCTCATTTATCTTTTCTCAACAGAGAAAGAAATTATATAAGAAGAAAATTTGACTAAAAAATTAGACCTTGGAAAATTTCAACATGGAAATATTCTCTAGTAATTTCCCACCACTCATTTCCCACAGATGAGGAATATTCAGAAGAGAAATATTCCATATGCTAAATCCTTTTAGTATACATTATCTGTTGATATCTTGCAGAGCTCCTTCAACCTACTCTTCCTGTTTGAAAATAAAATTTCATAATAATAATAATAAATATATTCTTAGGTAATAATTATTTTGCATTATAGATGAAATCAGTGGTATTCTTCCAATGCATAGATAAGAAATGCTTTATGAGAATTTTAACACATAGCTTGACAATCTAAAATAAATACCCTGATTGCACTAACAATAATTTTCTGAGTTGTTTCCTGTTTCCTTAATTTCCTACATCTCACCTGTAATAATCCAAATTCAGGTTCAAATCTTGGATCAAAACTGATTAAAAACAGTTTCATTTTTCGGATGTAAGAAAATTATGATATGGAGTGATTGGAATGTTAATAGAAGTATGTTATTTCTTTGGACTTCTCAGAATAAGAACATTATGAATGATTCTACCATTGGTTGAGAAATCTATGCCCTTGTGTTTCATTTCTTCAAATGCTAAAATGACCATGTAATTGTAAGTACATTTCAAATAATAATAATAACAAGTTGGAAAAGAAAAAAGTATTAAAAAGCCTGAGTTTTGTTTTTCTGTAATATTTTCTAAGTATTCCATAGCACACATTTTAAAGGTCAAGTAGCATCAATGATTTTCTACACATGCAGAAATGGAAAATAGTTTATGCTACATAAAGAGATTATTCAATCTCTTAATAAAATAATAATAATTTTGCATTATTTGATTTAATTTCAAGTTATATTTTATGTTTCTCTTCATTTGAGTTCTTAGATAATCCCTTACACCCTCTATTTTCTGAATTTTAAGCATAAAGGGAATGTACAAGATTCTATCACTTGGTCACTATGCAATTTTGAAAAGCTTAAATTAGCAAACTTGAAGATGGACACGAGTTTCCTAAAAGGAGAAAACAATGAACAATTCCCCAAGAAATATTCTGTAAGGACAGATATTGAATCAAATGCTTTTATTTATCAGATTCAAAAATATTTTGATGTTCTGACAATTTTTTAATTAAGCAATATAAAAAATTCATAGTATTGTGTTTCCAGGTTCAGCTCAAAGATATCAAGCACTGGAAAGACTATAGATCTCACTGTTAAAACAAGGAAAAGCTGGACAAACTGAAAATTAAAGACTTTTTAAAAAATCATTAAAGAACTGAGATCATAGGGCAAATAACTATCCTAAAATCCAGAGAGAGACATGTACCTACAAGGAGAAGCAGAACTTTGCTTAATTGTGACCTGCACTGCCAAATACTGCAAAAAAAGGTGATTTCAACACTCAGGTTTTTACTCTAGAACATCACCAGGGAAATCCTGGAGGTCTGAGAAAACTTAATCCATGGTACTGACTGTGAAACTAGAACATTTAAGGCAAAATTATTTTCAGTTCTACACAGTCTTCTCCAGAAAATGAAAGTGGGAAGACTTGCAAATTCATTTTATGGAAATTGTTTTACTTTAATACCAAAACCAGATAAACACATCTGATTACAGCCCTGCTATGAACATGGACAAAAAAATGCATCTACAAGGTATTTGCAAATCAAATTCATGAATATATAAAAATGACAATATATCATGACCAACTGGGGTTCATTCCAGGAACATAAGGCAGGGTCAACATTCAAAAATCAATCAATAGGGGGGCAGATGTGGCTCAAACAGTTGGGCATCCGTCTCCCATATGGAGGGACCTGGGTTCAATCCCTGGGACCTCCTGGTGAAAATAAAAAAAATAAAAAATCAATCGATAGATGGAAGCAGCAAGATGGCGTCAGTTTAAATGGGCACTCACCATCTCTCTCACAAAAAACGGTTGCCAGATCCTGCCTGGGTGGGCTGGACGGAGCTGGACAAAGAGATAAATTTCTCAAGGTAAAACCGTGTGTTTCTTGCCCCATTGCTTGAAACTGCAGATGGCTAAGACTGCAGATGGCTAAGACCCACCCTCAAAGCAAAATGCCTCTGTGAGCCCTGACTCTTTTTGGCCACCTAGCGGGAGGAAGAGTTCTTCTCTTCCCTGGCAGAGGGTGGAGAGGGGTTTCCTTTTTGTGGGTTTGGTTGCCTGGACTCCCTTGAGCTTTGGGGAGCATACCAACTTGCTTGAGGTGGCACCGGCAAGAGGGGAGAGGTGAATCTGCTGAGGAAGCCTGAGAAACTTGTCCTGGGAGGGGGTGGAGTCAGGCAATTGACTAGTCCTGTGCTGAAAACTATCAAAATGTCAACTCTCCTAAGGGAGGTAGATAGTAGGAAGCACTTTATAAGCTTCCGAGAGCCTATTTAGGGCCCCCTGGGAGGAGGGGGTGGTCTGGACAAAGTTGAGAGTCATTTTTCTGCGGTGAGTTCCTGTTGCCAGGGTCCCATTTGAAGGAAACTCAATCTGATCAGAAGTGAGAGGGGATCCACTCACACAGGCTATTGCTTCCTGCTGCCCTGGGAGAGAAAGCAATAAGAATAGAAAGGAGGCAGAGGTAGACAGGCTCCTAATCAGTAGGAATCTACCCAACTGCAAGGAGTCAAATCTTCCTGAGAGAAAGTGACTGGAGAGCTAATAGACCCAAAGAAAAAGTTAAGCTCAGTGGAGGAGTTTCCATCTTAAATATGTGAGGTCCCTAGTTCAATTCCAGGCTGCTCTTAGAGCAGTGATCCACTGGGATATCAAACATCCAGCTGATACTTTAGGAAAGGGAATACATAAGACATTATTTTTGTATTAGGTTCTCTTCATGTATTTTTCCTTAAAAAAAAAGGTTACTTAAAAAAAATTTTAACTTAGTTTACTTACTAAAACCTGCTTCAAAACATGCAGAGGGTAGGCTGTGAGGTAATTGATTGATGAACACCAGCAGCCTGAGAAGCTACTCGGGCATAAGAGGGAAGGCTGTTTTTCCTTTGTGTTTGACTGCTTGCTTGTGTGTTTGTTCGTTATTTTGTTTTTCTTTCTATTTTCTACCCCCACCCCCTTTTTCTTTCTTTTTCTTTTTTTAATTAGGTGCTGCTGGCTTGTTTCTTGTTTACTGTGTTTCCTCTTCCTTGATTTGCCCTTTTCTGTGTATACCGATTTTGTCTACCAATGCTATCTCTTTTCCTTCCTTCATCTTTCTATCTTCCACTTTCTATTGTTGTTCTTATATTCCACCTCTCTTTGTTTAGTCCTCAGTTTTTCTGGTTTTTATTTCTATCTCATCTATCCTGTTTTCTTTCTTTTATAAACTTTATTTATTTTGTCTTTTCTTTTCTCTTTCCCTCTCTCCTCATTGTTCTGGCCTTTTAATTCATCCTATATATTTTTCTCTACTCAGTTTCGCATTTCATTGTTGGTACTCCACTTTTTTATTCCTATTACTCTACACTGCTTACATGAGATAAATATTCATTTTCTAAGTTCTTATATGGTGTTATATGGCAATAGGCCCCAAATAGCTGAAGTCATACTGGAAAAGTAAAATGAAATTGGAGGAATCACACTACCTGACTTTAAAACATACTATGAAGCTACAGTGGTCAAAACTGCATGTTATTGGCACAAGGACAGACAGACTGACCAATGGAACTGAATTGAGAGTTCTGATATGGAAGTGGTCTACATGATCTTGCAATGATGGACACAGGCCATGTTAAATATCATCAAAATTTATAAAAGTTTACGGTCTAAATGTAAACAATTGACCATGCTTAGTAGCTATGTTTCACTATTTTTATATCAGTTGCAACAAATGTACCATCTACATATAAAAATGCATTAATATGGGAAGGGGGGGGAAGGGGAGGATGTTGGGGATATGCGAATACCCTCTATTGTGTTTGTGATTTTACCGTGACCTAAAACTTCTTTGAAAGCAAAATGAAAAAAAGTAAGACACTGGGGAATAAATGGAAGTTAATGTTACTGTACATATAGGACAACAGATATTACAGTGATGAAAGGCAAAATGTGAAAAAATTTTTTTAATTTTTCATTAATTTTTAATATCCCAATTTTAAAATTTTATTTTAGTTTTAGTTTTCTTTAAAATTTTGTGTTTTATTTCTTATATTTAAACCTACCATTATTATTTCATTTTCTTATTAATTGTATTTGGCTATTTTATTAGGCTTCATTTTTGAAGAAGCTTTAGATCACAGAAGGGTTACAACTGGGGCAGGGGAGGATCACTGGTGTGGGGTGTCAGTGATGGGGGATACATGGGAGGAAGTTCACCTGGGCATATCTATAAGGTATATGAATATGTTTAAATGTTCACAGGGCATTGTCACAGTGGTTGGATATTCACACAATAACCTGGAGAATATTGAATTCCATCCTGAAGGTCTCTACCACATTCTCTAACGGAACAGCAACAGTCTTCCAAGTGCAGAGGCAATGACTGGTGAAGGAGGATGATCCCTTGATGGACCCTTGGTATTGATGACTATGCTTATGAGCCTTAGCTCTTGAAATTGAAACTTAGCCGAGTGTTGTGGGGTGCCTAAGAGTTGCCTCCTAAGAGTTGTTGCTCAAATGTGGCCTCTCTCTAAGCCAAACTCAGCATATAAATGTATTACCTTCCCCCCAGCATGGGACCTGACTCCTGGGGATGAGCCTCCCTGGCACTGGGGGATTACTACTAAGCATCAACTAGCAATGCAACTGGAAAAAGACCTTGAATAAAAGGGGAAAAAGGTAAAGACAAATGAGTTTATATGGCTAAGAGACTTCAAAATGAGTTGGGAGGTCATCCCAGAGAAAACCCTTATGCACATCTCAGCAGGATCTCATAGACGACCAAAGTGTATACTAACCCAAATAGTGGGGCGCCTGGGGCTCTGGAGACACCCAGGTCCTATGGTAAGGGAAGACGGCTCTGGAGTTTGGTGCCTTGCCAGTGGGCCCTACTTTGGAGTTTATGCTCCTGAGAGTGACAGAGTTGGACTCAGTTATGGCTTTCCTACACATGGCTCATCTGTCCCTTCTATTTGAACCTATAGTTGGTTCTGTGGTTGGTAAGTGTATGTCCAAGAGACTTGATCTTTGGGCTGTCCATGTGCCAGATGGGCCCTGAGCCTCAGCAGAGTTGGAACACCTACTCTCCAGTTCACTGGACTAACCCAGGACGGCTAACAAAGAAGTGAGGATTGACAACCACCATACTAAGAAAACAAGAGAGCCTACAACTGCAAGCGAGATAATCCCATCCATCAGCTGTATGGGATCGAAGCCCCCTCTCAATTAGAGGTGGAGTAGACATCACCATCCCAGAATCTTCAGGAATGGGAATGAACTATGGACTAGAGTGGACTCACTGGTATTCTACTATAGACTTGTTGTACTTCTAGCAATGTAAGAAATTACAGCATTGATGTGGAGGTAGTGGCCACTGGAGGCTCTGGAGGCAGGGGTGGGGGAAGGACAGGTGTAATGCGGGGGCTTTTTTGGGACTTTGGAATTGTCCTGAATGGCACTGCAATGACAGATATAGGTTATAATATATCTTCCCATAGCCTGCAGAATTGTGTAAAAGAGAGTTTAATAGAATGTGAACTATGGTCCATGCTCAGTGGCAATGTCCCAGGATGCATTTATCAATTTCAATGAATCTGCCACATTAATGAAGGATATTGTTTATGTGGGAGGGTGTGGGAGATATGGGGAGCAGGGCATATGGGAATCCCTATAATTTTTGTGTATCATTTGTGTAATCTAAGTATTTAAAAAAAATAAAAAATATATTTTTAAAAAATCAATCAATATAACTCACCAAATTAATAGACTAAATAAGAAAAGTCATATGGCTCTCTCAATAGATGCAGAAAAATATTTGACAAAATTCACTATCTTTTCATGAAAAAAACTCTCAGCAAAGTAGGAATAGAAAAAATTTTCTTAACCTAACAAATGGCATTTACAAAACAAACAAAGAAAAAACCCTAAAGTTAACATCAGATTTAATAATAAAATGCTGAATACTTTCCCTTTAAGATCAGGAAGATAATAATGTGTTCTTTCATCACTCCTATCAGCATTGCATGGGAAGATCTAGTCAGTATAATAAAGCAAGAGAAAGTAATAAAAGGCATATGAATTGGAGAGAAAGACATAAAACTCTATCTAAAAAGAAAGAAATGGAGAATTTAAAGAATTATCTAGAAAATACAAATGAAAAAAAAAGGATGAAATGTAACTTGAAATTAAACATAGCAAACCTGTTATATTAGAAGGTTGAATAATGTTCTTTCACATATATTAATTTCCAATTTTTCATGGGTAAAGCTTTTTCTTTTTTAGAAATTCCAAAGAATCTAAACAAAAATTGCTTGGAATAATTCACGAGTTTAGCATGATTTCAGAATATAAGATCACTATACAAAATTCAATCTTATTCTTATAAATTAACAATGAATAATTAGAATTTGAAATTTAAAAACTATTCTATATACATTGGCAACAAAAAAATAAAAACTTATGTATAAATCTTACAAAATATGTGCAGTTGTTGTGGGCTAAATGCTACAAAGTATTCCTGGGAGAAACTTAATACTTAAATAAATGGGGTAATATACCATGTTCATTGGTTGGAAGATCCATAGTTGTTAAAATGCCAATTCTTCCCAAATTGGTTTATAAATTCAGTGCAATCCCAATCAAAATCCAAGGAGGCTTTTTTTAAGAAATTGAAAAACTGATTCTAAAATTCATATAGAAATGCAAAGGACCTGATACAGTCAAAAGCACTTTGAAAAAAATGTTGGAGAATGAACTCTAGCTGACAGCAAGACTTGTTATAAAGCTACTGTAATCAAAATAGTGTAATATTTATGTAAAGACAGAAAAAAGAGATCAATGAAACAGAATAGAAAATGCAGAAATAGACACACACATGGACAACTGATTTTTGATTAACGTGCAAAGGCAAACCAGGGGAGAAAATATTGTCTTTTCAACAAATAGTGCTGTAAACATTTGGAAAGGAAATACTACAAAGGAACTTTGATTCATACCATTCACAGTATACAAAAATAATTCAAAATGGATTGTGGACCTAATTGTAAAACCTAAAACTATAAAACATCTAGAAGGAAGCAGAAGATAAAACTTTTGTGATCTTGGGTTAGGCAAAGCTTTCTTAGTATGACTTCAAAACTAAAATCCATAAAAGAACAAATTGATAAATTGGACAATAAATGTTTAAAACTTCCACTTATTAGATAAAGAGAACTAAAAGATAAGCCCCAGACTGGTGAGACTTCAATATATCTCTTTCAGAATTGGTTAGACACAGTAACAAAAAATTATGCAGTTAAGAAATGTTTAATACAAACAACAAATATAATTATATATATTTACAGAAAGAGGGGAAGATAATATTGCCTCCCAGATAGAGATGGTGTGTTGTTCTTACCTCTAAGAAGATTTACAAAAATTTGTCATATACTTTGGACAGAAATACATAAAAATATTTGAAGTAGAAAATTTTTCATGTCACATTCTCTGATAATTAGAAAATAGATAATATAAGTAAATTAGTAAGTAAAAGTAGAAACAAAAATTAAGTGATGACAAAAATATTAACATTTTACAAATTAATAAAAAATGCTTATAAAAATCATTGGGTTTAAACAGCAAATTAAAATAAAATTTGTAGAATATCTAAAAACCAAGGAAAATCCAAATAATCCATGCCAATATTAACAGAGCAGAACAAAATCTATATACAGAGAGAATTTTTTGGCCAATGATATCTACAATTTTAAAGAAAACAAAAGAACAAAATACTCATTCAAAATATTAGGCAGAAAAGCAATTAAATAAACCATAAGAAACTAAAATAGGAAATTGATGAAGGAAAAAAATCTTAGATTAATGAAGTACAAAACCACACGCATGAAAGTGTGTGCATGTGCACACAGAATATCTACGGCCAAATGTTGCTTCTTTGAAAATACCAACAAAAGTCGAAAGATATTTTGGAAACTTAATTGTAAAGATGAACAATAAAATAGATCAGACATGGAATATGAAAAGACAAATACTAACAGTTTTAGGAGCAGTTAAAAGAGTTATAAGAAACTAGGACATGTAACTGACAAAAAAAATTGTTTTGAAAACAAGGAAATAGATAATTTCCAGAAAATATACATAACTTCCCAAAATTAATTAAAAATAGTTAAAAAAAAAACTCGGTTAGTTCAATTAACATAGAAAAAAATCGAAAGATGATTAATGATTTACCACTAAATGGAGTCAAACAAGGGGAGTGATTAAGGAGAGATTTGGTAGAAGCCAAGAATATTTAGACAACATAGATTGAGATCCAGCATGAGTGAGGTCAGATAACTGAGGATCTAAACATTCCAGCAATGGTAAACCTTGGAATATTTCTTTTTTGGGAAAAAGTGTGGTTTGATCAAGCAGAAAGTCAAGAACGGAAGATACTGAGGCATAACTCTTTAAAAGAACTAAACCAAGGTAGATTATTTGAGATTTCTTATCTACAGCTCATTACATTTGCATATGCTGAAAAACATATTGAAATACATAAAGACAACATCATATGGATCTCACAGATGGAAAGATGACAGCTTCTAATTTGAGGAATTCTTCACTATCTGGTACATGGAATCAATTCAATGTCCTTTAGGTAGTAAATGGTAGTAAATTCCATTTATTATCCTAAGTAGCATTGTTCTCTGCCCTGAAGTTTTAATGTGACTTTGGTCCTCAATGAAGCTGACTTTGATAGAGATAATGTCAGATTTCATCAACTGTCACATATCCAACCCAGAATAACTGCAGGACACTAGAACCAAAGAAAAAAGTTCAGATATATCAAAATCTCAAATGCTTGTACAACAGGTAAATTATGGCTGATTGAACTTGTCAAAAATTTTTTTGTCAATTCTCCCATTTCTCCATAATTTTTGACTCTTAGAAATAGGTAAAGGTTTTTCTAAATCAATAAATCACAGGCAATCTAAATTGAAAGATATTTTATAGCGATTTAATTCAATCACCAATGTGCAACTTGACCTCAGCATATTAACCAGGATTCTGTGGTTTTACTCAACAGAAAGAAAATCTGGATAGTTTTGCAATATCATGAATTTTAGAAAAATGCAAGGTGTGTCTCAGATTAACACTGTAAGTCATGCCTGAGAAAGGACAGAAACCAGGGAAACTCTTGAGTATCAAGTTGGGGCAACAAATTGGGAGCCTGCTTTGAGTTCTTCAGGAAGAATGAGTGAACTCCAATCTTCCGCTGCTCAAATTCTAGGCAAAGTGATTCTGTCTTTGTTGATGTTATCAACTTGGCCAGGAGAATAAAGGAAAATATATCAATCAATAGTCTAACACCTTATCTACCCTATGAAGGGGGATTAATTCCTTAAAGTGAATATTAGATTTCTATAACAATTATGGGGAGAAATGCATGTGGGGTCAGAAAAACAACAAATAACTATGCCACCTGCTGTATGATTCTCTGACAAAGGGCTATCGATTCTACTTAAACAGAATTAGCACTGTGCATCTATGACTTCCATAAGTAGCCTTTTTCATGGTTCTCTTGAATTGAGCAGAGTTTTCCTTATATCTTTTATCGATCACTTTTAAATAAATTCCAGGGATTCCCTCTTCTGCATGAAATAGTTGAAAGCAGTTTCAAATAATTCAATTAGCTATTGATCCACCCTGTAGTCCATATATCCAATCTGTACATACATCTATACCTTATCTGCGAAGATTTCAGGGAAACTTTGTAAAATGCCTCAAATCTTTATTTCCCTAATTGTGACAAATAAAAAAGCTGAGATGAGCATGACTGTTTAGTGAATCCTAGGCTCTGGTGATCACTGCTTCTTCTTCTATTTTTGGTTCCTATAAATCATCCATTTAATAACATTTGTTAGTAATTTGATGCAAGTAACATCAAGCACACTGATGATTAATTTATAGATTCTACATTCCATTTACTTAACAATAATAACACTTTTCCATCTTGAAGCTTCCAACATCTTGCACATTCTCAGAATCTGTCATTGAGATGTTTTCTGTGTATCCTGGGAATTTAATTTCTTATGCCTGAGAGACTTAAGTAAGAGACATTACTTTCTTAAAAGTTTTCAGCATCAACAAATCTCAAATGTCAGAGCTAGAAGAAACTTTGAAAACTGGTTCCACATCTTTTACAGATGAAGTGTAAAGCAGAATTCGTTTGCCCATGTTACTTACTAAATTGGAGAAAAATTCTGTTGTCAAATCATGCTATTTCTACCTCCCACAATATTTCAAACTCAAGGTCACTAACCTTAGATGGTGATTCTTTTTTTTCTTGCCTCTACTACTACACCTGTTTTTCTCTTGCTTAAATATATTTATATCTTTCCACTTTGACACTACTGTTAGTTTAATAATAATAATATTAATAAGTAACATTTACATAGCCTCTATTATGTTCCGGAAGGCATTGTTATAATGGTTTTATATATAATAAAGTATTTAATGCTCACAACAGCAAACAAATAGGGTAAAAATGGCTCACCCAATGTCACACTTCTTTTTTTTTTTTTTAACAAATCAATTTTATTGATACATATTAATAAAGCATAAATCCATCCAAAGCGTACAATCAAGTGGTATTTGGTATAATCACATAGTTGTGCATTCATCACTTCAATCTCTAGCATATTTTTAATCTCCATGATTTTGCCTTTCATCCCCGTAATTTGTTATGTTTCTTTTTTATTTTTATTTTTTAAAATTTATTTATTTTTTATTCACACTTCTTTTAAATGGCAGAGCCAGGATTTAAAGGCAACTGTTTCCAGAGTCTGTGATCCTAAATAGTGCAAAATACTGCCTCTCAAAGCCCAACTCTGCTGCTCAAAGTATATAATGGTCCATCACTGCCAAATATATATGCTCCCCAGCCCTGGCTCATTCCACGCACTTTGAAATCCAATCCTACTTCCATTTTCTTATCTGGTACTCTGTCTAATCCATTTCTGGTCACCCTTGTTTAAGAATTGTTAATGTTCATAACATCAAACTGCAGGTCCCCTAATTACATAGCCACTCTCCTATACCCTGGTCCTTCCCTTCCCTAACCTTATTTTGTATCACTTTCCAATATACACATAGCTTTAGTCAGGGCAGTGTTTTTTTCTGCTTTCCTCTCCCGACCTCACACACACCTTTCTGATTATCAACTCTGTACCCCAGGACTTCATTCTGTGCCTGAAATGTTCTTGTTCTTTCTCATTATCTGTGGAGTCCTACCAAACTCTCCTGGCATATCTCAAGTGTAAACAAATCTGATCTGATCTCGACCTTCCCACAGTTTTCATATCTCCTTTTCAGTTAGCATATAATTATCTCCAATTCTCTGAAATCCTGTGAGTGTATTTTCCTGATTAACTTGCATGTTAACTGAGGGCAGGGTCATGATACACACCTTTCTATAACACTTAAGAAAGTACCCTATGAATACATGTTAATTAGTTCTTCCTGAACACTTCCAGCATCTATTATAGAGTCAAACCATAAAATGACCTTCTGCAGGAGAGTATACCAATTAATGGGACTTGATAGAAAAATACTAGGAGAGTTAAAAAACAAACAAACAAGATTTTGTTTTCCAAGCTTTATCATATATATGTCACTTTGGTATAATTTATTCCCAAATAGTGGTTTTTCTTCCGCAATTTCAATAACTGTTTGAAAAATTGATTTTTTTATCATGAGACAATTAATTATATAAAGTACATATCAATATGAGATATCAAACTTTTTTTTGGATTTAGTGCTATGGGGGAGGCATTGCGTAAGGTTTTGACAACTAAATGGAAAGCCAGTACAAACCCCTGGAACATTAGATTTCAAAGTACTAGAAATAAAATGTCATAATATGTTAGGAGATGTATGTTTTACAGGTAAGGTAGAATGTGTTTATGATGATAACATAAAGGATATCACCTGAAATCTTCAAACTTAAATCTTTAAGCATTTTTC
The DNA here is from genome assembly GCA_026826555.1 of Tolypeutes matacus. Classification (NCBI taxonomy): domain Eukaryota; kingdom Metazoa; phylum Chordata; class Mammalia; order Cingulata; family Chlamyphoridae; genus Tolypeutes; species Tolypeutes matacus. Next base: position 14,465,772 of record JAKSZT010046586.1, read on the forward strand.
TATTGTTTTCTGTGAACATGTGTTTATCATTGCTTCAGCTTTAACATATAGATATATGTATTCTATACTGTTTTTAAAGAAAAAAATTCTTAAATATAATTGTAGTTAAATCTTACTATTTGATCTGTGCGGCCAAGGCTTTGACATAACACTGACATTTGGTGGTGACATACACAACAGCAGTAGTAAGAATAGTTATTTGTTTTTTAATCAATATGAGTAAATATAAATTGTTTGTTACAAAATTATAGAAATAAATTTAAGCAATGCCAACAAATATCACTTTCTGATTCCATGTCTATCATTGCCTTTAAGGAAAAGTAATTTTTCTTTCTGACATTTCATTATTACTAGACACTCTCTTCTAGTCCCTGGTAATTTTTCCCTTGCTCTCTGTCTGCCACCTACATGAGCCTTCTTTTAGTTTATTTAGTTCTCCATGCTTACTTCCTCCTACCTCAAGGATTTATACATCTCATTTATCTGCCTGACATGCTACCAGCTTAATGAATGTCTCTTTCATCCTCAGATTTTAGCTCAACTATCACTTCTTCATGTAAGCTGACCCAGATCCTACTTCAGACAATGTTTTCCAAATCTTTTTAAGACCTTTCACTCTTTTATCATGGCATTGTCAAATTTTTACATTAAGTAGTTGTGTCTTTATTTGATTAATGTTTGTTTCCCTCACTATTCCATATTATCCCCACTGACAAATACTTTGTTTTGATCACTACTACAGTCTTTGGTATATGAAAGACACTCATAGATGTTAGGAGAATGAATGAATGCATGAAAGAATGGATTACACATGGAAGGAGAAAATGGTGTAAGAGAAATATGTGGTATGTCAACATTAGTTCTCCAAAACTAAGAAAAATAACTTCTTAGAGAATCATCACTTTGAGCCAAGGAGGATAATATTCAATCTTGGTTGTTTTAAAGTGTCAGTCTCATTCTGAGTCTGAACATGTTATGGAGCCTATATGTTTGGCTTACAAATATGTGGAAAGAAGCAACTTAGCTTTTTATTTCAATATTTAGCTCTTATAAGGCAAACGTTATTGATAGGCAATCAAGGATCCCATCTAGCCTAAAAGTTTAATCATTCAACAATGTATTTTCCAAAAAGATTCCCACAGATATTTATTGTGTGGGGATCATTTTTAAATTATTGGATAATATATAAAAAATATATGATAGAAATGGGTGATACATCACACAAGTTTACTCAATTCTAAGAAAAAAAAGTAATTTTTTAAAAAGTAAGGAACTTACTCCCTCACATGTACATTTTCTAATTTCTTGAAACTAAGAGTACCCATAATTGCTATCTTTCTGCAAACTCTAGTAATCCAGGGTTTACAAAACATGAATTGCAAATGTCATTTTAGGAAAACTTTGATAAACTAAATGGCCTGTCCATCTGTCTCCCTCCCTCCCTTCCTTCTTTCCTCACTTTTTCATTTCACTCTCACTGTCTTTCACTTTCACTCTATTATAAAATAGAGAAAATGCTTAGGGTCTAAGAAGCACCTCATACTATCTGTATATCCTGCCGGGTTTCTTGGGAGGCAATACCTACCAATTTAAAATCAGATGGTGCATTTTCAAGCATGCATTGGGAGTGTAGGAAGCCAGTTGGGAAGTTTCCCAGTTAACATTTGATGTTGCACTTTATTTCAGTTTCACCTCTCTCTGTCAGTCTTACAATTCTCCTAGAATCACTGATCTGATCATGTCTACTGAAGATTGAAGCAGTTCCTAAAAGATGAAATTATCCACATGATAGAGAATCTGATTGAAAATTCAACCCAAACATTCACTGAAGTTGGTTTAGTGGCATTGGTTCTTAGAAGAGCAATTGATGTAATGCTTAAATTAATGATCCGGTTAATTTAAAAAAATGAGTTACAGAGCATGCCTAATAGAAAATTTATAATAACACAGTAGGTTAACTGGTAAAGATAGTCTATAGACCTATCCCTAGCCCTACACATACAACCATTTTCTAAGACTAAATCTATGTCTTTTGGTTTCATTTTATAAAAATATCTTAGATTTTCAACATTTAATTTTGACAGCTTTTTCCCCATAATAAAAGCTGATGCCAAGTAAACTTAAAGGCAATATTCCTGTTCAGCCAGTCAATAAAGAAATTAATCTCTCAACAACTCTGATAAATACATTTTCTCAAATAGGACTGATTGTAAAAATAAGATTTTTAAAATTTTAACGCAAATTTCAAGGAAATCTTGGTTTTATCCACAAGAAGAACATTGCTATTATTCAATAACTATATTGGACAACAGTTTGAATCAAAATAATTTCTTCTGTGGCTCTAGGTGAATGCAGAATAATTTACTTTCATTTATCCTGAATGTAATATTGTTGAGTCAGTATTCCCCTACCACCCTTCCTGAAAATGGTTATTTCTCCTGATTGATTTTCTATTACCAGAATTCTCAGCTCTGGCTGTACATTAACAATACCTGGGAGCATCTTAAAAATACCACTACTAAAGCCCCACATTAGAAAATTTAAACCAAATTTCTAAAGATAAGACCTGGACAGCAATTGTTTTTAAACTTCAAAGTTATGCTTTGAATGAACAGTAAAATTGAAAACCATTAATCTAGCGTCTTTTATAACTACAAACTTCCAGAAGATGACAGAATATTGTCAAATCCCAAAATTTCACTTCCTCCAAACCTGAAAAATATGAATGGCAAGTAGGCCAAAATGAAAAACAAACAAACAAATAATCCCACAAATATACCAGAAGCCATCAAATCAAGAGTTGGTGGCCAGAGAAAAGGTAAGCATTTAAAAATTTCTACAAGACCTGACTTGTTTGTTGTTCCATGTTACTCCTAACAGCCCAATCAGAAGCATGGGGAGAAAGAGATGATTAAACAACATCCTGAAAAAATTAAACTGAAAATCCATTGTTGAAAAAAAAAAAAAAGAGAATAATGCATGGAGGCAGCTGCAAGAGGACCAACCCACAGCCACCTCAGAAAAAGGGAAAAACAGTTGACCTTTATAATTTGAGGTTTTCCTGCTGGAAGGATGTGGGGTAGAAAGAGAATTTTTTAAAATCCAGAGGTAAGATCTCATCCATAAAGAAGAATTTAGCAAAACTGAAGAATATAGAAAAAAGAAAGAAGAGGTTTCCAGGACAATGAGAGGTAGAGGAAGATACTAAAATATTTCTGATCCACTGTGGACTTAACACAGAGGCCTAAAATCACATTTCCAATTTCCTTATCTTCTTATGCTTATGGAGTATTGGAAAGGACTTTTGGGGGAAGTCAGGGTCAAGCAGGGTAAAATCTGCTTAAGCAGCTGCTTACTGATAGATGCCAAGACTCCAAGGCTCCACACAAAATTAATATGTGGCTAACTGAAGCCTGTAGATACCCTGACATGTAGTAGAGTACATTTCTTGTAAAGTGAATTGGAGTATAGGACATTGATAAATAATGTAGAATTCAAGTTTTCTGACTAGGTTTATGCCTAGTCCCTGTTGATTCCCACTACACTCTCATTTGCTATCTCCTTCCCTCAAATATACACAGACTTTGGAGAAGATATGGAGAGATAGGAACACTTCTTCACTGTTGGTGGGAATGCAGGATGGTACAACCACTATGGAGGACTGTTTGGCAGTTCCTAAAGAAGTTGAATATAGACTTGCCATGCGACCCAGCAATACCACTACTGGGTATATACCCAGAAGAACTGAGAGCAGTGACACGAACAGACATCTGCACACCGATGTTCATTATTCACCATTGCCAAAAGTTGGAAACAACCCAGGTGTCCATCAACAGATGAATGGATAAACAAACTGTGGTCTATTCACACGATGGAATATTATACAGCTGTAAGAAGAAATGAAGTCATAAAGCATATGGCAACATGGATGAACCTGGAGGACATTATGTTGAGTGAAGCAAGCCAGACACAAAAGGACAAATACTGTAGAATGCATTACTATGAACCAAATATATTGTGTAATATATTGTTTGATTAAAAAAAAAAAAATTTACATGTATCCATTACATTTAATTGAGAAATGTATATATTTATTCATCTGTGTTTACTTTTTAGTTTTTAATTGTTTATATTTTCAATTATTAAATGTACAAAATAAAGTTTATATATATATATATATATATACACACAGACCATACACAGAGGCTACAAAGAACCGTACCTTTTGAGAAAAGATGAACTAGAATCAGATAAGGCAAGAAAGTAAGTGTTTATATAATAAAGTTTTACAAACAATATTGCTGCAAATTAAAAATATGGGTCAATTTTTCTTGTTAGATATGAGCTAAGTGATAAAAGCTCATAAACTCCATTCTAGAAAAAAATGGTTAATTTGCATTTAAAAATTAATAAAATATGATTCTACTAAATCAATGCCTCAAATATAATATCATTAAAAAACAGAAAGAGATGAAAAAGAAGATTGAAGAAAAATGAAACAAATTCAGGACCAACATGACACTTACTGAATTAGTATATATATTAGATACAGAAAGGAAAAGAATAGACAGGTGAAAAATATTTTACTGCCAAATAGGAAGAATTTAACATACAAAGAGTAAAGCTAAAGGATAAAACAAAGGAATTAAAGCAAATAATGAAAAGATTATGCTTATGAGAGTAGGCAAACATGACCACCACAAAGGTTATCAGTATCCCTGAAGGACAAATCCAAAATGGGATTTACATGATTTGAGAGATATAGTAGAGGAAATTTTTCTTGAAATTTGGGAAAATTTGAAAATGAAGATGAAAGAAAAATAACATTTTCTAGGAGAAAATATGATATAAAACCATCAACAATGAAATATATCTTGTTTAAGTTACTGAAGTTCAAGGATAAAGAAATTTTATAAAATCACTTACAATTGCAAAAATACCAGGCTATCTTCAGTCTTTTCCACTATAATATTTAAACGTGGAAGATATTAGAGCAATAACTGTAAAATTATAAGGGAAAGAAAATATAGCCCAACACTGTTACATCAATGAAATTGACATTCACAATAAAAGCTACAGTCCCCATTCTCAAACACAAAAATCACCGAGCAAATATACTACCTGTGGGATCTTCTTGCAGAAAACAAATAAACAAAATCTTCTCGAAATGGAATTCTACTCATCAAGATATGAAAAGAAAAGCTTAATTCATTTAAATAAAATCAAAATAGAAGAAATGGGGAAATAGAATTTCAGGAGGTAAATGTTATGAAAACAAGCCATATAAAAATAACTATATAATAAGAAAATATTGAGAAGAAAAATGAAGAAAGATGGTATGGTAGGTAGAATTGAGGTCCTCTGGATATGTCTATTTCCTATTCCCCAGAACCTATGGATAAGTTATCACACTTGGCTAAAGGTACTTTGCAGATGTGATTAAATGAACAATCTTGGAATGGGGAGATTATCCTGAATTCTCTGGGTGGGCCCAATGTAATCTCAAGGGTCCTTGTAAGAGGAAGACAAGAGGGTCAAAGTTTGGGTGGGAGATGTGAAGATGACAGCATAGATTGAAGGGATACATACATGGGTTGGAAGGGAGCCTGGAGCCAAGGAAGATGGGGGACTTCTAGAAGCTGGGAAAGTCAAGGAAATGGATTCTTCCCTAGTGTTCAGAAGCAACAAGCATTATAGCAACTTGACTTTATTTAGCCAAGTTAGACTATTTTGGACTTCTGATCTCCAGAATTATAAAAGAATGCACTTCTGTTGTTTTAAGCCACTAAATTTGTGGTAATTTGTTAAAGCAGCAGTAGGAAACCAATACAGATGGAAAGCAGTAAAAGGCATTAAATTTTAAAATATTCTTAGGAGGAAACCAACAGGCATTGAATACATGAATAAATCACAAAAACTATAGTTTCAGCTTGTTTTGTAAAATTATAAAAGGAAATGACCCAAAGAATCTAGAGTAAGAAAATAACAAATCTAGAGGTCAAGTGTTAGCCCTACACTAAAATATATTTATTAAATATTCTTTACCAAGGATATTATATATCTCAAAGTTTTGAATGTAACTACTAAAGATTTTTTTAAAAAAACTTCCACATTACCTGAGGGAAACCCAAACACACACACACATGCTTCATATAAATATAAAATATAGAAAGATAAGAGGAAAAGAGAACAGAAAAAAATACTGAAAATAGAAGATTCATTACAAACAAAGCAGACAGCGTAACAGAATTGCAGAAAGAACATATAATCACTACATCAATAAATGAAAATGAATCCATTTATTGACTCAAAAAATTCATGGATTTTATAAAAAATAATGAAATCTTTTTTACATGTATAAGATAAGTGCATTAAAAACAAAATAATTGTGGGGAGCAGATGTTGCTCAGTAGTTGAGAGCCTGCCTCCCATGTATAAGGACCCGGCTTCAATCCCCCTGGTACCTCCTAAAAAAAAAAAAAAAAAGATTGAGAAAGCTTAAATGTAAATGGATGAATCAAGACATACTGAACAAATGATAACATCAGGAGAAAAAGATAATTTTAACAGATGCAGAAAATGCTTTAGAAAAGAATACTTGTCCATGATTAAAAACAAAAACTTTGAGCAAAATATAAGAATAGAAGGGAATTTTCTAAATCTGATGAGACTTATCTGTAAAAACCCTACAGAAAACATAATATTTAATGATGATTTATTAAATGCTTTCCCTCTGAGATCTGCAACAAGACAAAGATTTTTGCTGTTACTGTGTTACTGCGAGTCAATATTGTGCCTATAGGCCAAGCCATGCAATAACAGAAGAAGAAAGAAAAGTTGCAAAGATGAGGAAGGAAGAAATAAAACTGTCATTATTAACAGATGATTTAAATGCATATGTAAAATCTGAAAGAATCTACATATAAATTATTAAAATTAATAAATGAATTTAGCAAAACACAGGGTTTAAATTCAACATGTAAAATTCAATTATATTTCTATAAATCAGAAACAAATAAAAATGAAATTTAAACAAATATACCATTTTAGTAGCAGAAAAATCTGAAAGATCTTCAATATTTCTATATACAAAACTATAGCATATTATGAGAAAAATTAAAGAATGAATCTTGGTTCCTCTTTGGATCATGCACAAAAGTCAATTCCAGGTAAATGTGAAAGGCAAAATAAAATATTTCTTAAGCTAAAACTCAAAAGTATTTTCATGAGCTGATATTGGAAATTTTTTTTAAAGTAAGACACAAAACATCAAACATAAAAGAAAAATATTGAAGAAAATTGAGGAAAATATTTAAGGCAGTCTATTAACCAATATAATAATGAGCCAAAAGAGTAGTCAACATCTAGAAGAAGATAGTTACAATTCATATATTCAACAAAGAGCTCTAGAATATATTGAGAATGTAAAAAGAATTCCCACAAATGAATAAGAAAAAGGCAGACAAATCAAAAGAAATTAGAAAAAGATAAAAATAGGCATGTCACATAAAAGGATATCCAAATGATTAATTAATATATTAAAAATGCCCTCAATGTCATTGGTTATCAATAAAATGCAAAGTAAGCCACTTATTTAATTGTGAAATTGTATGGAGCAGGACATTTTCACTGGTAGGGGCTATATATCTCATTGTAGGACTTACAAATGTTGCAATAACATGAAATGTACATACAGATTTACAAAATGCCCTTTAAAGTACTAAACTGATCCCACTGGAACTACTGATGTCCCATTATGATATGAAAAAAAGAACAAGCAAAACAGAAAAAAGAAACAAGTAAAATCTAAAAGCCAAAATTAATGAGCTGGAAAACAAACCAAAATTGGAAATACTATGCAAATTTAAAGTTGTTTATTTAAAAACAACAAATAATAAAATACAGAGACTAAATAAATAAATAAAAAGAAAAATTAAGAAATCCCAAATACACAACTTTGGAAATAAAAAGGGGAAGTAATAATAGATAGAGAAGAACTTTTGTGTTTTCGTAAATCTTTTTACTTTGCAAAGCCAGCATACACTGACAGTAGCATCTGATTAAAACAAGGATGCAGGAGTAGAATTCCTAAGACAAGTCTCATTCATCAATATCACTGAGAAACTAAATCTCCGTGCAGTAAAAACGTAACAGTGCATTAAAAAAAAAAAAAAAAAAAAAAAAAAAAAACCCACCATGACTAAGTGGGATTCCCTGGTATGCCACATTGATTCTAAAACCTATATGTAAAATTTACAGTATTATTCTGGAAAAAGAGAAGTTATATATTCACTAGCTGGTGAAAGGACATTTGAAGCTTTAATAATGAACATAAAAATAATAATTATAGTTGTATTAGTACTAGTAGTGGTACTAACTAGCTTTTTTTTCCTTCATTTTTTATTTTTTAAAAGATACTTAGATTACTTAAATGTTACAGAGAATATATAGGGGCTCCCCATATGCCCTGTTTCCTACACCTCCCACATTTTCCCACATTACCAGCATCTTTCATTAGTGTGGTATATTCACTACAATCGATAAACACATTTTGGAGCATTGCCACTAAGCCTAGATTATAGTTTACATTTACAGTTTTCACTCTCACTCAATTCTGTAGGTTATGGCAAGGTATATAATGACCTGTATCTGTCGTAATATCATTTAGGATGATTCCCAAGTCCTGAAAATGCCCCCTGTATTACACCTGTTTTTCCCTCTCTCTACCCTCAGAACCTCCAGTGGCCACTGCCTCCACATCAATGATATTTCTTCCATTGCTAGAATCACAATAATTCTATAGTAGAATACTGTTGAGTCTACTATAGTCTTTAGTTCATTTACCAGTCCTGAGGATTCTGGGATGGTGATGTCCACTCTCCTCTAATTAAGTGGGGGCTTCGATCCCATATGGCCGATTGATGGGACTCTCCTTCTTGCAGTTGTAGACTCTCTCCTTTCCATGGTATGGCAATTGTCCATCATCTCCTCCTTGTTAGTTTTCCTGGGTGAGACCAATGAGCTGGAGAATAGGTGTTAAAATTCCGTTGAGTTTCAGGGCCCAGTTGGCACATGGACAGCCCAAAGATTTAAGTCTCTTGGACATAAACCTACCAACTTTAGTACTAATTATAAGTTCAAAGAGAAGGACAGAAGAGTCATGTGTAGGGAAACCACAACTGAGTCCAACTCTGTCACAGTGGGAAGCATAAATTCCAAAGTAGGGCCCAATGGCAAGGGACCAAACTCCTGAGTTGTCTGCCCTGCCTATAGTGTCTGGATGTTTCCAGAGTCCTCAGGAGGCTGCTATTTGAGGTAGTATCTACTTTGGCTGTCAATGAGATCCTGCTGAGACATGCATAAACGTTACCTCTGGAATGACTTCCCAACTCATTTTGAAGTCTCTTAACCATGTAAACTCATTTGTCTTTACCTTTTCCCCCTTTTGGTTAAGCTCTTCCCCACCCCCACCCCACCCCCAGTTGTATTGCTTGTTGGTACTTGGTAGCAATCCCTCAGTGCCAGGGAAGCTCATCCCTGTGACTAACTAGCTTTTGTTGAATGGTTATTATGTGTTAAGAACTCTTCTGAATGATGAACATGTAATCATTCATTTATTCCTCATAACAACAGTTTGTATTAGGTATTTAATATCTTTATTTCACAGATGATGAGGTTTTCTGGCAGAAAATTAAGAAACTATCAATGTCCTTGGCAAGAAAAATGCCTCAAGAGGCTACAAACTTGGACCTTATGTTATTCAGCTCTACATAGCATTCAACAGCCATTCTGATGATAATGTTAAAAAAATTAAATTGATAGGAAAAACAATTCTTATGCATTATAAAGATTCATATGTAAAATAAATCCATTTTAAGGCTTATTGTGAGAAATACTAGGAACACAGAAACAAAATAAGAATACCCCTTGTCTGTGTGCACTGGCCAACGAAATTAGACAAGAAGGGGAATGTTGGAAACATAACAAGATTATGAGATTACGTCCTTATATATTGGTAATTCCAAGAAAATTTGCTGGGAAATATCAAGCAATATGCAAATCCATGAAGATGGTAGAATGCATTGAGAACAATAATTCCTAAGCCATTAGAATCTCACTCAATTAGCCAAAACTACAATAACTGAATAATATTCTAGACTCCTAGAAGTTATAATATGCCCATAAAAGCATGGGAGTATATTTGCCACAAAATAATACATCAAGATTCTATCACTTTCAATTTTATTCATTTTGTATTTAGATTTTCTAAAAACTTTTAAAAAAATAATTTATTTGTGGCTTTCTGTATAATCACTTTGAGAATTCTACTTTCCCAAAACTGATAGAAATTTTAGGTTTTTAAGGAGCCAGAAAAAATGGAACATCCTTGTATCTTTAAGCTAAATAAGGCATTACCATCTTATTAAATCACCAACTTCAGTAATTTTTTTCCTTAATGAAAGGAGAAAGAAACAAACATATATGGTGAAAATAGAAGAAGGAAAATACTTTTTAGAAAGCAGTCCCTCTAATAGGCTTAAATTTATGTTATTGACATAGTAAAGTAAGGTATAAAAGAGACCAATTTGGTGAGGCAATCTAAGTAGATTCCCAGTAACTTGTTAACTTGGTTTTGGTTCCAAGTTCTTGCTTCAATATACTGTTCTAAGACTCAGCTCTGACAACTTTTTTTTTTTAACACTTGTTCTCACAGTTGAGTTGGACAAAGAAGTGTAACTCTGTTTTAGTTTTCTGGGCTACCGAAAGCAGGTATGATGAAATGGGTCATTTAAAAACTGGAAATTTATTTGCTAATAGTTTTGAGACAGAGAAAATGTCCATATCAAGGCATCATCAAGGCTGTGCATTCTTCCGGAAGTCTGGCTGCCCGAGATCCTTTATTCCTCTGTCACGTGGCATGGCACATGGCAGTATTTGCCAGCCTCTCCCTTTTCTTCCAAGTTAATTTCAGCTTCTTCTTTCTGTGGCTTTCTCTCTCTCTGAATTTCATTCTTTGATAAAGGACTCCAGTAATAGGATTAAGGCCTATCCTGATTGGGCTTGATCACACCTTAACTGAAATAGCCTCATCAAAAGTTCCTACTTGCAATGTGCATTTACATGCACAGGAATGGATTAACTTTAAGGAACATGTTTTTCTGGGGTACATATAGCTCCTAACCACCATAGATCCATTCTCCTTTCCTGTAACCTTGTGGTCTACATTTTGGTCTTGCAAGACCCAAGTCTGATGAATCTGAGCTTCTTCATTGTTTAGATACAAGCAATGTTGGGAGACAAGATCTATATTCACATTTCAACACTCATTTTTATAAAGGTGTCTACTCACTTAACTCATAATGTAGAAAGCATATTTAATATAAGCACCCTACTAAAATATTACTCGATGCATACACACAGCATAGAAACTTTAACTTCCACTGTCCTTTAGTAATTTCTCTTATGGAGTTGACATCCCAGAATTCTACCTGCCTGTTTATCTATGCTACTTGCTACCCTTTACTTCTATTTATTTATATTTATATTCGTGTTTCTTAAGGACATGAGCCATATCTTATTAGTCTTTTTATTATTTGCCAGTGCCCAGAAGAGTGCCCTTTGTAGTAAGTAAATAATATTTTTATATCCAGGAATTAATAAAATTGCACAAAAATTCAGGGAACCTAATCTTCTCTGCAAGGATTAGTGTTTGATCCAGCCAGTGTCTTCTATTCTATCTTGGCTTGTCTCAGTAGGTGGCCCTGCCTCTCTGCACATTGTTGTTTGCTGAATAGCCTCTTGCTGGAAGGAAGTGCCTGCTTAAAAATGTGATTACTGACATTGAACACAGAGCAGTCAGTCACCCTCTGATGAGGTCAAATCAAGTTGGTACACAGATGTAGCTACGGAAATAATAGGCCAAGGTCTGAGCTCTGTGCATAAGAAATGAAATCTAAGATTGGCTATGAGCCTGTGAGCTTTTGAAATGGATTGGTTTAGGTTCAGATGTAAAAGGTTACTAGTATTTTGAAAGGGCTCTCTAACATATGCAAAATCATTTCCTCACTTTCAGAAAAATGATGATGATTTCTATGGAGTCAAAGTATCATCATTTTTCTGAAAGTGAGGAAATGATTCCGCATATGTTAGAAAACGCTTTCAAAATAACAAAGTTAGGGGGAGGCACATGTTGGTACTACAACTTTAAAAGTCAAAAGCAAACTTCTGATGATTAAATAAGACAAGTTTGTGAAATAACAATATTGCATCAATTTCCAAATTTGATATTTTTAGATATACTTTCCATCTATACTTTCCATAGAGTTTACTTTGGTCTATTGAATCAAGTATCAGCACAGAGTTATACCTAGGGGTTTCCAGATTTATATTACTGATCCATCCAAGGCTGTGTTAAATAAGAATGTCAAATAATAATTTATCCTGCTTTTAATGAAAGGTAGTTGTATTAGTTTCCTAGAGTTACCACAAAAGTACCACAAACTTGGTGGCTTAAAACAGAATTGTTTTCTCTTACAGTTCCAGAGGCCAGAAGTTCAAAATCACAAGAAGACCATGCTCCCTAGGAAGGCTCTATGGGATAATATATCTTTTCAGATTCAGGAAGCTCCTGGAGTTCCTTGGGGTTTGGCAACCAAACTCCAATCTCTGCCTCTATCTTCACATGGTCCTCTCTTTGTGCCTCTTCTAGTAAGAACACCAGTCTTTTGATTTAGTATTTCATCCTGAAAGCCTTACCTAATTACTTCTGCAAAGACCCTATTTCCAAATAAGGTGACATTCTGAGGTTCAGGTGGACATGAATTTTGGGGGAACACTATTCAACCCACTATGGTGATCCCTTTTATGGAGACAACATTTTTCTTCTTACCAGTCATTTCTTCTTTTTGATCCTCTATAATTTCCTAGTGTTTACTTCCTACACTCTTTTGCCCCCAAAGACATTTTCTTAGGCTTTCTTTCTTTCATACATTACCTGAATCAGTCTACAATGGTTCTTTTTCTTTCTTTCTTTCTTTTCTTCAAATAAGAGATAGTCCAACATCAGTATTGAGTTAGCATTCTACAGATAAATATTAGTTGCCTAGGTGCTATGAAACTTAAAATTTTTAAAATCACACATTGCATTCACCTAGGCATTGAAAGCTGCTTCATTGAATGACATACTTCCTAAAATAAGATTTATCTTTTGAGACATAAGTATCTAACCATTAGAAACCAGAAAAAGTAGCAGATACTTTCTCAAGTCACCTAAAACAATTTGATCCAGGCATTTGGTTGAACATATTTTAATCATTTTTAAATTCTGGCTCTTACAGGAAACAAAACAAAACACAAGTAATGTTTTATGTACTGTTATATTGTCTCCCTTTCTTTTTTCTAAACTAATTTAAATCATTAGTTTAAATTAATTATGCATTATACCCTGTATAACTAGGCTTAAGCAGGCAAGGATGACAATAAACACAAGGGATTTTTACAACAAAAAAAAGATCAAATATTAAAATTCAATGGACATTAATTATCCTAGCTACAAAAGAGTTAAGGGGTCTTTTATGCTTCTTTTTTTTCTTCTTATGTTTCAGAATCCAAACAAACACATAATTCCCAAGGAAATAGTAGATTTGAAAAGACTTAGAGAAAAGTGATTATAAATCCTCTCCTTACCACTAATTACTTTTAAGAAAAATTTCTAATATTACAATTTTTGAGGTTTCTATGATTTAGTCATAAAATAACAGTCAAGAAATAGCTACTTTGAAGAAACTTAGTTCCTGAAATGCTAATATTTTTAAATACTAATTTCCAAATATGTGCTGAATTAGCATTCTCACAAGCAGTAGGCAAGAGCTTGTAATTGTCTAAAGTCAAACACTGAGCATTTTTTAAAGAAGATTAAATTATAAGAAATAACTTACCAACCATTCCCCATAGTTAATTTCAGATAAAAGCAAGTGAATACATATAACAGTAAATATTAATAAAGAGTTTCATGAATTACAAAGGACTTTCAAAGGCTTGGTCTTACTTAATTTTTAAAACAACTATTAGATAAATACTAGATAAATAATATCTTCATAACGGCATAAAAATGAAGGCTCCTAACTTATCTGACCCTTATTCCTTTGTTAAATGGGCATGATAATAGAGTTGTGAGTATTAAAAAAAATAACACATGTTAAGTGCATATAACCCCATGTATGGCTTATAGCAAATGTTTTTTACATGTCAATTATTATAAATGTGGCAAATTAAAAGTTTTATGTTAAAAGCATATGAGTATATTTGTTTTTAAAGGCTGGTGATCACAAGAATTTTTACATTCAGTGGTAAACAGATATATATTCTTTCTTCCTTTAGTATCTTCTATCCAGCTTCACTTTGATGAACCACTATCTGGCAATATTATTTTTTTAATGTATGACTATTATCTTCACTATCTGAGCACTTTGACATAGAAGATTTACAATGATTCCACATTGTTTATTCTTTAGAGTGTGGTTTCAAATAAACCATTCCCAGATCTTGATCCTTACATTTAATCATATACTGTTCTACCAACGCACTTTCAAGATTAGCTTATCTATTATTCTGATACATTTGAGTATAGAGCATGGATGTCTATTATGTGTAATCTATTATGTAAACCAATAGGGAGTAATGTGTGACATTGGAAAAAATATTAATGTTTAAGTACGCTAGTCACAGCCCTTTGATATTCCCTGATTTATAAAGGAGATTTTTTTTTGTTGTTGATAACCTAACAACACTATCCAAGTTAAATGTAGAAATTAAGTACAAAAAACATTAAGCAACCAATGGTCTATATTTAGACTATAATTCAGATAATAAAGTGCAAAAAATGAATGACATATGTATAATCTTTGTCTAGGCTTTTATATATTGCTACTTTTATTTGGAGGTTATAAGGATACAAATTTATGAAAAGAGGGGCTAAAATTGTGTGTAATGCAATTGCTTTGAACTTCCCTTAAGTTTCCCATAGAGAAGGATATACATGATTTGTTGTTAACCATAAAGCAATCAACATGTATTTAGGGGCTGTGATGCATGAGAAATAAATATGGATAAACACCAGAAGGTCATTCAGCATGGAGAGATGCACACACTGCAAAACACACCAGGACTGAGATAGTAATTAAGATGATAAAAGAATCTAGCCTCCCACCTACCCTTACTCCAAGATTTCAGGTTTACTGAGTGAAATGGTAGAAAAATTGCCCACATCAGATGAAAATTTCTCTCTCTTTCTCAAAACGTCCTAAGTTAATAGGCATATGACAAGACCCTTACTGAACTCGAGAGAAAAAGAACTGAAAATACACAGTGCATTATTGAATGAAAGGTAAGGCCTTGGGCTATCACACTAAATCTTAAACTTTAATTTCATTTGGTCCTGACCATTTCTGCTGAATATTGCTCATTTTTATTAATATCTAAATATTATCACTACTTAATTATGCAATATTGGTTAACACTTGATGAATGAATTTCAAATTTATTTTATACAGCATCTACAGTGCCTCTAATAGGGCATACCACTTTTTAATGTGTTCACTTTCACTTGCTTGAGTCCATAAATTACTTGAAGGAGATGAAGGTAGATAAACCAAGGGTTAGTATGGTCACTCTCATAGAAAATGTGTGATTTTCTAGAGGTGCATGTTTAGAAATTTAAACACATATGTATTTTAACTACCTTGATTCATGGAGAGGTGGAATCTTTTTCAAGAATTAGGGGCAAAAACTTTAACAGACTTCCAAAGAGGGGTAGATGTGCCACTACTTTGTTGGATGTAGTTAGTGGTTCTGAAGATGAGCATAAAAGCAAGCTTTTTGAAATCATTAAAAAGTATACATAGAACAATAAGAGAAAACTGTAGAATGGCTATTAAACCACAGTTCAACATGTTATTTATAAGAAATTATAAGAATGTTCTACCTTGAGACAATTTGTACTCTAGAGCTTTTCATTTATTTTTTTAAGAAGCTCAATTCTTTCATTCAACAATCCTTTTTTGTATAATAGCAATGATAAGAAACACTTTTGCTACTTTCAGACATGCCAAACACTACTGATATCTCCTTTAATCCTCACAAATAATCTATGAAGTTGCTATTATAATCATTCATATTTTACAGATGGGATATCTGAGGCACAGATGGTTTTAAAAGAAAACACAATCATTTTGAAATGAAAGAAACAGTAAAGCTATTTTGTGGCTACACGACACTCTGAAGTTCACAAAAAATGCTCTAAATGTAAGTAGTAATTTCAAAATTAAATATATCAATGATAAGGGATTAGAAAATAAAAGAAACCAATCAGTTTTATCAATGAACTAGCAGAATCTGCTCACCACTTACACACACATACACATAATTTAAAATAAAGGGATATTAGTTGAAATAAAACAAATATAACTTTTGTGTATATTTTAATGTAGTTAAACTACAGGAAAAACACTTTACTTGGTAAAGAGCTCCATAATTTTTTTTCAAACCAAGGGACACACTGAAACACTGAAAAATCAAATGAGAGAAAGAAATAAAAGAACTGATAAAAATATCTTGACAGAGTCCTTTTAATCAGGTCTGGAAAACCGTGGGGAGGCTGGGTAATCAGACTGGATTCAAAAGTTTCTCAAGTAATTACAGTTTGAAAGCAATAAATGTTTTCCAGTGACATAATAACAAAGTTTCTGAGCAGATAATTTGTGAGAGGGCTGAGCGTAGGTCTCATGTTGTTCATGATTATAGACCTTCTTGAGCTACTGCATGAGGAATTGCAATAATTTTTAGCAATGCATGTAGAAATTTAGCACAAGTTCTATAATGAATAGGATAGTTAAGTGGAACAATGGGACCAAAGGTGATTATGAACCTGTACACCTTAATATGATGCAATATTTTAAATGTGTGGGCATTCAAACGGAACTGGATCTCACTATTCATAGCACAATGTGACTTGCTGTGGAAATTGTGAATGTACACAATTGTCCAATGCATTTGCATTTCAATGAACTAGGGCACAAAAAGAACCCTACCAAAGGAGCAGATACACACCAATTGCATTTAACTGTCTCTTCTATTAGTGATGCGGCTACAGTGGTCTGTGATAAAATTTAACAACCAACTCTCCAGAAAAAAAGCCCTGATTTTAGCTTTGCCGATTTTCATGGTGTAAACAATCCACTATGGCTGATTTCAAGCTACCGACATGATGCCACTGAATGTGGAGCTGGGAAATCACCTATGCACTATCAGCTTTAACCAGCCAGTACAAGTCAGAACCAGCAACTCCTAAGGTTCATAAGAACAGCACTCCCAGGTCATATATTCAGGGCCTCTTGCATAGCTTAAAAGCATTTGAAAAACATTTATGAAGATTCCTTATTCTTAATTCTTGGTCTTTGTTTCAGGCACCTATAATACATTTTAGTCTGCTGTAGAAATTTTCCCCCTTTAATTATATGTAAAATACAGGATTTCCATGTACCACCCTATTATTACTACCTTGCTTTGGTGTGGAACATTTGTAACAATTGATGATAGCACATTTTCATAATTATACTATTAATTGTAGTTAGTTCGTGTTTGTGTAGTAGAGTTTTGTGGATTTTTAAAAATTAATTCTATTACCGTACAATACAATCTATGAAAATATCTGTTATCCACATATATCTTTATATTTTCAAAGTAAATATTCTATCAGATGCATGTACAGGACTTTTTGATAGGTTCTGGGTTGGTTGAATTATAAAGCTTATTTTGTATCTCAACTTTTCTAAAAATCTTGTGAAGCCCAAATGTCACACTTTAAATATGTGGCTAAATGGCTCACATTATTGCTACACTGTACTAGTCTATAGTTTATGCCTTAATTGTACCCCCAAAACTCATGAAAGATAAAAAGATTAACTCTAATCGTCATATGACAGTTTTCAATCTGAGGAAGGATATGAATAAGTAAGTCTGGAGGCAAAGAAAGGAGTAAAGGGTTCTTGGCTAGGTAAGATGAGAAGTCAAATGTATACTATATAGTAGCACTGGAAAAAACACCTCAGTTTAAAAAAGTAGCTTTCTTTTATATAAATATGAAGTAAAATTTTGACTCTTGGTAAATTTTTAAACATTTACATCTCACATTCTCACTCATACCTTCTTAAACTCAATATGCCCAGGGCTGCCAATACCCCAAACTATCCTAGTTCCCTTTGTTCACTAGTCATCATTTCTTCTTTATCCCTTTCCTGGGCTTCTTATCCTAGTCTAGTCTCTGAAAATCAGTCTATCCCAAGGATCTGTTATTGGTCCAGTGCTCTTTCCTTTGTGCTCCCTCACTGGTTGATTTTTATCTACTCACAATTCCCATTGCTCTTATGCAAATGGCATTCAAATCTATATCTTCAGACCAGAAAGTCCCTCAAGCTTCAGATTCATCTACCTGTCCTTCAGTTGGAAACCTAATGATGAATATTCCACAAGCCCCTCAAGTCAGGAATGACCTTAAATGATCACATCATCTTCACACTAAAAGCTGGTTGTGCATCTTGAATCTTCTACTTCAGTTGAATGTACTGTGTTTACTTCTTTTACCTACCTTAGAAGCCTGAGAATCCATGCTTTAGACAGCTCACAGGATGGTCTACCTAAAATAAAAGGTATCCATACAATTCACCTGACCAAATATTTTATTGTCTCTATTAAAATAGAACTTTCCCTCTATTGTAGAGGAGTAAAATCATTCCTAATATGGATTATTACTCAAAACATTACTTAAAATATATGAAGGAAATAAAAATAGGTCTGGTTGGAAACTTATACTGGAGTTATGGGAAAGAAATCGGAGCTGTAGGTTAAAGCCCCATCCTCATGGCCTCTCCTTCACTTCCTTGATAGTTTTGTGATAACTTGAAGAGTCCAAATATGAGTGGTTGAAAGCCACTGGCCTACAGGAGAAAGTTAACTTCTCGGCATGACATGCAAAGCGTTCATGATAGACTGCTGCTCCCCACCTTACTCTTTATGCCCCAGATACCATGATGTTTCTCATTTCCTGTCTTTGATCATGTTATCCCTTTGCCCAGAACTCACTTTGAGTCTCTCTGCACTTATCATTTAGCCATGTAATATTTAACTTTAAGAATTAAATCAGATGACTTTTCATTCATTTATTCATTGAATCAAACACACAAGTGGAAATAAAATAAATAGTATACTTGCTCTCCTGGAGCTTATAATCTTTGTGGGGAAGGAGCAGGAGACAATAAACAAATACACAAATCTCAATATATAGAGAACTGCATAAGTCAATCTTAGTAGTGCCATGTTGGCTACTTAGTAGATGATCAATAAACCATTAGTAAGTGTCTTTTAGTGGCAATGTGCTGTGCTAGATGCTTTCACACATCAGCTCATTTTAATTCTCAAAATTATATGTTATGAAGTAATTATTATTCTGCCACTTTTGAGGGAAAAAGGCTCAGAAATTTTAAAATTTTCTTGTGGCCACACAGCTGGAAATTGATAGAATCTGAATTCAAATGTAGAAAGGTCCAATTTCAGAAGCCATCCATGTTCATAGTAATATAGTCTTCCTGGTGCTATAAAAAAAAAAAAAAAAAAATGGAGCCCATCCTATCACAAGTCAATTCAAATATTTCAGTGATTCAGTCTTGGATGGATTTCTCTAGATTCTAAGAAGCTTAGAGACAGTTTTACACTGTAGCATCTTAGAATTTATAAGGATTTAATCATGAGTAGTCAATCTGCAAAATATGCTGTCAGAGCCCCATTGATTTCAGCATCAAGAAAGAATGGTCTCCTGTTAGAAAGAAATAGCTTAAGGGAAGTAAGGGAAGAGCATAAATGGTGTCCTGAACACCTGGTATTTAAGGCATTCTTTGCTTTATGAGCACCATATTAAAACTGAAGTTATTAATTTTGAAGATGCTTATGGTTTTGCAATCAGATTCTCAAGAAGCAGATGGTGTAGGCTCCAAACATGATCTTCAATACATGATTTAATAGTAACAGTTGTTAAATATTTTTTCATTACTTTTATTATCCCAAATTTTTATTTTTAATTAAAAAATTTTTTTTAGTATTTCTTATTTTTAAAACAATCTTTATTCATTTTCTTATTAATCACATTTGGCTGTTATATTGGCTTCATTTTTGAAGAAGTTTTGGATCATAGAAGAGTTACAACTCTGGCAGGGGAGGATCATTGGTATAGTGTGTCAGTGATGGGGGATACATGGGAGGAAGCACACCTGGGCATAAATATAAGGCATATAAATGTGTTCAAGTGTTCATGGGACATTGTCACCGTGGGTGGAGATTCACATTATAACTGAAGGAATATCAAATTCCCATCCTGGGCAGCTCTGCCACACTCTCTAATAGATCAGCAAGAATCACCTGAGTACAAGGGCAATGACTAGTGAAGGAGATGGTTCACTGACAGGCCCTTGATATTGATGACTGTGTTATGAAACTTTACTATTGAAATTGAAACTTAGCCTAGTATTATAGGGTGCCTAAGAGTTGCCTCCTAGGAGCCTCCTTGTTGCTCAAATGTGGCCTCTCTTTAAACCAAACTCAGCATATAAATACATTACCTTCCCCCCAGCATGGGACATGATTCCCAGGAATAAGCCTCCTTGGCACTGAGGGATTACTACCAAGCACCAACTAGCAATGCAACTGGAAAAAGACCTTGACCATAAGGGAGAAAAGGTAAAGACAAATGAGTTTATATGGCTAAGAGACTTCAAAGTGAGTTGGGAGGTCATTCCAGCTACAGTCAGGGTAGATATCTCAGGAGTTTCATGCCTTGCCACTGGGCCCACTTTGGAATTTATGCTCCCCAGAGTGACAGAGTTGGACTCAGTTGTGGTTTCCCTACACAAGGATTTTCTCTCCTTCTATTTGAACCTATAATTAGTACTAGAATTGGTAAGTGTAGGTCCAAGAGACTTAAATCTTTGGGTTGTCCATGTACCAGCTGGGCCCTGAATGTCAATTGAGTTGCAACACCTACTCTCCAGTTCATTGGTCTCACCTAGGAGAATTAATATGGAGGTGATGATGGACAACTACCATACCAAGAAACCAAGAAAGTCTACAACTGCAAGCAAAAAAGTCCCATCCATTGGCCCCATGGGATCACAGCTCCCTCTTAATTAGTGGTGGAATGGACATCACCATCCCAGAATCCTCAGGATTGGGGAATGATCTATGGACTAAAGTAGACTTACTGGTATTCTACTATACACTTATTGTGATTCTAGCAATGGAAAAAATTATATCAATTATGTGGAGGCAGTGACCACTGGAGGTTCTGAGGGCAGGGAGAGAGAAAAACAGGTGTAATATGGAGGCATTTTTGGGACATGGGTATTGTCCTGAATGACATTGCAATGACAGATACAGGCCCTTATAGATCTTGTCATAACCTACAGAATTGTGTGGGAGAAAGTGTAAACTACAATGTAAACTATAATCCATACTTAGTGGCCATGTTCCAAAATGTGTTCATCATTTGCAATGAATATATCTCACTAGTGAAGGATGTTGTTAATGTGGGGAAATGTGGGAGGTATGGGGAGCAGGACATTTGGAAATCCTCTATATTTTTTATGTGACATTTGTATAATCTAAGTATCTTTAAAAATTTTTTTTAAATAAGATAAAAAAAATTTTGTGTATATATTTCTCCCTGATCCTATTCGCTTTACTCCTTGCTCAAATATAACTACTAGTATGAACTTGATATGGTTTATTACCATGTATTTCTTTATACCTGGATGACAAATACGCATATCTATAAACAATATATAAGTTGTTTTGGGTGCTTTTAACAGTTTATGTAAATGGTATCATATAAAAATAATCCTCTATAACTATTTATGTTTTTTTTTTATAATCAACAATATGATTTTTAAAGATTTCCCACATATTGGTTTATGTAACTCTAGTTCATATACCTATTAACTGTTGTATAGTACACCTCTATATAAATACAGTAAAATTATTTCCCCATTTTTCTGTTGATAGATATTTGGTGGTTTCTACAAGAATAGAGTGAGATTAAATAGAGTAAGCATTGTCAAAAATAAAACCCTTGGGTGCCTGGACTGCAGGTTAATACTTCCCAGATGCAAACAAACAAACAAACAAAAAACCACTCTCCATCCAGTTTGACAGACAGATAAAGTGTGTTTCTGTCAAATCTAAAAAAATATTCTTGTAGCAGCCAATATGAATTCCCAAGAGGAAACAAAATAACCAAAGCTGAAGTTCACATGGGAATTTGGTATAATCTAGACAAGAATGGTGTGCCACAAATGAAGAGCTATTCCCTTAAGATCACTTCCCAATTTATTAAAATTTGATTCCAAAAACTGTCTCCTTGCTGGACAACAGAGGAAATATCCTTTATTGTCTCTGAGTCTCATTTTTCATATGTAAAATGCCTCCAGGGCACCTTTAAAAAAGTTCATTTTGAAGTAGAAAAAGTTCTTATGGTTACTAGCCTAAAATATTGCAGCATATTTAAATACTTATAATATTTATTTTGTTTTTTTAAGATCAGATAATGCTGTTTTCCTTATTTGATTTGATTTTCTAAATTATAAAAGCAAATTACAGTAAATACAACTTAAAAACTTATCTCACTTTCTATAATTATTACAACGCATATTCTGAAGTTTCTTTTTATGCAATACTGTATTTATACATAATTTAATCAAACAATATATTATAAACACTGACTCACTACTTTTAATAGGTGCCAAATACTCCATAGAATCAATATTTTATAATTTACTCAATCAATCTTGTTTTGGAAATTTAGGTTATTTTCAGACTTTTCCCCTGTATTATTGACACCTGTTTGCATAATCTTTATGAGATTTAATGCATTTTATGTAACTAAAATTATCTTAATGAATATATATTTTTAAAAAAACTTTTAGAAGATCTTATTAGTAAACTTTCTTTTTTTCCTGCTATTTTAACATGTATAAACTTCAAGGACTTACTTTGATATGGATACAAGAAACATGTAACAATATGATTTTTAAAACAATAGTGTTTGCCAAATCCATTGCCTAGCAAATATTATTATGCTCATTTTATGAGTGTTTAAACAATATTCTCATAACAGGTTACAGGGGTGCCACAAGGTGGTGTGGATGAGAGAGATCAAAGAGAAATAATACAACTTCCCATTAAAGAAAAGCTTAGGATTATAAGATGGCTTCACTGGTGAATTTTACCAAACATTCCAAAAATAATTAATACTAATCCTGCTCAAACTTTCCCAAACAACTGAAGAGGAGGGAGCACTTCCTAAGTCATTCTATGAGACCAATATCATCTTTATACCAAAGTCAGACAAAGATACCACAAGAAAAGAAAATTACAGACCAATATCCTTTATAAATAAAGATGCAAAAGTCCTCAACAAAATACCAATAAACCAAATCCAACAGCACATTAAAAGAATTATATACACCATGATCAAGTGGGATTTATCCCAGGTATGTAAGGGTGGTTTAGCATAAGAAAACCAATTAATGTAATATATCACATTAATGGAATGAAGGATAAAAAAAAATGATCATCTCAATTGACACATAAAAGGTATTTGACAATATACAACCTACTTTCTTGGAAAAAACACTCAGAAAACTAGGAATAGGAGGAAAATTCCTCAATATGATAAAGGGCATATATGAAAACCCCCCACTAGCATCATACACAATGGTGAAAGAGTGTAAACTTTCTCTCTAAGACCAAGAACAAGACGAGGATGCCCACCATCACAACTGCTATTCAATATTGTATTGGAAGTTCTAGCTAGAGCAAACTCATAGAGTCTAAAACTACACTACAGGTTACCAGGGGCTGGGATGGGGACAGGGAATGGAGAGTTAATGCCTAATTGGTACAGAGATTCTGTGTAAACTGATAGAAAAGTTTTGGTAATAGATGGTGGTGAAAGCAGCACAGCATTGTGAATGTAGTTAACACCCCTGAATTATATATTTGAATGTGGTTAAAAATGGTAATTTTAGGTTATGGATGCTACTGGAATAAGAATTTTTAAAAGCCATAGGCTTGTACAACACAAACAATGAACTCTAATGTAAACCATGGACTATAGTTAGTACTTTATTTATAATATTTTTTCATCAATTGTAACAAATGTGCCATACTAATGCAAAGTGTTAATAATAGGGAAAACTACTCTTGTTGGGGGTGGGAGTGTCATATGGGGACCAAGAATGCTTTTTCTGTAAACCTACAACTTCTCTTTGATCTTGGACACATTAGTTTTATGCTGCCTGAAGGATACCAGATGGGATCATATAGTAGACAGGTGAGCACTGTGCTGAGGACACCATTTTGAGAGTTCTCAGCTTATAAAACCTATTGAAGCCACGAACTGAAAGGGATGATTCCAGTAAAGTATGCCACGTGCGAGGCAAAAGAGGAAGTACAGAATCTTGGAGGATTAGATACACTTAGCAAGAGAAAGAAAGGAAACTCAGGCAAGAGAGAAGAAAAGTAAAAGGAAATACGGTTTACGGATGTCATAAAAATCAAGGAAGGAGAAATTTTCAAGGAGAGGATGTTGATTTTTCAGCAATAAAGATGCCGTTGGCGGCCTTGATAGAGGGGAGATTCAGGAGTGTGAAGGGCCTGATGAGGGATTTTAGTGGTTTGATGAGCAACTGTCCATAGGAAGGAATATTTTAGAGTACCTGTATGGAAAATGGGAAAGGCATTTTGCAGCTCTTCTAGATTTAGGCACAAAGCTTCTGCAGAGGTCAGTGGACAGACCAGGCAGCTCATCATGGAGAAATTCAAGAGATCTCTCTTTGTGTGTGCAGCCCTGGTTTCAGCCCCAGATGTATGGGAACTTGACAAAGAGTATTTCTTCTCCATCAGCAGTGGCCACTAGAGGTTCTGAGGGCAGGGAGAGGGAAAAACAGGTGTAATATGGGGGTGTTTTCGGGACTTGGGAATTGTCCTGAATGACATTGCATCGACAGTACAGGCCATTATATATCTTGCCATAATCTACAAAATTGTGTGGGAGAGAGTCTAAACTACAATGCAAACTATAATCCATGCTTAGTGGCAATGCCCCAACTATGCTCATCAATTATATCACACACTAATGTATCACACTAATGAAGGAAGTTGTTAATGTGGGAAAATGTGAGAGGTGTAGGGAGCAGGGCATATGGGAATTCCCTTTATTTTTTATGTAACATTTATGTAATTTAAGTATCTTTTAAAAAAAAAATAAAAAATATATATTAAAAAAAAGAATGGACTTGCCAGTCAGAAAGGGTAATAGATATTCATTTGCATCCCAAATGAATAAAACCAACAGCAAGTACTCCTCTAGTGTCTAATCTGTCCAAGGCATTGTGACAACTATTAAAACATTTAAGAATCAAAAGAGTAGGTTATGATGACGACAGCTGCCTTAGCCCATCAGCATGCCATTTCTGTTTGCCACAAGCCATGATAGAGTCTGTTCTTGAGCCGTTAGCAGTTTGCTAACTTATATGATTCTTACATGTCTTTTTTTTTTTTTAAACGAATAAATTGTAGGGCACTAAGGAAAGTTGTGCAGGCATCACACTCCCACATTCCCCCACCACATGACCTTTAAACAGCTCAGTCCTGATATTCATCTCCAGCTGTACTGCCACAGAATATTTACAGAGGAAAAGTGCAATTGTGATTTCTTGACACACACACAGATAATTACTACTACTATTTGAATCTGAAGGAGATAATTCTTTGTTCTGCCTTTCTTTTGTTTAGCAAAAAAAATAACTATTTACATCTCATCCTTCCTTATGTTTTATATTCAAAGTGTTCTCAGAAAGACCAAAATCACATGACCATGGCATTCTTTTCCTCACTATATTCAGTAATGAACTGTGTAAAAATATACTTTTAATTACCTAAAATGAACAATTTTAGTGCCAAGTACAAAGGCATGTCTTTGGAATAACAATCCTCCACTCCTTCCCAAGACAGTCCTAAATTGATGGCATTACTAGATTTCCTCCACAACTTTGGAATCTCCATGAGGCTGGAATAAGGATGTACCAGAAGTGGAATTCATAATTCATCCCCTCCCTTAGCCGACAGATGTTCCACTGCCTCTTCACTATTATATTCATTCGCTTACTCATTCACTCATTCATTCAAGAAGATTACATTGAAGATACATTGCCTAGTATTTTTTAGGACCTTCTGCACTCAAAAGAGTGAAAATAATCCCTGCACTGAAGAGGTTCACAGTCTAGTGGAGGAAAGTAAGTCAGCAGGTGATCAGGACCTCCTGAGGAGTTCCACAGTAGGAACAGAATGCATGTGCTTCCTAGAGAGGTGGTGATGAGTGTGAGAGGGTTGGGAAGTATTAGAGGAGACTTCGAAAAAGCCTGGTATGAGACTGGGCTGGACGGTGAATAGCAGCATTATTATACTCATGCTGTAGCTACTGATATGACTTTGGTTGAACCATATATGGTTCTGCCATCAAGATACTAGCTTGGTCAAAGAGGAGAGAAAGAGGGACAATCTTTCCGTAAAGCCTCAAAAGACATGAACAAATATCCTACCCAGATTAATGAGGAGACATACATAGCCTATGTCTAGACCTCTATCAATATGTAGTAAATTGATGAGAGATAAAAATAAATTGATACTGAAAGCAATTAATAAAAATGCTACAAATGTATTTTTTTTTTTTTTTTTTTTTTTTTTTTTTTTTTTTACTTTACTAAAGGATAAACTCTCAGTTGAAATAAATAGTAAAGTGGCCATATCTATCACCAGTGTCTAAAAATAGTGATATTTTTGAAATATAAATATTTGAATCTTGAGCTTAAAAACACTGTAACTTTTCATAAACATAGCCCTGGATTAATAGTTTAAATTGTCTTTGTTTTTCCAATGCCCACACAGTGCCTTACATGCAGTATGTCAGGCTTTACGATGATCCAGTTTAATGTGTTGAAGGCTGTGAGATTATTGGGAACAGTGGTGAAGTCCCAAGCAATTCAATATTTTATATATACAATAAACTTCCAGGC
Source organism: Tolypeutes matacus (assembly GCA_026826555.1). NCBI lineage: Eukaryota > Metazoa > Chordata > Mammalia > Cingulata > Chlamyphoridae > Tolypeutes > Tolypeutes matacus. Next base: position 14,492,948 of record JAKSZT010046586.1, read on the forward strand.
TACTGTATAATCACCTTAATTGCATGATGAAAAGAAAATAAAGAATATAGCTATTTGGGGTACAAGAGATGTGATACATGATTAGTTACATGAGGACATATTTTAAAGTATAATATTGGTCATTTTAATTTCATGATTCCTTGTTTTCATTTCAGAGCTATGTGAGATAGAGGCATAGTAACATCATAATTTTGGAGAGCTGACCTAAAAGTCAAGACAAATTTCCCATAAGGGAGACATTTGGCAAGAGTAGAAGAGATTTATTTAACAAACCAGACAGAATAATTGCAACTAAATGCCTATTATATGATATTCGAGTAGCCTAGGGAATGAAGTGAAGTTTTAAGAGGAATTACTCATGAAAATCACCCTTTTTAGCAAAATTAAAATATTGATCCTTTTCAAATACTTTTAACAAATTTATGACATTACATTGAAGTTTGAGTTTTGTTTTGTTTTCCATTATAACATGCAGCAAGACTTCATTTATTTCTCAAGATTTCTCCGTCTGTTATTGCCATAAAAGCTTGAGTGAACTTGGGGCTTTGGTATCATCTTACTTCATGGACAATATGGCAAAGTTAACAGTTAAGTCCATTTCATGTCTCTAGCTAAGACTTTTCACTGTAATCATCTGCTTACTCCCAAAGAAAACTAAGAGAGAAGTATATACAGCTTCAATCACAAAATCATTTTTTCACCTTTATCCAAGCTTATAATGCACCTAACAAAAGGTGCTGATATTTAAAATTCTAAACAAATATCTAATGAAGAATTTTATGTTCAAGTCCTCTTACTAGAGGAAATAGATCACAGAGTGATATAACACAGTCTAGTCTTTAGTTTTTGTTTTAATATAGTTTAGGTGACCAGACATACAAAAATTCAAACAATGAAGAGTATATACATGATAATATAGTTCCTTACCTGACCGAATTTGATCTTTCTGCTCTGATGCTCGGGCCAGTGAATGCTCTCACTGTCATCCAGGTCCCTAAGCAGAAAACTGGGTGCCACCAAGATTACTTTCTCTCCTTAACTTCAAGCACACAGTATGTTAGAAATCAAGTAGTTTCTACTTTGTTAATGTCTGTTATATCTGGACCCTCCCTTTACCTACATTCTCTCATTTCATCCTTCACATTACCAACAGACCCACTTTTCTTCCAAATTAAAGCCTGATTCTATTATCTCCTGCCAATAACTTTTACTTCCTACTGAACAAAGTCCATGCTTCTCTCTTTGTTACCAAGAGTCCTCCACAGTCTGGCATCCACTCATTTATCTTGTTTCTCTCTTACAATAGCTGCCAAACCCCCTTCCTTTCAGCCACAATAAAATGCTAGTAATCTCAGAATATTCTGGTCTGTTTTGTTCGTACTGCTCTGATTGATGGAATATCTGAATGACCTTCTTTCCTGCTTCTCAGTTTCTCATTGTTTTAATTCAACAACTATTTACTGAAAACCTAATATACATCAGGTTCTGAGCTAAGTCTGGGAAATACAGTAACAAATCACATGAAGTCACAGCCCTCAAGAAGTTCACAGTCCTGACAGTAAGCAGATAACATGACTTTGTCAGGGCCTCATCTGCTGCCCAGTTTTCATTCCTTCCTCTTTTTCAACCAAACAGCCCAAACTGGCTTCAACTTCAGGACCTTTACACATTGTTCCCTTTGTTTGGAATGAATCTCTCCCTCCCTATAATACCATGCCTTGTTCCCCTATTTTATTCTGTTATCTGCTCAAATATCTTTCCAGGGTGGTCTGCCCTAATGATATTTTCTTTTAAAAATACAGCTTTCTTGCTTTTTAAATTTTTGTCTTCAAAATGTTTTTCACACAGATGTTATTTTATGTATGTATTTATTGCTTTTTCTGTCTTCCCCATCAGAATACGGGTTCTATAGTGACTGGAACTTCATCTATTTGTCCACTATTGCAACCCCAAAGCTGTGAACAATGTCTGGTTTGTGCTGTTTCTCCAAAAGCTTTGGCTAAGGAATAAATGAATTACACAGATATTTAATTATACACTGAGATGTTATTCTATGAAAATCCATGTTATTATAAGATGGTAAAAGATGGGCCCTCGACCTAATGGATGGGGGAATCTGAAAATGCCCCCAAGGGAGTGACATTGTGGTGGTTATTCTGAGGTCTGAAGAATGAAAAAGAATTAACTAGGCAAAGGCACAAAAGTATCACACAGTTCACAGGGCTTATATGAAAAAGAATCTAATGAGTGCTATAAGCAATCTCTGAAAAATGATAATATGTGATCCATAGGCAACAGTGCCCAACATTTATTAAGCAGTTATAACACGCCAGATACTATTCTAAGATTTTACCTAAGTCTGCACAGTTAATTCTCTCAACAACCCTTAGGAATAGATGCTATCCTCAACCCTGATGTATTAGTCAGCCAAAGGGGTATGGATGCAAAGTACCAGAACTCTGTTGGCTTTTATAAAGGGCATTTATTTGGGGTGGAAGCTTACAGTTACAAGGCCCTAAAGAGTTCAACTCAAAGTTACTTCCTCACCAAACTCTGTTGCCACGTGTTGGAGCAAGATGGCTGCTGGTCTTTGTGAGGGTTTAGACTTCCTCTTCCTCTTAAGGTTCTGTGGTCCCAGCTCCTTCCTTTCTCATCTATAGGTTAGCATAAGACTTGTCTCTCTCCCCAGGGCTCATTTCTTTCTGGGCTCAGCTGCTCTGCTTTCTTCCCAAGTTCAGCTGTAGACTATCAGGCTTATCCTTTTCCTGGGGGCCTCTGCTGTGTCTAATGGAGACTCCTCTCTTTCCTAACATATCTGCTTCTCTGTGTATTTACTTCCCAGGGCTCCAGCATCAAAAACTCAAACTCTTTCCTCTGCTGTGTCATTTTCTCTGTGAGTCCCTACCCCCACCTTGGTGGGCAGGGACTCAATATTCTATTGATGTGGCCAAATCAAAACCCTAATCATAATTTAATCAACTGGAAGTGAAACCTCTGAATTTATTACAATCTAATATGCCCACAGGAACAGACCAGTTTATAAACCAAAAACAATCCAATATCTGTCTTTGGAATTCATAAACAATACCAAACTGCTACACCCAATTTACAAATGAGAAAACTGAAACAGAGAGAGGAGAAGCAACTTGTCCATAATCATACATACAGCAGGATTGTTTCAGAGCTGAGATTTGAACCCTGATTCAGCAGTTACAAAGCCTGTGCTTTTTATTGTTACTCTGTTGGAAGACTGAATATAGTTTTTAAAAAATACATAAATTCTGCCCAAATTAATAAACAGATTTCATGTAATTCCAATTAGGGTCATTTGGGGAGTGGAAATTTAGGGAGGAAAGAATCTAAGAAAAAGAGTCTAAATTTCATTTGCAATAATAGCCAATTGGGAAAGCTAATGAAAGCAGAAAGACAGGCTTGCTGACTTAAGGGAGCTGTGGGGCTGCTGGGCAATAAGCCGGCATAGGTGGCAGACAAGGAAGATGGATTAATCTCACCCCAAGAACAAAGAGTATCTTCAACTGCAAGCAAAACAATCCCTTTCCGCTGCCCCATAATTTCTAAGTCCCCTCTTATTGTGAACCAGTCAGAGCAGACATCATCCCAAATCCTTCAAGATTGAGGCATGAACAAAAATAAGAGAGAAGTGTAACCAAGGACCAAAGCAGATTCATTGTTATTGTAGTTATTATCTTGTGTTAATGGAGTAACTTGCAACGTTGATATAAAACATAAATATTATGCAAAGACAGGAAGAAAAGATTATAAACAGTGGTCACCTGGTTTCAAAGATTTGGCATAGTTTTGTTTCTTCTTTATTTCATTTTCTGTATTTTCCACTTATCTTATTTTTTGAAGCCATGGACATAATTTATTAGAATTTATAAGAGCATGAAATTATGTATCACAATATTGTTTGATTTTACAAAATAAAATATAACAGAAAGTACAAAGTTTCACATTTTTAAAGGCAATGGTTGATATCTACACTTACTCTTATAGGAAAACAACACAAAAACAAAAAACCAGGAGGGATCAGTGGAGACCAACACAATTTGCAGTTGGCATCAGAATCTAACTATAGTATCACAATTATAAGAAACTATTAGAAAAATAGAGCATCCAAGCAAGCAAAAATTATTATACAACTTGCATAGTAAAAAAAAGCACACAACTCTTTTAATAATGATTCCTTGTTCAGTAGAATAAAAGTTTACTGGAAAAAATCATAGCTATTTCAAGTTTGATAATAAACCAGTCCCCATTACTATTGACACCCTTTGTGCTCCTTAAACCCATTGAAGCTGAAAGGCACAACTTAAGCAGGAAACTGTATTTTAAATATATATTATAATTTCTCAAATGGAAAAGAAGTCCAAGACTTTAATGTTTGTCATCGAGAAACACAAAGTCACATGCCTTGTTAATAAATTAAAGTTTGCTAATAAATTAAAGTTTCCCGATGCTACCAGACTAACAGGGTGATCTGCTTGGACTTCTCTTTCACCTGGAAGGGTTTTCGGCTGAATTATCTTATTTTCTAATCATAAAAGAATAAACAACTATTTAGTATTATCAATGCAAAAAGTCAAGGATAAAATAAAATTAAATAATCTCAAACAAATCTCATTTTGAAAGAGAAAGCATCTTGAACATTTACAAACTATAACAATGCAAAGACGATGTGTCAACCAAATAAATGTGTGCTGCACAGGGTTAAATTAAAGAAAGAGTCACATGAACTGGAATATCATGCAATTCAAAAACGCAGTGAATGGTACCAATCCCAAATAATTGTGATACACACCTAACTAATTTAAAAAGAGTGTGAATATCAGGTTATATTAAAACCAAGAGTCTTATTTCTTTCTTCACAAATAATATAAATGAATCATACTGAAAAACACAAGTGCTGTCAGGTTTGCTTTATTGAATATATAAAAAATTATTTGCAATTAGTCCAAGGTTTATATGCTAATTAATTTTCTACAGCTATTAAAATGTTGCTGTTTGTAATTACCCTGTTGAAGCCTTGTTTATATTATTAACTTACTTAAGAAAACTATATCTCAAAGGGAAGCGGCTGTGGCTCAATCAGTAGGGCTCCCGTTTACCATATGGGAGGCCCCGGGTTCGGTTCCCGGGGCCTCCTGGTGAAGGCAAGCCCGTCTGCATGGCGTGGTTAGCTGACCCAGCGAGCACAAGCAGCAAGGGGGGGATAAATGAATAAATAAATAAAATCTTTAAAAAAAAAAACTATATCTCATAGAGAATTCAAGGGTTTACTCCATCTCTTCCTTGCTGGAATTACTAATCAGCGGTTCTGAAATTAATCTTCTTTTATATTTCATAAAAGGATATTTTGATGATTGTAATTGGGCACATGAAGTTGTAATGAGATTTCTCACAGAATCAAAAAATATGACTTGAGCACCTCTCCATACCAGGTACTGAATCGGATTCTAGGCACTACCCCTAATCAGTTCCTCTGAATCCTATACTAAATAGAACATTTTATTGCCTTTTACAGATTTTTTTTTTTTCAGGTTTCATCTCATATCATTATGGAAATGTATAAAAATTCTTTTGCAGGCTTAACTACATGCAAACATGAATGTGATAATTCAAAATGATTTTCTACAAAATCTTAAATTGTATCCTATCCTTTACTGCAATATAACCATATTCTACATATTTAATATTTCTTAAAATATATTTTTTAGTAAAACCATCTAGCTGGTAACACCATTCTTGGGGCCAGATTTAGTAGATAGTGAGATAGCTAGCTAGCTAGATAATTCCCACAGTAACTCTGGGTGCTCTTATTGTCCTTAATTTATGGATGGAAACAAGCTTAGAGAAAGAATGGTTAAGTAACTCACTCAAGTTGTCATAGTAAGAGGTAGGGGCAAGTATGGAGATAGAATAATCACTCTGAAGAATGCATGATCTTAACCATCTTAAACTACTGCCTCAGATTCGTGCCAATGTGAGTTTCAAAACAATCCAGATATCTGGATTTTCCTTTTGCTCATATACCTGAATTTTAGTGATTTCATATTTTTTTCATGGGAATTTTCCATTGGATTGAGATAGGAAAAGACTAGAACCTGCAAATGAAATAACATTTAAAAGAACTGTTCCTACCCAGTTTGAACATTAGTAAGGTTTCAATAACTATTAGCCACTGTATCATAGCTGCTGACTCTGCTCATCTATCAGATACGACATTAAAGTCAACACAATATATCTTGTCAGGGGCTCACCCCATGTTAAGTTTCCAGTATATATATTTTTTTTACAAAGAGAATGCTTAGCCCTGAAATATATAGACCTGATCATGCCAGAGACATCTCTTTCTCACAGTTCACATGTAAGCCATCATGAAATCGTGGCTCTACCAGAGTGCTAAAACTTTTCATCCCTTCCAATACTGCCCACATGGTCTTTTATCTGGACTACAGCAATGGCCATCTAACTGTTCTTCTGTCTTATACTCTTGCTCCCTACAGTCTATTCAAAGCACAGCAGTCAGAGTAATGATTTAAAAATATATGTCAAAACATTTCACTCCTCTGTTCAAAACCCAGAGACTTTACAATGCCCCACAGAGTTCTATAGGATCCGACTTCCCGTCACCACTTGCTCTCACCACTCTGGCTGCACCTAGCTCCTTATTTTTCCTTAAACACTACAATCAAGTTCCCTCTTTAGAGATCCCACACTTACTTTGCCCTCTGACTCCAAAGCGCATCATGCATATAGCTGCATGGCTTAGTCTCTCACTAAGTTTTAGCTCAAACATCACCTTCTCACTGAAGTTTGCAGTGACAGCCCTATTTAAAATTGCAAACAGTACCCCCCTTCTTCCTTACTTAGCACTATAGATCCCTCTCTATATTTTCCCCTGATATCTCTCACCTTGTAGCATGCTACCTAATGTAGTTCAAAATGTCTATTATCAGTGTTCCCACTCTGGGACATAAGCTTCAACAAGGGCAAGAATCTCTGTCTATTTTGTTCATTGGTATATCCTGCATGCTTAGAAGAATCTCTACCACAAAATAGTCACTCAAAAAATTCTCATATAATGAGTGATGGATGGATAGAAGGGTGAATTAATTTCATAATTTTTTATTTAGCATCTACTTATTGAGCACTGACTTAAATACGTAATTCAGAGAAGAAAATATGAGTTTTATGAATAAGTTCCATGGACTGTAAAATTTGCATAAGTGGTGGTCACCATCATAAACTTTCACTGAATGCTGGAATAAGTGTCCAAGAAATGTATTAATTACCCACTAAAGGTAACTTTAGTTCCATCTGAAAGATGGAAACCTCCTTTTAATAAATGATGGAATCTAAAGCTAAGATATTTGTATATTCTATCTCGTTTTACTACAAAAAGACCACTTGCAATCTTTTAGGTAAAAGGATGGTATGGGAAAAGGAAAAAAAAAAGAAAAAAACATCCTCAAACTGTTCAAGATAGCACTTTGGAAAAGCATTTGTTTTTAAATATAAAAGAGAAAACATAAGAATACAAAAAAATTGTATATGCATAATAAAGAAATATATCATTCAGAGTCAGTTATACATTAATCTTATTTCTTATTTTCCAAATTTCCATTGTTTCATACTTCTCTAATCAAAAAGTAAGAAAGAGAAATGAGACTTGATTATACCTTCCCATCGAAATTATTTCTATTACATGTTGATAAAACCAGAAAAAAATAAGACCTGGGATGGAAAGATTGAAGCAGATCATTGACTGAAACCAGTTATCTGAATATTAGAACCATCACTAATGTGACTGTGTGTGAATACTGTATTAGTCCCTGACTTTTCATTAATTAAAACATGTGAGAGACTTGAAAGGAATTAATTTGTTTGTGGAAGAAAGATGTTTTTTTTTTTTTTTCATTTCAAAGATATGCAAGAGATGATAATGGGTCAAAATGAAACTTAATAAACCATAATTTTGGTAGGAAAATGGCATATTTAAGATGAAGAAAAGAAAAGTAATGGAAATGGAAAAAAGAGAAGAAAATGTAAAGCGAGTAGGAACATAAAAGCATCCTGAGTCTGGTGTGACACATTCAGAGACTGGAGTCCCCTTTGGTAGTTTGATAGGAGGTATGAGTATTATTCTTATGGCCATAAGTAATTATTTTTTACTTTAGTTGACAAGATTAAATGCCAAAAATAAAATATATAATAAATGCCACCCATTTTTGGCCCATATCTCAGTCATTAATTGATAAAGCCCTTTACTATATATAGGATGTTATACAGGGTTCTTTCTCTTTTAGTCAGTATATACCGTGACCTCTTTCAGTTTAAGATTAGACTGTAAAAAATTTCATTTTATATTACTTTTTAAAATTTTCTAGGGATTGTAAATTAAATAGAATGTGTACATGTCCTTCTCACATAATGTAAATTCACATGCGAAATCAAGATAAAGTTTGGTTAACAGAACTCATCTGACTATAAAATGGGCTGAAGACAAGAGTCTTAAAATCTGTGTCATTAATCTCTGTTACTATAATGTTTCCACAAGTGGAAAGTTTAAATTGTGAATAATTTCCTCTCCTATGACAATCATGCTATTTTGCTATTATGAAACTCACTGGGAATGTGAATTTCATAAGCCAATAACAGGCTTTTTGGGATGCTATTGTACAATAGTGTCTCAAAGCATAGTACTACAAGCAAATGGATTTAATGAACATAAAAAATATTCCCACAAGCTACAAAGTCAAACTTTCATCATATCTACTCTCTCTCATTCTGTGATTATAATTATAGCAGAAAAATTGAAAAAGAAAGCAAATATTCTATTTATGTGACAGCATAATTGACATTTACCTTGATGGAATTAATTTATTGTGTAATGCTTTAATGACGTTTAATATACCAATGCAAAGACTTAAAGTATTTACTACAATCCATCTGGCATCACACGCAGCCAAATCAAGAGTGTCAAAACATCTATTAATCATATTGTAATCATCTATTGTCATTGTCAAACTCACCAGGTGTGAAATACCAAAGTCTAAATTTATATTCAAACTGTAGATTTCACTGTATTTATAGATATATATATATCCAAAAAATTATATAATAATGACATTTAAAATTAAAATTATAATATGATTGAAGCAACAAAAATCTGTAAGATATATTACAAAATTTTGTCAAAAACTTCATGAATTGAAAATTTGAGAACTATGAAGTACTCACTAAACTGCAATCATAATTACATGACATTAATAATTTCCCTCTGTTATTCTCCTCAACTGTATGATCTCCCATTTCTCCCCTATATCTAAAATGATATGCTTGTTTTCAGTGCTTCCTTCAGATTTCCTATAATATTCCATACATATTCCTATTAGAGGATTGTGATACTGTATATAATCCTTTGTTTTCTATTAATTTCCCACACAAGACTGTAAAACCCTTCATGGCCAGAACCTAGTTTAATTCGTAAGGTAATATATTTTGCCTATCAAAATATACCCCCCTATAATTCATTGACAGCAGAGTTTTGATTGCATTGCAGATCCACTCCCATATACTATCTAGGGAAGAGAGATCTCTCTTCTGGTCCAGGCGAAGCCATGGATTCTAAGTTATACATTGTAGTTCCCTCCATTACAGGGATTAATTTAGGCATGTACTGTAGACACAATGCTGGCCAATGATAAGTGAGAGGAAATCTTTTGGGTGCTTCAAGAAATGTTTATCAAGCCTTAAAAGAAGGTGCAGAAAAAAGTTGACCAATCTTCTCCTTTGAAGAGTTTTGAGACTCATGTAATGTCTACCACTGTGGCCATGATTTAGCAACCATGAAGTGAGTTTGCCAGAGACACACAAAAAAAAAAAGATAAAGAAAAGTTACCTTGTTTATATTATTTAGCTACTGAATCGATCGATCCTGGAGTCTTATGGCTTCCTAGTAGAAAAGATAGATTTTCTTTATTGCTTAAGTCTGATTTGTTGGAGTTTGCTAATACTTGCAGTCAAAGGCATCCTACCTGACATAGATTTTTCTACTTCATTGACTAGGTTCCTCAAAGATGTTAAAGGAATGAATAAACTCTGAATTTCACTGCAGAATGTGAACATCAGACAGAAAAAATTTAGCAAAAATATTGTCTTTTGCATGAGAAAAACACTCTATAAAATTTCTAAATGAAGCCAAATATGAACTTCCAATAATCAAAGTTCTCGTGAGTGCAATTTATTATAAAGATGATGGGTTGAGTCCACAAGACATTTATCTTTTGTCTTATAACAATAATTTTGTAGACTCAGAAAGGAAAAAAGAGAATAGTCAATTGCTGTTACTTTAACTTTGCAGTATTGAATGTAAGGCAGATGTAAATGTACAAAGCAAACCTCATTAATATTTAGTATTTCTGTTTTGATTTGAATAATAAAGGATAAAGCCTCAAAAGTTGTTTATAAGGTATCCTTTCTGACATTCAAATATAATATTTTCTTGATTCTAACTAGTGAAGTTCATATTTCAAACACTGGTTTATAAAGAGCAGAGAGCCATAAAAAGCACCAGTTGAAGAATATTACACCAATTTCTTCACAAAGGAAATACTTCTCAATAGTCATATCAGACCCTTTTCCTTTTAAATCAAATGTCATCACTGTTCTAGATTATGGCCAGGCAAGAAGAAAGGGCCTGTACAGGCAGTTTTGTAATTTTGTTTTCTTGCCAGTGACTAAATAGAAAATTGAAAATTCAGATGTAAGAAACAGCTTTGTGATTTCTATACAAAGCTCTCCTGCATTGCATTATTAATTAAATCATCATTTTTTTCAGGTTATCCAAAATTCCCTCAGAAGTTTTCAAAAATGAATGATCAAGGATAAACAGAAAAAAAAGAAGGAGCAGGAGGTATTACTGGACCAGAAATAAAATATGCACAACTATAATATTTCTCTTAAAAAATATTTTTTTCTAGCTAAAGATATATATGAGGTTCTGTCCCCAGTTACACCTTTTTTATTTTACATGAAACAATGAAGGAGCTATTAAATAATTAAGGCTTAAAGTGTTCATATATTGTGATCCATTAGTTCCACATCTGGAAAACTATTTTAAATGATGCAGAAAATCATCTTTTCAGTAAGATGTTCATTACAGCATTATAATAATAAGGACATTTTAATATTAAAATCATTATCAAACAATGGGTGAAACAGTTACAAAAATTATTATTATTTTTTTTTTCAAGGAAAAAGGACATAAGGATGATTTATTTGGCAGTCAGATCTTAGGAGGGCAGCAGAACTAGCAAATCAGCCAACCCTGACCCCAACGTGGCAGACAAAAATTATTGTTACACTGTGAATTCATTGAGTAAATGAGCCATGTCCATCTTCCTTTCCTTCAGTTCTCAGCACATGACCTGATACAGAGCAAATGCTCAAGAATAATTATTCATTACCTTACGCATCCATTATAATTATTCATTCAATACTCATTTATTAAGCCTTATTTCCATTCCAGGAATTATACCAGCCATTGGTGATACAAGAAAGAATAAGATGCAGTTTTGTCTCCAGGGGATTGAAGGTAGTGATACAGTTGGGGTTATATTTACAGGGAGGAAGAAAACCAGCTAAACAGTGTGATGAAGTACTAACACTTTGGAGGTTTCTAATGGTGGTGTATAGGCTAAATGGTTGAAACCATATTTTCTTTGCCAAAGGAAATACATAGAAAATAAGAAGGGCTGAGGATAAAACGATGAAATGTACTTGGATTCCAAGAATAGGATGGGAGTAAATGATGCTGCCTAAGAAGTCCAATCACATTCATGGCAAGACAGATTTCTACTGGTCACAAAGCAAGGAAAGGGACAGATTTAGAAAGGAACTGGAAAAAGAAGGGGCCCCAAATGTTTGATGAAAGAATCATTGAATGAATGTAGCAGGGAAGTGGGAACAGACAATGAGTGAGAAAAAGCTTCAAGACTTTCCCATTTGTAATCAACATTTTGTCATATTAGAAAATTTCTGGAGATGATTTTCACTGGCTTTCCTATTTTTAAAAAATTTGTGATACAGATAACAGATGAAATGCTTTAGAAGCTGAAGTAATTTCTGCTGTTGCTAATGCCTAAGATATACAGGACTCCTTGGAGGAGAGTGTTCCTCATGGTGCTTGGCCAACTGGAGGGAAGCAGAGGAGGTGGCTTCAGTAACTAGTGCCTGGAGAGAAGGCTTATGTGGATAGAGCAGCTGATGCTTAAGAAATGCCTCCCTGCATACTCTCTATCTAATCTTCATCTGAAAAGAGATTGGAAAGAGAAGCATGATCAAACTTCAGAAAACAGGGTATCTTCTGGGATGTTCAAAGTAAAGGATACCAAGAAGAAAACTATCAAACAATTTAATTTATTTTGAGTTTTCTCTACCATTCACACCACCACCATACATATTATTTGAAGAATTTTCATAAATAAGAATATTCTATTCAATTTTAAACTTCTGAATGCATCTGGGAAACATTCATTTACAGCTTACATTATTGTCAATCATGTCTTAAATATCTATTTGCATAATTTTCATTGGGTTGGAGGTGATATAAATATGAAACATTGAAATTGAAGCAGCTTCCATTGCTCTTCTGCAGTTCCTTGTGCCACTCAAAATAAAGGCTTATGATTTATATTAACAATAGGGCAAACAGGTACTCAAAAACTTAACAAGGTTGCTGCTTACAGAAGATCAGAAAATTTCTATAATCAAATACCCAAGTTAATCTGGCAAAATGTAAGTAATTTTGATCATAACACCTACTTTATCAGAAGACTAAATTAACTCCAATTACATATTTTGTGTTTTATATTTCTATTTTTGATTTTAATTAAAATTTTTGCCAGTTGTTCAATATCAAGCATTGAATATAATGATGACTTAATGCCATATGCTCCTATGGGCATTTATGTTATTGGACTTACATTATTTAGTGTTATATCATAGATATATCTAGCACAAGGAACAAATTGGATACCTAAATAAAGTAACACAATAAGTCAGAGAATTGTACTTTATAATTATCTTATAATTATAATATACCAAATATATAAACCACATTCTTGGAGCACTAGAAAAATTCATGGATCTTGGAAATATATCAAATCTTTGTCCAGAGGGTGGTTTTCTCATATATCTTTGACTTTGACAAAGGAAAACTGCTTAGAAAAAAATGTCTTAATAAAGTAAAGATTCATTTAAATGCTTTATATAAGACTCTAAATATATCCACATTTATTAATTATAGTATTATATACTTGAATGATATAATTTTGATAGTATCCACATCCTATGAACTCTACTAATAACCAATTCCAAAATTTATCACATGCAAAATAGTGGGAGCACTATAAGACAGGTTAAGGAGGGAAAAATACCAAATAGAAGGCCTAATAGAACTCTGACCCACTATAGAGCTAGGGGAACTTTAGGTTGGCTATGTAATGCCATTTGGACTCAATTTCTTATCTGTAATATGAATGGTTTTTTTTACAAGAGATTTAAGGTCAGAATTTCAAAGACTTTCTAAGACTTTGAATTTCCATTTATCCATTTATATAATTTAGGACTTAGCATTTTTTAAAATGGAGAGCTACAAAGGTCATGGAATTAATGCTAGTCATTTTATAATTAATATTTTGTTTATATTAGAAAAATTGAATTTCCCTGTGTGATGAAACATTTCTAGGCTGGTCAGAACAATCTTTTTCTAATTCATGACAAGAAACTTAAAAACATGGCATATGCACAGATTTTAGGTACAGTATGCTACATTTATACAACTAAGTTACAAAAATATATTTTAAGAGTCTGAAATTAGCTCATCTATTAACTATCTATTGAGCATTATCCTAGAGTCAGAAACTCATCAATAAGAAAAAAGAATGAACATGTAGTTGAATGAAGGCTGATAACTTAGAACCCTAAGTTTGGGTGAATTCCCAGGAGAAGAAAAAAATCTTTTCTCTCACCTCAAGCCTCCATGGTATGGACTTCCAGAGAGGTTCATTCCTGGCCTCTTTCAGCCATGCCCCCACGTGACCCTGTGAGAAGTGTGAGCTACGTCACTAGTAAATTTGTGAGACAGGATGAGGATGCGTGGCTCCATCCCCTCCTATTTGCTGATTTGCCTGCCTCCTTTACACTGTCACAGAAGTAGGTTTTGGTTCAGCACAGCTTCAGACCTGCTGGCTAAGTCTGTCCAATCCAAGACAGATTTATCTGCCTGACTACATTGCCCCAATCTCCAGTCTAACTTTTATCTGTAATAAACCTGACATATTGATTTCCAACCTGGCTGAATCTTTATGTGAATCTCAAATGGTTCCTAACAAAGGCTGGGAAGAGAGGTGGTATTATTTGGGCACCCTAAAACCACAATAAACAGCACATCAGATATTTTCTTCTTTTTTCTTTCATTTATTTATTCAGACTTCATGCAAACTAATATTTGAACACTAAGCAATGAGACAGACAAGATTCTTACTTTCCAGTGAGTTCATACTCGAGTGGGAGGAAACATATAAAAACCAAGTAACAAATAAAATAATTGCAGGTAGTAATAAATGATACAAAGACATCTAGACTCATAATGATATAGAGAATAACTTGTAGAGGAGTGGGTTAGACAACATGCACATGGTAGTCCAAGGCTTATACAGTAGCTGGGTGAATATATTTTTAAAAATTTAATTTTAATGCCTTTAGGATGTACATGTACTCTCCTCTTAATTTCATGTCCTCAACAAGGATGTTTTATTCATTGAAATTTATTGGCATAGTATCAGGTTCTATAAGATTTTCAGTAATTAACAACAATTTTGACCTCCCCTTCTACCTTCCCCCCAAAGATCAATTCTAAAATACAAAAATAACCCCCTGCAAAATAGAGTGAATGAATTTATTTTCATGCTTATAAAATATACCACTATGCTAACTTCATTAATAGCAATTCAATATTAATACAAAGTTAATTACATTTGAAAATATATGAACTATATATGATTATGAAAACTTTATAGGCAATTATCAAACTATTAATTTAGTCAAATAATTTCAAAAGAAAATTCTAAAATCCAACTATTTTTAACTTTTATTTTGAAATACTTTCAAACTTATAGGATAGTTACAAATGTAAAGGATAGTTACAAAAATAATACAAAACCCATGGCTATAACTCTAACATATGCTCCCAGATATCCAGATCCACCAATGTTAACATTTTGCCACATTCGCCGTATCATTCTATCTATCCTAATCTATCTGTCTGTCTGTGTATCTATTAATCTACTTTCTGAAGACTTGAATAAAAGTTGGAAGTATCATACTCCTTAAACTCTTATTACTGCCTTATAGATTTCCTAAGAATATAGATATTCACTTATCTAACCACCTTAAGAGCAGTTATCAAGCCTAGGAAATTTAACATTAATATAAAGCTTACTGTCTATATTCCAAATCTTTTATATGCCCCAATGTCTCTTTGAATCTTTTCTCTTTTCTCCTCCCTTGCTATATATCCTGTCCATGATCATGTATTGCGTTTAATTGTCATAGCATTTTTAGTTGTTCTTTTTTCTTTTTCTTTTTTTTTTTTTAACAGTGGGAATATATATACACATAAATTTTCCCATCTCATCTGCTACCAAGCATAATCAATTCAGTTGGATTCACATCATACACAATATTGTAGTACCCTCATCGCCTTCCCTTACTAAAACTTTCCCATCTTCCCAAACAGAAACCCACACCCATTAGGTATTAATTCCTCCTTCTCCCAATCCTGCACCCCTGGCTATCTGTATTCTAATTTCTGTCTCTATGAGCTTGCCTATTCTCTGATGTTTTCTTTGTAGATACATTTGGGCTTAAAATCAGAATCCTAAATATGTAACAATCCATGTTGTTACCCTCACTGGAGAGCTCTATTTCCTCAAATATGTCTTGTAGGGCTAGTCTAGTGTTGATAAACTCCCTCAGCTTTTGTTGATTTGGATATGTCTTAATCTCTCCCTCATTTGTGAAAGTTTGGCTGGATATAGAATTCTTGGATGGCAATTTTTTCTTTTAGTACATAAATATGTTATCCCACTGCCTTCCTGCCTCCATAGTTTCCAATGAGAAATTGGCACTTAATCTTATGTTACATATTTGTTACTTGTATGTAACATGTTGCTTCTCTCTTGTGGCTTTTAGAATTCTTTATCTTTGGCATTTGACTGTTTGATTATAATATGCCATGGCATGGGTCTATTTGTGTTTATCCTGTTTGAGGTTTGTTGAGTATTTTGGATGTGTATACTTCGAGAAAGATTCAGCCATCATTCCTTTGAATAGTTTTTTTTTTTTTTTTTTATCCCTCTTTTTCTTTCTTCTCTTTCTGGGACTTGCACAATGAATATATTGGTATATTTGATGGTTTCTCACAGGTTTCTCAGGCTCTGTTTACTTTTCTTCATTCTTTTTTCTTTCTGTTCCTTAGACTGAATGATTTCAATTATCTTATTTTCAAGTTCTCCTATTCTTTCTTCTGCCAGCTCCAATCTGCTGTTGAAATCCTCTAGGGTATTTTTAGTTTTTATTACTGGAACTTCAGTTCTGCTTGGTTCTTTTTCATAATTTTCATTTCTCTATTGATATTCTGTTTGTGCTCCCCTATCATTTTCTTGATTTCCTTTAGTTTTTATCCATGTTTTCCTTTAGGTTTTTTGGAGCCTATTTAAGAATATTATTTTTTAAAAGTATTTGTCCAGTGTGGCCCATGCCTGATCCTCCTCACTGGTGATTTCTAATACCTTAACCTTCTCTTTTGCCTGAGCCATCACTTTTTGTTTCTTTGTATATTTTGTCACCTTTTGTTGAAATGTGGACATTTTCATATTTTAACGTGTTATTGCTGGAATTTAGACTCTAAGGTGTCTGTTCCTAGTGTTATAATGGAGCTTTCCTTGAATTCCAGGAGCTAACAACCAAAATAAATTAATAAAATAAGAAGAAGGAGCAGGAGGAAGAAGGAAAGGATGAGAAAAAAAAACACCTACCCTAGTCTTTGCAGATTAGCTTGTGCGTGTGCTCTCCTTCAGGGCTTATCTATACAATGAGTTTGGAGAATAGATCCAGGCTAAAGTGTAGAGGCCTCACTGATCCTTTCTGTGCATGTGTCTTATCTTGGGCATGCATCTGGCTCTGGGAATTCTCCCATTTACACAGCTCTGAATGTTCCCTCTTCCCTCGGAAATAGTTTCCCCAGGGTCACAGGCAGTATACTGTATGCCATACAGCTAACAATCCCTTGTCCCAGGCATCATGACTTGACTGTTATCCCACAGTGTTCTATAGAAAAGCTTTTTCAACTGCCTTCTACATGAAGGGCAAATTCTGAGACGGCAAGTTCCTCAGGTCACCTCAAGACACATTGGGCCATTCATATATGCTCCCAGCATGTGCACCAGGATTGCTCTGTTCCCTCCAGAAATGAGACTAGGGATCCCACACCAAGCTCGTGATGTGTGGGAGAAGAGCCAGCCAGGTACTATGAGATCTTACTTCTTTTAATAGCCTTTTTCTTGATTTGGTTTTTGCTCTGTTACTACAATCCTTTAACTATTTTCTGGAGCTTTGATAAAGATGTTTCTACCACTTCTTGCTGGTTGTTCAAAGATTGTGGGGGATGGAGCCCTGAAATGTCTCACTCTGCCATCTTGTTCAGGGCAGAAATTCCATTTCAATTTTTAACTGCAAACAAATTCTACTTAATGTGAGGTATAGGAATATTTTAACATGTGTGATGTCATGTGAGAGGGGCCTCTGAAGGCAAGAGTTGTTTTTGTCCATGAGAGTCTGTAAATGTCCCTGTTCATCACTCCTTATGGTCTTCTTTTATACAAGGAGGTAACTTATTTTTCATCATCAACCTGTTCAATTGCAATTGCTCAATCACCTGGTCGGTCACAGGCTGGGAAATGAAAAAGGAATTTGGCCTACCTATTCTTTACACTGAGCCAGCAATGAGTGCACTTAAATTGCCTATGTTATGTTTCAATTGCACCAAACTCCAAATTTGATTTATTTTTCCACTTTTGGAATAACAGGGAGCAACAGTTATAGTGTAATGGAATATTTGAATAGAAGTTAATAGGTCTAGGCTCCTATAGCCTAGGATATATGGAGACCTTTGGGAAAATTCTCTACATTTCCCAGGGTTCCCAGCTTTCATCTTTAATGGTGAAATTTTTATTGAAATAATCTATAAATTCTAAAACATCACTCCCTATGCTTTCTAGGATCAGAACAATACTTGGTTTTGTTCAACAATAGATATCATCACCTTTGAGATTTCCTATGGGTACAACTTACCCAGAATACATGAAAACTACCTGGTATTTTGGGGTGGATGGGCAAGTGAGGATTAAACTTAACTGGGTCTCCAAGCCCATCTTCTAATTCATCAAGTTGTAATCTGTTTATTTTAGTAAAGTTTATTGTTCTCAAAATATAGAAATTCTTTAGTGCATATGAAGGAATCATCTGAAAGACTTAAGTATTACAAGGAAATGTAAATTGTAAGGTTTCCTCCCAAAACACATATTGGAAAAACTTCCTTGAAAGACTTCATTATTTGTGAAACTGTGTTTAGAGGAAATTATAATTAGAAATCCATGATCACAGGAGAAATAGTATCCTTATTTTAAGATAGCTGTGGGCATTTTTAAATGGGTAGTTGCTTTTACAAGGAGAAAACATTTTATAAGTGCAAAATACTTAAATATATCAACTTGCAACAGATCACTGTGAATTTGAAAATAAGCCATTACCAAAATTAATACTATTTAAATTAGGCCACTGTCATGATTTTGAAACATTATGCTATGATAAAAGGGTTTTATTTGTAATTTTCATGTGAATAAAAATTGTTTCTTTCCAATATAAACTTTTCCAGGAAAAGAATATCATATATAAGATTGCATGTAATTACAGGGATTTTGAAAATAGATGGGTCAAAGATTAAAAATAGATGCAAAGGACATTTTGATCAGACAATGATGTAATTCTTCCCTGTGAAAATTTGCAAATATTGGTGTTATTTGTAGTTGATCAGTCAAGAATAGCCTAGGGATATGATTATAAAGAATGTTAATTTAAACTAAATGCATAAGATAATGCCAATGCAATTTCTTTAATCTTCCTTTCTATTTTCCCAAACTCATAAGAAAGTGTGGCTATGCATGTGCCTTTAGTTAACTTCTGTTCTCTTTTTGGCTCTAGGGTTGGGTTCTGTAATAGATGTGCTTAATACAATTCACAAAAATCTTTTTGCTAGTGCTTGCAGCACTTGATGATGGCTTCTCATAAACCACAACAGTATACCCTTTACACTCTACATTTTATTTCCTCAACAATAATGGCAGCATTTTGAGTTTTTCCTGTCTGAGGTTTATTGGAACATTGGCATGTTCACATAAGGATGTTTTGAGATAACTTCATGCACATTATCTTAAGGATAACAATTAAAATCTAACTAGGAGCTCTTTACTGCTTTTATAATAAAGAATGAAAGTGAAGGTATAACTCTGGCAGTTACTAAATTCAAGGAGAGATTTTAGTGGGGATTGGAAGATTGTCATTCCTGTTGTCAGAAACCCTGAGAAATTTGGCAGCAACTTTTTAATAATTTAAAAATCAAAACAGGGAGCCTGGGCTATCAGTTTATAGTTTGTCACATTATTCTGTAGCCTTGAAGCTAAACCTAATTCTCATATGCAATGGAATTGCCCCTGAAGCAGGCTAGTAAGACGGGGAATCAATAGATGGATCTGGAACCTAGCAAGAAGTCCACGTGGGTATTGATAACCCCAAAATGGCTGCTGGAACACCCTCATGAGAATCTCATCTGGAACAAGATTTTCTCCAGAAGCCAGAAGAAGCCCTGGATATTATCCAGGGACCTTATCATTGGTCTTCCTGGGGGATTGATGGGTGGGATAATCAATCAAAACAGCAAACAGCTGGAACTCCTCCTGTGTCGTTAGCAAAGGGGTGGGATAATTAATGGTTCAAAAAGCAGATGCAAAGGCCAAATTACTCTTGCCTTTGGACCCTTGTTCTGGCCTTCTTCGCCCTCGCATAGATCAACACGCAAGTAAAACCTGGGCTTTTATAATCTATAATGGGAAATTGTAGTCTATAAATTGGTCCTCTTTATCACTCTTCAGCCCCTTCCTCAATACCTAGGACCTATGATCTGTTATTTTCCCCCATTTCTCTTCTCTCCCAATCTAAATAAATTACTGGCCTAATCAACGTAACATGCTCCTGAAATTCATTTCTGCAGCATAGTCAAGAACAGAGACAAAATCTGGTAACACCTCTGTACTCTGGAGTCCCTGACAACTTTTTCATACCTTATTTCTCTTAATGCTTTAATGAAAGAAACTCCCTTTATTAATGGTTGAAGAGTTAATTACTTCTTTTCCTTCTCCTTCTCAAAAATGCTACCTTAACTTATGAGTCCTAAAAACAAATAATTTCTATTTAAGAGAGAAAGTAGAAACTAGGAAGCTATTTCACAAATACCCTGGAAGAAGCATTTGTAGCCTATGAGAAGTCTTTGTTAGAAATAAGGTACATAACAGGCAGGCTCTTCCCTTCCTAAATTGCATCTGCTTTTGAGGCAATGAAATATTCAGCTTGTTGTTAACTACAGAATATGTGGCACAAAATATTTTTAAATGAACAAAACTTCTTTAGAGATAATCCTTTCCCCACAGAAGCTGGGAGAGCTTCAGGAAAATATTTAGGCATTCAGTCCTTTAGAATACTTCTTATTTGGGCCAGCACTTTCCTCTCACCTGGAATTTAAGTGGATCATCGAATATGACTTCATCACCTGCTCATTTGTTACAAGGCTGATGTGTTTTGGAAAACCCATAGGCTTTGGAGCAGATCAGAATTATTGTAACCGAGCAAAAGTGGCATTCTTTGCTCTATGTGCTTCAAATGACCAATTCCTGGGACATCAGGATTTAAAAGAGAAAAAGAGTTTATTGCCAGCGCATAGCAAGGAGCTCAGGCGCTTAGGTGGCTTATCAGCCTAAAATCTATGAGTTTGAGGAGTTTAGGGTTTTATGGTTTCAAAAGGGTAGGGTGGAGTGGTTACCATTACAATAGCATGTAAAAACAAGGCTGAGACCAGTTTGGAATAACCATAAGCAAAGGTGAGACCAGTGAGTTTTGGTAATTTCAGGTATCAACTTTTGACTATTCTATAATATACTGGAAAAGTAAAAAAAGAAAAAAATCTATATAACGATGCAGTAACCATAATCAATTGTTAATTCTTAACTCTCAGTTACATTATGGTCATGTGTTCTGTCACAAATAGCAGGGAGACCTTGGGCAAGAAAATTTAACTTTTCCACACCTCAATTTCTTCATAAGCAACAAGGGAAAAAAACAAAACAAAACAAAACAGCATATACCTCAAATGTTGTTATAAGGATTAAATGAAATAGGCCATATAAAGTACCCAACACTGCAAATAATGGCTGCTCAGTAAATGTTTCTTTTTCTCTACCGTCCTCCCTTTCAAACCATGCAATTCTCTGAATAGAGCTTCTTGAAAAGCCCAAAGGCCTCTTTAAAAATTAGGTAAAATGGTATGATTTGGCAGTCAAGCAACTTTTGAAAAAAAAAAATTCCTTGTGTTTTTATGGAAGAGAACTGACTCAAGAAATCTAAAAGCAAGTTCTATTTCCAGCATCCACCAAGCTGCCTTAAATGGCTGCATATTAAGGCCAATAATGGTGATAGGGCTTTGACAGCTGCATCCTGGCCTGAGGACACTTACAGTCTGTAGCCCAAATGCACTGTCATCAACACCAGATTCCAAACAGAGGAGGAAAATATTGTGCCCCCAAAGGCAAACCGTGGGTTTCCCCTTTAGGAAAGGATAAAATCATAAAGCAAGAATAGCTGAATATCTTCGTATTGGGAGACATGGAGATGGCACGTTCAGTAAGTAACCAATATGAAATCTCAAAATCCAGGTCCAAATGTGCTCCAGAATTAAGCCAAAAGAGCCCTTCTTCCAAGTCTGTCTGAGTAAGAGTAAGATACAAATCACAGCTTGATTTTCATAAGTATTGAAAGTGGTCTCTTCCATTTTTTGTCTTTACTGAAATCATTCCTGAGACCAATTGGAGGATTTTTATACTTGTTTTAATTAAATTGCATTTCTCAGACTTTTGCTATACAACCACTAAAATGGGAATGATAAAAGAAACAATGTGAACTTTTGATAAGAGTGCTTTATTTCAAAGGTACTTTCTCTGTTATTTAATAAGCAATCATTGACACACCCAGGGTCTTCTCTGTTGGAATACTTGATTTGTTTTAGATTGAGATGTTTTACAACTTATTTCTATCCACATAATCCTATGTCAGGCTCCAGGTCAAGTTAATTAATTGTTAATATTTATTTCTAAGAATAACTACTGTATAGTCAGAGAAAAACACTGTGAATTTTTTTTTTTTTTACAATTGTTTCTATCTTAATATTTAACATAGAATTTCAACAGTTTCAGTTAGTATCATGTTTTATTTTTAGCTTATGTCTTTAATGCTAAAAAGTGACTTTTGTTTCCTTAGCATAACCTCAAAATAAAAGAATAAAAACACTTTGAAGATTGTTATATCTAGTGTGGAAAATATAAACCGATAATAAAGAATAAACATAATTAAAAGAAAATATAATTTAGAAAAGCCTTAAAGAATAACTCTTCTGAATACTGAAAATTGACTTCTACTTCTTTAGCAAAAAAATGAAAAAATATAGGGCACTTAAAGTTTGTTTAAAGCACATGGGGGAAAATACCAAGATATATATACAAGTTTATTTTAATTAATCAACATGACTGTGGAAAGTAGAATTTGAGAGAAGCCATGAATAATCTGAGATTCCAGACAATGTCAGAATATTATATTTCATACCGTAGTGTCAATGTACTATCAGCAATATTGAATAAAAGCTGCTGCTAAGGAATTATTTTGAAAAATTAGAATAACATTTTGTATTCCTAAATCAGTTTAGAATTACTCATACCTAAGTCCATTGCTAATACATAATCAATATTATTAGAATAACACAATTTAATATCAAATTTTACTTTTTACTTTTTGAAATAGACTTTGAGCCAGTGAATGACAGAATCTTTAAGTGGTAAGATAATACATGGAAGACATATATTTCCAAATTTCAGTTTGCTGTACATAGATCACTAGCTCAAGAATTACCATGTTTTAATACTGCATTAAATAAAATAATATTTTAAAGTTAACATTTGAAACTTTTTCAAATTTAGATTTCTAAGGACATCCTTGTCTCTTGCACACACAGTGAAAAGTGGTGTAAATAGACTCCTTCCATATTATTTTGCAATTAGGATGAAATAATTAATAATAGATATACCATTCTCCATGTGTTATCAGTTTTTATATCTCAATACTGTCTATACTAGAATTACCCGGGTAATTAAAAAAAAAACATGGATGTCTTGGCCCAACACACAAAAAATTCTAATTTAAATAGTGTAGATGGGACTCGTGATTTAAAGTTTCCCAGGTGATTATAATGTTTACAGAGAATTAAGATCCACATTAGTATTTGTAGGAAAACAAAGAATAAGGCATATGAGATGTAAAATATGCCTGAGTACAGTGGTGCTTTAGTTTCTACACCAAGTGTGGCAAGAACGGTTAAAATATATATTCTCAAAACTAAAAGTGCCTTTTGTCCTTCTTCAACACCATCAGGTGTTGTTTTGCTCCCCCCCCCCCAAGCAGTTTCCGAGGGGGTGCAGAAAGGAGCATAAGAGCCTGTGTTATTGTAAGAGAACAGCTTTTTATATTAAACTCTATCTTGAATTTTGACAATTAAAACAAAAATGTGTTTGCCTGCATAAGCCTAGCTGCATCTTCTGTATCTAACCCATAACAGAAAAGCTCCTAATATACCTTGAAAGTACTATATAACTGCTAAATCCAATCCCATTCCCCTGTTCCTTAAAGGATTAGTATATATCAAGTAATTGGCAGCTATTAATATTGGTCCATATGTTATAAGAAAGCCAGAATAGTTTCCTTTATTTCATGGGTTAGGAAATTTTTGAGTGCTAACCTTTTCAACTGTAAGCTAAGTAAATGTCACACTTTTTAACTATTAATAAGGGAACTCTCACTCGCATTGAACCGCAGACATAAAAATAGTCCCTTCAAATCTCACCCCAATCTCTCCAAACTTTGCCCAGAACAAAACATTAAATAAGAGCAACAAAAAAAGTTATGAGAGAGAAAAAAAAAAAAAAAGCTATGAGAATAGCAAATGTAATCAATAAAAAACATTACACCTGATTGCTCTTTCTGTGAATTCAGTCAACAAATATGTATCAGATCACTGCTGTATCTTTATCAAAGTGGTTTTTATCAAACACAATATAAAGAATACCTGTAATCAGTACACATGATAAGCACTCTGCAGAAATAAAACAACCTGAGGCTTTAGTTTACCAGATTTAGAAAATAAATTTGATGTAAATGCTGAGTATAACCTGCAAAAATTATGAGAATTTTCTCAATGGCAAGAAAGGTCATGTAACTTTGTGCATTCATTCCAATGAGTGCGGACAGCTTTAGGGCAGCTTAAGGAGGATGTCATCTGTACATTTCCAGTTTCAAACTATATTTACCTCTTGTACTTTTATGTCCAAGTTATGGCACTGAGGTCCTTGACAACAGGATGTACTCATTATTGTCCCCATCTACATCACCACAGTGATATGGATAGAACTTAAGATGTGATGGGCTTAAGTGCATGTGATAAATAAACCTAGGTAGAAGCCCCATCCTTATGGGATACAGCAGGCCTCTTTCTCAGAGGTCCCTCTTGTCAGCTACATATATCCCTGAAAGGAAAAAAAGCTTTTATTTCCCTTCAGTTAGTTAAAGTAGATTCTTTCTTCAAATTAAAATGAAAATAAAAAATGATAACAAAAACTAGAAAAATGAGAGGGCAGAATGTTTTAATCTAAGTGGTAAAAATGTACTTATGCCTCCATGTATTAATTTAAGGACATAACATTGATTTTACCACATAGTGCTCAGGTCAATTTTTAAGCACAAGATTTTGTACTAAAAAAAAAGAAATTGCTTAATTATTTATTTCAAATATTTGTTCACTTCCCTTCCTTCTCTTTGCTGAGTACTTTATTTTTTCCTTATGTTTAAGTTTATTCTGAGTATTAAGGGGTCAATTTTCTAAACTATTAATGAAGGGACTGAATTTAATCATTTTAAACTCCTTCCTCCTTTACATCCTGATTTCCTGATGAAAATAGACATGGTAGATAATTGCCTTTAAGTAATATTGTTAATTTTAAAAATTACACTATTAAAATTTATATTTATTTAAACACTAGTTGGGTCCTCTCCTTCCACATACCTCTTTACTTGCTTTATGTCTTGGTTTGTGAATTTTAATCTGTGTTGCACCAATTTTTCCCTCTGTGTTTTATTTTCCAATTAGGAAAGGATTCAGGTTTTAGTCTAAATCTATACAGCAAGACTTTCAAAGTTGTAGCATAGAGCGGTTACGTCAGACTGTGCCTCAAGCCCAAGAAAAGATGCAGCAATAGGAAACAAGCAAGGTTTATCAGGGGTCAGTAATTAGACTGCTTGGCGGGAGTAGTCTTATCAGTGTTGAGTGCACTAGATTGGGAGTTTGAAAAAGTGGACTTGGGAAGTTTTTTTTATTAGAACCACCACAAGCCCAGAGTTAAGAATTTAAAGTAGCAGATAATCCTGTGCCATTGAAATTTCTTGATGGAGATGAAATGATGAAAGGAAAATTTCTCAGTTGGATATCTGCAGAATGGATTGGAAGCCCATGCAAGAGGTCCAGTGTCCAGGCAGGTGGCAAATTCAATCATCAGAAGTGTGGGGATAAAAGCTTTTCTGAGGAGAGTGTAATTGAGAATGACATTACAAAAGAAGACTAGGCCAAAAATTAAAATTACTTGGATAAAAGAAACAAGGGAGATAGAGAAGTTAAATGTAGCTGAAATTTGGATCTTGTATGATTAGATTTATTGGAAGTCAGATGAAGGAGTGCTTTCTAAGATTAATTCTCTATAATAACTGATAATGATTCCACTTAGAAAAAGAAATCTATTAAAACATAGAACTTCAGTATTGTACTTCAAATATCAGGCAAGATACAGCCATTTTAAAAATACAGCTAAAAAGAGATTTTTAAAAGGATGTAAAATAAATCCATATTTTCTGCTTTTGTCCTAAACAGGGTTTGAATTTGTAAGAAATAATACTGCCAGATGATAATTCATTGATGATTACTAGCAACATTTATTCTTTTTAATTAAACCATTAAATATTGTGATAAGACTTCATCAAGCCTTCTGCAAGGCACCTTACTGAAATATATAGTCAAAATATAGTAAACTTTGATTAAAGTAAAGTGGTAGTTAAGGCTTTATCAGAATTTTTTTAAATTCACTGATTTTTTTAAGCCACAAACTATATAGTCTTTCTTTATGCAAAAGTTTGATGCTTTAATCCCTCATTTGAACAAACATTTTTAATAGATGTATAAAGTCCTAATGGTATTAGACTTTAGTTTGACAAATTATCTTCTAAATGCCTTTACTTATGTGATATTAAGTATTATCACAAATAATTAAAACTAATCTACATTGTCAAAACAGTTTAATAAATCATGCTTTCTGTTTCAGTCACCTGAAACAGAAGTTTAATAAATCATGCTTTCTGTTTCTATCATGTTCCTTTCCTGATTTGCTAATTAAACAAATTTAATATCTCAAAAACGAGACTTCTACACCTGAACTGGCAAGCTTCTAAAAAAGTCACTAAGTTTACTTAATAATAGTAGCTACAAAAATATGTAAGTTAAAAATTACTTCACAACTGATATGAATAAAATATCATAGCTGTCACCTAGGCAAATACAAATTAATCTGTCAGATTCACAAGAAACATGGGTAAGAAGTATTACAAGCTCATAACATAATTTGCATTTGTTTGATGTTTTACTACTGTTAATGAACAACTTCCATATTCATTAAATCATCTGGTCTTCACACCAATAGTTTGGGGAGATGGTAACTTTCAGAGGAATGAAGGAGAAAACGTTAGAGACCTGGACAGTGGTGGTGGGAGAGTAATTGTATCAATGTTACTATAGTAAAAATAGAATGTGTAAAACCAGGCAATTTGGGCAACAAGTACAAATCCAAGACTTTGTGAAGAAATAGATAAACTAAGACAAAAGAAATACATACTGTATCTATTCTTGTAATCACAAAAGAAGCATGAGCCAAGATTTGGAGTTGAGCAACTAAATGAAGCAGAGGATACTACTGAGCTTAACTGTGTAACTCATTCAGTGTCACCTCAGTAGAAGAGCTTTCATTTCATACAAATAACATAATGAAATTTACAACAAAGCACAGAGTAAGTAGTAATTAGATCATGCTATATATATATTCCCTAGAGAATGCTATAGGGAAGAGTTTGGAAGGTGTTTCTGGCATATTCAAAGAATGAGGTGAAATAATTTGATGATTCTGTCTATTCAATACCTCTGAAGGCTACAGACTTGTTAAATCCTGAAGTTGTATATCCTTGTTTTGCTCATTTTACCTTTCAGCATTGCTGCCCAGGAAAGAGCTGAAGCTTGTCCTAATGCCCTAGAAGTTTTGTTTGGGTTTGCACAGTTGCAGTGGTCTGCTAATATCATTCTTTTCTCCCCTTAGACTGCATAGGAAGACTGGGGGAACCTGGAATACAATATTTCCATTAGGTGGGAAAGAGAGTCACCGTTATCTTCATTTTAAAACAGGAATCAGACAGATTTTGACCAGGGACCCTAAAGTATTGTGACAACTGAGATGCAAACCCAGGTCTTTTGGTTGTGAATTTATGTTTTTTATCCTAACATACTATCCTCCAAATTAATATCTTTTATATATGTATACATATATCATAATTTACATGACTAATGATCTAAACTAATCCAAAAGGTCTTTAGATTTTTTTGACTGTTCTGAGTAAATAGATTTATGTCTTCAAATTAAATTTTTCTATACTTAAGGGAACAGTTATTAATTTTTCATATGGTAATCTACTTTACTAAAATAGTCTTTCTTCAGAAACTTAACCAATGAAAATTTAATATACAAATCTGAAATGTTTAACTACAAAATGTAGGTCAGTGAATGACCTTAGTCAGAATTCAAATATGATAGTTAAAGGTTGTAATAAAATTCCATCCTTCATCTTAATAATACAGTCATTGCCCATCCCTCTAAGATTTTAGCAGGGCTATTCTTAGATTCACTTCTTTTCTCTCCATACTTCCTTAAAATAAAATGGTTTCCTAATTTGTGGCAATATTAAAGAACATCAGATAATAGGTAAAGAAAATCTATGAAAGTCTATAATATATTCAAATTATACACACATCAAAAATTGATGCCTTTAGGAAACGATGGTAGGAATGGCTTGTGCCTACCCACAGGTAGTTGTTCTTCCCTTTCTGGGTGAGTAGGGACTGTGAGAGGGTCATATGACTAGTTTAGGGCTGAGGTAGTAAAAGTGCTTATACGATTCTTCAGTTGCTCCGTCCTGGGTTGTGGTAGTCCTGGAAGAGTTCTCGTGACCCGGTGGTGGGTCCAGACAATCAAAGAAGCCTGGCCTGCTGAATGACTGCCCAAGTGGCTACTGTCCCAAGAGTCTCCCAGAGGACTTTGAGTGAGCAAGAAATAACTCTGGTGCCTTGGAAATACTGGGATTGTTTACTATTGCAACACAGCCTAGTCTATCTTGACTAATACAGAAATACTTTTCTTATGTCTGCCAACTTCCCTCAAGAAAATTCCAGTGAAAATGATGACTTTCAGCTCCACAGATTACATGGACACAGTGCAGGGGCAATGCTTCTAGGCAGTTCTGAAAGGTGGTAAAGAGAATGAGCTATGAAGGCACCCAGCTTGCCCCTGGCTTGACTACTCACTGGTTCTATAAACTTGGGCAGCAGACTTCTGCTGCCATAGTTTCCATATTTGTAAAATGTAGATAATAATATCTAAGACCTAGCATCATTACAAAGGAAAATGATGTTATAATGGAAAAATTCTACACGTAAAATACTTAGAAGAATGTTTGGCATAAAGTAAGTCCTTGAAAAGAGTTAGCTATTATGTCTTGTCAGCATTTACTCCCAACCCACTCAAGGGCATACATTGTTTGATTTTAGCTGGTCTAAAATTCTCTTTGGTGGTCCAGAGCATTGACAAGTACATTATCAAATAGTAGAAAAGCATATTTATAGTCTAATAATTAAAGGATGGAAATGTTTTTATTAGAGACAGCTCTAATGTGCTGATTCTTTAGAGGTTCTGCAGAGTGGAGGTACTGTTGTTTTTTTTTTTTAGCTCTCAGGTTCAGTGTTAAACAGATGGAATTCACAGATGAAATACCACAGAACGATAGTGACACATTCAGGGTCAAGTGTCATTAATAATATAAAATCAGAATGTCTTAGGGGGGAAAAATCCAAATAATAGACAGTGTTTGAACTTAGAGAAAAAAACCTGAAAGGTGAAGCTACTAGTATAGTACATGAGAAAATGAGGCTTGCATTATTTAGCAGCTCATTCATTTTAGACAGTAGCTAAACTGCGTGAAATCCTTTTCATATTCTGCAAAGATCAAACACATTAAGAATGTCAAAACAACATTAGATAACCCCTTTCAAGTGTCAAAATAACTGTTCAGAATAAAGGAAAGATTTGCAAAGTTCAGGACTACAAAGAACACAGTTAAACGGAGGTGGCTGGGGGAAGAAAAAGCATGGAGAGCCATGTTGGCATTGAAATGTCAACCCAGTCACTTACTAAGGGGGTGACGTTAGGCAAAATACTGAAATTCAGATCTTGGGTTTCTTCACCTATAACTCAGGATAAAAACACCTATTTTGTACATTCGTATGAGATGTAGAGACACGATAATGCATGTAAAATTTCAGATAGCAGTTAACGTTACTAGTCTACCAACCTCTGATCCATCTAAACGTCATAAACTAAAAGCAGCATTTCATCCTGAGTTTATCTTTGCCTTCATGCGAACTCTATACCCCATGTTGATTTAAGTACATTTTAAAAAGATTATTTGCCAAGCTTCTTCATGTCCCACTTTAATTTTTTCTTGCATCCCCAAAAAAACCAGCATGATAAATCCAAGGGCTTCAAATGAAACGACACCCTACATAATTGCTGCTCCACTAAGATATTGCTAACAGCAGTTTTATGCTCTACTCTGCTGTATGCCCAATGGTGGCGTCACATCTGTCTTTACTTCAGAATCATGCAACTTGAATGTTCTGAAACTCCAAAACATTTAGTCTAAAAACTTAATTAAAATGTCATACTCACACATTGGTGGAAAACGTCATGTAATTTTGTGATAGTGTCTAGTAATTGTCAGTTTTTGTGCATTTTTACCTAAGTAAGTGATAGGGCTTTTTATTGACCTTTATTGCTTATAAATCAGTTCCTCACTTGGAAATCATTAGAATTTTACCAAAGTACATTATAATGTAATCTCTCCTGCTACAAATTTAAGTGTACATTATAGCAAAATGTGCAAAACAGAGAATTAGGAGAAAGAAATGGAATCTTCAGGCCAATTACAAGAATTGGTATTGCGTTATAGCACATATTCCATGGGAAAAAATTAAGTCAAGGCAGTGATTCATGACTTGATTACACCATTCCCAGTGCAATTACTTGCAGAACTACTTTAATTTTTCTTCCCAGAGTCATCCATAAAGAGCTATAATTAGAACATATAGATAAAGTTTCTTACATAGTTTCAGAAAGTATGTGCAGCTGCTGTTCTGGCCAAGCTAACAGCAACTACTGACCTGTCCAGAGAAAACTGTACAGTGCAGTGCTTTATCAAATAATTAGGACACAGGCATAACTCAAACACACAATTTTTTAGATTAAATAAACCACTTCTGCTAATAGTAGACTCACTGTTTTCTAGAATATTATTAAGCTAATGAAGGAAGTTCTGAATATAATAGCAACAAGTTGGAAGAGTGAGAAATTTCTCTTCTTGCATGCCCGTGTATCTTTGTGCAGATTTTTTTTTCTATTTCACTGATGCCTGACCTAAAAAATACCAGTTTTATTTACTTCAATAACTATTGAAGGTGGCAGAGAAAGTTGGCCATTTTTTTTCTTTTTGTCTTTGATCAGCAGAGATATAACCTCCTATCACAAAAGTGGGACAATGTGTATTTAAACTAAAAAGACAAAACCTTTACTATTTCAGTTTAATTGATGATTACCATGCCTTTGAAAATATACATTCTATTTTTATACTAAGAAGAATATTGTCCTTAAGCAATCTATTACCTTTGACATTTTGTAGGACTTCTATCTTCAAAGGAGTGTAGACATTAGCTTTGTGGTCCCCTTACTGTGTAAATAAAAGTGCTAAAATACAAATTGATTAAAAAAAAAAAAAAAGAACCTGCTTTCAATGATTTGAGGAACGCATCTCTGCTTTGGGCTCTTCAGGAAGGGAAAATGTTATACAAACTTGCACTTCAAAATTTAAATTTTGAAAGTAACTTTGGCTGATTACAAAAATTGCAGAACAACTAATGACTCAATTTACAACTCCCCACTCAACTATTATGACAATCTATGTTAATTGATTTCCATGTTTTACGAAGTTATATATCTTTAAAGATGTAACTAAGTGCAAGTGAATGTTGCAAAGTTATCAGTTGGGGAAAAAACAAGTTGGTATAGTATATTCCACACACTAATGAAAAATAACATATGGAGAATAGAAACTCAAATGAGTGTCCCAACACTGCTATAACCTAATATTTAAGGTTGATTATAAATAAATAAACAGTAATAAGAGAGTAAAGTCAATGACTATAATATTTGGGGTTGGGATTTAAATTAGCTGTCAAGGCTAATTGTTATTTATGAATGTGTTCAATAAAAACAGGTGCTATCGTTTTGGTATATGTCACCAGTCACCAGAACAAGATGATATTTCATGGGGTAGTTTTATCTATACCTTGAGAAGAGAGGTGGATTTAATTCTCAGAGGTTGTTCCTAGGAATATGGCTCAATGTTCTTATTGAACCAGTCACTTTTTTGCAAGCATGTGATCTGTTCCGAAGATGATTTATGATTGCTAGAAAGCTCTACTTTGAGATCCAGCTTGTTTCCCAGATATGACAAGAGTCAAGGTCTCAAACTGTAAGGTGATATTTAGGTCTTAGAAGCTGGTTGGTGAAAGAAGATGGGCTGAAAGGAGAAAACTGCATGTCTTCTAAGACTGTTTATAATCGCAAAATGGCCTAAGGCATCATGTATTTTGGAAGGAAATAATTATTTAAACCTAGAGAAATTATGAAATCCTATGTTTATTCACACCAAGGCTAAACGGATGCATTCCAAAGTATACATTATTTTGGTTATCAACAAGTTAGTTATTTACCTGGCCCATATTCATTAAACATACAGATTATACAATTAATAAATTTTAGGTGACAGTGCTTCTTGATTATTGGTCTTACATTTTGTAAAATTCTGAAAAGTAGAATTTATTCTGCTTGCAACATCTCCATGACCAATACATATAGAACAAAATATATGCTGAGTGGATGTTTAACATGTCATTCTCTATGTTTTACTCATTTGACCGTTCTTTTAAAAAAAATAAAGCCTATTTTCTCTCTCTTATTCTGCCACAAATGTATTATAATCATTAAATAAGAAGTTGTTTTAAAACAATATTCCAAATTACCATGATACAGCCTGAAAAAGGCAATAAAGAAATATGCTTGAAGACTACCTCTATGCAGCAGAAAAAAAAAGTTTTGTGATCAAAAGACAAATGTTCAAAAAGGTCATAGCACTCTTTATGAAACTGCACCACAAACAAACGCCGGCCATAGATGACTCCCTCTACTAGACTGTAATTATCGATCTGATTCAGAGGTGTAATGGTCAGTTTGACTGGTTATCATCATCCCTCATTCTTCCCATTGAATGGAACAATTTTTTTTGTTGAGGCATGCACCTGACCTCATCATGACTCAAGGGAAGATAAACTCATTTACAGATACAGGGCACAGCATCAGATCATCCAAACCATTGTGGTCAGGGACTTTACTTGGACCATGGGTGGGTGCGTGGTCTATGTTGGCAAATGAGACCAAAGAGAAGGACTTTTATTAGATGTTAGGAGGAAAAAAATTTTTTCTCTTTTATGAAACAACAAAGAATAATGGCATCTTTCAACTCTGAGGGTAATCAGCTTAAGAACAATGCTGAAAGCATCCTAATTTTTACCAGAAGCATTTTTATTTCCCCCTCGGATTCTCCTATAAATGTGGTTTCCTCAAGGAGGCAGAGAGCTTGCTGATGCAGCAGGTGAAACATCCCATGATATATGGTATGTGGTGTTTCCTGGAGGGATAGTGAATGTTAGGAGGGTCTAAAGGCCTAGCGACATAGAAGGGATTCAGTAGATGGTCCTTGTGTATCAAAATGGAGGTTTATAAAATACAAATGTGTACATTTCTATTTATGGCAGGGATTATGATATTCACCTTAGAAACTCACTGTGGTCTTCTCCAAACCTTGTCAAAGGTGCTATCCATTTTGATGAATATCCACATGGGCTTAAATGAATCACTGCTTTATTTTAATTCTGAGGAACATTTGGTATTGCCATTGTTTACTATTGTTTATTAAGACAATAATATTTCCAAAGACCAAAATATTGCATTACATATATAGCTTAACATATAGTCATAATTGTGTAGTACAGAAAATAATTTTTGGTACTGTCTTCTGCCTTTAATAATGCAAAACTAGTGGCAAACGTTTTTAGAAAAAATAATAAAATAGTCCTTCAGTATTAAAAATTTCTTATTAGAAAACATTAGATCAAAGTTAAGGGTATGATGTTAATGCATAGATGAGTTAGGCATAAATAAAATGAATCTAATCCCTTCTCTTATAGTAAATCAATATATTTGAAATCTGCAGGTCACAGTTTATCATAGGTCAATTGAAAAACCAACATATTCAGATTTTTCATCATTCTGTGGTTTTTGATGATGAAACATTTAAAATAATGCATAACCAGGACATAAACAATGTACTGCATACTTACCAGGCGATTTTTATGCCACTTTGCTGAATGCAGGATTAATATATTTGGGCTTTTTATTGCTTGAGTAGAAAGTGCTCATTACTTATTTTATGTGTATAATATAGAAATTTAAAAAAAAAAAATGTTTTTTTCCCAATGGCATACATCACACTGTTGTAGTGGTTGATTTCCTCAGGATAGTCTTCTGTGGTTTTGGTGCAGTAGGAGGAGGCACAGTTGCAGGTCTGAGAGGAGGGAAGCTGTTACTGTGGCTTATTCCCAGTCCCCCATTTTCTAATGGAAAAGGAGGGAGATGGGGTGAAGGAAGGAGGGAAGGGCCTTGTAGAGGAAGCTTTCCTGATGGGCGGACAGGTTCACTGTGTAAGTGCACCTCCCTGTTTTTAATGTTATACCGGGTATCACAGTCAGGGCAATAGCCATGGTACTGTACCTTTTCATTAAACCGTACTCGTTCCCGAGGCCCTGCCTGGGGACACCTGTCTTTGTCAGGTCTGTGCATCAGAGGGTGCATTGGAGCCTTGTCCAAGTTACTATTGGGTATACAGCAGATGTCTCCATTTGGAATTTTGTTTGGTCCACCAGGTAAACCTCCATTTCGTAGAAGGGTGCCATTGGTCTTTACAGGATTGACAGTTGGCACCACCCTTTGGGGGTCTTCACACTTCACAGGTGTCAACCGTGGAGGAGGTGGTGGAGGGTTTGGCTTTCTCAGGACCGTGAGGATGGCAGATGGGTGTGCTGGGGGTTTAATGAGGGGTGTATTAGCCTGCACTTTGATCTTCTCTATACTGGATGCTGTTGTGCCACTTGAGCTGCTATTCAGGGTGTCCGTTTTGGAGCTGTCGGTCATCTCATCCTCCAGCTGCAGGTCGGAGGTCAGGGTGTCAATCTGGTCAACCACCTGGTGGAAGGGACAAGGCAACTGTGTTGAAGAATGACACAAAGCAAGACAGAGCAGAAACAATTTCTTCCTTTCTAGCTTTAGTCTGCTCTAGGAGACATGGCAAATACTGAATTGTGCATCCCATTGTGGCTTAGTGTCTTCATTCAATAAATTCACAGAGTAGCTATCAAAACCCAAAGTGCCAACTGTTTGATAACACAATGATTTGACATGCTTAAAACATAAACTATATGTATATGTTTAATTCCCGATTCTACTAGACTCATCAAAGATAGAATCCTGATGCAGGAAAATAACAGATTTTTAAAAACAAGAGGGAGTTCCCTTTCTGCTAGTATGTACAAAGCTACAGGAGAATACAGCTTCCACCATAAAAATGATAAAAAGCCAGATAATCTGCAAAATCAAGGCTCGTCTTGAGACAATCAGAGAACTGAGATCACAAGGTAACCAGGTGAACTGAAACACAAAGTGTCAAGCCTTCTGCAGAGAGACAGGTCACATGCATGTCTTCACCTCTGATAAATCACTGAAAAAAGAAGCAACAAGCACAAAAGTGAGCAGTAAAAAAATCAGAAACCTTAAAGAACTCTTAAAGGCTGCATATATATACTTTCATGACAGATTAGAATCCCAGAGATCCCCAGACACAAGTGGAATCTGCTCTCACTCTTTGCCTCTTTTCCATGGGCCTCTCGTGTGAGAGACTGAGGGCAGGAAGGCAATGTAAAGAGCTCTCCTTTGATGGTAAACAGGGACAAAACGCCACCCACTCCCTCTGGCCCCAGACCCTTCTCTCATACAAAGCAGGAGCTTTAAGTTGCTGGGGGAATGACAGGAACCCTCCAACCTCCAAGACACAAGCAAAGATTCCCTGCAACTGTGAGAAGTAGAAGCAAAAGCCATCTGACAGTGGCAAAGGGAGCAGAAAACTGACTTGGGCCCAGGATCCTACATTAATACAAAGCAGATGTCTGCTGTCACTGGAGAGGAGAGGCAAATCTCAGCCTCAAGACCTGCCACAGATACAAGGCAGAAGCATGGAATCTGATAAGGCTGTAAGACCCTCAGACCATGAGGCAGGTCTGAGCCCAGCAAAGGAAGGAGGTTGTGAGGACAGGAAAAGAGTAGAAGCATCTTAGGCAATTCAATTCTAAGGAAAGTGTGGCAAGGCTTGGCATGGAATATGATAAGGCTTGCCCATCAAGGGAATCTGGCATTCCCCATAAAAGGCTTGCCTGCTTATCTCTGTTGTGTTCCATCATTGTTATGCAGCAGCTTGTGGGAAGCATGGCCTCTTCTAAAGTGCTGGACTTCAGAGCACAGAGCTGGTGCCCTCAGTCAATCATGCTCCCTGCAGTCAGAGATCTTAGAGGCCTTTCTCATGGCTGCCACACCTGAACTAATATGCATATAAGAAGGTGGAAGAGTTATAGGTTGCCTTAAAATTGGTTTATTTTTGTAAGAAGACAATCCTGTCATTCCATGCATTTCCACCTGGAGAATGTTCCCTGCTTTCTTATTCAGGCCAAAGTTTTGTTCAACTGAAATTGGCTCTTTGACATTTGGTGGCATAATTGAGCTCAAACTGAAAATATCATCAGCATCCAGAAGTTGGGGGGAAGGGAGGGGGTGAATCTAGTAAGTCTACTTTTTTCCCCTTGAGGCATTTCAGTGACTTGTTTAGGCCAGTGCCACCAAGGTCAGCCTTCTCCTTGGATATCTAAAAAGGCAACAAATTCAACAAGCCCAAGAGAGAGCCCATGATCTCCTGTTAATAGTTCTTTTCTAGCATTTTCCTACTTTGGTGAATAGTTTCAACAACCACACATTTGAGCAAGTCTGAAACCTAAAATGTATTCTTGACACCATCTGTTCATGAACCCTTTGTCCAGGGTACCTGAAGAGCATCATGTTTATTTTAGGTCCTAGATATTTCTTGAATCCATTCATGTCTCTTCCATATTCATCTTTGAGATCCTAGTCTGAGCTACCATTATCTACTATATAGACCATGAAGAGTTAGCCTACTTCCCTTTGTATCTCTGTAGTCTTTTCTCCTGTGATAAGGGCCAGTTCTTAACAAGGCCTTCAAGATCATGAATGGTCTCACTCAATGGTGTCCTGGTTGTTTAACAACTGGCTCTCCAGGAAACAAAAAGGTCCTGATTTGAACCATTTGCCAATTTCCATGGTGCAAACTCTTACCATAGCAGATATCAAATTAGTAATATGACATCACTGAATGTGGAGTTAGTAACATGAACAGTAGAACTTTGCACCATACAGATAACAAGAGACATAAAGTCACTCAGGAACACAAATGAGAGAAAAATATAGCAAAACAGGAATAACTAGGGATAATTAGAAAACCTTTGTTTTTAATATAATTACGTGTAAGTCTACATAGTTTTTTTTTTTTTTATTTTACCGGGAGGTCCCGGGGATCGAACCCAGGTCCCTCCATATGGCAGACGGACGCCCAACCATTTGAGCCACATCCGCCCCCATATAGTTTTGTTTTTAATAGTGGTTTTGTTTAGCAACCAGCTCCAAAAACTTCTGAAAATGCAAGAGTTGGTCCTTCGTGGCCAGTACAAGTCAGCAGCAGCACATCACTGCCTCTAACTCCTAAAGACTCCACCTCAATTCTCTTAAGTGTTCCTTTTCTTTTCTATTCCCAAACCTCTATGGTCTACTTTAAATCTTCATAATTGTCATTCTGT
This sequence comes from Tolypeutes matacus, assembly GCA_026826555.1. Lineage (NCBI taxonomy): Eukaryota > Metazoa > Chordata > Mammalia > Cingulata > Chlamyphoridae > Tolypeutes > Tolypeutes matacus. The sequence goes on from JAKSZT010046586.1 coordinate 14,530,968, forward strand.
TTCCCACCACAAGACATTTGCACATACTGAATTTCTTCCTGGCATGCTCTTCCCTCTCATCTTAATCAACACAACTCCTAGACTTCTTTAAAATGTGAGTTCAGAAGTCACTCATGAAGGTAGTCTATCCTGTCCCACTACAATACCCTTTATAGGTCATGCTAATTTGTTATATATTCATGAAGAATCATATTCTCTCATTCAAAGAACTCACATCATTTTAAATTTTATAAGTAGTGTAAGTATTGGGATACTGTTCCCCCCAGACTCTAATCCTCATGAGAGCAGGGCATTTACTTGTTCTTGTTTACTATTGCATTCTAAAAGTCTAATGTAGTGACTGGCACTTAGTAGGTGCTCAACAGGTAGTTGTTAAGTAAATGCAGAGAGAGTTATTTCTTTGGTTTGAGCATGGGCAAAAGCACTCTATACTTTTTGATTTTAGAGGGTGTTGCTACATGGAAAATGTCATATTTGTTCAGTTATTCCAGAAGAAACCACGAGAGAGGATTTATCCATAAATGAACCCCAGAGTTGGTGTTTCTATTGCTCTGGGACAGATATTACTGTAGAAATTCAAGTGGCTCAATGGGGAAAGGTTGAAAGCTTCCCCCCTAAGATCAGGAACAAGACAAGGATGCCCACTGTCACCATTGTTATTCAACATTGTACTAGAAGTTCTAGCTAGGGCAATTAGACAAGACAAAAAAATTAAAGGCATTCAAATAGGAAAAGAGGAAGTAAAACTCTCACTGCAGATGACATGATCCTGTACTTACAAAATCCTGAAGTATCCCCAACAAAGCTACTTGAACTAATAAATGAGTTCAGCAAAGTGGCAGGATACAAGATCAACACGCAAAAATCAGTAATGTTTTTGTACACTAGTACTGAACAATCTGAGGAGGAAATCAGGAGGAAAATTCCATTTTCAATAGCAACAAAAAGACCCAAATACCTAGGAGTTAATTTAACCAAAGAAGTACGGGACCTATATGCAGAAAACTATAAAACAATGCTAAAAGAAATTTAAAAAGACCTAAACAAATGGAAAGACATTCCGTGTTCATGGATTGGAAGAATAAATATCGTTATGATGTCAATCTTGCCCAAACTGATTTATAGATTCAATGCAATACCAATCAAAATCCCAACAGCTTACTTTACAGAATTAGAGAAGGCAATTACCAAATTTATCTGGAAGGGTAAGTGCACCCGAATAGCCAAAAGCATTCTAAAAAAGAAGAACAATGTGGGAGGAAGTTCACTGCCTGACTTTGAAACATATTACAAAGCTACAGTGGTCAAAACAGCATGGTACTGGCATAAAGATAGACACATCGATCAGTGGAATAGAATTGAGAATCCAGAAATATACGCTAACCTATACAGTCAACTGGTTTTTGACAAACCTACCAAGCTCACGCTAATGGGAAAAAACAGTCTCTTCAACAAATGGTGTTGGGAGAACTGGATATCTTTAACCAAAAGAATGAAAGAGGACCCCTATCTCACCCCCTATACAAGAATCAACTCAAAATGGATCAAAGATCTAAATATAAAAGCCAGGACCATAAAACTACTAGAAGAAAATGTAGGGAAACATCTTCAAGACCTTGTAGTAGGTGGTGGTTTCTTGGACCTCACACCCAAAGCACGTGCAACAAAAGAAAAAGTAGATAAATGGGACCTCCTCAAAATTAAACACTTTTGCACCTCACAGGACTTTGTCAGAAGGGTGAAAAGGCAGCCAACTCAATGGAAAAAAATATTTGGAAATCACATATCTGATAAGGGTTTAATATCCAGGATATATAAAGAGATGTTACAACTCAACAATAAAAAGACAAACGACCCAATTAAAAAATGGGCCAAAGACTTGAATAGACATTTCTCCGAAGAAGAAATACAAATGGCAAAAAAACACACGAAGAAATGCTCAACATCACTCATGATTAGGGAAATGCAAATCAAAACTACAATGAGATATCATTTCACACCTATCAGAATGGCCACTATTAAAAAGACAGAGAACTACAAGTGTTGGAGAGGATGTGGAGAGATAGGAACACTTCTTCACTGTTGATGGGAATGCAGGATGGTACAACCACTATGGAGGACTGTTTGGCAGTTCCTAAAGAAGTTGAATATAGACTTGCCACATGACCCTGCAATACCACTACTGGGTATATACCCAGAAGAACTGAGAGCAGTGACACGAACAGACATCTGCACACCGATGTTCATAGCCACATTATTCACCATTGCCAAAAGTTGGAAACAACCCAGGTGTCCATCAACAGATGAATGGATAAACAAACTGTGGTCTATTCACACCATGGAATATTATGCAGCTGTAAGAAGAAATGAAGTCATAAAGCATAGGGCAACATGGATGAACCTGGAGAACATTATGTTGAGTAAAGCAAGCCAGACACAAAAGGACAAATACTGTATGAATGTTTTACTATGAACCAAATATATTGTGTAATATATTGTTTGATTAAAAAAAAATTTTATATGTATCCATTACATTTAATTGAGAAATGTATATATTTATTCATATGTGTTTACTTTTTAGTTTTTAATTGTTTATATTTTCAATTATTAAATGTACAAAATAAAGTTAAAAAATGTTTTTTAAAAAAATTCAAGTGGGAGGACACTTAAAGATGTGAGAGCTGGAGGGACAGTTTTGGCTCATGGGCACTGTGTGCTCTCTCATCTGAAGAGATTAGTTCTTTTAACTTTATTTAAATACATACAGCAGAGGAGAGAAAGCTGGTCTAATGGGAAGGAAGTGCAGCTGCTTTTCAGAGATGAATATGTACTTCCTGGGTCCCTGGTAGTTTGAGAGTTCCTGGCCGGCTTCAGTCTCTATATTATATCCTGGTTGCCACCAAAATGCCAAGAGAATTTTTTTTTTTTTAAGCCAAACAAACAACAAAAAATTCTCATAGGAAAAAATTCCTTCACAGAGCAAGAAAACTTGCGTAAAAGTCTGACTTAACTAGATATTCAAACAAGTAACTAGAATTGCAACTACCTCAAGTACTGTGAATGAAAAATACAACATGTTAGAAGAACAAGACCTCATCAGACAGGTCAGTGACACATTCCTGAAGGATGAGTTGGAGTCAGATGGCTGAAGAGGAGTGGCTAAAGCTTTCCAATAGAAGGACAGAGCAAATAAGGGTCATCTGACTAGAGAGCACATGAGTGTGCAATTTAAAGAAGACCCTTCTGTGGGAGAGTGCTGTGACAGACGAGATTGGACAGCTAGGTACAGCTAGATTGTAGGAGGCCTTGGTATACTGTGATAAAGTACCACATAGTTTTAAAAGAATTCCAGAAGCGAGAATAGGAATACTAAAAAAAAAAACCAAAAAACAACGAATTAGTTTTTTGCAGAACTGAAGATTTCTCTAAATAAATACAAATATTTTCAAACAGAAAAATATAAACTAACTCAGGCATGGACTTACAGAGCACAGAAAATTAATGATTAAAGTTTTACTCAAAAAAAAAGAATGCCAAAGATCTACAGAGTAACAAAAATCAGTCTGATAGATTTCCATACAAGCAAATAGAAGGCTGAAGAAAATTTACAAATATATTTGATGCTGAAAGAAAAAAATTGGAAATGTAATAGAGTTTAACTCTTTAAAAATGATCATGAAATAAATCTTCAGACTATAATGGCTGAGAGTATGTCTTACAGCTCATTGCTAAAAGTATTACTTAGTGACAATTTAGTAAAAAAGAAAACATCAGAAGTAAGGACTAGGATGCAAGAAGCATAGATGAACAAAAGAAATTGGTAAATAGGTAAATCAAAATACTCACTGATTACAAAAATACAAATATACTAATGACTGATTTAAAAGAAGAATAAGAAAATGTGAAACTAAAATACCAGGAAAAATTAGCATGTCAGATTAGAGAACAAAGTTAACATTAAGGTCATTGAATATTTCGTGTGAGGGAGATGGAGATACTGATTAACTTTAGACTTTATTAAGTCAAGAATGCTTGTGAAAAATTTTAGAGCAACTAATGAAACAACAGATTCAAAATTATAACTTCCAAAATATTATAACAAATAAAAGGTAAGTAAATATCATTTGATAAATCTTAAAAAGGTAGAAAAGAAGAAAACCAGAAATAAATGAGAAGCATGGCAAATAAAAATTACTACATAAGGTAGTAGTACATAATTTCAAATATATTAGAAATCATAACAAATGTAAATAAATTAAAATAATTTATTCAAAAATAATGATTACTGTCAAAAAGAGATGCAAGAAGATGAATATAAAGTGATGGAAATAACCAAATGAAACCTAATGCAGTTATATTAATACCAAATAAAAAGACTTAGCTGAAACATTTCTTAATCAAAACAGTATTGTATTAATACTTAGATGAATCAGTAAATGAAACAGAATTGAGAGATCTCTCTGTGTGTATATATGTATCCATATACATAAACACGTATATTCATGTAGTGATGTATATATACATATATTTTAATATGCATACTTTCACACACATGTATCTGTTAGATTTTATACACAGTGCATAAATGATTATGCATGTAATATATGTGTGTAAATAATATGAATGTATGTATATAGATATATGTATATTTGTGTGTATTACATATAACAAACCAAGACAAAAATGGACAAAAGGTGAAGAAAAAGTAATTTATACAAGGTAAACTCCAAATTTCAAAAAAACATGAAAATATGGCATATCTCACTAGTAATTAAGGTAGTGCGAACTGAAGAAAAATGAATTAGCATTTCATGCTCAATAGTTTGGTAAAAATAAAACAGTCTGATATTTCCAATTGTTTGTTATGAAGTGGATAAATTGGAATAATGCTAATACAAATATAAATTTAGGCAGTTTGGGGAACTATTCATCAATACCCTATGAATTGGGTGAAGTATGTGCCTATGATCTAACCTTTTAGGAACACAGCCCAAACTACTCTAGAGAAACCCTAATAGATGTGCACAGGGTTGGAAAGCAGAAACACAAGGATGCTTCCTGCAGGGTTTTTAAAAATCATAGTTAAAAATTCAAAACAGCACAGAATCCACCAGTTATAAGAGGTAAGTAAATATAGAGCAGTTAAAATGAATTAAGTAAAGCTATATGTATCAGCAGGGATACATTTCAAAAACATAATGTTGAGTACAAAAAAGATGTATTTGGTGTCTACATATTGTTTATACATAGAATTACATGGACTTAGTTTACACAACATGAAAATAAATAATACACATCAAATTCAGAATTATTTTTACCTGAGGTGAGGAAGAACTGGAATAGATGTTGGGAGGTATCATTTATAACTGAAATATTTTATTTCTTTTAAAACTTGATATAAAGTAATTATGAAAAAATATTACATTTCAAATGTCTGAGTTGTATTTGCTATATTTATTTATTTATTTTCTGTTACGTGTGAAATGTTTTATAATTTAAAAATAAAATAAATACTGAACACTGTATTAGTCAGCCAAAGGGGTGCTGATGCAAAATACCAGAAATCAGTTGGTTTTTATAAAGGGCATTTATTTGGGGGTAGTAGCTTACAGTTACCAGGCCATAAAGCATAAGCTACTTCCCTCATCAAAGTCTATGGCTACCTGTTGGAGCAAGATGGCTGCCAGCGTCTACCAGGGTTCAGGCTTCTTGGGTTCCTCTCTTCCCAGGGCTTGCCTCTCTCTGGGCTCAGCTGCTCTGGTATCTCCACAAGGCCAGCTGTAGATTATTAGGTGAACTGCTTGTTTCTCTTGCTGGGGCCTTCTCTCTTTCCTAACGAACAAGCGCTTCTGTGTGCTTACTTCTGGGGGCCCCAGCTCAAAAATTCCAAACTCCCTTCTCTGTGGTGTGGTTTCTCTGCAGTGTGGTTTCTCTATGCAATGTCCTACTGATGTGGCCCAATCAAAGCCTTAATCATTATTTAATCAAGTAAAAGTAAAACCTCTGAATCCAATATACTATAATACACCTAGAGGAAAAGACCAGTTTACAAACATAATCCAATATCTATTTTTGGAATTCATCAATAATATCAATCTGCTACAAACACTAGAAAAATCAAGTTAGAAAGAAGTATAAACATAATCCTTACAGTTGTCATATGGACCACATATTTAAAGGAGCGGGAGTTTAATTTACTTGGCCAGTTAAATATTACTGCAGCTAAGTGAAGGAGGAATAAATAAGCAAGACAAGGAATCTAATATATCCTTATAATTACACATCTCTGTTTTGTGTAAGCTCTTTCAGGGTATCACATTGCAAATACAGGAGTCTTAACCAGGGTCATGATGGAATTAAAGGGAAAACAAAATGAAAGAACATAGGGCTAGTTGGACATATTTTTCCTCCAGGTATTTGGATATGAAAAGATAGCATGATATCAATTCGAGGGTTATCATAATCTAAGAATACTCACATCTAAGCAAGGGCAAAGGAGAAATATACACCTCAAAAGTGAAAACTGGGTCATTTGTTCATGTAATTGTGGCTACTCAGGTCCATGGAGGATCTTATAATGGGAGTGAAACAAGGAGAGTTTTAAAGATTGGATAATGGCAGGCATTGTATTTGACAATTCCAGGAGGATTTACTTAGTCTCACATGTAAGGCAGCTATGCTTCGCTGAGGAATAATTAAGAAGACTGATAAACTGACTTAAGAATCATGAGCTTGAAGTTTTCAGATTTTGGAAAATTCCCCTAAATATATTCATGAAGGAGAAATAGATTTAGAAGAAAATAAGTAACTCTGACCAAAATTATCTGTTTGAATTGAGATTCAGTTTAAATTACTTTTAGAAATCTTAAACTACAAAGAATAAAAATAAAGACACTTGTAGTGGTGTTATTAACAGTGGAATTCAGGAAAAAAAGAGGTCTACCTTTGATTTTAAAGGAAAATTTTAGGAGGTCCTTCTCCTGTGCTCCCACAATGTTTTGTCCCTTCAGTACTTCAAATGTATTGAGATCATCTGTTTATGTGTGCTTACCCTCAGACTATATGAGCATGTATTTCCATTTTTCTTTCCCTGGCAGAGAATCCAGTGTTTGCAACTTTCCTGGTTTGGTGAGAATTGGGGAATCTCTTCCTTTCCTGTGCTCTACAGCTTAACATTGAGAATGTTTCAAGCAGACACCAAAACAACTAAGGTAATTTAATTGTACATTTATCTTTAAATATTTACATGCAGGTCTAGATGTATTTAGCATTTTCCCAAATCCTATTTATCTTGTTTAATTAAAAATCACATAATATATAGTTCAATTGTCTTTAAAACAAAGATAGACCTCTTTTAATTTGTATGAATCTTTCTCTAGGGCCTCCTCATCAACAATCCTCAACCACAAGAATTTCAATTACAAAGTTAATGAAGAGAAAGGAGGAATTTAACTGCAACTTAAACCTGTAAAAGAAAATTTATGGTTTCTTTTATGGCCTTTAAGATTGATTTAAGAAAACAATTCCATTTTAAATATGCAGTATCAGCACCAAAGAACTGAAGAGAGAAATGAATGAGAGCCACAGGAATTTCTACCAAGAGAAAAAGACAGTTAAGAACACTACCTTGCTTGAACTATTTGACCATCTTCCATGGCTGAACTCAAGTACAGTAGCTCTGTCAAACAGAGGCACAATATATAGGCAATCAACTGGCAGACCCAATCAGATCTTTCCCGGGGCAAGATGGAACAGAGCAGAAGCAGCAAATAGTGGGGTCACTAAAGGGGTCTGTTCCAACGGAAGCAAAAGGGGACAATTTGCCCTGGCCTCCTTTTCATAACTCACAGGCTTGATTTTCTTTTTTGATATTATAACATTATTTTTAAAAACTCAATAAATCTATTTCTATATCCATATTTTGTCTATGTCTATGCCAGTGATTATGAACAGAATTGAAACAAGTGTTCACACAGCATATAATTTCCTGTTCCTTTGCAGATCACAGTACTTGTTATGTACTTATGAACTAATATTTATGAATGAATGCTGTCATTATCTTGTGAATATTAAAATTCTATTGAATTGCACTTGTGTTTGAAACAATTTAATAAAAACATTTAAATGATTCCACATTTTTTTTTAAAGATTTATTTTTATTTATTTATTTATGCCTCCCTTGCTGCTTGTGCTCTCTGTGTCCATTTACTATGCTTTTTTTCTGTGTCTGCTTGTCTCCCTTTTGTTGATCATCTTGCTGTGTCACCTCACCACACCATGCGGGCTGTCAGCTCACTGTGCCCTGCGGGCCATCAGCTTGCGTTCAGCCCTGGCCCCTCCCATATGGTAAACGGGAGCCCAACCACTTGAGCCACATCCGCTTCCCTGATTCCACAATTTTGTTAAATTAATAAAAACCTTAAGAATTAGGAGAAACTCAGGACTCTCTTGACCTCTGAGAAGGCCCAGTGACCAATGGTGAAGAGTTGCACAGGTGGTGAGCATTAAATGTGTGCTTCCAAAGGGATGACTAAGGGAGTTTCCTTGGGTTCCTAGAGCTGTCTTTGGATTTCTAGAACAATCTTTATTTTCCAACAATATTATTGTTTCTTAGAGACCTGGCCAATCAGCTGCTGAGGAAGTTCCGTATTTTTCCTAAGTCCTCTTTATCACCTAGACCAAATAAGCATGTCACTCTTTGCAGTCAGAAACATCACAGACACCATAATTACATGCTTGTACTATCTTGTATTTATGCTCATTTGTCTTGGAGTATTTGATAGAGTATATAATGTATATAAAGAAACAACACCAATTGCAGTGACTTTAATCAAGGGACACGTTAATTTTCCTCTCACATAAAGTCTTGAGGGAGGTAATGTATGGCAGTGTCCTGAAGTTGTCAGATATCTCATTAGACAAAATGTAGTCATCTAGATTCAAGAGAGGTCAAGAGGGCTGACCTTCTTTGCTGAAAATTGTTTTGAAACTTTCTTTGAGACAGAGTACTATTTTTTTTCATGGTGCAATGCTGTTTGCTTTTGTAATATACACATAAGTGGCAAATCTAACTGTTCTCTGGAAGTAAACTAGATTTAATAATAAACAAACAACCATCAAGCCTGATAAACATGAAGAACATAAACATTCAATACTACTACTATTTATGGTCAAAAGCAAGATTAATGAAATTGGTCTTATTTTCTGTGTGTTCAATTGGGTTCAACAAACATTTATATTGTGTGAAATATTGAGTATAAAAAAGTAAGGCTTTTGGTTTAAGATTTAGTGATCATATGCACTTTCTGTCTGCCTCCCCAAATACTATTTAGATGACATTAAAGGAGTAAAAACTGAGATAAATTCAGAAAATATTCTCAGAGTGGATGTATTCATCTCCTGGAGCTACCATAAGAAAGCACCACAACTGAGTGGCTTAAAACAATAGGAATTTATTCTCCCACAGTTCTGGAGGCCAGAAGTCTGAAATTAAGGTGTCAGTGAGGTCATGTGCCCTCAGAAGTTCCTAGAGGAGAATCCTTACTTTCCTCCTCCAGCTTCTCAGTGCCCTAAGTGCTCCTTGGCTTGGAGCAGCCTAATGCCAATCTCTTCCTCCATTTTCATGTGGCCATCTTCCCTCTGTGTTTGTTTCTAGGTGCCTTTTCCTCTTTCTATAAGGGACTACCCTAATCCAGTATGACCATATCCTAACTTAATTAATTATTTCTGTCCATAACTATTTCTAAATAAGGTCACATTCATAGGTACCAGGGGTTAGAACTTCAACATTTATTTTTAGATATTTGGAACAGGTTAGTTTCTTTGTACCTCTTTTTTAAAATTAATTAAGTACGTGCTCTAGCATAGTAAATTTGGAATCCAAGAAAGAAAAGCACATGGGAGCCCAGAAGCATTGTAACTAACCCAGCTATGCAAAAGTAAATAAAAAGAAATTAAGAATTATGATTATACCACTGTATTAGTCAGCCAAAGGGGTGCTAATGTGAAATACCAAAAATAGGTTGGTCTTTATAAAAGGTATTTATTTGGGGTAGAAGTCCACAGATACCAGGCCATAAAGCGTTAAGTTTCTTCTCTCACCACAGTCCATTGCCACGTGTTAGAGCAAGACAGCTGCCGGCATTTGCCAGGGTTCAGGCTTCTGGGGTTCCTCTCTTCCTGGGGCTGTGTTTCTCTCTGGGCTTAGCTCCTGTTTCCTCCACAAGGTCAGCTGTAGACGATCAGGCAAATGGCTCGCTTCTCTTCTCCTGGGGCCTTCTTTCCAACATCAAAACTGCTTCTCAAAAGACTGCTTCAACTGTCCTTTGCCTTGCCTTTTTTTTTTTTTTTTTACAGTTTTTACAGGTATTTTAATTTATTGTATACATATTAGGTACACAGTTAAAAAGGAATAAAAGCCCTACTCTCCAGAAGGAAAGACAGTAAGTAGAACAAGGATAGCTGATATTATACAAATGGAATGAATGAACATAAGATGAAATGTGATTTCAATCACATTTTATATTACATAATAGTTTTAAAACTAATCTGTTACAATGAAAAATTACTTATTTGAAACTAGAATTGGTAGGTATGCCATTTAAATATTACTTCAGGGCTTTACAAAACATTTTATTTGTGGTATTTATGTATGTGGGGAGAAGGAAATGCTTACTGTATAAATGGTCATGTTTCAGGGGACATGATTTAACAGTAAAGTTTTTAATATCATGAGGAATAAAACAAGTTTAAGTATTAGTTATTTAGAAATGATACCTGCCTTGCCTTTTATACTCGATTCCACTGAGGGGTGGGGCTCAACGCCTTACTGTCGTGGCCCAGTCAATGCCGTAATCATAACTTAATCATGCCCAGATTAACAGATCAGTTTACAAGCATGATCCAATTATATTTTTGAAATTCATAATTACATCAAATTCCCTAGCGGTTACAACCACCGTCCTAAAAATCAATTTTTCTAATGTAAAACAGGAAATCAGAAGACTCCAAGAAAAATAATAATGGATTCTATTCACAAATGGTATTACTGGAAATTTGTCACATCTTAGTGATATAAGGAAGAAGTGAACTATTGACAAGTGTGTGATGAGAAATTGGTGGTGTGTAAGAGTAACTGAATCTTGAATTGAACACCCTTTTGAGAGGTTTGAGTTTATAGAAATTATAGAATATAGAATATAGAAAGTGTAAATTTCCTTTTCTATGGATTCAATCACATTGTTCTTTCTCTGCCTTTACTATTGTCATGTTGTTTATTGATATCGTTTTTGTGTCTGAAATATTTTATTTATATCCAATCAAATAATACTTATTTACCAGGTCAATAATGATAGATATTGGATTGATACTCAGAATTATAGAAGATATTGATAAATATGTGTTGTATGATTTTTTCAATGAGCATGGATTCTAATTGATTGCTCACTTTTTTCTAGAGCAGTATTTATCAAATTGCTCATAGGAATACAGAAAAAGTATTCTGTACAAAAATATTTCTATTATATACTTATCATACATTATTTTTGTGGAAACTTTAAGAATAAGATATTTGAACATAATTGATCTAAATAATATTTCAATAAAAACAGAGCATATATATGGCTTTTCTTGACTCAATGGAATTATAGCTATTCTTTTTTAAAATATATTTTTTATTTTTATCTTTTAAAAAGATACTTAGAATACACAAATGTCATATAAAAATATAGAGGATTCCCATATGCCCCACTCCCCACACCTCTCACATTTTCCCATTTTAACAACATCCTTCATTAGTGAGGTACATTCATTGCAACTGATGAACACATTTGAAACATTGCCACTAAGCGTGGATTAAAATTTGCGTTGTAGTTTACACTCTCACCCAATTCTGTAGGTTATGGCAAGATATATAGTGGCCTGCATCTATTGTTGCAATGCCATTCAGGACAATTCTCAAGTCCCAAATATGCCGCCATATTACATCTATTTTTGCCTCTCCCTGCCCTCAGAACCCTGCTCCCCAGTGTGACAGAGTTGGTTTCAGTTGTGGTTTCCCTACACATGGCTCTTCTGTCCTTCTATTTGAACCCATAACAAGTACTAGAGTTGGTATGTGTACGTCTATATTAGTCAGCCAAAGAGGTGCTGATGCAAAATACCAGAAATCTGTTGTGTAGATTATAAAGGGTATTTACTTGAGTAGAAGCTTACAGTTACTAGGCAATAAAGCATAAGTTACTTTCCTCACCAAAGTCTATTGCCACATGTTGGCGCAAGATGGCTGCCGACGTCTGCCAAGAGTTCAGGCTTCTAGGGTTCCTCCCTTCCTGGGGCTCCGTTTCTCTCCAGGCTCAACTGCTGTACTGTCTTCACAAGGCCAGCTGTAGACTATCAGGCAAACAGCTCTGTCTCTCTCTCCCCGGGACTTCTGCCATGTCTAAGAAGCCATCTCTATTCTTCCGTGTTCTTCTCCTGTGTGTTCACTTCCCGGGCTCCAGCTCAAAACTCCCAACTCAGCCCTTTGCCATGTCTTCTCTCAGTGATTGCCCTACTGACATGATCCAATCAAAGTCCTAATCATAATTTAATCAATTAAAAGTGATACCTCAGACAGACCAGTTTACATACATAACCCAATAATTATTTTTGGAATTCATCCACAATATCAAACTGCTACTACCTGAAAGAGACTTAAATCTTTGGGCTGTTCATGTGCCAGCTGGGCCCTGAATCTCAATGGAGTTGCAATACCTACTCTCCAGTTCATTGGTCTCACTGAGGACAACTAACAAGGAGGTGATGATGGACAACTACCATTCCAAGGAACCGAGAGAGTCTACAACTGCAAGCAAGAGAGTCCCATCCATTGACCCCATGGGATTACAGCCCCCTCTCAATTAGAGGTGGAGTGGACATCACCACCCCAGAATCAGCAGGATAGGGGAATGAACTATGTACTAAAGTAGACTTACTGGTATTCTACTATAAACTTATTGTGATTCTAGCAATGGAAGAAATTATATCATTGGTGTGGAGGCAGTGGACACTGTTTATTGATTTCTTTATAAGGCAAAAAGAAAAAGACGAATTCCTCATTTTCCATAAAGTTGAGTCAAATGACACTATTTGTATTGGGAAAAAAAGAAGTATTTGAGCATATTAGTTAGACAGGCAAACACTAGGAAAACAAAAACATGTTTAAAGGATACTACTTCTTGGGAACAGAGCTAGTTATGAGGTGAAAATGATTAGGAAGGTGACTTTGCAGATATTTGTACAGAGCTTGACTGGGATGTGTGTATGTACATACACTAGCCTGATAATAGTTAAAATCATGCCAGAAGAGTCCAGGATGAACTTGACATGGTTGTTCCCCATGAAAAATAATAATTGACCTAAATGTGTTATGTGCAGTGGTAAAAGGGTTTGTAAGTTCAGGAGAACAGAGGAAGTGGTGACTGCTTCTTTCCAAGCAGGTCAGTTTGTAACATTGATCAGGTATAACTTCAAGCAGTTAGGTGATATCTGAGAGGTATCTTGAATGATAAAAGGAAATTTGGAGGAAAAGGCATTTCTTGGCAGACACAATAAAATGTTCAGTGACATGAAGTCATGAAATAATTTTTTATATGTTGGTAAAGAATAAAGTTAGGGATAGAGTGTGAATATGAGATAAAGCTAAAAAGCCAGATAAAGGCCAGGTCATGGGGGCCACTCTAGGCCACGCTAAGGAGTCTAAACACTGGTTGCAATTTTAAAGCTCATTCCCAAAAAGATTTGGATTGGCAGCACTGAAAAGAAAGCAGAGGTTAGTAGTTTGACAGAGTGCAGACGGAGGCATATATTCTAGTAGATTCATTTCTTTTTAAGTCTCATTATTGTATAACCATACCATATAATTTTATAACCATACCACAAGATATATAGCCTGGATCTAAATATAAAATTTAACTCTAATATTTTTTGTGCAAAAACATTAATGGGCCTTGGCAGCCTTGAAAAATTATACACGTTTCAAGAATTTGTATTACTTCAAACACTAAATGGTCTAAAAGTTTTAACTCTACAATTTGCAAAACTAAAATATTTGGTTTTATAACTTTTTTAAGACCCAAATTATGAAACAAAGTGCTTGGTTTCATTTAAATCATTTCCTCATACAACTCTTAACATTTTTTAATTGTTTTCGAAGGACATAGAAATCCCCCAAAGGACCATACCCAGATGTTTAGTTGTCATATGCCAAAATGGTTACTGATTAGAATAAGGGAACTTAAAACAATTATGTATTAAGGGGAAAAGTGGTTTTGTTAAAGCACACTAACTTCCATTTAGTTAAAATGTACTACATGGGATAATCACTTCAAGTAAGACCCACATTGACTTGCCTATCAGGTTTAGGAAAGTGAGTTATTCACTACTATTTCCCCCCTGTAGCAAACATTACACACAGTTTATAATGACTTAAATCTCACTGCTAACTTTAATTTCAGTTTTCATAAGATATTTTGTTATTTTAACAGGCAACATGCTTATTCTACTCTGGGGCTTCCATAAAGTACAGAAAAGGAAATATCCTTCATAATAACTGCTTTAGCAGCCTAATAGATGTAAAAGACTCATTTATTTGCATTTTGTGAAGTATACACTTCAAAATGACTCCATTATGTTAATAAGGTTCAGGAGTAGTCTGTAACTCAAGATAATGGGACTGTAAACATGAAAACATTAAAACAAGCACATAGCCCTCAATCTCTATATCATTTTGCATGTGTAAAAGTGTAAATGAAATAAACCCCAGGTTGCCTATTATTTTCCCTAGCTTAATAAATAAAACATTCTGTAAGCATCATGAGTAAAGTTGCAAGAAAAAAGCTCCTATGCATCCAACCCCTCTTTAATCCATTCCCTGCATTGCAGTCAAAGCATTCTTAAAATATATATATATATCTTTCTATCTCTCTCTCTATCTATCTTTCTATCATCCCTACTTAAAGCCTTCAAATGGTTTCCCACTCTTCCTAAAATAAACACCAAATATTTAACAAGGCCACATACTCTGAGGATCTGAGTCCTCCCTTGCAAGCCAGTGCTTCCCTGTATCGTTCATTCCTCACTCTGTGCTTCAGCTACACTCATCCCTTTTCATTTTTCCAAATGCTTAGACATTGCTAAGCTTCTGCCTCTGGGTCTTTGCATAAGCTATTCTCTACTTAGGCATAACCACTTATGACTGTTTCCCCCCACAAGACATACACACCCACACACACATGTATGTACACACACAATTGTCCTATCCTTCAACAATTAGCCCAAATAACTCCTCTTTGACATAGTCTTCCTGATTACCCTTCAGTATCATGATGCAGCCATAGGACTGCTGTGCTTCTGACTACGAGCACGTGTCACACTGTAACACAGTGATCGATTATATAATTAGCCCTTCAGTGTCTCCTCAACAAGTGCACACCCTCTACCCTCAACAGGCCAGGAATACTGTTTCTTTATGGTTGAAAGATGAATATAGATTGAATGTAAAAATGATGAACTTGAATGAATCAAAAGAAAAATACTGCAACAAAGTATTTTTATGTTAGGTATCTATTGCCTACAGCTCTGGGCATGCTCATACATTTCTGAGGTGATGAATTTGGGTTGTAAATAAACTGTATTCATAAGGTTTCTAATCTCTGTTTCTTTGCAACTTTTTAAATGTGTGTGTGTGTGTATATGAATATATATATACACATACCTTTTTAAAAAGCTATGTGGAGAAAGATCTTGAAATGATATTAAAATAAACAGGCAAGATTATTAAGACATTTCACTTACTGATATCTCTAAAGAAATATTTACATTGAATTGACATTTTGAGACATGTTCATATTTTGTACATCTCAGATATTGAGTGAAATGTTTAGCATATAACATAAACAAAGAAGAATTTTAGTAAGTTGGACAATTATTTGCTTAAATTATCTTAGAATCCATATAGGATATTAAATTACTTATTAAAGGTATCAGAAAAAGCTTGATTTCTCCTCTATTTGATATCTCAAACACATAATTACACTGTAAAAATAATAGCGTTCCTAAAAAATTCAAAGTGATATTTCTAAAAATGTTGATGTTGAATACACTCCTGAATTAAAGGTAAGACAGTTGGATATAGTTATGATTTGGACCTTCACTAGTTGTGTGATGGTGAAACTGAGTCTTTCCTCTATGACAATGGTTCCTTGCTTTGCTAGTTTAAAAAACATGAGAGAGAAAGGTTAGAATGGGATGATTTGTTCCATACTTCATCATTCTAACATAGATCTAAGTGTAATAATACAGAGGTAATATTAAATAGATACAGGAAAAACACAAATATCTCCAGCCATTACCTTACTGTGACCCTCATTTAATATGCCACAATTAGATTTTTCATTCCTTAGAGTCAGTTACTCTTATGATAAATAACAAGATTCTCATTTTTATAGAGCTTTACATTTTCTTTACCTAAATTTACTCCTCCAACGTTCCAAATAATTTCTGCCTCAAGTTTTGTCCTTCTCAAATCTGTCTTTCACAAAGCTCAAACAAGCACATAAATTTGATCATGCTCCTCATTTCCATAAAATCTGTCAAATGATGATAAAATATTCTTAACATAAGAGAGAAAGTCCTCCATGATCTTGTCCTTTACACTGCCTCATCTCTAGCCACTGAGTTCATTCATTCAGCAAACACATTAGGAATAAATACATACTATGAGTCCAGGTATTGCGCTAGGATGGGTCATAACTGGTATCTTACATCTCTCAAAATTGGTGTAGCATGGAAATCACTAATTCCAAGCACTCTCTGCAGTATCTGGTCCTAGCTACTTCCTTTACTATCCCTTTCAGCTAACTTGTTCAACCTGTCTCTTCAATCCTAAAGTTCATCTGGATTTCTGATATACTGTAAACCTTAGTTCATCTAATCTGTCAGCTCCTCCTACCTCCCGCCCTTCTTGATTTATACAGTTTAGAGTTTACAGTCTATTTCTTGTGTTTTTCCAAAAAGAACTTTTGCCCAAACTCTGAACCCCACTGCTTTTCCAGTGTACAACAACCACGACATTCCTACCCTTTTAATCTATTCATATGACTATGTAATTGAGCTCTGCTGTGGAAAGGCACAATGGGGCAGATCTGTCCTCCTAGACATCTGTGATCTCCAGTGTTATAACTGTCCCTTCGTCAACTAGTCTTTTCACTTCTAGAGTAATTACTTAAAACTTTCTCCAGGTTTTGCAAGCCCTGATTTCCTCTCCCTTTCTCCTCTACCACAATCTAGCTTCTTATTCCACAAAGAAAATTAAAGCAATTAGAGAATTAATACTCTCTTAACTTCCTCTCCTAATATAGGAATCTATCCACATTTGTACCCATCTTCTTCTTTTTCCTGGAAATGAAACTTGATATAGTGTGTTTTTGCAGACAAGATAGGGTGAGATGGTTACCTAGGAGGACAAAGGGAAGTAAAAGGGCTTAGGGTACAGAAAGAGAGTTTCAATGCTGAGAAATATCTGCTTTATGTGTCTATTTGAGCATTATTTACTCTCACTCTCAAGAAGCAAAACAACTTCAATAAATTATTTCAAAATTCCGCTAAGCACATATTCTGAACGAGGCACAACGAAGGCTATAATAACAAAGAAGATATTATTCCTGAGCCCAAGAAATGCCTACTCTAGTGGGAGAAAGTGTCTGTAATGTCTGTGAAATGTGCTAGAGCAAAAGTATATACAAAATGCTTTCAGAGGAGAGATGAAGGAACAATTCTGCCAGGGAATGAGAAATAATATCTGTGCAAGTCCTGGAAATAGGAGACATTTAAGAAGAACTTTGAAAGATCAGGTAGAGAAAAGTGGAAGAACACTCCAAGAATAATAAAATGCAAAGTAAGAAATGGAAGTTTGAAAAATAAACCAAAAGTTCAAGAAGTAGAAAGTCATTAATGGGGCAGAGTTATGGTGTGTGTGTGTGTTGGGGTGTGTGTGTGTTCATGTATGTGGGGATATGTTTAAGAAACCGGCAAGAAAAAGAAGGAAATGTGTAAAGACAGAAGAGGAAAAAGAAGCAGGCAGAGAGGTGGGAGATATCTTAAGGATGTTCAGTGCTATGCTAATGAGTTTGGACTTTAACCAAAGGCAATAGGTAGACATAAAGAGCTTAGACAGAAAAGTAACGTGACCACCTAAAATATGATTTTGCAGAACCCTGAAGAAGTGGAAAAGACCTTGCCATAAATCAGGTCATTAAAAAAGATTATTCTTGTCATAAGCAAACCTAGGGAAAATTATGGAAAATGATACAAATGGGAGGTTATATTACATCATATTTGCATTAGTGAAAACATTTGAAATTTTCTAAAGCCTGTCTTTAGACTATCTTGCCCAAATTGAGAATATCTAGTCTAACAATTATGATGGGAGTGTGCTTAGAATGAATGTATATAGGGACATCAACTTTGGTTTAATAGAGGCTTTCAAGCACTATGATACTCCTTTTTGTGCCTCAGTTCTAGCATTTTTAGTGGATTAAGAGAGGTTGCACTTTAAAAGAGAATATCTTTGTCTGATGTAATGAACCACAATCTATGAGATGAAAGAGAGAGAGGGAATTTAAAATCTGGAATTCATGTAGGATAGGCTTTCCAAGTATCTGTCTTCACTGTCATGGGGCTCCAGAAATATTTTATAAAAATAAACTACACATCAATTTGAAAAACAATGAAAATCTTCATCACAGAGTGCTAACAGCCATTTAAATCTGCTAGGGGATTTTGAAAATTGATCTTACCGAGTTCTTCTTGTGTTGCCAAATCCCTGAAAAGACTTCAATGTGCGTTTATTTCCTTAAGAGAACACAGTATTCAGAATATTCATAGCAAAAGCTATTCCAATTGTTTGTTTCTAACAAAACTCTGTAGGGAGGTACCATAATAAAAATTTTCTATATAAAATATTGAAAAAAGCAAAATGTAAAGCATTTTTCTTAACCCTTTAAAAATATTAACTGTAAAGCTTATCTTTTTTGTGGATTTGCATTATTCACTACTTTTCACATCCTAAAATATAAAACATTGCCTTCACCACATTCAATGTCAAATATTATTTTATTTATACTCAGTATAACATTATTGCATGGCTTATATATTATAATCATTTTTAAAAACTGTAATTATACACTTAACATTTGGTAGCCATATAATTATATGTATATATGATTACATATAATTATCTTGATAATTATTTTCTCATAGATAAACGATATGGAAGACCTCTAGTGGTCAAAAATGTATGTATTTCTATTGCACTTCAGATTCATTATGGATTATTATTTTAAAAAATCATTAGCGTAGTTTTTAATTTCTGAATATGAATTCCAGGAGTTCTATTTCTTTTTCCAAAAGAACATTTTTTTTTCTTTTTCTGAGGTCTAGTTTTTTACAAAGGGGGGACAATTGTGCCTCTTAAGGTTAGCGTCAATTTTAAGAAAGGTTTTAAATATGATGTGTATGTAATACAAAATTATACATTAGTGTATATAAGATGATCTGAAATTTCAAAATATAATATGCAGAGAAATAATATTATGTAAAAACCAATAATAGGCTGGGTAATTTGTAATATTGATCCATTTAAACAACAATATTTTTCAGAAGGCTAATATTAAAACTTTATATAAGAACTATATAAGGAATGTTTATAAAGCAGTAAGTCATTTTCAAATAGGGAGAAGTGTATGAATACATAGTGATGAAGAACGTAAATGTGGTAAAGAGTAGAGCACACAGCCATTTAAAGATTTCAAGAGATACTTTAATACTTATGTGAAATTTCCCCATTTTCCAAACACTGGTGTAATTAAGGAAACAAAACAAAACAAAACCCCACAAACCTCATGTAGGCAAAGCCAAATCTGCTATCCTGCTCTTAAATCACCATTTTTAAACCTCTGGCTTAGCAGACTTCAGTATCACTACATTGAGTCACTACAGCGTTAATCTCTTTCACACATTTGGAAAGAACTTTTGGACAAACTCTACTCAAATTAAAATACCTGAATTAGTCTTTCCCAAACAATAAGTTAACAGAAGGTATCCCACTTCCCAGAGGTCACTTGATCTTTTAAAATATTTTATTCAACCTTTTCATTGCTTCATCACATGTAGGACTTGTGCACTTATGGCCATTCTTCCCAGGACTGTGGCATGAATTTTTTATGATAGATAAGGATTTGTCCAGTTCTTGGTACATTCACTGTTAATGTAGTTTAGTAAAATTTAAAAAATAAATCAATTCCTGAATTTCAATACTTATTATTGGAAAAAAAAATAAAAAGAAAAAAAAAAAGAAAAGAAAGAAAATACCTGCATTTCACTTCAAAATAGTTTCTGACATATCAGGATATCTTTAGCATATTATTTTCTATTACAAGCTGTTTCAAAGAATTGCTTAGCAAATAGTGCCAATGTGCTGATAGTTAGCTTATACCCAACTGCCAAAGGCAATAAAATAGTATTTGAATTCCCAAAAAATACACTGGACACAATCTACAATGATATGAATGCATAAACCAGGGAAACCAGACTGTTTTAGATAGAAGAAAAGTGCAGCTTTAATGTTGAGAAGTCATAATGAATGATGTTCTAACTAACTTTTTTTTCTGAGGTCATTTTCCTTACTGCAAGCATATTGGCCTGAGTGAGATAAAGAGCAAAATCTAAGTAAGATAGCATGCCGGGAAATAGAACCTCTAGGATGTGATGACAAAGGAAAAGTTGCTGGCTAATAAAAACAAATAATCACATGAGGATAGTAGGAAATGTGTATTGAATAAAAATGAAGATGAATGACTGTGCATTTTAACCTTTTTGTACCCTGTTAAAATTATTCAACCTTCCAACAGCATGCCTGTATTACTTTTGCTTATAAAAAATGAGGTCACAGTGAAAAGTTTAGGAAATATATTATAGAGTAAAGTAGTCTCCTTCCTCAGTAACAAATTAAATAACAACTAGCAAAAATCACTTAATACTAGAAACTAAAAAACTAAAGAAGCACAACCCACTGTCTTAAATTTGAAATATCACCAGCTAAGGAAAAAGTGAGGGTTTTAACTGGACTCAGTACAGTTCCTAAAATTGGCCCTATGCCTCGCAAATGATTCCAGTGATATAACAAAGGCTTTTAAATTTTCACAACTAACACTATATATATATATTTATAAAAGAAAGGGTATAGATAGGAATATGGGCAACATAGCAGGAGAGAGGATGGTGAAAATAAAGTGAAGAGATGGAAGCAGAGGTGCTGGGGCCACACTGAATTGTAGTGGTTAACACAACACAGAAGAACATTTCCCATAGGCCCACGATTAGCTCCAGAATGTGATAGAATGAACTGAACACAGCATTTACATATTCTACAAAGGCAAAGCAATGATTCGGGTTCCACTCCATTTCCAGCTCAGCTCCATCTCCCTTAGCGCATCAAGCTTTAGAACTATGACTAGAACACAAAATAAGCTCCCCTTCACACAGTAGCTTGCCTGGGAAGATAAACCACTCTTAGATATGACAGGAACACGTTAAGGAAAAGTCACCACACTACCTCGGGCACAGTGGAAGTTCTGAGCAGAGCTGTTTAAGTTAAAAATAAGTGAAAAGAATTGGGTATGGGGACCATATAAATGCTACTGTGCAAGGGGGAAGAAAAGGAAAGAAACAAAGACAAGGAGGAAATAAGTCAGCTTGGAAGAAAAGAGAAGAAAATTCCCCCTGAGTGTTTTGTGCTATACAAATACTTAATATAATATTAAACAACAGTATAAAATTGAAGAGGAACTGAAAAGCCAAGGAAACAAACTTAGGTCCAAATAACAGCATTACCAAGGTAATAAACTGCAAACAGCAAGGTAGAAGATAGACATGCCTGAAATTGAATATTGACATAGATGGGAGGTTTGACATAATCACAATGACCACAGAAGGTTAAAAAACAGAGATTCCAGTCAGGGCTGCCCCTAACATTTTCAGGACCTGGGGTAAGGGCAAAAAAAAAAAAAAAAAAAACACCAAAAAACAAAACCCATGTATCTTAACATTCAACATCTAATTCAAGAGAATAAACTATTTTTAAAATATTTACAATTTCTATCCTTACATACCTTAATAAAAGGCCTGAAAGGCCAGGTTTTAATATAGAATCTGTGGACAGCTAAGCATTCTTGTCAGAATGTGGCAGGGAAAAAAGTACCAGCTTCTGGCCACCAGGTCCTGCTCATTGCCCATCATCTTTATTTGCACCCCCCCAGCTCTTCCTTATACCATGAAGGGCCTCGAATGCTGTGTCCTTGTAAATAGTCAAACTGGTTATTTCTTGGGTCTAAGGATAAGTATACAAGTGGTTTGTTCTGTCCTCCAAAAGATCATGGCAAGAGGATATCATGTGTCCTTGAAATGTGTCTGAGGTTAATAAGTGGGTAATTCCAGGGCCCCAGGTTCTGTAGTATGATTTAGACAGGAGACCAGACTTGAGATGGATATGACTGGTTGGTACCATGTAGTAGCTAGAGGAGGGCTGAGTGGGGCCCTCTAGAGCACAGGATCCAGGGTAGAGACCCCGTTGTTTAGGTCTAAAGACAGTAGTACAGATGGCAGAAATTAGAGAAGAGATAATAGACATGGAGGAAAGACAAAGATGATGGTTTTCCTAATAAAGTTATAATGGTTTTCCTAATAAATAGACCCCATTATTATGGATCAAAAAATGTATTTAAGAGGCTAAATTCTCTGAAATGAAAAAATGACTGAATTTCGCCATTTAAACTCCAAAATATAATTCAGTAAAAGCTGTTGGTGAACCATTGTCACTGAGAAATATCCAGCACTTCAAGGAGAGGCATCTAAGCAGAAGGAGCAAGTTAGGTAAAAGGGAGAAAAATCAAGCTGCGCTCTTAGACTTTTCCAGAGCAACCTCAAATGACAGAAGATGGAATAGTAACGTGTTCAACATTCTGAGAGGAAGAGTGACCCAAGAATGTCATGCTCAGTCAACTTGCTGTTCAAGTATCAAGACAACAGATAGTTTCAAACTTCAGTTTCCCAAGGTATATGTCAAACTCCAAAATTCACCAACCAGAAGATGAAAGGAAAAGATGTGAAGAAAGGATTAGAGCAATACTCAATGGTCAAGTGTACTAATTCTCAAGAAGAAAATATATTACCAGAGAATTTTTAAATTACCAAGTTATCCTTCAAGTATAGGAACAACGGACAGAAATCCTCAAGAATCTAAGAACACAGATTACATGATCCTTGAACACTTCATTAAAAATTAAACAAAAAAAAAATTCTATTTAATGATGAAATCCAGCTAACAAAGAAATAAAATCAAAATAAAGATTTTGGCATTGTAGAAATGACAGTAAAAGAAGTGATCCAAACATATAGCTTTTAAAATTCTGAACAAAGTCTAAACAATAGGAATTATTGTAGAACAGAATATAAGTTAAAAACCTTAACAAATAAAAGAAGTACAGGTAATAAATACCTCATACCTCAGAACAGGTACTTACATAATCAGGAAGCTTGAAAAAAACCTGTAAAGTTTGTTCATCAATATATTTCTTTATCTCAAGGGGCTATTTTAGAAACTAAAATATCTTGATATAAAGAAATATATATTTGAAGTACAGCTCTTCTTCAAATTTTACTTAGGGTGCTTTCTTTTTTCTACTATATTCTAGTAAGATTTAATGCCATTTATTTTAAATTGTCTATAATCCTTCTTCCTTTCTACTTTGCTCCCTCTTTCCCTACTTCTATCCATCTCCCTCCCCCCCATATATAAGTAATGATATTTACCTTTCATTAACAATGGTTATTTCTAAAAATGTTTTTTAAAAGTCTTTTTTATTTTTAATTTCTAAATTTCTTTTTATCCAAATGTTTTCTTATAACCAAAGCAATGACTATTTCTAGGCAGCATTAGATTACGTCAAATACAGAAAAAATTAAATCCATACTGCTTTTTTATATTTCATAATCATTAAACAAAATAATAACTTAAATAAATTCATAAATTATATAATTTATGTAAATTAGAAAACACACTTAGAGACTATATATTGTCCTGAGTATATACCTAGGAAGGAAAAGTACAAAAGCATGCTCAGAGAGTATGAGCAACAATTTCAAGGAGACAGAAGGAGATTGGGTTGGGAAGACTGCATTCAGGGGCTTTGCCCTATCTGTGTAGTTTTAAATAGAAAAAAATGTTCCCTAGGCAAATTTGGCAAAGAGGAACAACTACTAAATCTGGGTCACGGGTACTGTGTGTCTATTACATTGTTTTCTATAGTTTCAAAATATTTTTAAATGTTCATAATTGAAAATGTTTAAATTAATTAAACTGGCAAGGTAAGTATATTAGCTTGCTTTACTGTGTATAAATTTTGAGCATTTTACTTGCATAACTTGGGAACTTATTAAAATGCATATTCTGTCCTAAGAAAACAAACAGAAAGAGCACTATGGCAAGTTTCATTTGCAATTATGTCTGCCGATGAAAAGATATTAGTTACAAAATATGTCTCCTCCAATATCATGCTATCTAAATCTGTTGATCACAAAAGCAGTTCATAAGGAAAAAAATTCCAAATTTTCAAATACCTTTATAATATATGTTTGGGGACCAAAAGGTAGAAAGCTGATGCGTTTACTGTAAAATATTTGTTTTGCCTAAAGCTATGAATCTATTTATACTGTCCTCGTACTAACTTCATAATTTTAGGATAAGTTTCAAAATGACGCATGTACCTCTGCCTTAGACTCCAGGCCCAACCTGAGGAAACTATCTCAGAATGAGTAAAAGGAACATGAGAATGTGTGTGGAAGTGTGTGTAGTGAGAACTACTGAGGCTCTGGGGTTGATGGCATGCGTGTTATCTCAGCTCCTTCACTGATCAGCTCAGTAACCTGAATGTGAAGATGATTTGGATATGGCATCTGTCTGCTAAACCATCCTTCCCTCAGGCATCACTGTCTCTGCTCTGGTCTCTGAAAGCCCTAACTACTAGGTTTCTGGAATCAAACTGGCTACTTTTAAACTATCATGTTCTGGAGCCAGTGCTTCTAATACTATCTGTCTTAACTGTTGAATTATTTAAAGTGTGGCTTATGAAAGTCTTGGCATTAAACTAATGTAACTTCTGAGGCCCTAAAGGAATTACTCCCTCTCCAGAGAGTGACAGCTCATACTGC
The DNA here is from genome assembly GCA_026826555.1 of Tolypeutes matacus. Classification (NCBI taxonomy): domain Eukaryota; kingdom Metazoa; phylum Chordata; class Mammalia; order Cingulata; family Chlamyphoridae; genus Tolypeutes; species Tolypeutes matacus. Next base: position 14,556,273 of record JAKSZT010046586.1, read on the forward strand.
ACTGCTGAAAGGACCCTGGTTCTAACCAGGGAAAGCAGAGGGAGAAAATTGGCATTTTCTCTGGACTTCTATATGAACAAGGGCAAGATAATGTGATTTTAAATTATATGTTTGGATTTTCACTTAGAAGAGGATTGATTTTCAAATAGTAGTTCAAAAACTATACAAATGCTGGGCACCTTGCAAATGGCATTTTATTTTTGGAGATCCTCATGTATTTCTTTATTGTCTTTTAATAAAATTGTAAAACTGCTAGATATTCTTATTAGAAATAATGTGGGATGAGAAACTGACTAACAAGTAAATGTTCAGACTAGTACAGAGAAGTTTTGGAATTGATTTAATTATCGCATTGTTCTGAAAAGTTTCAGTGGTTTCTGGGGACAGTGGAATGGTAGGAACCGTCATTGCTTCTTTGCCTCATATTTTCCTAGTGCCACCCAAACATTGCACTGGGTGGAGAAATAGACTTCAGAGCACATCTTTGACCACCTATGGAAATCTGTTACAAAAGCTTCAAAAATACTCAAATCCTATGGACCTAAGTGTGGCTGGAGTTGATGTAATGGACAGATATATATCACACAGGAATGTTACACAGACATAGGCTTCTCAGAACGATACGAGTAATAATTCCCAAGTGTGAAATCATTTATTGGTGCAGCAAAAAATATATACATTTTCAGGCAGGAAAATCCTGTAGTTGATTATAGTCTGTACTTGTAATAGAGAGAATGATGGAACTTGAATCTACTAATAGTTCATTTTCAAATATAGATTTAATAGATGGAAGATTTATACATAGTGTTTCCTGGGAACAAAAGATAACTGGTCACCAATAATCACACCAGGATATTCAAAGAAACAAAGGTTGGTATTGGGATAGCAGCATCATGAAGGTAGGAAGAGGATTATCATAATGGAATGCTGTTTTCCTCTGCAGAGGAGAACAATCACAGCCCTTAACAGTTAAGTCCAATTCTTAATGGTTAAGTCCAATGCGCAAGAGAACAAAAAGCAGAAGATTCTGGGAGATGGGGAAAGGGGGCATCGATTCACAACTCCTATAGTTTCCTTCCCAATGGAGGCATATTTCTTCACATCTTTACTTCCTCTGTCCTTGGGATGGTGGAATGAGTTATGTAATAGGAGAGTTTGAAAAAAAAAAAAAAGCATATATAGTTAAAGCTCATCTTCTTCCCTTCCTCTAATAATTTATCTTCAGAGAACAAACATGTTCAGCTCCAGGAGCAGGGAGGGCATTTCTCAGCCTCCTCTTTGGGGGACTGAACAGATATCCTGGGATTCAGCATTTGGATTATGACATATATTCAGACAGTGGTGGGCTGTTAAATCCTTAATGACCAGCCCTTTATGGGGAAAAACCGTCTCCAATTTGTTGTATTTAACTATTTCTGTGGAGTAAATAGTTCCTCCAGGACTGATTTCATGTAACCAGCAAGATGTCGCTGAACATGGAGTTGGGCCACTGCATATAGGCAACATTTTTCAGTCTGCTTTTATGAGTAATTTAGGTGATATTTTAGCTTCCTGTGCTTACTTGAAGTTTAATTTCTCAATTGGTTCAAACCATAGGCTGACAAGAAGGGTATCAGTTATTTATCATTCTCAAACATCACAACATGTAGAGGTTCACTATATGGACATTTCTAATATACCTTTGTAGCTCTTTGACCAGAATAGTAACTGAACCATACTAGGCACTTAGCAAATGAGAATAAATGAATAAAATTTGATTTTGTAATGAGTAGGGATATTTCCAAATATGGACAATAGCATGATTTTCAACCTTTGTTTGAACAATCTTGGCTTTTTAGCTTAAAAAAATCATTTGGCTACTACAAAGGGAAATGCAGACATTTCTCATTTTAAAGCTCAGAAAATAAAAATATTATTTTTCTTATTTATGAACCTCAAATATTTTTAGTTCTTGAAGAAGTCCTTAGTACAAGGAACCTTACACTTCTTAGAATCATATGGTAATCTCATAATAAATGTGTATTGAATGGCATAAATTTTCAAATAGTTTACCTAATATTGAAATCAATAAGCACAAAAAATATCACCAATAATATTGTCAACAATTTACAATTTAAATTGCTTATATTTGTTTATAATAAACCAAACGTTTAAAAAGTATTTATTTTTTAACTTGGTAAAAGGCTACTTTTTCAAGTCATATTTAAATATGTCACCTAAAATGTGTCCCTTTTTTAGTTTATTCTTTATTTGCAAAAACAGTTAATTATACTGGATTTTAGATGTTGACATTTATACTCACAACGATTTTTCCTCTATTCATGTATATTTGATAAGCACTTTACTTAAACTTTCTCTTTTTTTTTCTTGAAGAGTTATTACTCTGTTAGAAACTCTTTCCATTTTCTTTGTAGCTAAATGTGACAGGATGGATTATGGAAGAAAGCAATTTTTTCACTTAATAGCTACCACCCTTCAACCTTACATCTTTAAGAAGAGCAGTGCTATAAGAATTAAGTACACAATTGAGCCAAAGAAAAAGATAAAACTTTAAATTAACTACACAGTGTAACTGTGCTCAATTGACTTACTCCTCCATGATGCTCGCTAGTAGCATAATTGCATATTTTCAGTTAACAGAAATTCAAGTACAATAAAACCCTGTCATCATGTAGTAAATAGGGTCTAAGAGATTCATTTATGGAAAAATTGGCTCTGATAGTGTAAAGATAATGCAATGTCCTAGACAGGCCTAAACAACTATCCATCCAGTATGGGGTTGCAGGTCTGGCTCAATGTAAGAAATCCATCAAGGCCCCAGCTGGAGTTTGGCACCCCCTGGTGGCAGCTGTCCACTCTGTCTTACACATAGAGGGTTTTTGGAAAAGGCTGGGTTCTGAGACAAGTTGGGATTTCCTGGACAGTGACTGTGATTCGAGGAATCTCCCGGTTACCGGGCACCTGTTTCATCATTCCAATCCAGGGAGTTGGGACAGGAGGAATACTGAGAATATGGGGACCTATCTTCAACTTGCCTGGCTCCTCAATTAGGGGCCTTACTCTTCCCTCCACACCCAGCCACCTCTTGATAGATGCAAACTTTAGACCACTTTCATTTGAGAACATGGGCTGGGTTGATCATGAAAATCAATCATCAATCACTATCATCCAATCTGTATCATCAAGGGGGAGGTTTTTGCATGCCTTTATTGTATCATATTTGATACTTGGAGGTTTCAGTGGAACATCCTATAGAACATATTCCTGAATTTTGAGATTATAAATTGAATAAAGAAATATTAGAAAGGAAATGAAGCATGAAATTTGCTTATCAAGCATTAATAAACTACTGCTCATACTCCTACTTTTGCTCATCCTTTTTTACTTTTTGTTTGCAACAAATAGGTCCACCACCTTCCATGTTATCTTTTATTCACTAAACTGTTAGGTATCATACAAATCTCTTCTTTTAAAAAGTCAATTATTGAATTGAAGAAAAAACATTAATTGAAAATTTCTGCCAACATAGTAAATTTCTATTCCCTTTGATTATATGCACAGGTAAATTTTATGGACATAAAGTCAGAAAGCCAATATACACAATTACCAACAGAAACTGCACATTTGTGTTATCAAGTATCACATTATTAAATATTCATCATCACAGGCCAAAGTTAACATAAACAATACATGAGCAAAGCAAATGGGGAAGGCTGAAGGTTGCATCTCAATGGAAAATGAAAGGAAATGTGAACAATGAGAGGCACATCTCTTCTGTCTTATGAACTTAATATTTTCTGGCAGCTTTTTGTCTATAGTCAGGCTCAGTTGCTGGTTCAATAAATCTTGGTATTTTTCCCACCACTTCTCTTTTCATCTGGCATTAGATGTCAACATTTATGTCTGCATCATCTTTATTTTCATGGCTCGTAAAAGAGGTGGAAAAGTTCACAAGAGAGGCATATTGCTTATAAACATAGGTACTGCTCAACCTCAGCATTCAATACCATTTTACAGTGAGAAGAATGGCAAAGGTGAAAAAACTTTGACAATATGGTCTAGATAAGCATATAACCCTAGGAGATATTTTCTTTAGAGAGTTTGGTAGGCACAGTTTTAAAAGAGAATATAAATAGGTTGCTTGCTCACAATACAAGCAGCTTAACACCTTACACCCAAGCTGCTCAAGGCATTTATGTTAACAGATTTATGAAATCTGTTGGTGGGAGCATATAATCATTCTGGTGGGAAATCTGACAATATTAAAAGCGATTAATAGACACAGCTTTAGTAATTGACCCTATGTGTGTATATCTGTATGTATACGTATACTTGCACATGGCACATGTAAGAATGCTTACATAACTACTATTGTTACCGATGTAGATATGTGTAAACATAAGATAAACTCTCCCCATGCCTACAAGAATGTTCCATGAATTACCATTTGTTAAAACACTGCTTTTAAGAAATAAAAACAGGAAAAAAATCTTCCAAACACAGAGGAAAAAAAAAAAAAAACACAAAAACGATGCCCGTTGCTGGGGAACTGGGGCATCCACACAGTGCTGCTCTTTAAAAGACCGACACAGAACAGTCTGCTGTGCTGCTGTAGCTGGCTTGGAAAAATCACAGAGCTGTATTTTTAAACAACAGGAGAGAAGAGTGCACACAATAGGATCAAGCTTACTCTGAAAATCTCTTAAGAAGGTTCTAAGATGGTGACTAATATATTATTTTCCCATAATTCTAATAGTGAGTTTTTCCTGCAGACTTGGAACAGATTCACTGCTTGGTTGAGAACTGGATGAAGTAATTTGCTTGCATCTGAAGTCCATGCTGTATATAAAAAGGATAATGTACATTTATAAATACTAGAATCTCACTCAATTCAAAGTGATGCTCATATTAAAAAATGTAGAGGGTGGGAAGGGTCACTGGGACAAGATTTATTCACAGAATATTTATCTTCTCATTCTTGAACATATAAACATAAAGCAGTTTGCATTATTTAAATACCCCCTTATCCTAATCTCCCTTGTTATGCTGAGCTTCCATGTATGGTTAAATTCTATAAGCTAAAGATTTATATTGAAAATCCTTTGGAAATAGTACTCACATATTTGAAAGAAAAAAGATAGTGGTGGTGGTGTGTGGGTGAAGATTTTGGGGAAAAATAATCCATGCTTGTTGAGAGAGTAGGGCTGATGATATTTTGGGGTTTGGGAATATATTTTTAAAAACTCACTTTTCGTATAACTTTTTATATTACTTAAATTTCACCAGGAGTTTGTTTACCTCTGACATAGAGCCTCCACTTTTCCAATCATTGATTCATAAATGATTAGTTGAACTGCTTGTCCCTACTGATCAATCATTTGTTAAGTTTCTCTCCTTCCTCCAGACCCTTGAACTTTAAGAGTGCCTCCAGAAAATAGGCTGGTCCAGCAAAAACCATTCTTAGATCTAATATATGATCACAACAACCCTTCATCCCATGCCCCTATGCCCAGTTCTTTCTTCTCTAGAAAAGAAAAACCCATTTTGCCTAACTCTTGAGATGCTTGTTAACCTTAGGGTCAGGGTGTTCTCCTTATTGCAGTAACCCCCTCCTATTGCAATAGTCCTTTTCCCCTTTACAATAATCTTTTTAACTGCATTATTGCAGTCTGGATTTGTTTGGTTTATATTTGACACTGGTGCAGCCAGTTGGTATGACATATAATGTAAACCTAGCTAGTGCAATGTAAGTGATGTGTGCAAAAGTTCCTGGAAGTCTCCTGAAGGAAGGGTTTTTCCCACCTTCTTCCCCTTTTGCCTTTCTGCTACCTGAGAGGCAGACATGGTGGTGGCACAACCGTCTTGGACCACAAGATGGAAGATGCCCTGGATTACTTATTTTATATAACATGTTATTTCTTAATTCTGAGTCTTAGAATCCCTCTGTCTGTAACATTATATTCCTACCCCTACGCAATATCTTCTTTGCCTGAAAACTAGAAAACGACAAAATGTATTATTCTATTTTTCCTACATAACATTTTGCTTGACACATAACAGTTGCCCCAAAAAGGTGTTTGTTAAACTTGAGTGAAGAGATGTGTTACTTTGGGCAAAATAATAAATGCAGAAAAGTTATCTCAGAGCAAAAGAAAATCTTCTCAAACTAACCCACCTCCATGGGTCCAGGAAAGGAACAACCAGAAGGAGGAATTTAGAAGAAAGAGATAGTGCAGAGAAAATATAAATCTCAAATATTATTATGGATATCTTAAGAGGGTGAGAGAATACACTGTATTCATTAAAAAATATGATTCTATGAGAATATGTAATAAAAATAAGAATGGGACCCATATTTAAACTTTTATAACCATATTTAAAACTCCAGTTAAAGGGTTGGAAGATAACTGCAGAAAGTAGAACAAAAGGAAATAAAAGGAAAATACAATTTAAAAAAAAAAGGAAGGGATGGAAGCGGATTATCAACAATGTACTATAAAAACACTTCTCAAAACAGAAATAAATGACTCTCAGTATATATTTACTGATGTTTGCATGTATCACTCTTTATCTCATGGATCATAATCATAATTATTGACTACATACTATCTGCCAGAATATATGCTAAATACTGGAAATTAAAAAAATGTTGAACAAGGTATGATCTTTGCTCTCAAAGATCTTATTGTATTGAAGAAGACAGGCATATAAAATTATAGTTACAATATAATGGCATTAAGTCTAACAATAAAAGTTTGTAAGAGCCCTGTAGGAGTACTGGAAGGACACCTAATCCATCCTAGAGTTAAACTGGAAATTCACTACATAACATGTATTACATTTATGAGCCGACACTGTAATGTTTATCACTTTTTTTCCTTTTTAAACATTTCCCATAAAATGAATTTCAGTTTTTAATTCAATGCTCAAAAACTCCCTCAAAATCTATAAGATCCAAATGCCACTGAAAAAAAAACAAATAACCACATTACCTTTTTATTGAAGTGTAAAAGTGTACAATACATATGTTCCCGGTCAGGTGCTGGTCAGGACCTGGGTCCGTGAAAACGGTGCCGTGGATGAGAAAGAAAGAACAAGACAAGAAGAGAAGAGAGACTGGGATCAGGGGACTCTCCATCTGATATGGATAGAAGAGTGTACTACTCCTAAGTACACCTCAATGTTTTTTTCCAAGGTGAACACACCCATGTGGTCAACATTCAGACAAAAAATCACAACTTTTCTAGCACCCAAAAGACCCCTTGAGCCGCTTTCAGGTCACTTTCTTCTCTCAAGTAAAACCACTTTCCCAACTTCTGAGGTCATGGATTAGCATCACCTATCCTTGAACATTATATAAATGGAAGCATATTCTACATGCACTCTTGTGTCTGGCTTTGAATGAGATGTTTCTATATCACTGCATATAGTTACAGGTTTTTAAAAGACCTCCTCTCCATTTGATAACAATTTTAGAGTAATTACTTTGAAATTAGTACAGAGTTCTCATGTACCCATATCCAATTTCCCCTATATTAGCATTTTACATTAGTATGTGTCATTGCCACAATGAACGAACCAATATTGATACCTTATTGTTAACTAAAGTCCTGAGTTTTATCATATTTCCTCAGTTTTTCCTTAATATCCTTTTCTGTTACAGGATCTTCTTTAAGATACTACATTAGCTTTAGTCATCATCTCTTCTTAAGCTCTCGTGGTTGTTACAGTTTTCAGACTTTTCTTGGTTTTCATGATTCCATGAGAGTTTTGAGGATTACTGGTCCAGTATTTTGCAGAATGCCTCTCAACTGGGGTTTTTATCCTGGTTAGATGGAGGTAATACGTTCTGGGGAGGATGACGGTAGAAATAAAATGCCTGCCTCATCACATTGCTCCAAGGCATTTACTATAAATCTAACTTACTACAATTGAGGCTAACCTTGACCACTTGACTTGCGGTCGTGTTTCTCAGGTTTCTCCACTGCAAACTATTCCTTTTTGTTGTGCCTTTCCACCCTGTGCTCATTGGAACAAAGTAATATAGTGTAGGAGATGACAAGTTTACAGGACTCCAAAGTATAGCAGCCTAGCTACTACAGTACTCAAGGCACCAACATGAAAGGGTCGTGTAGGACAGTTATCACAGATCCAATTTATGAGAGCCATGCAAAGTATCAATCCAGAAAATACAGGCACCATTGTCAATGTGTTTATTCCCTGAATCCTCTAAATTGACTCTCATAATAGTTAATTAACTTGATCTTTATATCAATGTTCAGCTATAAAAACGGTCCTACATTTTTGGACATTATTTCTTCAAATATTCTTTCTGTGCCATTTTCTCTCCACTCTCTTCCTGGGGCTGCCACTATGCATATGCTGGTCCCATTGCTGGTGTCCCACAGGACTCTGAGGCACTCTTCAGTTTTCTTTATTCTTTTTTCTTTCTGCTCTTTAGACTGGATAACCTCTATTGTCCTATATCCTGTAACTACTGTCCTATTATCCTAAAAGGATCCACTTTTGTGGATCCTTTTCTTTAGCCTGCCCAGATATGTTGTTGAGTCCACCTAGGGAATTTTTTCATTCATTTATTCATTTATTGTATTTTCCATCTTCACATTTCTATTTATTTTTAATATAATTTCTCCTTCTTTATTAATATTCTCTATTTGGTGAGCCATTTTCATCAGATTCTTCTTTAATTCTTTAAATATGATTTCGTTTAATTCTTTGAGGATATTTATAACAGCTGATTTAAAGTCTGTCTACTAAATTCAATGTCTGGGACTCTTCAGTGTCAATTTCTGACTGGTTCTTCCCCCTTGGTATTGACCACAGTTTCCTATTCTTTGCATGTCTCACAACTTTTTCTTGCAAACTGGATAAATTAGATAATATACTTTAGCAACTCTGGATTCTGATTCTCTCCTGGGGTGGTTGTTGTAGTTGTTGTTTTTGTTTATAAAAGTGACTTGCCTGGACTAATTCTGTACAGTCTGCTTTGTCTGTAGTTTGTAACCACTAAAAGTCTCTGCTCAGTTTCTTTTTCATTTTTTTTAAATTTTTTAAATTTTATTTTAAACCTAGCTTCCTAGGGGTTGCCCTGGGTCAGTATATCTTAATGTTAGCCAATGATGGATTGGAAGTTTTGCTTAAACACCTAATGCGAGTATGTTTTCCACCTTTTGCCAAATGATCAGTCTGTTAGTCGTGGCATGCATTCAAAGTTTAGGCATTTATCTGTCTCCCTTGCCTTTCACTTTTTGCTTGTGCAGGGCTTTGTGGTTATTTTGTGATGATCAGATAATAGGGCCCTCTCCCATCTTTCCTGAGCATGCACACTGCCCTGTACATTGCTCAGACTTCCAGATCCCTAGAATACGTTAGAGTTTTCCAAAGCCCTCTATGGATTTCTAATTTCTCAGGTATCCCTTTTAAATTTTTCATTGATTGATTGATTGCTTGTTTCATTCAATATTGAAGCCTTAGGTAGTGTGATACTTGTCCTTCTTTCAACTGCTAGCCTTCAATCATTATTGCTTTCAGCAAAGTCCATAGACAAAGAGCTTTTCTGCAGAGTTCCAAATCAGGTCATTCCCTCGGGCAGAAAAGTCTGTAATTTGGTTAATACAAATGACCAATGCTAATTTCTTAGTTTTGTTAATGTATCATGGTTATGTGAGATGTTAACATTAGGGGAAAACTGGGTAAAATTTATACAGCAACGTTCTGGAATATTTTTGCATCCAAAAATATTAAAATAAAAGTTTTTGAAAGATTAAAGAAATAGTCATAGACTTAGTCTACACAAAGCAAAGAACACTTAGAAAATGCTCAAATAATTCAGGTATAAAAATAATTTGGAAATCTAGATGAGTCACATAAAAATGTGATTCATATCTTTCCCATTCTCTTGCATGGGTAAGCCTAGAATTTCTAAATAATATTATCAACTCTATGTACTGTATAGCATTAAGAGTTAATATAGTAAATGCTGAGGATATTTATATAGAGGTAACATAGATGATAGTATATAATTTATTATAGAATGCCCTATAGAGAATATAATAAAAAAACAAGTTATTACTACCCATTTTTATCTCATGAAAACAAACATATAAATCCAGTGGGAAATATCTCGGCAAACATGTCTTAATATTCCTCTAGTTTAATGTACAAAATGCTTTATCAAACAACATTGTTTATTTTATTTTTTTATTACAGAAGTTGTTGGTTTATATTACAATCATGCATAAAATATAGGATTCCCATATACCACCCTACTATTAGCAACTTGCATTGGTGTGGAACATTTGTTAAAAATGATGACAGCACATTTTTATAATTGTACTATATTAACTATAGTCTATGGTTTAACTTAGGGTTCACTGTTTGTAGTGCAGTTTCATGACTATTTTTCTAAATTTTAATTCTATTACTGTATATACAACCTAACATTTCCCCTTTTAACCACATTCAGATATATATTTAAGTGCTGTTAATTACATTCACAATGCTGTGCTACCATCACCACACTCCATCATAATGCATTTCCATCCTTCCAAATAGGAACCTTTTTCAGAAATGGAAAAGCCAACCACCAAATTTATATGGAAGGATAAAAGGCCCCAATATCTAAAGCCATCTTGAAGAAAAAGAATGAGGTTAGAGGACTCCACTTTCTGGTCTAAAACTTACTACAAAGCCATAGTAGACAAAACAGCATGATCCTGGAATAAGGACAGATATATAGACCAATGGAATTGAATTGAGATCTCAGAAATCATCTCTAACATGTATGGCCAACTGATTTTGACAAAGGGGAAAAGACCTCTCAACTGGGAAAGAATCATCTCTTCAAAAATGGTGCTGTGGGAACAAACTGGATCTCCATTTGCAAAAAAAAAGGAGGACTCCTATCTCACAACATATCAAAATCCAACTCAAAACAGATCAAAAACCTAAATATAAGAGTCAGAACTATCAAACTCCTAGAAGAAAATGTAAGGTTGTATCTTCAAGACGCGGTGTAAAGCAATGGTTTCTTAGACTTTACACCGAAAACAAGCTACAAAGAAAATACAGTTAAATGATACATAATCAAAATTTAAAACTTTGAGCATCAAAGGACTTTATCATGAAAGTAAAACAACCTATGGGAAAAATATTTGGAAACCACATATCTGATAAAGGAATAATATCTACAATATGAAGAAATTCTTCAACTTAATGAGAAAAAGACAGTTAATTCCATTAAAAAAATGGGCAAAAGACTTAATATCCCTCCAAAGAAGATATACAAAAGCCCAACAAGCCCATAAAAAGATGCTGAACATCACTAGCCATCATGGAAATGCAAATCAAAACCACAAAAAGAGACCATTTCACACCCATTTGAATGGCTGCTATTAAAAAACAAAACAAAACAAAAAATAGGAAATTACAAGTGTTGGAGAGGAGGTGGAAAAATAGGAACACATTCATAGCTGGTGGGAATGTAAAATGATGCTGCTTCGTGGAAGATAGTTTGATGGTTCCTCAGAAAGTTAAGAATAGAATTATCATATGACCCAGCAATCCCACTACTAGGCACATATCCAAAAGAATTGAAAGCAGGGACTTGAAAAGATATTTACACACTGATATTCATAGTGGCATTATTCATAATTGCCAAAAAGTAGAAGCAACCCAAGTGTCCACCCACTGATGAATGGATAAACAAAGGGTAGTTTATACATACAATGGAATATTATTCAGCTATAAAAAGGAATGAGGTTCTGATACATGGAACAACATAAATGAACCCTGAAGACATTATGTTGAGTGGAATAAACCAGACAAAAAGAACAAATATGGATGATCTCACTGATACGAAATAATTAGAATAAGCAAATTCATAGAGTCAGAATCTATAATATAGTTTCCCAGAGGATGAGGTGTAGTTAAGGAATTGGAAGTTAGGCTTAAAACATTAAGTATTTTATATTGTTAATTATATAATCTATTCTCAAGTGTTCAATGTCATTTAGTGATCTAAACTACCTTCCAAATGACTACAGGCCAAATTATATCTGTTCACTTTATCCTTAAACCTATTTAATTAGGTTTAATGTTTGTCCTACTTCTTGATTTGAAGGAAAAATAAGAAGCCAGCTAACTCAGAAATCCTGGATAGTCAATAGTAGAAGAAATGACAGTGATCTAGTAGATTCTACTATCTTTATCTTTACCCATCTTAGAGATTAAACAATTATCCTTCTGTATAACTTTAAATCATGAGTATTTCCTTGCCTATCATTCATCACAAATCTGAATGATAAATGTAATCAGTGAGAAATGCATTGTAGCCTTCCTAGAAAAAAACAAAACAAAACCTATTACTGAAGTTCCCTTACCTTAAAATTAAGACTCAGACAAAACTTCAAAAGAATAGAAGAAAACAACATTGAAAAAATACTCCCCAGATAGTTTATTTCCTACATGAATTAAATTAGATTATCTTCTAACTCAACCCAATGGTGCTTTTCTTTTTTTTTTTTTTTTTTAAACAATTTATTGAAGTATATCATTACTACATGAACATACATAAACTATAAGTGTTCAGTAAATATCGTGAACTTACAAAACAAAAATGCATAACATCATACAGGGCTCCCACACATCACCCCCCCCCAACAAACACCCTGTATTGTGAAACATTTGTTAACAAATCATGAAAGAGCATAGTCAAAGTATTAATACTAACTATAGTCTGTATATTCCTCCCCTATACATTTTTTTAAGGATTTATTTATTTACTTTTATCCATTTGTACAACCCCCGCCACCCCTCGTTTTTGCTGTTTCTGTGTCCATTCACTGGGCGAATCTGTCTGTTTCCTGCCCTCTCTTCTCATCCTTCTCCTGTCTTCACTGGGATTCGATCCTCTGAACCTCCGATGTGGGAGAGAAGCATCCTACCTCCTGCACCACCTTAGTTCCTGGTTTTTCGGTGCGTCTCGTCTTGGCCCTCCCTGTGTCATTCTCCTGTCATGTCATCATCTTGCTGCAAAGATTGTGGGGCCTGGCGGTGTACCCTTGCATGAGGCTTGGCAGCTCACCCACTCACGGGACCTGGTAGCTCACGCACCTTTTATATTTTTCTTTTTTAAAAATTTCTACCAGGAGGTCCCAGGGATCGAACCCAGGTCCCTCCACATGGGAGACAGATGCCCAACCACCTGAGCCACATCCATTCCTCATTATATCTCTTAAGGTTGATCAAAGATACCTAAAGTTACAATCTTTTCCCATAGAGGATGGTCATACAATAAACAAGCTTAGTTTATCACCAGCATTCCAAAAACCAGGCCTAGGGAGAAAAACTAGGTCTTAGGACACATGCATGGTTTCTAATATAGCAAATGTTTAGACTATCCTGATTATCACAAAATCAGGACAGTGAGAATACTTGCATCCAATGGTGCTTTAGAAACAGTTTACACTGGAGATTTCACACTGTGTAATTTTCTGATCCAATTGTTAAGCAAAGCCATTATTGAAAATTAAATTATATACACCTGCAATAACAAACCATATTAAAAAACAAAGGCAATAAATAGTTGAAACTTACCGCTTGCTAATACTTAACTACATTTAACTATTATCTATGCTTTTGAGATTATTTGCATCTACTGTGTAAGGAAGAAATTCTATGTAATGGTATATTACTGCTCATGTCTCCCAATTCCAGATTCACTGACATCAGGTTAGCAACTTGAAATCAGCCATGATGGGAATATTTATACCATGAAATTCGGCAAATTGCAAATCAGGGCTCCTTTTCCCCAACCCAGAGAATTGGTTTTTAAACATTTACCAGCACACCACTGATCCAATCTCATCTTCAACCTCCCCCTTACAAATTCTATCTACCAAAGAAAACCAAATTCTTAGTGTTGGTACCCTTTAAAGACACTTGTTTTGGGGAAATATCTTACTTGTTGCCACTTTTATTTGTGGATATAATATTCATTCATATAAAAATAATAGGAGATTTTCATTCTTGTAAGGGAAAAGTACATAGAAAGGCAAAGTCTAAATCCAAAGCAAACAGTTGTCTCTCAGAGAGAAAAATTATATGTAAGTTTAACAAATTCTGGATATAAAGAAAAGTAGTGGAACAAACTTGCATTAAATAGACAGAACTGGGTTTAATCATGATTTCACCACTTAATACACTGGGAACAAATCTCCCTAAGCCTTAAAATCCTCCTTTATTAACTCATTTAAAAATGTGACAATAATACATTATAGAGTTGTTTTGAAGAGTAAAGTGAGATAATAAGTGGGAAGCTACTCTAAATATTAATTGTTATTTATAGTGTGCAACTAGATTCAGCATTATATCTCTACTGTGAAAATAGAAGTTATGATTAAAAATGTTTGTTCTAAACTCTGCTTATATGTAAACAATATATTAATAGTCAAATAGGTCAGCCTTCTCTAAATTCTGCTTATATATTGACTTCTATGAGGGAAGTCCTTCATAGAAGAAACTCAAATAAATACATTTATTAGTTGTTCTAGTTTACTAAGGCTATCAAAGCACATACCATAAAATGGATTGGTTTTTAACAGTGGGAATTTATTAGTTTACAAGTGTCACAGTTTTGAGGCTGAGAAAAATGTCCAAATTAAAGCATCATCAGGTGATACCTTCTCCCCTAAAATGGGCAGCTGTCTATCCTGGACTTCTCTGTCACATGGTTAGGCACAGGGTGGCGTCTGCTGGGCTACCCCTTCTCTTCCAGATTCCCTTGCTTTCAGCTTCCTGCTACCATGGCTTTCTGTCTTAATTTCACTTCTTATAAAGGACTCTAGCAAGAAGAGGATTAAGAACTACCTTGAATGAGGTAGGTCACATCTTAATTTAAGATCTTACTCACCTAAAGATCCTACTTACAATGGGTCCATACCACAGGAATGGATTAACCTTAAGAACATCCTTTTCTGGGGTCCATACAGATTCAAACCATCACATCAGTGTTGCTCAAACTTGTCATATATATCTTGATCTTCCAATTTTAGTGAATTGCTAACCCATTCCTCTCCAAAATGCTATATTTCATATAAGTCCTCTTAAGTATTTAATAATATTATGAGCCCCTGTAGTATAGCCAGATATACTATAATTGCTATCTTATTTTTCTCTGATAGCCCTTAAATCAGGATCTCAATACCACTCCCCTCCAAACAAACACAATTACGGAAACTTAATTTTCTTATATTACCTATAAGCATTAGTTTTCCATAATGTAGCTTAGGAAATGATGTTAAGGTAAAGTATGACACTCAAATACTTTTACAAAGGTCTGCAGCATATTCTATGCTATATAGATTTAGAAAGGATTATACATTTTTAAAGAGGGTTCAGAAGTCAGCCAAAAGCAATTACAGATCTGGAAAATAGTACTTATTGACTAATTCTAAGTAAAGAAATAACTGACATTAAAATGGACTGATATTATAACGGACTTCAAGTAAGTAAAAAAAAAAAAACAAACAAAAAAAAAACGTCCAATGCAGTCTTTGTAGCCACAGACCAAAAAGAAATGGGCTTACATGTCGAGAATAATTTCTTGGCAGATACTGATTTTTATCACCTTAATACAGTGGCACTGTTTATGAAGTATCTTTTGGAGGTCTTCAAAAATTAAGCAGGTTTTTCATGTATCTGGAATATTTGTCATCTATTCAAAAGCTTTTTTCTGTTCTACAAATATTTGATTAAGACTAAGAAACATATTAGGCAACAATTGTTGGGTAAGGTTTGTCAATATTTCCTTCTTAAAAGTTTCTCATCTCTGCCACGGTCTTGGTCATTATTTTCTTAATCTTTTTAGATTCCCTTTGAGGCATCTATAAATTACTTATGATTTATTTTATAATTATTTATAGTTTACTTCATAATTATTCATAATTTACTGTGAATTTCATAAAAATATGTATAATATATTTATAATTCACTTTATTATATTTATAATTTTTTATTTACTTCACAAAACACTTAATTGAATTATTATTTTTATCATTGTATAAAATTTCCAATATTAAACATATATTATATGACAAATTCAGGAATCTAGAACCAAGTCATCCACCTACATAATCTGGTGTCTTCCCTCACTACAACATGATGTCTCTGCAACCCATATGCCTTGAAACAAAAGAAAACAAAACACCATCCCTGCTTTTGATATCTATAATTCTGTTGTCCCATTTGTCTTAGGTCATTCCTCTCTTATTTAGATCTAATAATTTAATAAACCCTTTCAATCCTCATGTGTAATAGTTCTATATATTCATTTATTGTATTTTTTTCCTTTGCTAACCCCAAATCAGGGTCTCAACAAGTCTTATTTAATATTGATACAGTCTAGCAGTCTTTTATCTGCTCTCTTGCCCTTGTAATCTATTTAACAGATCATTGTCAAATTTTTCTTCCTAAAGCAGAGCTCTTAAGATATCACTATCCAGCTGTGAAACATTTAGGATTCTTTAATGAGTGCTAAAAAATTCCATGCAATTTGTACTCTGTCCTATCATCCAGCAAGTTCATCACTCCTCTACTATAGTTACCTTATGATTCAGGCAAATGTCTTAAATTTCCTGACTTACGGCTTTGCTAATGATGCTCCCTGTACCTGATGTCTCCCTCATACTTATTAAAATTCTACAAATTCTTCAAGGTTGCCCATTCATTCTTTGAGTCATTTAACAAAGAGGGACACATTGGTGAGTAAGGCAGCCACTATACTTGTTCTTATGAAGAAGCTCCAATATGGAGGTAACAACAAAAAATAGACAATCTTATAAATAATTGCCTACAATTGAGAAAGGTGCTATGATGGAAAAGATAGAGGTGATACCAAAAAAAAAAAAAATCTATAAAAACAGTTGCCGAAATGTTGACTTCATCCTGACTTCACAACCACAAAGGAAGGGTATTATTTTTTCCTGTCTCTAAATCCCATGCAATTTTTACATTTCAATTTTCCACAATATTTATCACAGGATGGTGTGTATCATATTTATTTGCAAGCTGAACTTCAGTTCCTATTTTGAATATTGTGGTTAAGCCCCAAACAATTCTTCCTTGGGTGATAAGTTTAAATCAATAATGGTCCCCAAACTAGGCCATATGACAGAAAAAGGGAGAATAAGATTGCTGGTATGTTTTCAGGAAAGTTTCCTCTGTCTTAAAAAAGATAACCACAGGATTAAATGGTATATATATATATATATTTTATTCTGGCCATTGATATTCAGGATGTAATACCTAGAACTACCATAGATAATTAGCCACTAGAAGATCATGCCAAAACCAGGGACAACACAAGGGAGCAATAAAGGAAACCTGGCTGCCGACATCATCACTGGTCTATTGAATAAACCAATCCTGTGATCCCAACAGACATACCTACCCCAACACTTCTCATTATATGACTTTAAATTTTTACTTTTTGTTTAAGCTAGTAATTTGCAACAAATATTATACTGATATATTACATTAATAGATTGTGAATACTCTGAGGATGGAAAATATATCTTTTTCATCTTCATTCTTCCTGCAGTATTTGGCATGGTTTGGGCTCATAACAGCTGGCCAAAAATCATAGTTGAGAAAAACTAAAGTGTATTTCAACTTTATAATTTGTATCCAGGCTTTTAGGTATTGCACAGTGCTGAGCTTATTGTCTCAGCTTTGTTAGAATGTGTGGCCCATGAAGTTGCAACACACAGGTTGAAGTCTTATCATGACACCAAGAGAGAATAAGAGAATTTACTCAATTTCTCTAATCCTTGCTGATTTAGTAAATAAAAGATTCATATCTGGTCTCCATAAAAGGCCATGAGCATAGCCAAGTAATCTACAATTTTAAAGAGAAAAGGGAAGTATAGGTGTTAGTGAAGTTGAAAATATCCAACTCTCTTCAGAGATGGCAAGATATACAAATCTTGGCAAGGCATCTAGTCAGAAGAGAGCCACAGGGATACATATTTGATTTTAGGCAACAGCTGGCTTCAGATGAATTGATTGCAGAGATGAATCTTTCTACGGTAAAGGACAGTCATGTAGGAGGGCTTCTATCAAAAGGTCTCATTTCAAGTTATTTAAATTCCCATATGGTTTATGAACTCACAACATAAACCAACTGAAGTGTATATTAAAACTAGCCAGGCTATTTTTCTATATGAAATACCTTCAATGACAACATTCTTCAGAGAAATACAGGCATCATCAATTACACAAAGAAAGAAACTAGAAGACCTTTCCAAATGCCAGGTCAAATGAAGAATCATGACTACGCATCATAAAACATGATGTAGGCTCTGTTTTTAGCACACAAGGTTATGAAATATTTTGACCTAAAGGGCAATATTAAATGAAAATATAAATGTGATTTGATTTTCTGTTGACTCAGGAGTAAATACAATGGGTAGGTGTCAGATATTTTGTAAAATCCTGTGTTCACTCCCTGTGTGTATTGACCTTATCATCTATCTGCCCTATACATCTTTAAATATCATCAGCCTATTTTATCAAGAATACGAATGAAATTAAACATAATTTTTTATAATATGGCATCTGACATTCTCCAAGCTGCTTGTTCTTAGCATATTTAGTCATTTCCTTTTGCCTTTTACCCTCAGCAGCCCTGCTATAAGCATCAGACCTTTCCACAGGATCCTTCTTCCATAAATTGGAGCTAAGTAAAAAGCACAGGCAGCATTTATTGAATGCTTTCCCTGTGCCTGGAATTTAACTAAGCACTTTACATACATTTTCATGATTAGCCTTCACAGAACCACTATGAGCTGGTTATTATCATTTCAATATTGCAGAAGTAGAAACTAGAGATTAGAGAAATAACTGGCCCAAGTGTTCATACAGCTAGTAAGACAGTGAGCAGGCTTGGAACCCAGGGAGCTCTATGTCTTCATCTAAAGAATTTCAGCCCCAACCTACTTGCAAGCCCTTACTTCATTAAAGTTTACTGATCACTACCAGGGAAAGAGAATACCTCCCGAAGCTATAGCGAAGAATAATGTTTTTGTTTCCTTGGGCCATTTTACACTTTTAGGACATAATCTATAATATTCATTAGGTTTTCAACATATGCACTCAAATTTGATTTCAATTAAAAGTTAAACCACTACAGGTATACTGTACCATTCATTTTCCTAAAGATTTTTAATATTTGACCAAACAAAAAGAATGTGAGTATCTTCTTTTCTTTTACTATGTTTCCATTTTTTTTTTTTTTAACACTTCCTGAATCTAAACACCCAGGTACCTCTGTGTACCTGAATGTAACATGATTATGGATGGCGCCTTTGGCTACCAGTGTTTACAATACAGTCATGTAGAGAAAAGAAACTTTCAATGGGATGGAGAACACAGACTCTTGTCAAATGCCTTACACTTAGAGAAAATTCCACAGCTGATATGTGGGTCTCAATAGGTTTGAAAGTGACAATTTCAGGGTTTTCCCCTGTAAATCTCTTATTGCATTCAATCAGTTTATTATCAACAAGCTTATAACTGAATTATTATTTCAGTTTTAAAAACAAGGAAAATATTACTATATCAAATATTTTAAGAATACACTTAGACCTGAAATAAATTTCATTCTAAAGACAATAATTAAAGAAGCAAGTTATCCATTTATTCACATCACAAATATTCACTAATAACCCACTATAAGTCAAAAGATTGCTAAGAATTGTTAAATAAAAAATGAAAACATGTTTACTATCTCAAGTAGGTTAGAGAAACAGATGTGAAGACAAGCAGATGCAATGCAATATGCTATACAGGAGGCAGGGTAGAAATACAGGGGGAGCACACAGAGAAGGCAAGGCTTAGTGTGCCTAGCGGAGGAGGGCAGCAGCCTGGCAAGGGTTAGATAATGCTCTCAGGGCCTCAGGTGGGAAGTTGCCAGTTTCTTGGAGTTGTTATCAGGGGGTCATGTTCTAGGCAGAGGGACCAGTGTATCAAAATGCAGAGGCATGCTACGTCTCACCAAGTTTTGTGAAATATCAAGAGCTCAATGTAGTTGCAGCATCAAGTGTAAGATGAGGAGTAGAGGAAATAAATCTGGACAGATGGATAATTGAGGGCTTATATGTCACCCAAAAGAACTTATAATTTTTTTCTATAGATGGATGTTTTTCAAGTTGCATTCTGTTCTACGTTGTTGGTGCACTGAGGTACATTGGGCTACCCAGTAAGACCTGATGGGGAGAACTTCTGAGACCACTCTCTTTATATTATCAAACTTCAACTCTAAGCATTTCCATGTTTTAATATTTATTTTTTTATTTATGGATCTTAGTTTTATTAAACCACTTGGGGAACTCCTCCATTTTTTATTTATGTCGTGTAATTGAGATACTATATAAAATATCATTTGAAAGAAGATTCTATGCACTAAAACATGTTTGAAAATGATCATTATGGGAAAGATGTAGCCATTGAAGAATTTTTAACAGGAAAATGAGGCGCAAACTTGCAGTGGGCTGAAACGGAAATTGGTAAGGTTGACAACAGTCTGAAGGAACTAAGGATCTAAGGAGCAATAAATGAGCAATAAATAGTAGAGGCATTTGGGAGGTAGAAATGATAAGACTTGATGATGGATTAGATGAGGATGCTGAAGAAGAAAGAGGGATAAAGGAAAGCACTGACAAGTTCTGGCAATGTAATACACACTAGAATGGTAGGTTTGAGGTGTCTGGGGGCAGGAAGGGTAGAAAACCAGATGGATTCCATTTTTGACTGAGTTTGATGTTCTGGGGACATAAGATCAATACACAAAAGGATGTTAACTTTGAGGTCCGCTTTCAGACTTAACCTGTGTAATCAGGTTAGTGCCCTCCTCAGTTTAGTGATGGGAGGATAAGCACATGGATGAAATGTCCCTGGCAGGCTTTTCAGACAGAACAGTGGCATTTTCTTAAAGTTGCTGTTTTCATTTGAAGGAATGAAAGCCAGCTAGAACAGAAGAGAGATGGTGTCTTCTTCCTTTATATAGGCATGGACATGGACGGGTAAAACCCTGCTTAAGAACAATTCCTACCTCAGCCCCACCTCCCGCAGGGTAGTGTGACTATGTAACAATGCTCCTTGGGATGGGGGGAGGGTTTCTCCTTTAGAGCAGAAAGGCTTGAGACCTTGGTTGAAGGAAAAGGAGGAGAGAAAACATTTTCTTCCTTCACCCATTCCCTGTGATTTCTTAGAAACCATTTAGTGCTTATATTTCGGTTGCCACTTGTCTAAGTGCATTATAATTATTGATTTGTCTGCCTCCCCATTAATCCCACAGCCCTATCAGACCATGTAGTGTGACGTCTTCCCTGCTTGCTCTCCAGCCCTCATGTACTGACTGACTCATAGCCTTCAATACACAGTTGCTGAATGGATGGAGAGGGAGGATTTTTTGCACACAAAGGAGAAGGCAGGTCATATTCTGTTCTAGTCTCAGCACTGTTTTAAACTAGAAGTTTTGTTTAGCTCCTTACTGGTTCTCTTCACATGCTTGTTTGTTGCTACCCTTTTTCTCCTCCCCCACTCCCACTTTAGACTCCTCTGGCTGCCAAAACCTGGGCCTTGCAATGGCCTCTTTTTAAAACTTTTAGGAAATGGATATTTTCCTCACTCTTTGCCTCTAGGTTTTCTAGGAAATCAGCCAAGTCAGAGTCACTTCACAGACTGCCAATTTACAGAATGGCTAAGTGAAAACTGCCTAAACAATAAATTGGTTCAGCCTAAAGGGTTAAAGCCTACTAGAGGTTATGTGGGTTTCAGAGAGAGGGCCAGGGAAGAAGAGCTGGGTTTTGTTTTGTTTTGTTTGATTGTTTTGAGAGTGGCGAGGTCATTTAACAGTGCCATTCACAGACTTTTAAAATAAATATAAAAGCGTTGACCAAAACAGCAGTAAAATTCATTTTTTACTTTTTGACTCCCCACCTAATGGTCCTTTCATAAGTGCATGCAACCATTCCAAATGTAATTCTAACTCTCTATCCATAGGAAAGTTATTAGTATGTAAATAAAACACAATCTTTTCTGAGCTAAATAGACTTGAAAACTATTTCACTTATGGTGAATTACAAAATTATTATGCTGCATTAGAATGACTACCTTCATGAAACTCTTAGAAGTGTCTACCTTATGTTTCTCTTTCCGTATGGCACCCAAGTGCCATCAGTGTAAAAATCCTTGTAGAATTTATAGGTCATAGATTTCAATTCAGTGACAGTGATTTAAAATGGCAATGGGACTGTTTTAAGGAAGAAGAATAAGAAAAACTACCACTCATTTTTTGGGCTTTCAATTTGGGGTAAATAGAAAACATTTCTATAGAACTTTTTATTAAGATTAGTCTACTCAGTCAAACTACAGAAGAAAACAAAATACAGTATGCATTGATACATTGTGTTAAAACAAGGGTTACATAAAACAATAAAAATGCATTAATGAAATCCAAATACTAATTAAAAATCTAATATTGGTTAATAAGCAGTCTTTATGTTTTACATGGCTAAATATCAAAAAATTAAGTAGGCTGCTAGTAAGAAATTTCACTCATTTGCTTGTTCTGACTTAGCAGAAAGCACAGATGCTGAATTAAGTCACTAAATCCTGAAGTTTGAAATAAAATCTGTTGCTTTCCAATAGTAACAAAATAAGAATTTTAATTATTTCAGAATTCATTGAAAATATTTACATAGAAAAGATCTTACCTTCAATCCTATGAAATAAAAGCCCCAATTCCTCTAAAATAACATCCTTCATGAAGATTGGACTATTTGCCACTGATCAGATAATCCATGATACTAGGGTCATTAATATAAACTGAATAGTGAGAGTGTGTGTCCCATTTCTAAGATGATTATCATAACCATGGTGCCAGTGCCAGTGCATGGCGGGTGGGTGTGAATGTGAAGGAATAGACAGTACAGAGTAGTAGTTCACAGCCCAGACCACAGAGCCAGACTGCAGATGGACAGGTGTAAATCTCAGTTTTGTCATCACCCAGCTACATAACTTTGAGAAGGAACTTAAACCTTCAGGTAACCTCATCGTTAAAGAGGATTATAATAGAATATCAGGGAGTTGTTAGAAATAAATGAATAAATAAAAGTAGCTTTGGGACAGTGCCTGGTTCTTGGTTGTGGTATTATTATTTTATTCATTGCTCTTTTCAAAATTCTTCTAATTTCTGTGTATCAAGAATTGTCCTAAGGATTACTGGGCTAAATACATTGTTTAGACAGCTTTTGGCTACATTTCCATTTAACAATAGCACATTATTAATAACTTTACGAATGGCCTTGGTGAAATAACCGGCCTTTGCTTCTAATTTTACATTTTTAAAAAAGGTTAATACGATGCCTCTCAATACCAGAGGAGTTCAATAAGAACTAAAGAAACTGGCTAAAATATCTAAGAAGGAAGATAACATAATTATAAAGGAATCTTTGCCTTTATGTGTTACTTTGCATGCCTTTCAAAGAAAATCAGCAACGAAACTGCTAAATCAGGGATCCTTTTAAAAGAGTTTTAAAAAGTACGTGGGAGAGAGTGAGTTGAAAGTAGCAAAAAATAGGAAGACACAAAGATGGAGGAAATAGGTTTATCAAGTGAGAAAAAAAGAAGAAAGTGAAACTCAAACGTTAAATTATTTTCCTTCCAACTTATTTCTTTTCATGCTCAGACGAAAAGAAGTACTCCAGGTTAATACTATATACTTACATATACAATTAGGGCTCTTAGTATGCATGTCAACATTGAAGTGTAATCTCTAAAAGAATAGAAACCAACATATGTGTTTCAAATAAGTTAAGGGAATTCAACAATGAATATCAGCAGTTCCTGCCCTTTAGATGCTTACTGTTGAATAGGAAATATATAGATAGAAGTTCATATAACAAGAGATAAAAAAAAAAAAAAAACAAAACAAAAAAAAAAACTGCTTTATCCTAAAGAAAACTAATCTTTCCTGCATACATTTCACATATTTTCCCCTTTATAGCCTTAGGGGGAAAAAAAAGAGTTTCAAGAAACTTAAATACCTCCTAGACTTTGAAAGGCACAGTGCCGGGCTTTGCTAAAAACAGTAAAAGAAACAGAATCTATTATTCAATGTATGCACTGAGAGTGCTAACAAGGGACTGCAAACTTGCCAAGACATGTGCTTTACATTAAGTCCACCCCACCCAGTCTCACTTACATCTAAAAAACTGTCTTAAAAACAAAATAAATCTAACCAGAAAGATGTTTACATAGTTCCCCTGCATACTGCTCTTATGATAAAGACACCCATCTTCGTTCCCTCGGTGTCAGCACCTCAGTTTCTAAACACAAAGAAAACATGAAGTGAAAACTAGAGAAGTACAAAGAAAACCACAAAGCATCCAGGCTAGACATTCAGCCTTCCAGGGACTGATCCATCTTCAGGTGTAAGGAACTTAAATTCACAAGATAACCAGAGCAATTGAATTGGATATAAAATCCATGCTGCTGTTAAAAGAAGAAATCCATCCAGCAAAATAAGGTCAACAGGAAGGGAATATAATTGAGAAATATAATTATACTAAGAATAGGTCAAGAGTTGTTACTTTTATAAACAAACCAATAACAAAAAACAAACATTAAATTTTCTTTATTTCATTAAGAAAAGTACCAAAAAGGGGAGCAAGACTGGCTTTGTGAGATTTTGACAAATCTTACTACAACAGTAATTTTTTGCATCCATAAGAAATGGACTGAGATCTAAGGCTTTTAAACATGAGGAAATGTGCAATTTGGGAATATTCCTGGGGAAGAATAACTTGGAGATACATCAAAGCATAATTCTACCTTTGTCAAACACCAGCATAACTCTCCTTTCTTGCTTAGATGTATGGCCAGCCAGCACAATAGTTAAATAATCTGTAATACTTTCACAATTTTTTTCCACAAAGCTTGAGGCACAGAAATGAAAAATGACGCACTCAAAAACAGCAGTTTTAAATGGGTATGGCGTGCATGGGGTCACGCTTTTCTCCATCTGTCCATTGGAAGATTCCTGACAACATACATTTAAGACCACTATAATGCACCAGTCCTACATCACATTGTAAAACTTATTGCTTGCAGTTCCAATTTAATGTTTGATTTTAAGAGAATCCCACAACATAATAGTAATGAAACTAAATGCTTAAAAACCCAGCTTTTATGTTTGTCATCACTCTACAGAATTAAAGAACCAGTTCTTATTAAATATCTAGAAGGATCATGTATGGATCATATATGATTAACATTCAGGAAAACTGAGTACTAGGTCCATCTCAGCCATTTTAAGGCTACCTGACTTGGTCTTAACCCCTGTACACCTGTTTTGCCTACTCTGTAAAAAAGGGGAAACAATAAATGAATGTTCTGCATATCTCACAAAAGTAAAAGTAAGTGAAAAATCAAAAGTTAGGGTATAATAAAATGTGTTGTTGATATTAAAGGGGTATATTAATTACCTGTCCGGGGTACAGGTAGTGGATTTCTTCTACACTTTGTATAGCTTTCTCTTTACATGAATCAAATACCACAATGGAATTTCTATTTAAATATTTTCATTTGAAGAAACAAACTTTAAATGGAATACAGAAACCTAATTTATTTCCAAAGTCAGATATTTGGCTTATCACATCAGAAGGAAAGTTTGTCAGTACAGAATCTGAAATAAACAAAACTTCGTATTTTATTGCCAATTTATTTTATCCTAGATGAAAAAGATGACTTTTTATTATCTACAAAGTATGGAGAGAGGGCAGATAAATTTGAAAATTACTATGCATTATAAACTTTTGAACGTGATTTTCAGTCTGCTTTAACCTTGTCATTAAACTATGGTCCAGGAAAATTTTTCTCCAAGTCATGATCCAGTTTCTTGTTGTTGTTTTTAACAGCTTTATGAAGTATACTTTATATGATAAAATTCACCCATTTTAAGTGTACAATTATTTTGTAGTAAATGATTTTTATTAATTGGTGTAAACATCAACACAATCCAGTTTTAGACTATTCCCATCACTCCAAAAAGATAGTTCACATTTCTTTTCAGTTTATCCCTGTCTGAACCATAGCGTCAGGCAAACAATAATCTATTTTCTGGCTCTATAGAGTTGCCTTTTCTGGACATTTCGTATAAATGGAATCATACAGTATGTGGTGTTTTGCATCTAGCTCTATAATTTAGCATAATATTTTTGAGATTCAACCATGTTGTAGCATATATTTGTAGTCTGTTACTTTTTATTGCTGAATAGTATTCCATTATATGGATATATCACATTTTGTTTATCCATTCGTCAGTTGATGGACATTTGGATTGTTTCATTTTTTGTCTATTATGAATAATGCTATCATGGACACCACAAACCAGTTTTATGGGTAGAAACACAGCTATAGTATTTACTCAACCTTAGGGAAATTTGTATGAAGATATACAAAGCATGCATTTAGACTTTTCAGATACTGCAGTATGTTCCAAGGAGTCTATGTAAAGAGAGGCATCATTGTAGAGTGGTTAAGAGCATAGAATCTGGATTCAGGCTCTTTGGTTATAAAACCATTTCAACATTATACTAATTTTAAAGTAGCAGCCTTTAACTTCTTTGGCTGCCTTCACTATAGAATGGTTTAATGACAATAGCTTCTCTATTAACTTGTCCTAAAGGTGAGATAATGCAAAACACACTTAGCAAGATGCTTAACAGAACTTACTATTATAATTAAAAGTATGTACCAAATTATCATGGAAACAACTTTAACAGAGTAGTAGTGCTAGTTAGACAAGAGGGTCTGATTTCCTTCTAAGGGATGTAACCCCCACCCTTGCTCAACACAGTAGTCTATCAAGTACAAATAGCATATTTTTATATGTAGGGTTGCAAAGTACCTTTATTTCCCTATCTGGTCAGGGAAGAAACTCTCTAATAATCACTTGCTTCAGAAATAAAGTAGCAGAATTATATTTCAACTATTGAACAGTCATTCTTCCTGCTACTATCTCTTTGAATGTGACACTAGACACATGACAGAAGGAAAGGAATGATAAATAAATAGAAAACACAATAATATAGCTTCTCCAACTTAATTTAGTTAAAAATATATATAGTGCACATACGGGTTGGAGCTGTTCTTAATCTTTTACAAATAGTAACTCATATAATTTTCATAACAACTCTATGATGTAGTATCTATTTATCATCTCCACATTCCGAAAAGATTACTGAAGCACAGAGAAGTTGAGTAATTTGACCAGAGTCACAGAGCTAGTCAGTGCAGAGCTGAGCTTCAAACCAGGCTACCTGGCCCTGACATTTACACCTGCATTCTACCTCTGCCACCTCTTTCACTGGAAGATAGAAACATCTGACTGAAGTAAAACATTTTCCGAGAAAAGACAAGTGGAAACAGAGTTTTTGTTCTGCATGCAGACCAATTTCTTTTAACCACGCTATTTGATTTACTTTAAACCACAGGAAAATGCTTCTTTCAAAGATGAAAGGCAGTTCTAACTTGCACACTCCCTTCAGTGTCACCTTAAATGCTCTTATATATTTTCTATAAACGTACTACTGAAAAACTTAAGTTTCTCGAATTCGTAGATGAGATTCTTCATACTCTAGAAAGGATCCCTAACATGATCAGAAGAATGTTCTCTTTCTAATCAATTATTCTTTTACTGTCTGTGAACTGAGAGGGTACCGGATTTTCTGTGGAAAAACATTCCCAATTTTGAAAAATCCTGCACAATTAATCCCTCTAGGAGGATCACAATGCATTTTAGAATTTTTTGATTTCTAATTACACAAACATTAAGTACATACTTTAAAAAGATTAACAATCAACAGCTAATAGAATATAGTTCCACATTAATCTTTTAAAGGCTCTGAAAATCCTCATTTAAATCTGTTTAACTCAGAATTTTTCAAATTTATTTAATAATGGAGTCTATTTTTTCCCCCTGGGTAATATCTACTTATCCTCATTGAAAACACTGCTCTAGACATCTCACCAATCCATAAAAAATAAATACAATTATTTATCTTCCACTGAAATCTTTTTATAATATAATCTTCTGGGTCTGTGTCAAAGGAAAGGTGACAGCTAATAAGATTTGATAACTGGGTAAATATAAAGATGATAAAAAAGAATACTATTAGCTAACATAGAGGCTTACCATGTGCCAGACATTAAATGTTCTACATTAATGCATCTCATTTAATTCTCAAAACAACCACACAAGGGAGGTAACTAGTAATTAATCCTCATTTTACAAATGAAGAAACGGAGTAATATGCCCAAGGCACACAGCTAGAAAGAGGTGAAGGTGGTTTTCAAATCCATGCATGCTAAACACAGAATCCACATTCTATCAGTTACAGTGGCCTTCATCCCACCCCCCCCCCACACACACACACTGTTTCCTGGGCAATCAGAGTGATTTACACATATATAATCCCCATTAATATGAAGGAACTAGGAAATACATAATCATTACATAAAACTACCAAAGAAAACCTAGGAATGGTAGATAAGATTTATTCATCATAATTCATTCACAAAGATGCTTAATACTTTTGCTAAATCAAATCTTTCCACTTTTATTTGACTCTTTGCTAAGGAGCATGATGATTAGAACACTTATTTTTTCATTATTCTCTATCCTAGCCTAACTGCAGTGACAGCACATTTTTAAATGAAGGTGATTCTGTAAATAGTTGAAAATAAAATGTATCAGCAGTCAATGCTCTTTTTTCTATTACCTTTCATTTTTTCTATGGAAAGTATATTCATACATTAATCCCTAATTCCAACACATAAAATGTGCTGTGCTTGTAAGTGCACAGTGCACATTTTTATTATTTTTCTCCTAGTGCATTATTTTTAAAGTACAAACATTAAGTTTTTGCAAATCAAATTCTATGTTGACATACAGCCTTTTAAAAAGCAAAAAGGAAATCACGCAAAACGTACTAGATTTAAAGACTGTGAAAAGTTGCTAAAATATAGACTTCCAGCTTTTAAAAATGCACACTTTTCATGTTTTTGCACTTAGAAGGCAATACAAAGTAATGGGTAAGGCATTTCTTCAGCTCTCTGTAGCTTCTTCACCTCTTAGTGTGGTAGATTGGATCATGTTCCCAACAAAAGATATGTTCTCAATCCAGTTCCCATGGCTGTGAACCCATTTGTAAATGGGACCTTTTGAAGAAGTTATTATTAGTTAAGGTGTAGCCAACTGAATCAGGGTGGGTCTTAATCTGTACTACTGGAGGCCTTTCAAAGAGAAGCTAGAAGTCAGAGTAAGACACAAGAAGAGGCCAAGGTCAGAGCTCTCCATGAGACAGGAGGCAGAGATACAAGTCAAGGAACTCTAGAACTGTGGCAAGCCAACCACCAGAACGCTATACAGACTTCTGTGGAAAAGCATGGCTTTGTCAACACTTTGATTTGGGATGTCTAGCCTCTAAAACCATGAGCCAATATATTTGTATTGTTAAGCCAACCAGTGTGTGATATTTTTCAAAACAGCTCTGCCACACTGAGCCACTTGGTAGCCTCTCTAAAACTTCTGAAGATGTGGGGAAAGACAGAAACCAAACTGTAGAGAGAATTTCTTTCCTTTCATCCCATACATACTGTAGCAGTTTGATATTATTGATGAGCTCCAAAAAGTAATATTGGATTATGTCGTAAACTGGTCTGTTCCTCTGGGCATATTAGAGTGTATTGGATTCAGAGGTTTTACTTTTACTTGATTAAATAATGATTAAGGCCATGTCAGTAGGACCTTGCATCCCCACCCCCTTGGCGGGTGAGGACTCACAGAGAAACTGCACCTCAGAGAAGGAAGTTTGGAGTTTTAATACTGGAGTTTGGAGTTTAATACTGGAGCCCAAGCACACAGAGGAGCTTGGTCGTGAGGAAGGAGAGAAGGCCCCGGGAAAAGAGACAAGTTGTTCACCTGATAGTCTACAGCTGGCTTTGTGGAGAGAAGCAAGGGTGAGCCAGGAGAGAGGCAAGCCCCGGGAAGAGAGTAACCCAGGAAGCCTGAACCTTGGCAGACGTTGGCAGTCATCTTGCTCCAACACGTGGCCATAGACTTTGGTGAGGGAAGTAACTTATACTTTATGGCCTGGTAACTGTTAGATTCTACCCCAAATAAATACCCTTTATAAAAACCAACCGATTTCTGGTATTTTGCATCAGCACCCCTTTGGCTAACCAATACACATACTTTCTGTGCCATTATTTTTCTAGGTGTTAGGGACTCAGTAATGAGAATAGATGGGGTCCATACTTTTTTCCATGAAGTTTACATTTGACAATGGGGAGAGGGCCAACAAAGGAGAAAACAAACACATAAACAATGTATCATAGACTGGTGACATGCCATGAAGAAAAGTAAGATAACACCATGAGAGCTATATTGTGCAAGGAGGCTAAGTATTTGAATGAGCAGGAAAAACATGTATGGAGAGCTAAAACTCAGGTGGGTGGTCAAGGAAAACACCTCTGCAAAAGGTGAACATATGAGATAGGCCTAAATGAATAGAGAAGTCAACAATCTGGAAGAAGTACATATTAAATGCAAAGGTCCAGAAGTAGGAATGAGTTAGGGAAGCAAGCCCAAGGAACTCAAAAGTGTCTTGTACGATAATGTGCTGGGCAGGGTCATCAGAGAGTAGTATGAGATGAGTTCGGGAGTCAGAAGAGATCACAGTGGGTGGATCACAGGTTAAGCAGGCAAGGTAAGGAGCACGATTAAGCTGTAGTAGCAATGGGGAACCAAGGATTTTTTATGGTGGGTTAACACAGTTCTATTATGTGTTTCTAAAATCAATTTTTTTCTGTTACGAGGAAAATGGATTATAGGAGGGCAAGAGAGAAAGCTGAAACCATTTAAGGATCATGTAAGAGCAGTCTAATTAAAAGATGAGGATGGTTTAAAGTGGGTGCAGTGAAGGTGGTGAAAAGAATGATTCTAGCCATATTTTGGAGGCAGATCTGACAAAATTTTCTAGAGGACTGAATGTGAGGGGTGAATAAAGGGAAGGAAGCCAGAACAGTGTCTAGAGTTTTGACACTGATGACTGGATAGAAATTGGTGAAATTTACTGGTGCAGGGAAAACTAAAAGGTAAACGTTATTCTGGGCCTGTATATTGATTCTGGAGTTCTTCTTTTGACATGTTTAGTTTGAGATGCCTTTTAAACATCCAACAGAAATGATGGTTGGGCTAAGGGCTAGAGATATAAATTTGGGAGTCAATTGCATTGAGTTGATATAGCTGGTATTTAAAGTCATGGAAGTAGATGAGATTATTGAGGAGTGCTGGAAAGAGAGAGAGAGGGAGGGAAGGTGGTGCCTCAGATGGAGAACTGGGCCCGGCAACATTGAGAAGTTCAAGATCAAAGAAGGGATGAGCAAATAAGACTAAGGAGGGGTAGCAAGGAGGGTAGAAGAAAAATGTAAATTTACCTATTCCCTGGACAGAACCTTGAGAGAGATTCTAACAATAACAAAAAAGTGCTCTCTGGCATTTTTTTCTCACACAGCATGGCTATAATAGTAAGTTCACTGACCTATATCATGAAACTATTTCTTTGCTGATTAAGACTGGCTGTAAACAACATTTCTATGGAATAATTTCTGCAGTGTGCTAATTTGACAACAAAATCGAGCAACTCCATCTCAAGCACACCTCCCTGCAGATTATCAACTACTGCACAAATCCATAGACAATTCCAACATAACCATGAAGCTGATCAACCTGTTTGGCCACTGCAACTGCTAGCCTTGCTGTCTTTATGCTCCATGATTCCTCATTGTTTTTATATTCCAGGTCATTCTTTGTATAAATAGATTTAAAATAGATTTAAAATACATTTTATTCACAGTTTTATTATGAAATTGCACAATCTTCCAGAAGTTCTGACAGATATTTCTTATATTCCATTTTTCATTTCCACAGTAAAATGGCAAACTTTACCAAGACTACTCAATTTAGTGTGCATTCCTTACTCAAAAGTCCAGACACTTATTAAACAGTAGTTATTCCAGTCTTAAAGGGAATTAATTTTTGCTCCTCTCTACTTCATAAAACACAATTCATTATTTTTATCCTTTCTCTGATTTACCTCCAACTCAAACAGAAAAATTTATTATTATGTAAACATCTATTTACCGTTGTCTTGCCTTGTTTATTTTTTTAACTCTTTGAACTGTGAACATATCCAGGTCAAGATTTTGTCTTACTATTCTTCTCATTTTTTTATTTCTACCACAGGGCCCTATGTTTGTTCAATAAGTGCTGAGTGAATGAATTATTTAATTAAAGATCTATTACATTAGTTCAAACTGTTCTTTTTGGGGTTTATAAAAATGGTAAAAAAAAATCCAAAGGCTGATTTATTATATTTTAAATTAGGCACTTAGGATACATTTTCCTATTGCTGAAATTCGTAGGTCTCCCAAATTTTTCTATCTCCCTTTTCTTGGGATATGTAATTTTCATTGCCATGATAATATAATAATAAACCATTTTGAATTACATTTATTACTCAATTAGCTTATGTTTTTTTTAATCCTCAAAAACTAACAATGTGATTAAAATCAATAGCAACATTAAATGCTGGGTTCTCGATTTTGCTAAATGTAACAAATACTTATTATATTTAATCAAAATGTATAGATCCTCTAATAATTATGGAAAGACATTGTTAGCTCTACACTATTTTTACTTAAATTTTTTTCAATAGTAAACTCATCTTTTTTTTTTAAAGATTTATTTTATTTATTTCTCCCCCCATGTTGTTTGCACTTGCTGTGTCTGTTCGTCTTCCTTGTTTCTTTTTTTTTTTTTTTTAGATAACATCAGGAGCAGAACCCAGGACTTCCAATGCAGGAGGGAGGTGCCTAATCGCTTGAGCCACCGGCACTCCTTGCCTTGTTGTGTCTCTCATTGTCTTTCCTCCCTGCATCTCTTGTTGCGTCATCTTGTTGCATCATCTTGTCGCATCAACTCGCTTCGCCTGCCCATTGTGTCTGGACTTAACATTCCCTTTACCACATGAAGCTATGTTGTGTAGCTTCATGGCAAACTCACATTATTTATAAAAAGGAAATAAAAAGCAATTCCATTTGTCCATGAGTCTTGCCTATCAATGTAGATATGGATATTTTCTTTTTTTACTTTTTCCTCATTATCCTGATTTATTCAACAATTTGCCCTTACTTGCCTTCCTGTATATTTTTCTTTTGTACATAATTTGCTATGACTTCTTTTTTACTTACCTCCAAAGTAACATTTGGTTGAGAAGACACATGTAGCTAAACTCCAAATAACATTTCTTCTTGTGGTACAATTAGAACATATTACAATGAAGACAATATGGTGTCTCTCCTGACTATTGAAAACAAGTTCAATTGCTACAATCCTCATCTGAAAATACTTTACTAATTACATTATTAAATTCACTTTAATGGTACACTAATATAGAAAGTTCATTTAATAGACTACTCAGTTAAATAAAGTAAGTATTGCTCAAGGAATTCACTTCAAATAGTATTTCCAAATACATGATAAAAATAGTCATTGATGAAAGAAATATAGTGACAGTAAACATGCCAATATATTCTCAATAGTTGACATTCTCTAGCCATTTTTTACTTTTGGTTTTAGATGTAATGCCTTCATTCTTCACATCTAGTAGTTGACTGCTAATGGCATCTTTCAGGTTTTATCTAGATGTGGTTACTATCCATATTTAACACAAAAGATATCTAGAACCCTGTAAAGAAAGGAGGGTTGAAAATTAATGTTCCAAAAGTAAAAGAGTATAATGAGTAATAAATCCACATTCTTTTATACATTGAAGCATACTGGGACCAATGAAACCCCTCCTGGTACCCTTTTATGATGGGAAAATAGAAAATTGCAACAAAAGAACTTTATTGGCCTTGACTATGCATACCTTCATGACCTTAGGAATACACAGCTGTTAAAGGTAATGATCTTTTTTACAGTCACATATAGTGTAGCCAAGACTATCCCTGAATTATGAATTAGTTCTATGTACCACAAAACAACCTTGAGTTCTATGTACCACAAATCAACCTTTAAGGGAAAAAAAAGAACATTGGCTCAAATATTTGATCCTAAATATTATATATTTTATGTAATTTTTGTTGTTGTCTAATGGTCAAAAGTATTAGTTTCTTATATTCAGTATATAAAAAAATTATTCAAAGGTAAACTAGTTTTGTTCACAGAAAGCCTGATTATTCTAAATGAACTAATAATATTCCTGGCACCTTAGAAGTTAAATCCTGCAATTTAAAAAACACTATAATGTTCCTTAAAATATTGTTGGAGCCCTACAAACAAAGAAAACATTGCTACAATTCATGATATTATTATACATATTTTCTTCTTTGGAATTTAAATATAAAATCTAGACCAAAAATATGACAATTTATGTGGTGATAACTAATGTTGTGATTGTTAATCACATTAATAATGGTCAAAATTTAATAACTTTAATATTCAAAGAAATCTAATTGCTAATCGCTACTTTTACATATATTTCAAATAACAAATTATATATTGGACTTGCATGTTTCTTAGAAATGCTGGTATGTGTTGTCCAAATTCCTGAAAACATCATGTCAAGGTAGGGCTGACCTTCTCGGGCATTTCCTGGTGTCCTGTTGTCACTGTCTGCCTGCAGCACTGTTTCCCTGTTTCATCATGTGGGGAGGTGGGAGTAGGTTATGAAGCTTCTGTTAAAAAAATTAGAGAACTTTTAAAAAATAGTGTACTTTAGACTTTCCAAAACACACTGAACTGAACAAAGTGCAGAAAGTTATGAATGGGGGTGGGTAAGTCAGTATGAAGGAATGGAGTGTACTGGTAGAGATTTACACATGAAGGGGAGGAGAAGAGAAGGCAACTAATGAGGCAAGTCTATGGAGACAGTGCATGTGAAGGACCACACAATGTCAGTGAACACATAAGAACTGTGAGAAAAGAGCAGTCAGTCAATCGAGGCTTCATTAACATTCACTGAACACAGAAGACTATAGCAAATCCTTGGCATCTTTCTTAAGATTAATCATGATTCATTAATCAATACAGTTTTATAGTATTGTTGCCCAGTGAGTTACTAACATATACACAGTAAGACAAGATCAAGGCACAATAATCAGGGAGAGAAGTGGCAAGAAACTGTCTCAGAACCTGATATAAATATCCCAAGTAGAGTAGTGCAGAGTAGCCTCTGGAAATGAGAGCTAATCTTAAATATTTGAATGGATGCTATGCCTCAGGAAACCGGGGCTTATTTTGTGAGGTGTCAAAGCACTGAACTTCAGGGAAACATACCCCAGGAAATGTGAAGCTAGAGACAAAATAGCAGAGGAGGTGTTAAAGCAGAGACTAAGTGACCTCCTGGTGGTTATGATGTAAGTACTCTAAGGACCAAAAGGTAGTTGAAGCCCATGACCTTGAGGTCTCACCCAATTCTGAGATGACAGATCAATGCTCTCCATGCGTGTGGGTGCTCATTCCTGCCTTAAGCCTTTGGTAATGTGTTCCCCAAACACTGCAGTCACTATACTTGAGACATGGTCAAACTAGCTATGAACAGGAAGATCAGAGTTTAAGTCAATCAGGCTGCTCAATCACTCACTCGTTCTTTCACTATTTATAGATCACTGTGCTATGCACAGTACTAAATGAAGAGATGAGTGAGAAAAAAATCTCTCCTTCAAGGAGCTCAAAAGCACAAGCTGCAGTGTGGGGTAGTGGGTAAAGAGAAAAGGAGCACAGTTTGTCTCAGCTTCCTGCTCTTTCCCATGATTTAATGATTTTTTCATCAACAATAATGTTGAATATTTAGTAGAGGAAAACCAAAATTATACCTTTGGAAAAACTCAAGGCATTCGCCTTCATCATTCATCCATTTATGCATACATTCAACAGACTCCTTGAGCATCAAATGGTGCCAGGAACCCTTCTAGGTACTGGGAATATGGGAGCGAATAAAACAACCAAAATACCTACCTGTACTTTTATCACATACATCTCGACTATAGGAAACATTTTTTCTAATAATGAATTATACAGTTTGAATGTAAAATATTAAATTTGTAAAATAATCTAATAAATAAAATTATGTGGGCACTATTTAATTGTTATACAGTATTAAACTGTTTTATGGTTAAAACATTTTACAAAATCAACAGTCAAAAATAAGGAGAGTAATCAAAATTTTCAACCACATTTCATATTAACTCTACATAGAATACTTCTAACAATATTGACAAAATCAGGGACTCATAAAATTGTAATGCTGAAGTGGAAAATCAAAGAACTGGTAAAAAAATTATGCTTTAAATACTTTTGAAGGAAGTACCTGCCCTTTACCACTCTTAACTGCCCACCACCAAATATTTACCAAACAAATGAAAAAATAAAAAGCCACTCAAACAAACAAACAAACAAAAAATCTCTAAGGAACTAGAGAAAAGAATATGGATTTTCTATTGAACAAGACTGGTACCCTTTTCACACCAAGGTACAGGAGATGATCATAAGAGAATGGCTCCCACAATCAGACTCACTAGCTGTGTGACCACAATAAATATATTTGCTTCTCTGTGCTTCTCTTTCCTCATTCTGAAAAGGATGTAAAAAATAGGTTCATAGAGCTGATGTGAGAATTAAATGAACTAATACACGGAAAGGATTTAATACCTTTTAAAATTACAAGACAGATACTTACCAATGTTTGCTATGGTTCCAGACTTTTTTTTTTTTAAGATTTATTTATTTACTGTATCCATTTTAACCGCCCCCCGCCCCGCCTTCGCCATTTCCTGTTTTGTGTCCATTCGCTGGGCAAGTCTATGTATCTGTTTCCTGCCATCTCTTCTCATCCTCCTCCTCCAGTCTTCATCAGGATTCGATCCTGGAGGCCTCTGATGTAGGAGAGAGGTATTCTGCCACCTGCGCCACCTTGTTTCCTGGCTTTTGGAGCATCTCGTCTTGTCTCTCCCCTGCGTCTCTCTCCTGTTACGTCATCATCTTGCTGCATGGCTCCCGGGGCCTGGCGGCTCACTGGCACACAGAGCCTGGCAGCCCATGCGCCTTCTATATATATTTTTTTTATTTTACCGGGAAGTCCCGGGGATCAAACCCAGGTCCCTCCATATGGCAGACGGACGCCCAACCATTTGAGCCACATCCACCCCCTGATTTTTTTTTTTTAATTAGAGAAGTTGTGGGTTTATAGAAATATCATGCATAAAATACAGGGTTTCCATTTACCACCCTATTATTACCATCTTGCATTTCAGTGGTACATTTGTTGCACTGATAAAATCCATTTTTATAATTTTACTATTAACAATAATCCATGGTTTAACTGAACTTTCACTGTTTGTGCTGTGTAGTGCCATGGATTTTATAAAAAAAAAAAAATTCCAGTAGCATATATGCAATCTAAAATTTTGCTTATAGCCACATGCAAATTTATAATTCAGTGCTGATGATTACATTCACAGTGTTGTGCTACCATAACCACCATCCATTACCAAAACGTTTCCATCAACCAAAATAGAATTTCTGTACACTTTAAGCCATAATTTTATTCCCTACCACTACCATGTTTCCCAGTAACCAATATTCTAGATTCTGACTGTGAGTTTCCTTATTCTAATTATTTCATATCAGTGAGATCATACAATATTGAATCATTTTTGTCTGGCTTATTTCACTCAACATGATATTTTCAGGGTTCATCCATGCAGTCACATGTATCAGTACTTCATTCTTTTTTACAAGTAAATACTATATATAAACACCATATTTGTTTATCCATTCCTTGGTAGATAGAAACTTGGATTATATTCATCTATTAACAATTGTGAATAACATCACTGTGAGCATGGGTGTGCAAATACCTGTTCGAGTCCTGGCTCAATTCTTTTGGGTATATATCTAGGAAAGGGATTACAGTGTCATATAATGATTCTATATTTAACATTCTACGGAAATGACAAACTGTTTTCTACAGCAGCTGCACCATTATACATTCGCAAAAGCAATGAATGAGTGTTCCTATTCCTCCACATCCTCTCCAGTACTTATAATTTTCTGTTTTTATTGAATATCAGCCATTCTAGTGGGTGTGAAATGGTTTCTCATTGTGGTTTTGATTTGCATTTCCCTGATGGCTAATGAGATTGAGCGTCATTTCATGGGCTTTTTGCCCATTTTAATATCTTTTTTGGAGAAATGTCTATTCAAGACTTTTGCCCATTTTTTAATTAGGTTGTTTGTCTTTTAAATGTTAAATTGAAGGATTTCTTTATATATTGTGGATATGAAATCCTTATAGGATATGTGGTTTCCAAATGTTTTCTCCCATTGTGTAGGTTGTTGTTTTACTTTCATTATAAATACCTTTCATGCACAAAAGTTTTTAATTTTAGGATGCAATTCCATTTGCCTATTTTTTCTTTTGTTGCTTGTGTTTTGGGTATAAAGTTTAAGAAACCATTGACTAACATAGTGTTCTGAAGATCCATCCCTACATTTTCTTCTAGGAGTTTGATAGTTCTGGCTCTTATATTTAGGTCTTTGATCCATTTTGAATTAGATTTTGTGTATGGTGGGAGGTAGGGGTCCATCTTCATTCTTTTGTAAATGGAGATCTAGTTTTCCAAGCACCATTAGTTGAGGAGACTATTCTTTCCCAATTAAGTGGTCTTTGCCTCCTTGTCAAAATTCAGTTGGCCATAAATGTGAGTGTTGATTTCTGAGCTCTTAATTCTATTCCATTGGTCTATATGTCTGTTCTTGTCCCAGTGCCATGCTGTTTTAAAAACTGTGTAACAAGTTTTATTATCAGAAAATGTAATACTCCAGTCTCATTCTTCTTTTTTCAAGGGGCTTTGGCTATTCAGGGACCCTCACCCTTCCATATAAATTTGATGATTGGCTTTTCCCTTTCTGCAAAGAAAGTTGTTGGAATTTTGATTGGGATTTCATGGACTATGTAAATTGCTTTGGGTATAATTGACATTATAACAATATTTAGTATGCCAATCCATGAACATGGAATGTCTTTCCATTTATTTAGGTCTTCTTTGATTTCTTTTAGCAATATTTTGTATCTTTCTGTGTACTAGTCACTTACATCCTTGGTTTGATTTATTTCTATATATCTGAATATTTTAATTGCTATTGTAAATTGATTTTTTTTCTTGATTTCTTCTTCTGAATGTTCATTTATAGTGTACAGAAACACTATTCATTTGGGGGTGTTGATCTTGTACCCCACTACTTTGCTGAATTCATATAATAGCCTAAGAGGTTTCTTGCAGATTTTTCAGGATATTCTGTATATAGGATCATGACATTTGCAAATAGGGATAGTTTCATATCTTCTTTATTAATTTGGATGACTTTTATTTATTTTTCTTACCTAATTGCTCTGGGTAGAACTTCCAATACAATTCGAATAACAGTGGTGACAGTGGGAATCTTTGTCTTATTCCTGATCTTAAAGGGAAAGTTTTCAGTCTTTCATCATTGAGTACAATGTTAGTTGTGGGTTTTTCATATATTCACTTTATCATGTTGTGTAGGTTTCCTTCTATTTCTAGTTTTCTAAGTGTTTTTATTAAGGACAGAAGCTGGATTTTATCAAATGCCTATTCTGTGTCAAATGAGATGATCATGTGTTTTTTTCTTTCGTTCTGTTAATGTGGGATATTACATTAATTAATTTTCTTATGTTGAACCACTTTTGCATACCTGG
This sequence comes from Tolypeutes matacus, assembly GCA_026826555.1. NCBI lineage: Eukaryota > Metazoa > Chordata > Mammalia > Cingulata > Chlamyphoridae > Tolypeutes > Tolypeutes matacus. The sequence continues at coordinate 14,596,205 of JAKSZT010046586.1, forward strand.
GATAAATTCTATTTAATCATGGTGTATAATTCTTTTACTGTGCTGTGGAATTTGATTTGCTGGTATTCTGTTGAGGATTTTTGCATCTATGTTCATAAGAGATATTAGTCTGAAATTTTCTTTCCTTGTGGTATTCTTATCTGGCTTTAGTATGAGGGTGATGTTCACCTTGTAGATTGGATTAGGTAGTGTTCCCCCTTTTCAAATTTTTGGAACATTTTGAACAGGATTTGTGTCAATTTTTCTTGGAATGATTGGTAAAATTTCTCCTGTGAAGCCATCTGGTCCTTCATTTTTCTTTATTGGGTGGTTTATGATTACTGATTTTATCTTTTTCGTAGTTATTGGTTTGTTGAGATTTTCTATTTCTTCAGTCAGTGTAGTTTGTGTGTTTCCAGAAATTTGTCCATTTTATATATTTTATCTTATTTGTTGGTGTACAGTTGTTCATAGTATCCTTTTATGGTCCTTTTTTTCAGTGAGATAATTAGTAATGTCCCCCTTTTCATTTCTGATTTTAGTTATTTGTGTTCTCTTTTTTTCTTCATCAGTCTAGCTAAAGGTTTGTCAATTTTATTGATTTTTTCAAAGAACCAACTTTTGCTTTTGTTGATTCTCTCATTGTTATATTATTCTCTATTTCATTTATTTCTACTAATCTTTGTTATTTCCTTCCTTTTGCTCACTTCAGTTTTAGTTTGCTCTTCTTACTGTTGTACTTTCTGTTGTGAGGTTAGGTCTCTGGTTTGACATCTTTCCTCTTTCTTATGTAAACATTTAGAGCTATAAATTTCCCTCTCAGCAGTATCTTTGCTGAATCCCATACGATTTGGTAGGTTTTATTTTTGTTTTCATTCACCTCAAGATATTTCCTAATTTCCCTTGTGATTTACTCTTTAACACATTGGTTTAGAGTAAATTGCTTAAGTTCCACATATTTGTGAATTTTCCATTCCCCCCTCTGTTATTGATTCCTAACTTCATTCCATTGTGATCAGAGAAGATACTGTGCATCATTTCAATATTTTTAATTTATTGACTTGTTTTGTCACCTAAGATATGGTCTATCCTGGAGAATGATCTATGTGCACTCATCAAAAAATTTATATTTTCTTCTCTTGGGTGCAGTTTTTTATAGATCTAGTTGATTTAGAGTGTCATTTGAGTTTTCTATTTACTTACTGATCTCCTGTCTAGACATTCTGTCCATTATTGAAAGTAGTACACTGAAATCACCTACTATTAATGTAGAACTGTCTATTTATTCCTAAATCTATCATTATTTCTTCATATATTTTGGGGCTCTGCTGCTATATGCAAATCCCAAAATGTCTCTGAATTTATGAATCTCTTATAAGCAGCATAACCTTGGATAATGCTTTTTTATCCATTCTGCCAATCTCTGCCATTTGACTGGTGAAATTAATCCATTTACATTTAAACTCACCACTGATAATGCAGGACTTTCTTCTGCCAATTTGCTATTTAGTCCAATACCTTCCCCTCCTCATCTTCTCTTAATGCCTACTTTCATATTTATTTTATTTTATTTATTTATTTTTTTTTGTATTGTACCATGTAATCCATTTCTATTTGGATATATTTTTACATGTTTTCCTTGTATTTACCATGTGATTAAAATTTAACATCCTAAATATATAACCACCATATTTTATTTTATACCAACTTAACTTCAATAGCATACACACATACTATTTCTATAACCCTCTGCCACCCCTGCCATTTTTGTCCTTGTTACATGTTTTATCTCTGTACATTGTATATCGAAAACCATATATTTATCATTCCTTGTTATGCATTTGCACTGTAGTACCTGTAGGACATAAGAAGTGGAGTTTCATACCAAAATATGTAATACAATACTACTGGCATTTATAATTACCCAAATGGTTACCTTTACCAGAGGTCTTTATTTCTTCATGCTACTTTGAACTACTAGCTAGTGTCCTTTCCTTTCAGCCTGAAGAACTCCCTTTAGCATTTCTTGTAGGATAGATCTAGTGGTGATGAATTCCTTCTCCTCTTGTTTATCTGGGGATGTCTTAATCTCCCCCTCATTTTGAAAGAAAATCTCACCAGACAGACTTGGTTAGCAGTTGTTTTCTCTCTGCACTTTAAGTATTTCCACCCACTGCCTTCTTGCTTTCATGATTTCTGAGGAGAAATCAGGCTTAATCTAATTGGGACTCCCTTGTCCATAATATCTTCCTTTTCTCTTATAGCTTTCAGATCTCTGTCCTTGTTCTTTGCCTTTGAACAATTTGATCAGTAAGTAATAGGGCATAATTTTATTCAAGTGTATCCTGTTTTGTTCTCTGGCCTTCCTGGATATACACGTTCATGTCTTTTGCTAAGTTTATTTCTTTGCATATTCCTTCTGCCCCTTTCTCTTTCTTCTCCTTCTGAGACTCCCATAACGTATATATTGGTGTGCTTAATGGTATCCCAGAGGTATCTTAGACTATTTTTTTCCTTATGCAATTATTTTTTCTTTATGCTTCTCACCCGGATTCATTTCAATTGTCTTGTCTTTGGGTTCACTGATTATTTCTTCTGCAGCTCTAATTTGCTGTTGAAACCTTCCTGGGAATTTTTCATTTCTGTTACTGTGGTCTTCAAATCTAGTAGTTTAGTTTGGTTCCTTTAAAATTTTTCTATATCTTTATTGATAGTCTCATATTGTTCCTTCATTAATTTGCTAACATCCTTTAGTTCTTTCTCTGTATTTTCCTTCATCTCCTTGAGCATATTGACTATCATTTGTTTAAAAGTCTTTGGTATGTTCACAGTCTGGTTTTCTTTGTCGATGTTTTCTAAATTTTATCCTTTTCTTTTAGATTGATTATCATTTCCTGTTCTTTGTTTGTCTTTAATCTTTTGCTGCACACTGTACTTTTTAATATTTTAAAATGTTAACTTTGGGATATATTCCTTGAGATGCCCATTTTTTGTATCCACTTAGTGATATGATGGAGATTTTCTTGAGTGTCAGAGGCTAATGAAACCAAGAAAACCTAAGCAAAATCACCTTTCACCATCTTTGCAAATTGGCTTTGCATCAGGTGATGCTCTCTGTCAGAGTCCAGCTCCCTCATCAGGAATGTCAGCCCAAGGTGAATGCAAAGTTCAGGGTCCTATCAGTCTTTTCTGGGCTTGCGTCTTGTTCTGGGCTTGTGCTTCCATTGTTTATAGGAGTCTGAATGTCTCCTACACTTCGCAGGCAAAGACCTTCTCCTTCTCCTGCGTGTTCCACCACTGGACTAAATGCAGGCAAGCTTTGTCCCAGGCCAGCCGCCTGAGGTTTCTTGTACTGCCTTTCTTGTCTCAAGCTTCTTTTGCCTGTAGGGCAAATTCTGGGAGGGTGGCATGCCAGAGAGGAGTTTCCAAGTCAATCTGGCCCAGTTGGAACAAGGCTAGGGACCCACAAAGTGAATGTCACTGGCTGCAAATTGCCGGTGAAGGGAATGAGGAAGAGGCCAGGAAGGGTACCAGGATCTTCTTCCATGGCTTTCCAAAGCTGTGCTTTCTTGGCTCAGCGTCTGCCCAGCAAATGCAGCCCTTCAACTATAATCTGCAGCTCTGAGAAAGTATACTGTCCTTAAGTCTCTACTGCAGTTTTTGTCTGGGGTGGGTTGGAACAATAGGTGCCCTCAGAGCCAAGACCCCAGAAATCCAAAGACGCTAATCAAAAGCAGTAATCAGTAATTGGATTCACCTCCCCCACACTGGATCTTGGGTAATTGGATTTTTATGTCTCACTCTGGCACCAACAAGCCACGCCAGCAGCCAGACCCCACTGCTGCCTGCTGTGAGAGTGGGTGATGGGCAAGGGTAACCATTTCAGGAGAGAACAATTTACTGGTATTTACTGTAATTTACCAGCCTCTTCTTTGCACTCTTCCCTGGATGCTGTACAGTGTTCTACTGAACTCTGGAAATTTGAAATAGTTAATTGAGACAGTTCCTGCCTGTTTGGTAATTGTTCTGGTGAGGTGCTGATTCTTGGTGCTTCCTTCACTGCCATCTTCCCACAATTTCTTGTTTCCATTTTTAAGTTGGGAGAATACCGCAGTAACAATGCATGTTAGAAAGTTTGCTGGCATTTTGAATGGAGAATTCTGAACCAAGCATTTAAGTCTTGTAATTAATCTAGGTGTCAAGTACAGCAGCAGCTCAAGGTGCAATAGTCAGTGCCCATATGTTTCTTTGCAAAGCAATGTACAAGTGCCAAATTCTAAGTGAATTGCCCAGATTCCTCAGCTTCATAATTGCCACCATTTTGTCAGTTTTCCATTTTGACATTACAGATTCTGTTCTGCTGCTTGGCTGAGATTGTCTGGCTTTGCACAGTGGAAAAACTATTACCAAACCTTTCCAGCCATAACTTGTGATCTTATTCAGCAATAGCACTTTACTGCCAAGTATAAGCTGAACAATTCCTTCCTTCATCCCTCTCCTGTATTTTAGATATGGTCTCTGCTCAGGCTAGGTACCCAAATGAAAGTGGAAAGGGTTTGAAAATTATCTGGTAAATGTTTGAAGCAAGTCATTAAAGTGAATTTTAATTATCCAGAATATTATTGCCAATTCTAGATGAAATATGTCTAAACTTTATGTTTGGCATTGGTCACTAGGAAATAAAAGAAGATGATCTCAATTTTCTATTGGGAAGGGTGCTAACCTAAATTCTTAACAAATGTACATTTACATCTGTGGCCTTTGCTGAGTTAATTAACATCGATAACGTGTTTTGATACTCTACCCTGAGCATTTGCTTATCTTTCCAAAAACAAGATGCAAAAAAAGCACACAATATAAGAACTGAAGCCAAAAAAAAAAAAATTTTTTTTCAGGAATCATGATAGATTTTATTGTCAGCTTGCCACATTATCTTGTCTTTCTTTTGATCAAGAACATATATTTGTAAAATGTGTCTCATCTGCAGGCTTAGAGTCTGGTTATAGAAGAGAAAGATGTCTCTGTATTAAGCCATCAGATTTATCTAGGAATCAAACACCCACCCATAACCCACAAGCTACAAATATCCATCAATTGAATCCATGTGTGTGAAAGGGCTTTGCTAAGGAGAACTCTTTCAAATGCTAATCACTATCCTACTGGCTACACTAAAGATTCCATCAGGGCATGATAACCTCTTACTCATCTTTATAACACCAGTTCATAATTAAACGCACTTAATTAATACCCAAATCTTAGGCTAAGCATCAGAGGGCACTGGAATTTCAGTCCAGATTCTTTAATTGAGCCATGTGCGTCTGGATATAGAGAATGGAAATTCAGGATTCAGTCTCATTTTTAGTGACAATCACCTAAATGTTAACGTGTTACTGCCCTAAAGAAAACATTTATCAAGTATCAGCATATCACCATACTATTGAAATTGCACAAAGGACCACAGAAAACCCTATAACATAAATACAAAAACAAAAAATAAACCCAGACTGTAATTATTATAATAGATCATACAAGTAAGGCAACCATATGAATTAAATGAAACAGTCAAACTCTGGGTTATCGTTTAATTGTTTTGTCCCAAATGGAAGGTCAAGCGAATGGTCTCAATAGTTTATTTTTAAATAAATAAATAAAGTTAGAGTGACTATTTAGCTAATCCATCACTTCAGTAAAATGCAGAAGCAAGTTTTGAGAATCAAAATAAAATCATGTTATCTGAGTGCTCAATTTCAAAGGAACACATGCATTAATACTCTTATTTAAAAAGACTTCAAGGTTTTGTGGAAATACTATTATATACACACTTCACTGAATAATGCAATAAAAGAAATTACATTAGCATATTAAATGATATATTATTTTTAAAGTATCAGATCAAATAATATATACATATTGAAACATTTTTCTTAGTTTTAAACTGTATTTAAAATTACCCGAAAATATGTTGCCACATATTGTCACATCAAGGGAGATGTGCAGTTTTGATACAGAATATTTCAATCCAGTATTTAAATTTTGGCCAATTACCTTCATAGTACAAGGAAATTTATTCAACAAGCACTAGGGAATAGATGGACACTGACAGAGAAAACTTCCTCTACCACAAATCTATACATTAAATAGTAAGGAGCTGTTTTTCCACCTAGCTGTTCATGATGCTAAACTGGGTCTATGATGCATGCTACATACACCTGAGATTATATTGTGGCAGAAATGCCTGAAGCCAAACTTCCTTATTTATGGAATGTGAGCAGAGCAGAGAAAAGGCCTCAAGACAAAAGAGATTACTTCTTCAGGTAGCCTCAGAATTTGGAAAGCTATGTGCAGTACAAAAATATAATCTGGGACCATCAGAACAGAACTGAAACAGGGGTAGATTTCTGCAGAGTATAAACTATTATTATTCCAGGAACAGCCCAGAAAACTGGGAAAGAAAATGGAGTGAAGATATCCAGAAAATAAAAATCACTTTATTTTTAACTTCTCTGTCTTTCAATTGCATGAGTAATGTAGATATAGTGATGCATCACTTAAACATTCCAAATCAAGTAAAGTAAAACAAATCCAGATTTCATCCAGGGAAAGAATGGAATTAATTACCTTGAGTTTTACTTTCATGCTGAATTATTATTATTATTTCTTTTAATCCTGAGACTTCATTTTATCAAAGCTTGGCTGAATGGCTTTTCTTACAAAGAATATCATATCTATTTCCACAACAATTTGGCAAAGATGCCCAAACGTGCTTTTCTGAAAAGATAAGCCAAGTGATACAATTCTATGAAGAACAAACTTTCTCATGGAATAAAAGCAAATTTTTGGAGAGATATGATCTCCCTAGGCTGAGAGTCAGCTCTCTTTTGAATATGAAGAGTTTCAAGAATTAATTATCTTCACAGAACACCAAGACCAGCAGGAGAGACCTTCTTTTTGACATCTCTCTTGTTCCAGAAAGACTACAACAGGATTGTAGGTCCCATTTACATTCCAGAAATCCACAGCATATAGATGAATCCCAGTTTATTTTCTATGGGTCAAACATGTAAAAGAACTGTGGATTATGACAGCAAGGAAACAGAAATGAAACACTATTTAAGAGCTTAGGGATGTCTAATACTTACTGCAATATACTTTTTAAAGAAATGAGTTTTATCACTGAAACAGGGCTAGTAAAACCTAGCCTAACAGAAATACTCCTATTAAAAAATTAAAATTACTTTAATCAGTATAGTAAATCATTAATTACAGAGTTATTCTCTAGGCCACTTTTTCAAACTACTAAACTGTTTTCAAAATTTGTACAGTTAAGCAGTAAAATATTCACCAGGAATACATGTCTACACTTTTTTTTTTATTTTGCTTTTGTATTAGTTCTTAGTTTTGCATTAACTCTTTCACTTCTGTCCTCTATTTTAAATACCAGTGGGATTACCATAAATTCTAAGTACCAGTGCTGGTTTAAAAATTCCTACATAAGGAAGGGCTTAGAGCAGCAATCTAGTTGGAAGGGCTGGTCAGGAATCAAGTCTAAGAAATCAGTTTTGCATAGTAAGAAAAATATTAGAGAAGGTTAAATCTTACTTTGTTCTTGAACTACTAGAAGTTTCTGCTTTTCACTTTGTATCAATTTAGTTTAGAAACAAAATACTGGACAGAGTTCCAGGAAAAATAAAGGAAGGGCCTTACCCAAAATATGTGCCCCTCTCCCCCTTTTAAAATGAGCTTAAAATGTTTAAATGTCAGGATATGCATCCAAATGATTACCATCACCTGAGTGTCAGTGACAACTGTAGAACACCTAAATTTGCTAAGTACCTGGAGAATAAGTTAAAGGATATAAAGTTTGCATTAATAAGCAAATAAATGTAGTAATTCAAAGACATTTTTAAAAATGCTACTATTGATTATTTCTTTAATTTACAGTCGGAGAGGAATTAGTGAAGGTCTAGAATGGCTCGGGTTGTGTCAAATCTAGAAGATTTTCTTTGCTGTCTATAAAATGAATTTCCCAGAACACACACACCCTCACACACGCACACACACACACACACACTTATATAGGCAACAAACTCCAGAAAAGCAAGACAAAAGGAAACAAACAAAAAATCCAAAACAACTACCATAACAACAACAACAAAAATCTGCTGGTGTGATTTAAAGAAGTTACTGAAAATCTTCCTTAATATACCTTGGGAAGAGAGAAAAGGCTAGTCACACATGACTATTTTTGTGGAAGCAGACCATAAAATGGTTATAGAACCCCAGAGAGCCCGTGAACAGGGCATCGTACTCTGATGAAGCACAGGGCAAGGATTCCTCCTGCAGCTTGTGTGTTTACAGCAGAGCGCTCGTAGCCAGCTCCACCTGCACTTATAAATTGTCGTAAGTCCCAAACTAAAATTCCTTTGCATAGTAAAATATCTCAAGGAGTTTCCATCTCCAAAAATGAAAAGAATAAGAAGAGTTTGCTTTGGTTTCTTCCATTCAGTGAAATAATTATCACATTCCACATTATATCACTGCATGAAGGAGAGAGTGTAAAAAAAAAAACAAAAAAAAAAAAACTAAAGAAAAATCTTTTTACTTTGAATTTATAAGTGGAAAAATAAAACAAAAAGTGTTTTTTTATGAAGAGTGAATAAATAAAGGTATACATGTCACAACAACATGAGCAAAGTTGTTTGAAATTATGGGTGCATTTTACTGCTTCAAATATATTCTTCAAAAATTAAACCAGGACCTACTGTTCACAGCTTCTAATGAAGTGGTTAGAAAATGGAAGAATTCACTGATACTCAAATTTCCTATACATACACAAATCTAAACATAGAATAAAATGATCTTCCTTCTGAATTAATTTTACAAAGCTCTCCCCACATTTTGGAAATTGCTTAACACAACAAAATGAGGATGCTTGCATGGCTAAGTAACTATTGTGAATAATACATAATGTTAAGTGAAAGAAGTGTTATGGTTTGCCATAATTTTTCATTAGAGTGTCAGACTGGAAGTTAATAAAGTAAATTTAGGTAATAAGTGGAATATTTTTAAAATGTAATAATTATGTATTTATTTAATATGATTTTGAAAAATATAACTTTTCAAACTGGTGATAGAAAGCTTCCTTTTTAAATAAGCACATTTATACATAAAAGCTGCTGTAAAGAAAGAATAGCAGTGAAAGTGCAGGTGATATGTTAACATGATTTTAAAAAAAAACATATATCTGGTAAATAAATGATTAAAGTATGGGTATTTTTTTTTTAAGTCACCTGGTCTAAAACTCATATAATCTCAGCCCTGCTAAAATTAACAATGTTACTTTTAGCAAGTTACTTATTCCCTAAACATTGTTTCTTCATTTCTAAACTGTTAACATAACCCCATTATTGCTGTAAGTGGCTAGAAGGCTAGATAGATAATAAAAAAGAAAATATTTTCAAAAAATAATTAAAATATGTGAATATATATATATTCACATATATATTTAATGATTATCAATTCAGAGATTTTTTAAGGAGAAAACAGAAGAGTGGCTTAACCAACCCAGCATAGTAAGTACATGTCTTAATGCATTTCATACTACTTCAAACACATAGGTGTGATTGATAAAATATAAACAGAAAACAAAACAAGACAAGACAAAACAAACAGAACTGAGCTTCAAATGAGATAGATGTCTGTGGAGTAGAATCCAAACAGAAAGGAGAGGTGGTGAGCAGGGCTTAGGCAAGGCTGGCTAAGCTTTAGAGGTGGCAGCTGGGTGCACATCTAACTCCTCTGAGGAAAAGACAGACTAAATGGGCTTCAAATAAAACTGAAGATCTAAGTCAAATCCACAGATGAAGGCTGAAAAAATATGTGCAGCCAACTTCTGCATGCGTCTTATATGGCCCTTTTGGGCCTAGGGATACTGGAGACCATTAAGGGAGCTCATAAGATCTGTCCAGGAAAGAGGAAACTGGCCAGGCTGTTTTGGGACTTAAGGAATGCGTCAACTATATCCATAAAAACACGTGGGGACCACTGGCTCATTGTTATAATTCACATATGGTGATTCTAGCAATGCAAGAAATTATAACAATGAGGTGGAGCCAGTGGCCACTTGACACTTTTGGGGTAGGGAGGGGACGAGCAGTTGAAATACAGTGGCTTCTTTGGGAGTTGGAGGTTGTCCTGAGTACTGTTGTGGCAACGGATGTAGGCCATTTTAAATCAGCACACACCACTCAGAACTGAGTGGGAGAGAGTGTGGTCTACAGTGTGAACTGTGGTCTATGGTTGGTGGCAAGGCTCCAGGATGTGTAAGTTCATTGAGGGTGGTGGGCCACACTGTGGGAGATGTTTGTGTGGGATGTGATGGGAGGTGTGGGAGGTGGGCAACGTGGGAATCCCAATGGGTTCCGTGTAATATTTTGGGTAATCTAAGCACCTCTTAAAATATATGTATATATATATATATATATATATATATATATATATATATATATATAAACAACATTTTTGTAAGCAAATACACATATATGCATATATATTTATATATCATTTTGCAAATGTTTGTATGTATTGTGAGAATTTTGATTTTTACCCATAATAAAAATAATAATAATAATAAATTAAAAAAACAAACAAACAAAAAAAAAACACGTGGGGAAAGACCAGGTTCTAAACCGGAGGGTTCAGGAAACTGGGGCCAGGTAAAGGGAACCATTTACAACTAGACAAGGAGGGGTAAGAACAGAGAGAGTAAGCAAAACATAAGCAAAAATAAACTCACAAAATGACTCTGCACATTAAGAAACTGAATGTTAAAACAGGCGAGAAAATCAACAACTGAAACAAAAAATCACTCCAAATAAATTATTTTTAGAAAATTTCAAGGAAAACAAACCTTCCCTTAGAAAATAACAGAAAATTAAACAAAATGAGAGGTTAAAGAGTATTAATGATTTCTGTGTCAGAGAGAGGAAATGAACCACGAGTAACTTTAAGCTTCATTAAATAAGTTAATATTTAAATAAGTATGTTCAAAAGTTAAAGAAAACTATTATACAACCAGAAATATAAATTATATGGTTACTCTTTGGGTGGAATGCAAGATTTGTAAGTTTAAACTCAAGTGTTTACAAACTTACATTTTTATATATTACTTATTCAATGGTTTTGATATTCACATTGGAATAAAGGAAAATAATCAGTGTCTATGGCTTCACAACTAGAAAAGGAAAAGCTTAACATAGAAAACTTTATCAGTCCACCAGAAGGCAGAAGAGGAAGAAAAAAAGATAAAAAGGCCAAAAATATTTTATATATATATATATATATAAAACATAAAATAAAACTGTAGTTAATAGGTTTAAATGCATAACATTAACAAGTTTTCTTGTATTAAACATACTTCTTAAACACATGAATTATGTAACTAGCTAGTTTTAAGAAGCCAAAGCCATACATCACCCCTCCACCAACACCTTGCATTGTTGTGATACATTAGTTACAAACTAATCAAAAGCATCGTCAAAATATTGCTATTAACTATAGTCCATATCTTACATTTGATGATATATGGGACCCATGTATGATGTTATGCATGTTTATTTTATAAGTTCACAACTTTTACTATATACTTCTTGTTTATGTATGTTCAGGTATGAATAATATACTTTAATAAATAAAAAAGCCATATTTGATTCCTGATTTTGAGAGTTACACCTAAAATATAAGGAAACAGAGAGATTAAAAGTAAAAAGATTTAAAGAGATGCACAAGGGGAGAGAATGTAGCTCAAGAGGTTGAGGACCCGCCTCCCACATGGGAAGTTCCGAGTTCAGTTCCTAGTGCCTCCTGAAAAAACAAAAACAAACAACAAGCAAAACAACAGAAAAAACCAACTCAGGGAAGCCAATGTGACTCAATGGTTGAGCGCTGGCTTCCTACATACAAAGTCCCAGGTTCATTCCCTGGCCCCAAGTACCTAAAAAAAAAAAAAAAAAAAAGCAGAAGGAAAATTCTAACTAAAAGTAAGGTAGCCTCACTATATTGATATCAGAACATATTGATTTTAAGGCAAAAATGATTAATAAGGACACAGAAGGTTGGTACATAATTATAAAAGAAATAACTAACAAATAACATATAAAAATCCTGAAACTGATTACCTCAATCCAATAGACTTATATATATATATAGCATAAACTGACAGAAGATGAAGTGAAAGCTATACAATAACCTAAATATAAACCAGTTAAAATATATATAAAAAGGATGTGAAAACCTTTATGGAAAATATTATGAAACTTGAAGATAATAATTTTGACCTTCATGTCTGTATATATGGAAAGACATTCCATGTTCATGACTGGGAGGACTCTATCTTGTAACAAAAACAATTGTGGGGTCCCCAAATTATCATATACATCCAATGCAGTTTCACTAAAATTTTAGAGGAATTTTCATAGAAGTTGACGAACTGATTATAAATTTTAAATGGAAAAGCAGTGGGACAAGAATAGCCCAAAATATTCAGTAGAAGAATTCTAAGGGGAAAATGGGGAGGAGAAGCAGAAAGAAAAGAAAAAACCTTACATATTGGGGAAATCATCCAAAACATTATAAAACTATAGTATTTACAAAAATATGATATTGTTATATAGTCTATATAATGTTACATAGATGAGTAAGAGAACAGAAAGCTCAGAAATTCACCCATACTTAATGGTGACTTGACATGATAAATAAGTGGGGAAAGAATAAATGGTGCCTGATAATTTTATTATTAATAGGAATATTTTATCCTATTTTGTAGGACATCCAAAAATAAACCTCTTACTAATTATGGTTTAAATGTGAAAAGCAATACGCCAACACTTTCAGGAAAAAATTGAGAAAATATCATCTTGGGATAGGAAATACTTCTTAAATATGACAGGCAAAAGTTCATCAATTTCAGATGAAAATATAGGAATATATAGGATTTCTTAAGCAAGTGTCAGAAAGCACAGTGTAAAGTACACTATTGATAAGTATATTACAATTGACAAGAATTGCTATAAACAATGTTAAAAGACAACAAATAGAAGGGAGAAGATATTTGCAGAGTATATACCTTAGTATTCAAATATAATAAAATATTCTATAAATCTATATGAAAGACAAATGATCCAGTAGAAAAATATAAATTATTTATACAATTCAATAAATGAGGAAAACTGCATAGCCAAAAAATATAAGAAAATATGTTCCATCTCATTTTTAATCAGGGAAACATTGATTAAAACATTGAGATACCATTTTAAAACCTTCAATAGCAAAACTTGGATACACCATTCTTGTCAATCAATAAGTAAATATATAAAGGTGGTATATCCATACAATGAAATGGCCTTTATATTCTGTAATGGAATTCTGCAAAGCAGTAAAAATTCATAAAATAGAGCAAAATATTTGAAAAAAATGTTTTGTACAAGTATAGTATGGCACAAATCAGATAAAATTTAAAAATACAAAGCAGTTGTGCTTATTATGTATGGAAATACACATGTATGGAAAATATAAAAATAATAAATACCTAAAATTCAACATTTTTTTTTTTTTATTTCTAGGGACAGAGGGAGAGAGAAAGGAGAATGGGATTGGTGTTGGGAATTACAGAGAATATAAATTATATCTGTAATTTTATTTGTTATAAAAGGTTTTGAATTAAGTATAGCAAAATATTTACCTAAGTTAAATTGGGCGATGGATACGAAGGAGTTGGTTTTCTTGTCCTCTTCATTTTCTGTATGGTTGAAATATTTCATTATTTAAAAAAGAAAAATAAAAGAAAATGATTCTTAAAAAAAGAAAAAATGAAAGATTCTAATTTAACAGCTCAAAATAAATTTTAAAAATGTTCCAGTGGTAATGCAAGTTTCAAGAAGTGTTTGCTACCTAGATTTTTCAATATAATCGGGCTCTGGTTTTCTGAAAATCATACAGCTCTTCCCTTCAAGCGTGTTAGCTTCACCCCAGTTGGGGGTCCCTCCAGAGCTCTCGTCCGCACACCACTATGTCCAGATGAAATCCAGGATCCCTATACAGGAAGAATAAAGAAACTCTCTGACAAATTACAGCATATGCCTTCTCACTTCAAATCAAGGCATAGCTGAGCTAATCACAGAGGCCAATGGATTGAAAAAAAAAAAGGAGAAATCAAAAAGCAGCACATCTGTTATTTAACAGAGAGACAGAGAGATCCGTAGATAGGTAGATTAGATAGGTAAACAGACAGAGGAATATAGATAAAATTACAAGCCTTGGAAAAGCTCTTCTATACTTAAATGGCCAATTATGAAAGGTCAAAACAAAGCTAAGTAATTGCTAACACTTGAGAACAAAGCCATCCTTAACATTGATATAACTCTTCTTAAAGTCACACAAAAGCTGCCAATTCTTTGACATACCATGGAGATCTGAGACTGAAAATGTGCTTACAAAATATTACATGTTGACAGGGAATACATTAAGAAGTTTTTATTGACAGGAACTTGAAAAATTAAGTTAAGTTGAAAAGCTAAATTCTTAGCTAGTACTCTTCAAAGCTAGTACTTTGTACTACTACTGCCAAGATAAAGCAATATTAAAGACCCAAAATCCTTAGAAGTATTTATTTGAAAGTGATGGGCACTAATTGGCCAAAAGAGGATTCCTATAAGAAAAATAAAAAGTCACATCAAGACTCTTTGGGAATAAATGGATTTCTCAAGTTAGTATTTAAAAAAAGAAATAAACTAAGTTGATTACATCAGGTTTTTGCATCTGTGTAAGTGATGCTTTACTTATCACATGCTACTTTAGAAAAGTGAGTAATATATCTTAAAATTTATCATTTATCATTGATATTCTGGAATATTATGCAGGAGATGTTAATAAAATGTTAAAAATATAAAAATACTTTAGAATATCCTATAAAACAATAACCATTATGTTGAGAATCCAAAGTCAAGTATTAACTAAGTTATAGAGATGTACTGACTCATTTTAAACAATAAATCATGGCCCTCTTAAGGATGGACCATGGAGAGAGTGGGCAGCAAAAAAAAAGGAAAGACAAATAGTTTGTAGAGCAATTGTATTGCAAACTGCTTTAGAAATAAACCATTGCAAAAGCTTTTGGTTCCATTATTCACCAAAAGCATGTTTTGCTAAAGCCACAATATATAAACAGAATTCTTATTTACTATGATGCATACCTTTTGTATAAATATAATATATGAGTTGATGCAATATCTGTCAAAATAAAACAAAAACGAATGATCTGGTACCAAACATATAATTTTAAAACTTGGCTGCATTAAGTGTCAAGTTGGTCAATGGCATTTACTAAACATCCTCTTTGCAAACCACTGCTCCAAGAGTTATTCTGTACTTCATTCTCCAGACCTACAGGTACATTTTTCATGTTAACAAATAAAGTATTTTCAACTGAAATTTACATTTGAAAGAGGGTGTTTTGGAAGCAGTTTATAGACTTCCAAGTTTAGTCTGTTACCAAAATTTATGTGACATCTTCATCATTATGTATGGCAAAACTATAACACAGTATAATACCTTATTTATGACAGTTTGTCTTCTCAGACATTTTGATGATGAAAGTGATAGATGTCAAAAATATCTTATAAAGATTCAAGCTGTTATATCGCAGAAAAGTAAAAATTCTGACAGCAACCCTAGCTTTTTTCTCTTAAATACATCAGATAGAAGCATGAGCTACTTACTCTTGCAAAGGTTTAAGCTATTTTAGCATGCCTCTTAGAGAAGATACCATTCTAAAACATATATGTTTAATTTGTAGTTTTAAAGATTCAAGATAAGAAATTCCAAGTTCCTTTACACAATTTTATTTACAACACTAATAATCTCTGAGTTTACTATTTTAAAATTAATATTACCAAGGTATGTGGCGGTACCTGTAATACTGATAATTGAAATCATCCCACACTATTGATGTCCTCCAAATACGTATGCAGTTATGGGACAAAGAGAGGTAATCATACTGATAATTCAGAAAACAAGAAAAGAAATGAATGTATAAACTTTTGGTCTGTACCTAAGTTCTCTAAACCAGTGATTTTCATTATTAAATTAACTAAATAAAATAAACTTTAAATTTCACTTTGTAATGTATAGATAATTTAAATCATAGCTCTAAGAACATTGTGAAACAGAGATGTGTTGTCCATTTGTCATAAATCAATCTAGGTTTGTATTCATTTATAAAAGTATTTTATAGTCTTTAATACAATAATTGTGATAGGTAAAGAAAGAGGGATATATATGCATATTTATATATAAGTTTATATGTATGCAAATATGGATATGTGTAATATTTATATGCAGAGTGTAAAAATATACATATTTTCTTAGAATTCTTTCTAAATCAAGGACATCCTATAAAAAAGGACATATAACAATACTATTATTAGATTAAATCTAAAGAATACAAATTATAAAGATCAAAGAAGCTTTCTTTATTGTCCTCTACCATATAGCAGAAATTTTATGAGTAATTTATATAGGCATATTATTATTGATAATAATAATAGCTAATCTTTTTCGAATGCTCATCATGAGCCAGGCACTGGGCTATTCACTTCATAGTCACAGTCTCATTCTACCTTCACAACAACCATTTTACGATTTTCCTTCTCAATTTTGCAATCATAAAACCTGGAGTGTGGGGAGGTCACACATCTGAAAGTAGCCACACAGTGAACTGAATCCTGATTTGTCTGACTGCAATTTCCCCTAAAAACTTAGTTCAAGAACTTATTCTTTACTGCTAAGAATTTTGGTTACATTAACTAAATCTCAAAAGCCTGAATCTTTCCAAAGAGGAGAGCTCTCGAAACTTCAGCATTCAGTAGTTACAAAATGAGTACAAAATATCAGTTATTACAGAATGAGTATAAAATAATATATTTATTAAGGAACTACTCCTGACAAGATACATCTGGGGAACTCTAAGATGAGGCAAACCTCCCTCAAGTTGCTCTATATTGCTCCCATATAACTCCCGCACTATTTCTTAGTGAGACAAACCAAGTGCACATATAAATTTAGGACACAGCAGATTGGATAGATGAAGCAAAAGAGGTGCATATTGTGATGAACATTCAGAGGAAGGAGATGAGTGAAAATGAAAGAAATAAAAAACCTGAGCTGGACCTTGAAGGATCAGGTTGGTGTGAGATTGAGGATGAGCTCTTAAGACAGAATAGTATTTGATCTGTCACTTGTCTTTTGTTGTTTCTGTTGAGAGGGAAATCTATTCTTACAGTTAAGTGTGTTCTGAAAATCATGTCTTACATACGGAACAAAAACACTAGCTGAGGATCCTAGATAACAACATCCAATAAATTGACTAGGAAACAGAGAAAGGCATTTGAGTAGAAAAGGCAAGCATAATTACACTCATGCTTATAAGGAAAACTTCTTTCGGTTCTAAGCTACCTTCTTGGCAGTCAAATTCAGAACCCACTCTCTCCTCAGTTTATGGCCTTTTGGCCAATTGGCCAAAGGATCACTGCCCTAAATCCACAGCCTCAGACTAAGCTTGTGAAGTTGGCAATAAAGTGGTGTTAGATTGGACATCCCTATCCTCGAGAATTTATGGGGACTACCCTAGGACCCAGTTCGCTAACATCAAATAGATTTGTATAAGGGTTAAGTACTCAGAGGGTGGAGGATAGTTAAAAAGAGTGGCATCTACAAAGGTGTGAAAGTTGATCCAATAAGGAATATTCAGAAAATGAGGCATGCTCTAGGTTAACTGGAGCACACATTTTTTAAGGCCGAAGCTATATTTCAGAAAGTGCCTTTACATTAATTAGTAAAAAGCCATGAAAATCAAGATAATGAGCTTAATTTTTATTCTTTATTTTCTTTATAAATGCTAACATTTAATCCTTATAATAACCCTAGGAAGTGGGTTTTATTATTATTCTAATTTTACAGAAGATAAAATTGAAGCACAAAGAGGCTAAGCAACTTCTCCAAGGTCATAAACTAGGATGTGGTAGACCTAATATTCTAATCCAGTAAGTTTATTGGGACATTTTTAATCTAGAAAATAACATTATTACAATGGGGATTTAATATGAATAACCTCTGGGCCCTATGTAAGCTACAGAGAGAAGAGAGACTTGATTATCTATTATGTTAAAAAGGAAAGAAATAAATGAGAGAAAAAGATGGGTATCATAATCTCTGTCTGGGTGTTCAATATCAGAATTTGTGGTCTGCATATAATAATGAATTGTTTATATTTACAATTTAAAGATAAAATTATATAACTTAGAAATATTGCTTTATTTGAAGTTATTTAATATCACATTTGATATTTCTCTAAATAGACTGATGATCTGTTAAAATGAGGAAGATTTTTTTTAAGCTGGAAATATTAGCAAGTATATTATTTAATACAGTCGGTATAAATATTAAACTTTAAAATTAAGATAATTTTGTGTACATAAATCTAAAATATATTCCTGTATTTTATTTCTCTATGCAGAAAGTGAACTCCAAGATATCAGGGATCCCATATCTGATTGTAGTAGGTTTACAGCACCTAAAAAACATTACATGCTCAGTTTGAGGTAAATAACACAGTTGAAATCCTTAATGGAATTTAAATTTTTAGGGGGGCCAAAGGAAGAAAATTAAGTGACAGTATGTAGGGGAGATGGCAGGAGGAAGAGCTTCTTTATTATTAAAAGAACAGAAGAAAAAAGACTGTCCTTCGTTCTCCTAAATCAGCAACATTTCCTTATAGTATTGCACAGTGGTAAGTATTGCTATCCCACTGATTTAGAACTTAAATACTAAAATATTATGCCCACTACAACAGGAAGACACATTTTCATCAAGCACAGAAGTGACCTGTCTTCCTTGATCTTATTTATCATTTCAAATTCTATTGATTTTTAAACTGTTTTAACACATGAACCATTCATTTCCCATGTAACTGGAAAATGGGGGATGGGAAAATACATTTCTGTTTTATTTGTGAAAGGACTTTTGAGAGACTAAGGACAACAGCAGGGCCTACATGGTAAGGCCGAAAGGCCAGGAACCTGGATTCCAACTGGTTATGTTGTACCTCTCTCTGTCCTGACCATGAGGGAAATGACTATGCATCTTTGTTTCCCTATTGTGGTACCTATTTCACAAGTTCATTAAGAAGGTTAAATGAGATAGTGTATAAAAGGAGTTTCTAGAGGCCCTACTATGTAAAAGGCCCTTAAGAAATAGAAGAAGCCACTATTTTGGAAGCACATTGATCTTGAACATGAGATTTGAAGTTAGAGGTCAGAATTATTACCCCTTGTAAAAATTACTAAATGTTTCACTGTGGCAGTTTGGAATTTTATGTATCCCAGAAAATCATGTTCTTAAATTTAATCCATTCTTGTGCAGGTAAACTCATTGTAAGTAGGAACATTTGATGAGGTTCCTTCAGTTAAGGTGTGGTCATCTCAATCAGGATGCATCTCAATACTCTTACTGGAGTCCTTTATAAGCAGAATGACACTCAGACAGATGCAGAGAAAGCCACAGGAAGTAGGAAGCTGAAATTCAAGGGAACCTGAAAGAGAACTGGGAGGCCAGGAGAACATTCTGCCACACACATTGCTGTATGACAGAAGAGCCATGGACCAGGGATCACTAGCAGCCAACCCCAGAATGCCACAGACATTGATGATGTCTTGATTTGGACATTTCCCTGACTTCAAAACCATGAGTCATTAAATTCCCATTGTTTAAGTCATTTGTTTGCATGGTATTTGCTAAAGCAGCCTAGGAAACCTAAACATTCTTCATGGGCCATTGACAGCCCACCCAAAATATACTTTCATCCATTGTAAAATGCAGATAAATCTTCTTTGTTCCTATGTAAAACAAATTATTTAAGGAACAAATTAGATACTGTATGTGGAATATGAATGTAGTATAATAAATATCCAAATAGCAGCCATAAAATACTGTTAAAATTCAGGAGTAAGAGCAAGAAAAACATTTGACAATTAACTTTTCAATTTACTAATCAACTTTGATATCCTTTCACTTTCAGAGACCATTTTATTACCCTGTTTTTAAACAGAATTACACAACTACTACATGACCTTTAAGATTCTTTCCAGATCTTAAAGTTTATAATTTTTGATGTCCTCTTGTAAAAATCACTTATCCAAATTCTAAATCAGAATTCAGGAAAGTAAAGGCATTGGCTTTATCCAGTTAAGGTAACTCTCCTCATTAATAAACTCTTCCTCTTACCTCACAAGCTTTAAGTCCTCTCTCACTTCCCACTTCATCCTGTACTTCATAATTAGTCCCTTGTAGCATCCTGTCTCCATTTTTTTCTAGTACTTTCCCTTTTGCCTAGAAGCTCTCTTTTACTTTTTATCTTGACCCTTCCTATCCTGTTTGGAAATGGCCTGTTTGCATGTGTTTTCTTTTTGGTACATACGTCACTGGACAGAGGAGACTTTGTTGATCTCTGTACTTTCCATCAAAGTGCACAGGGCTTGACTCATATGAGGTATTGAATAAATGTTGAAAAGAACAAATAAAGCCAGGACACTCTTTGAAACTTCCTACAAATCTCTGGAATGCCTAAGACAGGCATATGGGTCAAATGTTTAAATAGTTACAGCTGCTTTGCCAGAGAGTCTGAGAGCCCTCCATGACATTAGGCGAAAAGTGGCATTAAGTGACTTATTGGGGAATCCAGCACTCAAGAGCACACTGCTCTACAGTTATGAGGTAGTTTCCACTCACACAACAAAAAACCTAACCCTAAAGCATCCACAGACCTCCAGAGTTGTCTTTGTGCCAGGCAATTAAGCTTAGGTATGGTGATTCAACATGCCCGAATCCCTTAAGATTTCTAAATAACCGTATTTCCATTCTTGATAGAGTTGTTTTATATTCAGGTCCATTTCCAGTCATACTCCACAAAACAAATTCCCATTTTCTCAGTACAAATACCAATATATAAAGGCTGAAGAGAGACAAAATAAAGTCTCCTCTTGTGAGCTGGCCTAATCCAGTCCAAGTTTAATAAACTATCTCAAGGAGACAAATGTGATTCATTGCTTCCTATATGGCTTGCCAGTCACTGGCAGATTTTTAGAACCCTGAGATGGAATGACAAATTGCATTTTCCAAGCATGGAGATTCACACACATGCACAACATACAAAGACTCATCTTTTCTCAAACATATATCTCTTTCCACTTTTATTTAAAAGTGACATTGGCAATCTTCCAATGAGACACAGGCTCTATTTTCCCTTCCCCTTAAACCTAGGTGGACCTTTGGAATTGCCTTGACCTAAAGAATGTGAAGAAAGTAGTGCAGCATGACTTCTGAGGCTAGGTTATAAAAGGAAAACCAAGTTCAGCTTGGCTCTTCCTCCACCTTGAGATGCTTGCTCTTGGACACCAGCCACCATATTGCAAGGAAGCCCAAGATATGTGGAGAAGCCCCACGTGGATGTACCAAACAGCCACAGCAAGTCCTTCTCACCAGACCTGTATATTTATATAAGACTACAGATAATTACAACACTCAATCTTCACGTCTGCCAGCTGAGCCCCACGAGAAAATCATGAGAAAGAATAGGTGATTATTGCTGTTTTAAGTGACCAAATTGTGGAATGAGTTACTATATAGAAATAAACAACCAATATAGTTTAGGAAGGCTTTCTAGTCTTTGGAATATCAGTTTACACTTAGCCTTAAGGCAGTATGAGATCCCCCATACTCTCAGAGCAATTTGTTTATTGGCAGATAACCTGCAAATAACCACTCTGAACTTCACATGCTTATTACAAATATCACCAGTATGAAAGAAACAAGAAAAATATTCAGAAGTTGCTATTCCAAATTTCTTAAGTCTTTGATAACAGCCTCCAGATGGCTGCCTTGTTTTAAAAGGCCTCTACAGTATTTCCCTGTTTTCAAATTTTTTCTCCAACAGAGTTTGAAGAACACAATTGTTTCGTTGTTGTTATTGTTATACTGATTTTTTTAAAAATATGTCTATTTTTGTTTTTAATGAAATGAGAATTCTTTTAGGGAGGAAATGCAGCCATGTTAATCTCAGGCTCCAGTTTCCCCTATTGCCTCACAATGAAGACTTCCCAATTTTACTGAATTTAAGTTCTGCTGTATAAGTCCTTGGCTCCATTCAAATTATTTGACTCAAAAAAAAAACACATATTTCTGAAATCTATTTTTGTCATACACTTTTCACTCTTAGAATTCCCTCCTTCGCCCTTCAAATGCCCATCTTAAACCGCTTAATGCCCAATCACCCACCAACACACATAACTACAGATATTCCACAAAGCCTCCCTGGAATATTCTAGTGTGGTGATCTCCTCTCCAATCTGCTAAATAACATACTCTTGAAGCCACCACAATTCCATTTCCTCTCTGGATTATCATTTATCTCTTCATATGTGCTTCAGTTTCACCATCTATAAAATGGGGATGATAATTGCACCTAACTCCTAAGGCTACAGTGAGGATTAAATGAAATGATAATCACTTAATAGGTCAATGTATACCTGTGGTTATTATTATATGTACATCTTATCTTCTCAAGCTCTTTCTGAGCAAGTTTTTGCCTGACTCTACCTTTGTGCCCAATCAATTACCTAATGCTCACCATAGGTGATTATCTGCAGATAAAGGAGGTCAGAACATTAAACCTGTAAATTATTTAAGAGATTTAAATAGAAAGATACTCAAATTCACAAAATTTGTTAATTTTGACAAAACACATGCAAATTCAGAAAGCTAATTAAAGTGAAATAATGAACAAAAAACCCCACAATTTTAGAGTCTACTACTCCATCTGCCAGGATAGAAATTCAATGAGCAAAGTCTCTCTCTTGAAACACTGCAGCCCTTTCCCTCAACTCAAAAAGTGCAAGGTAAAACACAAAATACGCTTTGGTAATCTTGCTGGACCCAAAAGGACAGAGGTCAACAGATGGTTTTGACAAGCATTTCAAGCATGGGATTTATTTTTGAGTAATGAGAGTCAGAAGCCTCTGTTGTCTAGATCAGTAATCTGCAGGTGATCAAAAATGACATGAAACAAAAGGTTTATGAAAATAGGTGTTACTTTGTAGAAAAAAATAAATCTCCATTTGAATAGTTATAATCTGTATTGTTAAAAGGCAAAGGCTATAGAAGAATTTTTAAAACATGCATTAGGGTTGTAGAAAGAACTTCATCAGTATTCTAAGACTCTATGAAAGGGGTGATTTATCTTAAAAACACATGATATACAATTTATTACAAGGAAATTTACAAGATAAATGGCAAGATGTTTTCAAATTTAATGTTTTTTATTCCCTTTCAGTTACAGCCATACCGAGTGGTAAAATAATATGCCATCCCAAAGATAAAAATTCTCTCATGAGACAACTATTTTAAAAGTTTCATATAAAATATATTCAGAGGTAGGAGATTAATCCAAATTGGAAAAACGCTCTCTAGAGAATGATTTTCATATTGTAGTATGTATCACAGTGAAAAACTAAATGCCCCCATTAGAAATATGGTTAATTAAATTATGGGTCTTTTACTCAATGTAATATTAAATGACATTAAATTGTTTACAAAGAATTTATAACTCAGAAAATGCTTAAGGTATGATGTCTAGAGAGAAAACAAGGTAACAAAATTACCTACATAACAGAACCACAGTCAAGCAAATTGATGCAATCCACAATAAGTACGGTGAAAAATAAAAGTTTCTTTGTTTCATGGTTTATACGTGACTTTGTTTTTTCACATTTTCTGTTATTTTTCAAATATTTTATTAAAAAGTATGTCTTTTATAAGAAATATATATTTTTTTAAATTCATTTCTTCTTTTCCTTTTATTCTTTCTTCCCCCTTTCTTTTCATCCCCTTTCTCATCTTCATTCACACAAAAATTAGCATACCAATGAAAAGTTTGGCCTCTGGATGACAAGAGACCTGGTTTTAAATCACACCTCTAATAGTGTAAATTCAAGTGAGTTAGTAACCATGGGTTTTTAACTTCTGTAAAATTAGTATAATGATAGCACCCCCACCTCTGATTTCTGGGAAGATTAAATAAGGCTTTGAACCGGCAGGATAGCCATCACTTGGTAAATGAGAACTTCTACTTGGTACTCTCTTCCCTGTCACTCCTCCCTCTCTCTGCCCTTCTTTACCTCTACAAAAGCAGGAGGCACATCAAATATTACCTAACAAAGACAAACAATTTTTTTGGTCTTTGATATTGCACTGACTTGTGTAAAAAGATTTGCCGAATGTTCCAGGAAACAGTGGTCATGAAATGGTGCTTCCAGAAAATATCAGGAAGATGTCAGTGTTTCATAAAAGAAGCAAGCCACAGAACTCGAAGTTATTTTGAAGAAAAAAACAACTAGTACTATTTCTTTGCTCCTATTTTCTTTCCTCAAAACTGAATTGATGTGCCATTCAAGTTATTGTCAGTGGAGAGGATGGATGGGCGAAGGTTATCCCCCAGACTACAATAAAATAGTCTCTTTGTAGCTTCTACATTTTTCAGAGTTTACAGCCTTTGCTAGCTGAGATTTCATACGCTAGTGACATCTCAATGTGAACACTGAAAGGCTTTAAACAAGGAGATTTGAGATAAAACTACAAAAACCTTAAGACTTAGATTTCTTTGTTAAAATTTCAAAGCATATCCTGAGAACACATATTGCTATTGTCTGTACACATGGCTGTATATAGTTGTGTATGAATCATATCAGTGTGAACTCACAAAAATATGCAATTATTCACCCACTTTGAAACATTTCCTGTAATTCACCCATCCTAAAAAGAAAAAAAATAAAATAAAAAGTATCTGTCAATACAAGAAAACCAAATCTTTTAAAAATGGTTTTGTATTTAGGTTACTGTAAAGTAAGAAGAAAATGGACAGTGATTTTTTTCTGATACACTCCTTTACTAAGTGAAGAACACATTACCATGGGATACAATTAACACATAAAAGGTGTGTAATTTGTATATGAGCATTTACACCCTTCATTCTTGTTTTATGCATACTTACTATCATTCATGCATTGGCTGAGGTGTGCCTAATATTAACATGCATAGTTGTTTCTTACTTTTTTATCTTCTAAAATAAGTAAAGATAGAGGGAAAAAGAAAGAAAAAAAAAATGCTTAATAGATGAAATTATCACCTGGTGAAGAACTACATAGGCCAAATTACCACATTAAAGTCTAGGAGATGGAGGAGCCTTTACTTCGGAAAATTCAAGTAGTAGTATATAAGGGATATCCATGTTACCTTGTAATGTGGAGTAATAAAATTTTTCACTTAAGAAACATGAAAGAAAATCATAACATACCCATTTATCCTAAGTTCAACCAATCATTGTTTTTCTAAGTAAAGGTGTATTTTGAAACAGAATCCTTACAAGAAATCTGAAGCAAAGTAAAATGAACACTGTACAATGATTTTGCATTTATGGAAATAAAAATGAAAAGGACTATATCAGCCAGTAAAGTATAGCAGATGAGAACCCCAAGATCTATGAGGTGGAAAATGTGAAAAACAGAGCAGTTTGTTAACAATATATGAAACATTCTAATATTATTACAAATTCTCTTTGGTTTCACCCCACTGGTAAGATTTCTAGGGCCTTGTAGACAGAATATTATCCATGCTGCATAGCATTTCTTTACTCTCACCAAAGCTGATGATCCTCACCAAAACTGATGACTCTCACCACATGATCCAATCCTATCCTTTCAGCCTTGGACTCATATGGGTGAATACATAATTCACAGTGGATGTATTTTCTCTTTATTTATTTATTTTAGCAGAAACAACACCCCAGTACATTTTTATAAAGACTTATTTTTATTTATTTATTGCGCCCCCCCTTGCTGCTTGTGCTCGCTGTCTGCCTTCTGTGTCCATTCACGGCGCATTTCCTCTGTGTCTGCTTGTCTCCCTTTGTTGCTTCATCTTGCTGCGCCAGCTCTCCACGGGTGTGGGTTGTCAGCTCTCTGCGGGCGCAGGAGCAAACCATCAGCTCTCCGCTGGCGTGGGCCAGCTTGCCCTCACCAGGAGGCCTCGCATATGGAGACAGGAGCCCCGACCACTTGAGCCACATCAGCTTCCCTATCTTCTCTTTATTTAAGTGAAGCATTGTGTCACAAATGTAATCATCTCATTTCCCCCCCTTAATTTCTAAATGAAAATAGAAAAGTACATAATTTTAAGTTTCAAACATCCACAATCAGATTGTCTACATACAACTACTTCCATTGTTACTTGTTAAAAGCACAAATGCTTAAATATTAAGAAAGAATTTGACCTTCATGATATAAATCTTAAGAGGATGGCAGAGCAATAAAACACAGTAAATGAAAGAATTAAACATGAAGAATAAACCAAGAAACCCCCTTGGGGAAACATCAGGGAATATGTTAATGCCATTAAATCTGACAGTGCACTATGCAATGTTATCCTGAAGAGGTAGAATTTACCTGGGATAAATTCTCCAGAATAAGGTTAAGAACAGGAATTGTAAAAAGTGAATTCTTGTTAGCCAGTATTTTTCAAGTTACTGATAATTTTCCGATTTTTCCAGGCAAAAATCCAAGACCAAAATAGTAGAATGATGAAGGAATTGTAGCTCAATTTAGTATAATAACTGACAAAGTGCAATGTATATGAGTGGGCTTTTCCTTACTGCCAGAATTTTTTATAAACAAAAATACTGAGCCTTTGTCCTTGGAGGAGCCAATTTAGGCAATATTAGCAGCACATATTTTCTTCTTTTTGATTTATTTTTCTCATCTCTATTAAGACATTTTATTGTAGTTTACCATGTATACATAAAAGTGTACAGAGCATTTTAATTTTTTTATAAAGTGAGCACAACCAAATAACTAGCAGGCAGTTCAAGAAATAGAATCTGAGCAATCTAGAAGCCTCTCCTTTAATCTGTCTCAATTACTATCTCCCCAGAAAGGTAACCATGGCTTTTAATTCTAATACCATTGATTTCTTTGGTCTGTTTTGAATTTTATATAAATGGAATAATGTTTTCTGTCTGGCTTATTTTGCTCAACATAGTAAGTGAAATATTATTTATTCACAAGATTAATCCACATTGTTGCATATAGTTTATTTTCTTTGCTGTAGAGTATTCCATCATATGAATATAAAGCAAGTTAGACAGGGAATCAATAGATGGATCTGGAACCTGGCAAGAAGTCCACATGGACATCAGTACCCCCAATTTGGCTGCTGGAAGACCCTCATGTGATTCTCCCATTCGGAATGAGATTTTCTCTGGAAGCCAGGAGAAGCCTTGGAAACTCTCCAGTGGCCTTATCACTGGGCCCTCCTGAGGGACTGATGGGTGGGTTAATCAATCAAAACAGCTAACAGCTGGACCTCCTCCCATGCCATTAGCAAAGGGGCAGAATAATTAATGGTTTAAAAAGCAAGCGCAAAGGCCTTTTGCTCTCTCTTGCCTTTGGACCCCTGCTTTTGCCCTCTGTGCCCTGCTCTCGCCGTGTCTCCCTACATGGATCAACATGCAAGTAAAATCTGGGCATTTATAATCTATAATGGGAAACTGTAGTCTGTAAATTGTCCCTCTTTATCAATGTTCAGCCCCTTCCTCTCTACCTGGGACCCATTTTCTCTTCCCTCCCTACCTTAATAAATTACTAGCCTAATCAACGTGGCATGCTCTTGAAATTCATTTTTTTGGAGCATAGTCAAGCACCTGAACAAAATCTGGTTACATATTTGGTGCTGCTATCCAGGAGGTTATTGGTGAGTGAAACTATAGCCTACAGCCTGTTTAATGCTTCCTTTTGGTTACCCATTTTAAACGGGTCCGCCTATGAGACCCCACAGGACATAATCCCGGGACGAATGTTGTCAGAGCATGAGAACTCTCTGTGTCCGTGCCACGTGCTCAGGCTTGTTAGGCCAGGAGGTCAGGAGCACAGGGCAAGAGCCCAAAGCAGGGCCCTGCCAAGACAGAGATTCCCTAGCCAGCGTGCTGGGGCACTACGAAGCTGCTTTTTCAAGCCCTTTTAGCAGCCAGTGGCTTTGCCCTGGGGCCTGGCTGCCTTTGCCATCTCCCGCCCTCTCCCCTTGGCTGCAATGACAACAAGGACTCATGAGTCCACACCTTTGCAGGCCCTCCTATGACCACACCCAGCACACCCAGGTACCTGGTCAGAGACAGGGTAGGAAAGCAGGGGTGGGCAGAGCCAAAGATGGATGCTGTGGGAGTTCCCATCCCCAGGGGGTCATGGGCCAGGGCTCCTCTCATAATTAACTTTTACCCACCTTTTATCTTCCCACTTCTTACTACTGAATTTCTCATTACAGGTTTGTGTTAAAATGCTTTGGAATGTCTTAAAAACTGTAAAACTGAAAATGCCTTTGCTAGCAAGGAAGTTATTGCCTCAGGGCCCCAAGGCCTGTTAGCAAGAACAATTGATCTCTAATCACTTCATGGCCTTTTGATGGCTGGTCTAACTGGGAAACTCCTAGACAGTAAAGTCATAAAACTTGGACTGCTTTTAAGGCCTTTGTAAGAATAGGAAGAAGAAGCTTTTTGGCCATTCTCCAAGAAGGAGTAATATTCAGCTTGGCAGCTTTAGTCCTAAATCTATTCGACCCCAAAATCTATTCGGTCTGTCTCCCAAGTACAGAACAGCCCCCGAAATACCTGGAGGCAGGGTCTCTGTGATTCCTGGGGTGGTGGGAACCAGAGAAGTAACTGAATGTCCCTCAAGACTTGAAGACGTGGGCACTTCGATTCAACCAAACTTCCCCTGAGACTTAGCACAGGAGCTTTAGTTCGGGTAACAGTGCAGTCAGTCTCAGACCCTGGAACGTCAGGGGAGCCCAGAACCAGAGCAGTAAACTCTGAACAGCCCCCAAGAAATTCCTTGGGCCTTTCCATTTAGAAGGCAGCCAAACGTCCGAGACATCACTCAGGCACTTCGATTTGGGTAACTGCTCCCAACATCTCCCACCGATTTGGCTTGGTAGCTTTGGGCTGAACTTCAGGGTTTCAGACATCCCCCAAGACCTACGTCAGCCACAGGGACTCCTGTTGGCAAGGCTCTGGATTAAATTCTCAGGACGCTGAGACCAGAGTATCAGCTCCAAATTATTTGGAGTCGTGATCGTTTTAGTCAGTCTTGACTCTGGGACTCCAGATCAGTCTACTGAAAAGTGCTTCTTCATTCTTCCTAGAATAATGGGCATGGTCTCTAGCCCACCAGTAAACTCCCCATTGGGGTGTCTTCTTAAGAATCAGGAAAATCTGCCTACTGCTGGTCTATGTGGCCACAGTATAGCCGAGAGCAGCCTCTGGTATATGATCCTGAATTCTAGTTAAACTACTGTAAAAGAGGACAGATAGATCTGAGGGCCAGAAAACTCATGTTATGTCTCCTTAAAGAAATGTGGAAATATACTTCAAGCTTCCATTAGTTTAAACTCAGTTGTGCCTATAAAAGGTGTGAATAGAGATCAAGATCCAGAACAGTTACTAAACTTCTCCTGGAAAATAAAAAACCTCATGTGCCATCAATTAAGATCAAAAAGTTCCTAGAAATGCTAAGGGTATAAAATTCTCTCTTCTGTTTTAATCTGTGCTTAACTTTGTGTTCAACTTTGAAATCTGTGTTTAACTTTGTCAGTTTGCTTGTGCCTAGGAAGTCAGATTTGGGATTCACCTATTACAAATTGGATAACGGTGAAAGGTAATCTAAAAACGAGTTTTTAAATGTCAATACTGTCTTGCCAGTGATTTAATGTATAAATCACAAGTGGAATTGGTTCAACTGCTAGAAAACCAGATAAACTTAGCAAAGTTGTTACTAATAAAATTCTTATGGCTTAGGTAATAAAGGTACACAATATGCCTTAAAGTAAAACTTACTAGAAACTGTAACTAAAAGTTAAGACCATTTATAGATAGCTTTATATTATAAAACAGCAGAAGGATAATAACTGAAATTATAACTGGGTGGATTTAGCCTAAACCTACTATTGTAAGTGTAAATCTTAAATTGAACATAACTTTGTTTATGGCCACTTCAAGCCTAACCTCACCCCTTGCCTTTGCTTATGGTTATTTCATAACAGCTTCTGCCCCTATGGCTCAGGGGAAAGCAAACTTGGGACGTCCTTGTCTCCTGTCCTATTGGAATTAGTGACCCTGCTTTCTCTTGTGGCTCCAAATGCGGACTAAATTGCTGCCTGGTGGAATTCTCGGTCCTTGGCGTTGAATGTCCACTCTTGCAGTCCAGCAGCCGCCGGAGTCTTGTTATCTCTGAGGACTGGGAAATAAGGGAGGCCTCCTGCCTTGACTGTTGGGGGTTGCTAAAAGCAGCAATTCATGAGAGAAACCAATTTCCCTGAGGTTTTGATAGCTTCAGTGAGTATACATAGAATTAGTCTTGTTCATCCAAGGTCTGCTAAAGTCAAACTGAAAAATAAACAAAGTTCTGAAGCAAAGGAAAATTGTATTAAAGCATTGGAGACATTTTGGTTATAAGCCAATAATTGAGAAAAGAAATGCTTGTGCAAACTGCATGATCAGTGTGCAAATTAGTGTAATTAAAAAGACCCTTCAAAGAAATCTTTTAAATGTTATCTTACAGTTAAACTTATTTTGTAAGAGAACAAAAATTTTAACAGTGAGTCCTGTGTTTCTGTGTCACACTCTATTCGTATCTCCCTATTTGTTCATTATATAACTTCTTACATCGGGATGATAATATCAAATTAACAAATGAAAATTCTTAGTCGAGCTCTATTCAAATTGAAAAATCAAATAAGGGGTAATACATGTGAATAAGTATTCCTGGAGCCCAAATTAGGCTGAGCAGGATGGAAAGGTAATATAGAAATCTAAATATAGAAACTTGGAAACAGAAAAAGTTTTTCCTAAGCTCTTTAACCTGCTCTATGCCCAAGCCCTTCTCTTTGCAAGAGCTGTGGGGGAAAGACGAGGTGTGACAGACTGAAACTATCTTCTAAGCTGGGGAATTAAACATCATAGTTTGTCCTGTAATTCCTCAATTTATACCTTTTAACAGCTTTAAAATAAGGGTGATTAGTAATCTTATTATCAAATATCAACAAGTAAAGAAAAAGTCCCTGAAAGCTATGGAAAGATCTTTAAAAATAGGTTTCCAGAACCTAGCAGTTATTATGCTTTTTAAGATTATTTACAGGGAAGCGGCTGTGGCTCAATCAGTAGGGCTCCCGTTTACCATATGGGAGGCCCCGGGTTCGGTTCCCAGGGCCTCCTGGCGAAGGCAAGCCCGCCTGCGCGGCGTGGTTGGCTGACCCAGCGAGCACAAGCAGCAAGGGGGGGAATAAATGAATAAATAAATAAAATCTTTAAAAAATAAAAATAAAAAAAAAAAAGATTATTTACAGTTTATAATTTTATTAAATTATTTTAGCCTCCTGTAAAAGAAGGAAAAAGAACATTCCTTGCATAAACTATAACAGTTTCAATTTTGTTTAGCTTGGATGTTATCTCCCTAGGTTTATGAAATAATAAATGTATAATTTTTTTAAAATCTTTAAGGTGATGATAAAGCTCATATATAACGAAATTAAGTTAAAGAAATGTAGATCTGCCTTCTTTTAAATTGATAAAGTAAATTCCATTGGTGGTTTATTGTAATGTAAGGTAAATTAACCAGTCTATGTGGTTGTGGTCAATTATAAAGAGTTTGTAAAAGCACCTTCTTAACTGAAGCATTTAAATGGCTAATTCCAGGAAGCCATTACTAATTAGGACTCTAAATTGATATTAATGGCAAAAAGTAACTTCATAACAGTGAAACCTGTCAGAAGCCACCTCAGTCTGCATATTCAAGTGGTGGTAATGAAAGATAATCTTGATTGCATTGGGAATCTTCAGTTTTCATTTTAAAAAATGGAAAAAGTAGTTTTTCCTGAACTGCTAGAGTAAAATACCTGCTAATCAACATCTTCATGGTAATAGTGTAGAAGTTAGAAGCAAAGTATTAAAAAGTTAAGTTCATTTGATATGTTGCATTGGAAGTGTTTAAAAAGGGTATAAAAATCAGAGATAGATTTCAGCATTGTCAAACTCTCTTACGCATTGAAACCAGGCCTTAAATACACTGCAGGTTGCCTCTCCATTTGAGTAATTGGCTAGGTTGGTCATAGACCCCTAAAACAATAAAGGTACCTTCTACATCTCTGGTTGTGTCCTGAAGTGGATGGAGACTGCGTTGCCATTTCAGACAGCTGCTGCTGCCAATGATGGCTCGATACAGTCAGATATACAATGGACACTGCCTCCACTGGCTGTTTCATAGTGCCAAAGGGTGCCATGCACCAGGCCGGTGAAATTCTGGAGCTTACCTTCCCAGCTTCTCTCTAGGGTCAATGGTGCCGCAGCATGCTGGCTGTGTGAACAGCATGGAGCAACGTTTACGAGAGTGATGTCAGTAGAACTTAAACACAATTGGCATTATGGCCCATGAAGAGATAATATGTAAGGTATTGCAAACCTGGAACTTAAATCTATTAATTGCAGCTCAAAGAAAAATTTACGCATTGAGTAGTGCATTAATTAATATTAAGTACTGTACCTATATCTCTCCTACTCTTGATATATGCCTGATGATTATGGTCGTATCTTTTCTATTCTAGATTATATGCAGAAAAATATTAATCATGTTAAAAGTCCTGGTAAATGTTATTTTATAAATAGTTAATGAACGTGCCTGTAAGATAAAGGAATAGCCACCTTGCCTAAGAGCAGTTGAGGCAACAGCCCTTTTAATTTAAAAAGCCACCAAATTAACTTGGGGATGACCTCGAAGTCTTCACCCCACACCAGGTGGAAGACATGCTTAGCCCAGGTCTCCCTCCTAGTCCTTATTCCAGAACCTGTCCCACTCATACCCTGGGGAGGACTGGTAAACCCACATGCCATCTTGCCAAGGCTAAACATTTCCCACTAGAGGGAAACAGAAAACGAGGTGGCTAGGACCCACGTCAGCTTAGCCCCTTTAAGATGGTCCATGGACAACCTTTCCTCACCCAGGACCTGGAAATCAGGTTCTGATCAGAACTTGGCAAAAAACAAACAAACAAACAAAAAACAAGCCTCACTCTCAATTATAGCTAAAACGAAAGGGACTTTATTGGTAATTCTGATCACTCCCACAGCTATTAAAGTTAAAGGAATTTCCAGCTTGGTGGACTTATCCCGAATGAAGCCAGCTGCCATCTCACCAGAAGCATCTGATGAGATATACGAATGCCAGTCATTGGATGGCCTGAAATACCTCTTCAAGAGATAAAGCTAAGTAGTGTCTGGATCAAAGCCAGTTGTTCCCTCTAACTCTAGCCCAGATGCCTATTGCTAGGGGGAGGGCAAACCAGATACCCCATAAGAAATCTTGTCTGTTTTAATCTCCTGTAGCTTAACTAAAAGGGCAAAGCCTCTTCTCATTCCTCTCCTCTACCATAGAAACTGGGATTGGGAATTTATACCTAACTCCATTGTCTATTGCAATCTCTCCCTAGTGTTAAACTGAAGGAAGAATACTGTTTCCCACCAACTTTGGGAAAAAGCAGCCTTTATAGGCACCTAGCCTTTTCTACTTTTGTGGTCCAGTATCCTCTCAGTGGGACCATATATTCTCAAAATTCTAATCAAGTTTATTTCTTCCAGAATCAACATCTTGTTAGCCATATGGGGACTTCATCCAGCTTTTCCCAGAATGCCAGATCTGTCTTCCTTTAACCGAGATAGAACAGCCAGCAGGAAGTAATTACAGAAGAATGACCATCTCCCTTCAGAATAAAGGGGTAATAAATTACTCCTTTAAGAATAAAGGTGTAAACTCTGAGGGGGGAACGAAGCAGGCTAGACAGGGAATCAATAGATGGATCTGGAACCTGGCAAGAAGTCTACATGGACATCGGTACCCCCAAGATGGCTGCTAGAAGACCCTCACGTGATTCTCCCATTTAGAATGAGATTTTCTCTGGAAGCCAGGAGAAGCCCTGGAAATTCTCCAGTGGCTTTATCGTTGGGCCCTCCTGGGGGATTGATGGGTGGTTTAATCAATCAAAACAGCAAACAGCTGGAACTCCTCCCATGCCAGTAGCAAGGGGGTGGAATAATTCATGATTTAAAAAAGCAAGTACAAAGGCTGAATCTCTCTCTTGCCTTTTGACCCCTCTTCTTGCTTTCTGTGCACTGCTCTCACTGTGTCCCCCTGCATGGATGAACACACAAGTAAAACCTGGGCATTTATAACCTATAATGGGAAACTGTAGTCTATAAATTGGTCCTCTTCATCACTCTTCAACCCCTTCCTCTCTACCTGGGACCCATGATCTGTTATTTTCTCCCATTTCTCTTCCCTCCCTACCTTAATAAATTACTGGCCTAATAAATATGGCGTGCTCTTGAAATTCATTTTTTGCAGCATAGTCAAGTATCTAGACAAAATCCAGTTACAAATATATTTATCCATTCTATTGATGTATAATTTGCTTACTTCCAATTTCAGGCTATTTTGAATAATTTTACTATAAACATTCTTTTTCATGCCTTTGGCAAATATATAAGCAAGCTCCTTTGGTAAATAACTAGAAGTAGAATTGCTGGGTTTTCACGCAATTATATTCTACTCTACATTAGTACATCTTAAGAAACAGATTCCAAAGTAGTCATATCAATTTGCATTTCCACCAACAGTGTATG
Organism: Tolypeutes matacus; assembly: GCA_026826555.1. Lineage (NCBI taxonomy): Eukaryota > Metazoa > Chordata > Mammalia > Cingulata > Chlamyphoridae > Tolypeutes > Tolypeutes matacus. The sequence continues at coordinate 14,631,057 of JAKSZT010046586.1, forward strand.
AGAATTCTAGTTGTTCCACAGACTCACCAAAACTCATTTTTTTCATTTTTACCATTCTGATGAGTATTTAGAAATAGGCTAAAGTGTTTTAAATTTGCATTTTCCTTTAACAAATAAAATCGGGTAGGTTTTCATATGCTTGTTGGTCACTTAGATAGCCACTTTTTGTGTGTGAAATGACTGTTCATGTCTTCTGTTCATTTTTTGTATAAGGTTGTCTGGATTTTCGTTTCGTTTTAATTTGTTGGAATCATTTATATATTCTGAAAACAAGTCCTTTCTCAAATATATATATTACAAGTATCTTCTTCATTTCTGTATCTTGGTTTTTTGCTGTTTTTATATCTTTCGGTGAATAGTAGTTTATTCTAAATTAGTACAATTTATTGATTTATTTCAGTTACAGTTAAAGCTTTCTGTGTCTTATTTAAAAATATCTTTGCCTACAACAAGGTCTTGATGCCATTCTCCTATTTTTTTTCTCTAAAAGCTTTAATAGTTTTAACTTGTACTTTCAGAAGTACAACCATTCTGTAATTATTTTTCAATGATATTAACAAAGGTTCAAAGTTTATCTGTATTGTTACGGTCCTATTTATTGAAAACACTATCTTATCTCTACAGCTGCAGCCATTTTGCTGACTAACTTCAACTATATTGCACAAACACAATATATCCAGTATTGTAGCTACTGGTGCTGCTTTTTAAAAGTGCTTTGGGAACAAGGTTATAATCTACAAAGTAACAAATCAAGTTTATATTGCCACTACATTCTTACTGATTTCTTAGAAAAAAGGGAATTAGTGGTCTTATGTTCATACCACCTAACACAGGTGCTCAATAAATGTTTCTTGAATGAAGTGGTTTTCACAATTTTTCTAACCAATAGTATGGGATACTTTTTTTAAAAGAAAAATGAATAGTAAAAGGTCAGTATTCTATATGTATACCCAAATTAAAATAATTATAATTACCAAAATATTTTGAGTTGAAAACATAACATTTAGTAACTTCATGAAAGAATGAATTAGAATTCAAAAATCTGAGAATTGATAAAACTCCAGTTTCTTTTGCCAGAACAACAACAACAACATCAAGACTTAAGACTGCTCCCATTTAAGAAATTACTGCTTTGGGAATCCAAGGATTCTGATTTGAAAGCATTCATTTTGCCTAGGCTTATGCTTTATATTTTTACTTTCTTCTTTATATCTTAGTATATTAGGTAAGCTTTAACAATGGGACTATATTATTTTTATACTGAGAAAAAAATTGTTATTTTCAAAAGGTCAATTTTATCTCAAAACCACTAGTTTCCATTGAGATGTATTCCTATACAACTTGTCAGAAAGGAGACAGAGTGATTGAACACTCAGTAGGAGAAAAAGCCAGGACTTCTAATCTATCTGTTGTGACTTATAAAGTTAGAATTAGAAAAGTAGAATAAAAAACAAGGCAAACAAAAAACTCTAAAATCCATCACTTCCAAAATTTCTCTTAATGTAACATGAACATAGCCACTTACCTAGAAGAATAACCATATTTTATTAGCAAATATAAGCACCATTGAGTAGATACAATGATGAAAAGAATCATATGTTAGATTCTGCTATAAAAATTGCTAGGACCTTACCAGCTTTGGAGATTTTTAAGGATGGACTAAATCTCAAATTTTGAACATTTCAAGTTCACCTAAATCCAATTCTGTGTCCTGTTTCGTCTACGCTCTAGAGTACTAAACAACCATCCTGAAAATCTAAGCAGTCCTATTTGAATTTTTCACTCTAATACTTAGTAAATTTTGTTTATGGTTACTTGAAAAAGACAGAAAAGGATCCACACACTTTGACATATAGCTTAAGCATACATTTTGATGCATATTTATTAGTTTCACAGAATTCATAAACTGGTAGAAATAGGAGGAAATGACTGTAGATTCCACTTATTTGTATGCCTCTAGATGAAATAATATAAGAATGAAAGCAAATTAAATGAAAATGATATTATCTAAATTATACATAAAGGAAAGGAACCCTAAAGTTTTATTTTAAAAAACAGGATTTGGGGTTTTATTACCATTATTGCCTATAAGTTTAACATGAATAAAATGTTTTAAAAATCAAGTAGCCCCTTTTTCTCTTAAGTCCTGCATTGCATCTCTAAGCTTTGTTGATTCTAGCTTAAAAATGCCAAAAGATGGAAGCAACCCAAGTGTCCATCAACTGATCAATGGATAAACAAAATGTGGTCTATACATACAATGGACTATAATTCAGCTGTAAGAAGGAATGGAGTCCTAATGCACGTGATAACATGGATGAACCTTGAGGACATTACGTTGAGTGAAATAAGCCTGTAAGGACAAATAGTGTAAGATCTCACTAATATGAGCTAATTATAATAAACAAACTCATAAAGTTAGAATCTAGAATATGTTACCAGGAGATAGAAAGAGGGCAAAGAATGGGGAACTGATGCTTCATTTTTCAGAATTTCTAATTAGGCTGATTATAAAGGTTTGGAAATAGATAGAGGTAACAGCAGCACATTAATGTACATATACTTATCAGCACTGAATTCTGTATGAATGTGGTTGAAAGAGGAAGTTTAGGGCCATGTATGTCACTAGAAGGAAAGCTAGAGGATAAAACATGCGACTATATAACACAATGAACCCTGTTATGGATGATGACTGTGGTTAATAGCACAAGTATAAGAATGTTTTCTCATGAATTATAACAAATGTTTGTTACTATTACAAGGTGTTAATAATAGGGTGGTATATGGGAAAAAATACACCTAAAGCAAACTATAGACTATAGTTAACAGTAATGTTTTAATATTCTTTCATCAGTTGTAAAAAGGTACCACACCAATGCTAACAGTCAACAACAGGGGGGCATAAGGGACACGGGGCTTCTCTTTTTGGAGTAATAAAAATATTCTAAGATTGAATGTGGGGATGAATGCACAACTCTGATTATACTGAGATCCACTAATTGTACAATTTACATGGGTTGTATGGAGTGTGAATATATCTCAATAAAACTACTTAAAATGATATATAGTTAAATTGAGAATAATCATTTTGAAAAGGAGGAAAGTCAGTGCTATAAAATAACTGTTATAACAGTTGTATTTACTAACTATTAATATATGGCTTATTTTTGTAGGAAAAGGAATACATATATCATTTGGCTTTACCTCTGGAAGAATGAAAGGCAAGACACTTAACTTGGCACTCTATTTCATTGAAATTAGAAATTCAGGAACCTTAAAGAAGGACCAAAGGAAAAATATTAGGAACCAACAAACTTAAATTACAGTCTTTACTGTGGAGATTACCTCAAAATTATATAATTTTACAGTTTAAAATGTGTGTCTAATTCTGACTGTTTCTTATTTTAAGGAATAGGTTGTTCAATTGTTATTATCTTTACTTCACTAAAATGAAATTAAATCTAGGAAAGGGGATTCACTTGGTATTCTTAGAGACAAAAGTTATGGTTCTGGATTCTGTCTGCTTCCCATGTTGACTCTGCCACAGATTAGCTGTATGAAACTGGATGAGTCACCCAAGTCATTAAGCCTTGATATCTTCATCTATATAAATGGCAAAATTTTAATACCTACCTCAATTTGTATAAAGGATTATATGGGAGGGCATTGTCACAGTGGGTGGACACATACACAATAACTGAGAGAATATTGAATTCCCATCCTGGAGAGCTCTGTGACATTTTCTAATGGAGCAGAAACTGTCCCCCAAGTGCAGGGACAATGACTGGAGAAGGAGATTGATCCATTGATGGGCCCTTGATACTGATGACTATGCTTATGAGCCTTTGCTCTTGAAATTGAAACTTAGCCTAGTGTTGTGGGGTGCCTAAGAGTTGCCTCCTGAAAGCCTCCTTATTGCTCAAATGTGGCCTCTCTCTAAGCCAGACTCAACATATAAATGCATTACCTTCTCCTCACCCCCACCCCAGCGTAGGACATGACTCCCAGGGAAGAGCCTTCCTGGCACTGAGGAATTACTACCAAACACCAACTAGCAATGCAAGTGGAAAAAGACCTCGAATAAAAGGGGGAAAAGGTAAAGACAAATGAGTTTATATGGCTAAGAGACTTCAAAGTGAGTCAGAAGGTCATCCCAGAGGTAATGCTTATGTACATCTCAGCAGGATCTTATAGACTGCCAAAGTGGATACTACCCCAAATAGTGGGCTCCTGAGGGCTCTGGAGACACCCAGGTACTATGGTCAGGGCAGATAACTCTGGAGTTTGGTGCCTCGCCAGTGGGCCCTACTTTGGAGTTTGTGCTCCTGAGAGTGACAGAGTTGGACTCAATTATGGATTCCCTACACATGGCTCATCTGCCCCTTCTATTTAAACCTATACTTGGTGCTGGAGTCTGTAGATGTACGTCGAAGAGACTGGAATCTTTGGGCTATCCATGTACCAGCTGGGCCCAGAGCCTCAGTGGAGTTGAAACATCTACTCTCCAGTTCATCAGACTCACCCAGGACAACTAACAAGGAGGTGAGGATGGACAACCACCATACCAAGGAACTGAGAGAGTCTACAACTGCAAGCAAGAGAATCCCATCCATTGGTTGTATGGGATCAAGCCCCCTCTCAATTAGAGGTGGAGTGGACATCACCATCCCAGAATCCTCAGGATTGGGAAATGAGCTATGGACTAGAGTGGACTTACTGGTATTCTACTATGGACTTATTGTGATTCTAGCAATGGAAGAAATTACAACATTGATGTGGAGGCAATGGCCATTGGAGGCTCTGAGGGCAGGGGGAGGGAAAAACAGTTGTAATATGGCAGCTTTTTCGGGACTTGGGAATAGTCCTGAATGATATTGCAACGACAGATATAGGCCATTTTATATTGTCCCATCACATGCAGAACTGTGTGGGAGAGAGTGTAGAATACAATGTGAACTATGGTCCATGCTCAGTAGCAATGCCTCAGGATGCATTTATCATTTGCAATGAATGTGCCACACTAAAGAAGGATGTTGTTTATGTGAGAGGGTGTGGGAGGTGTGGGGAGTGGGGCATAGGGGAATCCCTATATTTTTTGTGTAACATTTATGTAATCTAAGTATCTTTAAAAAAATAAAGGATTATATGGGGTAGTGTGTACTTAATTGGCACAGCACCTCTTTGTGTTGGAGTCTCTGTGTTTTTGAGGTTGATATCATCACCACTAGCATCCTTGTCATCTTTATCTTTCAGTGAGTAGCAAAACAAGGTATTTAGCAACTGGTTCAATGCCCCAGGCTCATTGTACTTCTTCTAAAGTTTTACTAAATTAGTCCAAGAGAACTTTACAGCATTGTCATAATAAAATCAACAGCTCAAACTCAAATGCCTTAAGACGCCAGGCAGGAAATGTTAATAAGGCAACAGATAATTCTGTGAACTATGGTCAGCTGGCAAGTATCAGCCCAAAGATTTCAAATACAAATTCTTTCTCATAGATTCAAAATTGGGATTTTTTTCCTCTTGTCATTTTTACATACTAGTAAGAAAACATTTCTAAACAAGCATTTAAATTCAAAGTGATGAAACCTTCTGGATATTCAGGTGAAAATAAAACCCCTGTGGTTTAAGTGTGAGTGGGACACAACGGCCAGAAACAACTCTAGTCAACATTTTATAAGTTGCAGACTTAAGGGGATAGATTCTAGAGTTAGCAATTTTCCTGAAGTTGATACAAATGCCCTAGTGTCCCCCATTTGCCTAGATCTTCTGTTCAGGCATAGAGGCCAAGAATGAGAATAGAGGCATTTCATTTTGGCACATCAGAGGTTTACTGGGAAGTGTGTTTTGGGTTTAGCCCATACCAGCTTTTTCCATTTGCTCCCCTCACATTCTTTCTTTTTTTTTTTTTTTTTTTTTGTCTGTCCAGTGCCCTACTTTTATTATTATTATTATT
>JAKSZT010046586.1:14644042-14678086 GCA_026826555.1 Tolypeutes matacus
CAATGATACCCCCCTCTCCCAACCCATGGAATGTCAAGATTCACAGTTACATGCCCTGGGGATTTGAACCAGCCCTTCCTAATCCACCCACCCGCCAGTGCTGCACCACCAAACCCAGGAACACCACCACTCATCTGCCCCACCCCCCAACATGCAACCACAGTCTATCCCTTTACCATAGATTATGTCCATATGGGTGATGGCTCAAAGCCTGCTCTTCTCTTACTCTCCTTTGTTAACCTATCTTTCAGACAATGGTTCTCAGAGACTGCTCACTTTCCTCAGTTCAGATCATTGAGGTCATATACTGTTCATCCTTCAGTGCCTGGCTTGCTTCACTCAACATAAGGTCTTCAAGATTCATCCACGTTATTCCATGTGTTAGCACTTTGTTCCTTCTTACAGCTGAGTAATATTCCATTGTATGTATGTACCACATTTTGCTTATCCATTAGTCTGTTGATGGGCACCGGGGCTGATTCCAACTTTTGACAACATTCTTTCTTGAAGCCACTACATTCAGCCTTGTTACCTCTTTTAGCTTGCTAAAAGCTGCTGGGAGCATTATATCAGAAATGGGCTGGCTTTTACAATTGGACTTTAGTAGGTTAAAAGCTTACGGTTCCGAGGCCGTGAAAGTGTCCAGACCAAGGCGTCATCAGAGATGCTTTCTCACCGTGCTGCAGCTGTGGGTAATATGGCAGGCACAGTGGCAGTGCCTGCCAGCCTCTGCCTTCTCCTCCAGGCTCTGTTCCTTTCAGCTTCTGGCTGCCTCTGGCTTCCCTGGGTCTCATTGCTTCAGCTTCTGGCTTCCTCTCTCAGATTCTAGGAGTTTTTCTCTCTGCCTCTGTGGCCTTATTTCTGTGTCTGTGGCTTATTATTCCTCCATTTATAAAGGATTCCAGTAAGAGGATCAACTCCTAACACATGGGCCATGCAATCTAATCAAAGGCCCTTAACAGAAGTAATTTAGTCAAAATATCCCACCTACAATAGGTTTACATGCACAGGAAAGGATTAGCTTTAAGAACAGGATTTTCTGGGGTCCACAAAAACTTCAAACTGCCATAGTACCTGTGATTCAAACAAAAGGAGCTTCAAATACTTTCACAAGACTTCCCAGACATGACCTTCTCTTGGTTCTTTCACTTAAAACTTACTCTTTCTTGGTTTCTTTGCTAGTTCCTCTTCATTTCTGTAATTGCTAACATTTGAACTTCTCTTGAGCTCAGTAATTAGATCTTTCTCCTCATCTCGACCTACTCTCCTCACTAAGTGAAGCTCATCCAGTTGCCTTAATTTAAATCCATCTACATGTAAATAGCTCTCTGCCAGACCTTACTCCTGAACTCTAGACTTAAATATCTAATAACCTATTTGATGTGTCCATTTGGATATCTAACAAGCAACTGAAATGTAATATGCACAAGATAGAATTTCAGTTTTCCCTATCTCAGGAAATGGCAACTCCATTCTTCCAATTATTTAGATAAAAAATCATGGGGCCATCACTGATTTTTCTCTCTCACATCCACAACTAATCCATCAGCCAACCTTACAGGCTATGCATTTAAAATTTATGTAGAACCTTAGCCACTTTTCACAACCTGCACCTTTTGTACTATGGTGGGTTACCGATGAACACAAATTCTTTGAAAGCCCTTCCATCATGAGGCTGGATTTAAATTCTTTCCCCTGAAATCTGGATGGGCTCTCCAACTGCTGCTTTGACCAATACAATATGACAGAAGGGATGCTGTGCCAGTTTCTAAGTCCAGACCTTAAACACTGATAGCTTCCACTTCCTTTCTTGGGATACTCCATTATGAAGTCCTAAACTGCCATCAAAGCAGTCTGGCTACCATGCTGGAGAGGTCACGTTGAGAGGGCCTGAGACCACATAGAAGGAGAAAGGGACTCAGTAAACCTTCCAGTGATCCCCTCCAGGGCACCACACATGGGTGTGAAGCTGTCTTGGAGCCTCCAGACCAGACCAGCCACCAGCTGAACACCTCAGACGACCTAAACAGGCTCCATGTGAAGCAGAATTGTCCAGTTGAGAGCTCTGCCCACATCCTTGACTCACAAAATTGAGAGATATAATAAAATGGTGGCTGTTACAAGCCACTAAGTTTCCGTGTTGTTTTCTCCAAAGTAATAGATAACCAGAACAATCATCCTCTCCCAAGGTACTATCATGCCACACGTTAATGACTTTAAAGCCTTCTAACTGATCTCTGACCATCTATAGTCCAAGCTTGACCCCTCCATTCATTTTTTCCACAAAGCAATCAGAATGATCCTTTTAAAAATATTTCACTTCTCTGCTCAAAACCTTCCAAAAGATTTCTGTCTCACTAAGATTCATAGCCAGGACCTAGAATGGCTTTGATAGCCTTCTATTATGTGAACCTCATCTACCATTTTGACCTTATGCTCTTTCATTCTTCCTTGTACCCAAACCACTTCAGTCTCACTGGTTTCACTGAAGTTCCTGGAATACAACAAGCACACTGCCACTCCAGGGGGTTGCATTAACTACTTCCTCTGCCCAGAAAAGACTTCTTTCCCTTGTTACCCACATGGCTCATTCCTTCACTTCCATCCATTCTCTGCTCAAACACCACCTTCTGGAAAGACTTCCATGATGATCATATTTAAATCCACATCCTCAGTATACTCTATCATTTTGCTCATTTACTCGTTTTACTTTGCTTCTTTTATTGCCAAATCATATAATATTGGCATCTAAATTACCAACTTGTTTGTATATTTTCTCTTCCTCTTTTATTTAATTTTATTGCATTCATATTATTCTTAAAAAACTATTATTACTAAGACTTATTCATACCTTTGCATATTTTGTGAATATACAACAAATTATTCATCTACTCTTGCCTTGAGTGTCATTTTGATGGCTTTCAGATTTGCTATAGTGAATAGTGCTATTAAGAACATTATTGTATATTTCTACTATACATTTGCAAGAATTTCCCTTGATAAAATACTTAGCAATAGAATTTCTAGGTAAATGTTATATTTTTTCATTACTTTCTGCATTAGGCCTTATTTCTACTGAAAACCATCAAATATTTCTCAGTCTCAACATTGTATATCTGCCCCAGTATATCTACCTATGGTGGATATCTGGTGGTTTCCTCTTCAACATCTATCCCCCCTATCTACCACCAACAGTATCCTGAATTTCCCTTAACAAATTCACTTCTTTCACATATTCAGATGGATGTAGCAGAATGCCAACTCTGGGAAAGGAAATTATTGTCATAAGCCATTCAGTACATTCCATTCTCTCTAGCCATGGTGATTGGTTCAGGGAATCCCTGGTAAGGCATTTAGAGATGTTTGCCAGGCTTCTGGGAAGAATACTTTTATTTCTCTTCTATGGAATTAACCAAAAAGATGATCTCATCCCCTGGATTTGGTGGTTAAATATATAAAGCTTGTGACCTGAGAACAGAGCAAACCCTGAAGACACAGAGTTAAAAAATAATAATAGTAAAATCAGGTCCTCTTCACATCTTCATGTCCTAATAAGTCATGCCTGAATTGAATCCTAGCCTTAGAATTTTAAGCTATCATTATCCAACAATTCCCACCATTTTTTCCTTTAACTAGGGTTAGAGATTTTGTTACCGGTCTCATAGAAGTCATAATACTTTCAAAATTTTATCTCCGATTACTCTTTACATTAACCCTTTATCAGTTGATACTTCCCAGCCAGTTTCCTTAGATCCAACCATTCCTCTGGCATTCATTATTTCTTCCTTTGCTAGCAGCCTCTAACATATTTTCCAAAACACAGCTTTATTTCCATCTCATTTATTTACCCTTCCCCATTCACTTTAAGATACCATATGATCTCTCAATCTCTCTATGCTTCCCCTGCTGTACATAGCTGCTATTCTGTTTCCGTCTTTCTAGTTTATTTGTATTTATATTTTGTAAAAACAGTCTTATATATGTAATATTACCCATATTCATATTTCACATGAGGTTTCATTATATTAAACAGCCCCATGTTACATTTTTCAGCTTTCCTTCTAGTAATATACATGTCCTTAGACTTGTAGAGATTGAGAGGTGATGAGGTGTTTTTTGTTTGTTTGTTTGTCTGCTTTTTTGTTTTTAATTATTATTATTATTATTATTATTATTGGAATAATAAAAATGCCCTAATAATGATTGAAGTGGTGAATACACAACTACGTGATTATGCCAAATACCATTGATTGTACATTTTGGATGGATTGTATGCTTTATTAATATATATCAATAATATTGATTTATTTAAAAAGAAAAACAAGCCAAACATAAACTCCCCTTGCAACTGAGGATTGGTAGCAACGACAACAGCAACAACAAACTAAATTAAAATTAAGACTTTTTGTTCAACTAAGACAGCTTTAAGATAGTGAAAAGTAAGCCACAGAGTAGAAGAAGATATATCTCCAAAGATGTTTCATATTCAGAATATATAAATAATTCCCACAAATCAACAAGAAGCAAGTAGAAAAATAAGCAAAAGACAATTCACAAAATAGAATATCCAAATAGTCAATAAGCATTTTCAAAAGGTGATTAACATCATTAATCATCAGAGAATACAACCATGCACTAACAGACAGGCAAAAATTTAAAAACATGGAGAATACCAAGTATTGGCAATGATTTGGAATAACTGGCACCTTATTTACTGCTGGGATGAGTGAAAATTCATACAAACACTTGGGAAACCTGGCAATATCTACTAAAACCAAACATTTGCATAATTTTTGACCCAGCAATTCTGTCTTAAATGTATACCAAACAGAAATGTATTCACATGTTTGTTCATAGCAACATTCTTTATAATAGGAAGAAACTGGAAATTACCCAAATACACTAGAATGGATAAATAATTGTGGTATAGATATACAATGAAATCTTATACAGCAATGAAAAGGACAAAATATTGCTACATGCAACAGAATGGATGGATTGCACAGGCATAATATTGATCAAAAGAAACAAATGAGCACCTACTGTATGACTCCACTTATATCAAGTTCAAAAAGGCAAAACTAATCTATAGTGATAGAAGTTAGAAAGGTTTTAGCTGTGTTAAGGAAATGATAGGGAGAGGGCATGGGAGACTTTTGGAGTGCTGGCAATGGTCTAAAATTTCTCTATATCTTGATTTGGCTAGTGTTTATACAGGTATGTTCACATTGTAAAAATTCATCAACCTATATATTAATATACTTTATACTATGTTATATTTCAATAAAATAGTTTATCAAAAAAAGGTAAAAACAAAAACAAACAACCAACAAAAGATACCATATGACGCCATAACACTTGTCTGCTACTTCTTTGTGGGATGATGTTTTGTTTTTTCCCCCCATCTCTTTTACAGTCTTCTCTTCCAGTGGACATTTTCCAATGTCCATTTTCCTCCTTGCCCAACTCAATGCTTTCAGAGTTCAGGGACCACAAGTTCTTTTTCATTGTCTCTTCCAAGACAGCAAATTCTTAAGTGTGCACACTGTTCAAAGCATGTCCATGATTTCCAAGTGTGGTAGTCAAATTCTCACCTCAGGTTTTCAATTTCCATGATACAAAATTTTGTGTTGGTGGGGAAAATCCCACAGCCCTACCACTGTTAAAACTGAAGCAAGGAACTCCTCTTAAGCCTTGACTAGCAAGGGTCTCTACCCAAAATATCACATTGTATGCTCTCACCACTTTTATATGAGTTTTTACAGGTATAAAATTTGCAAGCTTATTAGTGAATGTATTTAAAAAATTAAAGTGTAAAAATTAACACTTGTGGAGGATAAACAATTGATAAAAAGTATTTTGTGAGTATGAAACAGAAAAACTTACCACATCTAATAAAATGTTTATAAAGATTTATAAACAGATAAAATTTGGTAAGGAATTATGACTTCCATGAGACCAGTAACAAAGCATGATAGTAGTGAGGATATATAGAATGCGGGGATCAAAATTTAATGAAATGATATGATCTCAGATAACCCAGAGTGAGAAATAAAATATTCACAAGTCAAGGCATCAGAAGAGGTAGTGGTTGATTTTATTGTTTTGTTTGCCAGAAAACCAATAAGGACAGCATTCCAAAAATATCTCACATTTTCCTGAAACCAGCTAAGTTCATTTCGCAAAACTTTACTTAGGTGCTTCTAACAAGCTAACCTAGTGCACTGGACAGTTAAAGTAGAGATCCTGTATTTCATAAGGCATCAGAATCCTTTCTTGTATGTTTTTGGTATTGTATAATCTATCATTGCTGAAGAACATGCAATTCTCAGTTTGTATTACTCTGTTCGCTACAAATATAAAAAATGTTATAAGATATATGTCATGCCATTCAACAGAGACAATAAATCAACAATATTATTTTGTTTGGAGTGCGTTCCTATGATCAGGTGGTGGATAGAGTGGAGATTTAGGGAGATGTGTTGGTCCTTTATATTCTTTTTATATAGAATATTAAAAAGTCATTTTTCACTTCTCAGGTGATTTTATTTTGGTTTCTTTCAGGAAAGGTCTTTCCCATAAACAAGTCATATCCCTGTAATTTCCCACTATCTGCACAATCTTACTACCTAAGGTCTTTTGCAAAAACACAGATTCTTTGAGCAGTATTCCAGTCCTATTGATCAAGAATCTTGAGGGTGGGGATTGGAAACCTATATTTTTCAAAAGTCAGCTTATTGGAGTCCAGGTATGGGTATTCGTGATCCCTGCTAATGCTATACACTAGTTGGCCTTGTCTAGAACAGGTTTTCAGTATTCTCCAGAACCTTATTAAAAGATGATTGATATGCAGAGAAGCAATTACATCAGAGCACAAAGACTCTAATCACCTCTCCCACAGATATTGATAATGCATTGACAACCACAGTCACAATGCTGGCTCACAGTACCTTCATATAATTAAATTAAAACTTTTGTCATATCATGTTAGGAATTGGCCATGCAACCATATAACGTTCCTACAGCTGTCATCCATAATGCAGCCTCATGCAAGAGATACCCTGGACTGCAGTGGGATAGGTAGAGAGAGGAGTAAACCTGGACAAGATAAGACCTGGTCCAAAATAACAGGGCTGGTCCTTAGAAGGTAGTAAGTTGTCTTAATGAAAAATGTCCTACCAAGCTCTAGGAACTCTGTCTATTCTAGGCAGGTGTCCTGATTCAAAAGGTCAAATGGTACGAGTAATGCCCAGTGACAGAAAGGTCAATGAGAGAACCAAAGCAAGCTCTATGCCCACAGTCCTTTGAGAGTTAAGCAGGTTGTCAGAACCTTAGGCAAGAAGATTGTGCTTCAGAAAGAAGGAACTAGGCCCAAAAGCCAGCAACACAGTCTTAGTATGTATTTTTAAGTTAAGGGCCAAAAGTGTCAATTGGTAGACATGAGAGTGCCATTTCAGGCTTCAATGGAAGGCATGAGATATGAGGCTTAGGACAATGGAATTATTCTTCTACACCAGTTTAAAAGATATGATGAGAATGAAAGCATAATACAAACTGATATGATAAGCATGAAAGACCAAATGCAAACTGCTGAAAAGCTGTTTACTTAGAAATTGTACAAGAGCTGAATATGCCTTAGGAACAGAAAGAAAACACAATTGATATGACTTCATGAGATGTATAGCAAAATCACGTTTTTACCAATTTAAGAATAATATATCAAAGACTTTAGTGAAACCTAAGAACAGTATGATGTTGTGCAAGTTAGGCTAAAAGTGCTTTTGTGATTGAATTCAAAGAAGATTGCTTCTAGAATATGTATGGGAAGCTATCCAAGAAATTGTTAACAGTTATTGCTCCCTAGGAGGAAGGATGAGTTGCCTGGAGACACAAATAGAAGAGTCGTACTGTAAAGCATATGCCTCTTTGAAACTTAAAAATTTTATAGCATTCACATCTATAAAATATTTAACAATTAATAAACTTTAAAACAAAACATGATTGCTTCATTTTCTCACTTTTTAAATACATGGATATAACCATATTCTGAAATCAGTGATCAAAACCTCATCCATTAGCCAATAGTATAACCAAGTAAAAGACTTGTCATAAAGAGCTGTGGTGCCAACAAATTCTAGACTCTTGGTGACCCAGAAAGAAAGAAAATATGTAGAGTTCAACAAGGTACAGAAGTACCCAGCATTCAAGCTATTATTTTGGTAACAGCCACTGGAATGGCTAGGAGGAGAGTCGGATACCCAGGTAAATCATGCCATGGTTTATACATTTAGCACAGAATATGCTAAGACCTATGTGACAATAGGCTAAATCAGTCTTGTCAAAATGCAGGGGGAAAACTATTGAGAATAAAGTTAATTGCACTTACGATAAGCCTGATACTCAAAACAATGAAAAAGAATGATATTTTAGAGATTTGGGTTTTAGAAGATATTTATTAAGACTTGAAACACACTTTAATATTAAGAAATCTATTGCAAGGGAATAATTTCACAGTGTTTTCATTCCATCAATCCTTAAGTGGCAGCATTACTTTATTTCCATTCTATGTGTTAGGTTCGAGATTTGCTAGAGATCTCACAGCTAATAGTGGTAGAGATAGGAGCCAGAAGCAGGCTTTCTTTCAAACATCCATAATCTTTCCAGACCACATTTTGATGAATCATCTATTCAGCCAAACACTCTTGAGTCAGCTATGTTTGAAAGTACTAGTTTTTAATTGTTTCTCTGCATTTAGGGAAGGTTAATCAGATATACCAGTCTGAATGGGCTGGTGCCCACACACAGAGCATAAAGCCTAAAAATGTCATTTAATCTCAATGACATGGATAATTGCTCCAATCTACCACTTTATTTTCCATGGTTATACCTGTACTTAAATTTTTAAAAAATGTTTTTTTTTTTCAATTAACTTCTCATCTATCACACATTGAGGAATTTAAAAGGTTTCAAATGTATTCATTGGAGTATATTAGCTCTTCAAGAAATGTTACTGTTATTGTCACTGGATACATTGGGACCTTTCAATTATGTATTACTAACACAAGACACTAAAATGTTTTATAACAATTTGTACTGGAGGGTTCTATAATCCAAAAAGAACCAAAACAATGAAGCCTGCATATTTGACTCTGATGTTACAATTGAATATTACAAAGTGTATGCTCACGCACATAAAGTAAGCAGTAAATTTCCTTACAAAGCTTATTACATAGAGAACATTGGAAGATATTGCCATTTATTGTTATCTATTAAAAGGATTTATATATGGGTTTTTAAAAAATATTTACCCAGTTATTTCCCAGAAGGACATGACTATTTTTAATTAAAGTAACATATATTCAAAAATCATATTCAAAGTTGTATATGGACCTGATATTCAGGTCTAGTGACAAGATGTATATTTTGTTTCAAAATCTCCTATATCAAAAACATGTAAGTAGAGTGTTGATCCTATTTATAATCCTTCCAGATATCTATATCTTTTCACAACCACATATTGTTTATATAAACAAAGGATATACCTTTGGAACCATTATACCAATGTACTTATTAATAATCTTTTATTCTTTAAGTGCAGAAGACCTCAGTGCTTTTACTCTGTTGAAAGAACAGATTGTTTTAAATAATAGTTGTTTAAACTTGTGTTTTCTATACCTATAAAAAAATCCAAATGACATAGAAATGCAAAAGTAATCATAAAATTCAAAAAAAACTAAATATGGTGAAATTATTATTAATTTCTAATTAGAATCTGCTCTACATTGAAGTAGAGAATCTAATTCTCTATTTCCTACACTCTCACCCTGCATTTAAAATATTTTCTAATATTATTGGGTTTTATGTAAGAGTACCCAAATGATTTTTCAGTAGTATCCCCAGGTACTAGAATTCTAACTTTGAAAAATCTACAAAATAAGCACTAATACAAGGTATTATAAAAGATTTCAAGATAGCAGTAACCTAATTCTCAGATATGGCTCATATTTCTTCTCCAGAGTATTTAATGGATTGAAATGTAATGATACATTAAAAACACAAATTAAGAATGAAAAGAAGCCACAGGAATTATTCTTGTATATAATCAAACCCTTTATTTTGCATGTAAAAATAAATACCCAGAACTTCCAGTTATTTGCCCAGTCACAAAGCTAACAAATTAGAGGGTCAATATTTGAACCCAAATCTCTGAGACCATTCCATATCTCTTTTTATCATATAAGTAAATGTTTTAATAACAATGAATTGAAGCATTTTGCAAAAGGAGCACAGATACAATAAAATCAAGTATTATGAAAGCAGATAAAATATAAAGACAGAGGGGAAACATTGTATGTTATATATAGAAACATCTATGTATATATTTAGACCTAGCACTATAAAAAATATAATTGTGTAAAGATAAATCAAAATAGCACAAAAGTTTGGAATTTCCAATTTTCCCAAATAAAGGGAATAAACAAAATTATTTACATTTTAAATTTAAATATTACAGCTAGTTCTTTCTATTAAAAATGTTCTTTCTATTAAAAGAAAGCATATCAATACCTCATAACGGAAAGCTATTTTTGCATCTGACTGCTAAAAGGTTTTTTATGTGTTTGTTTGTTTTTTTGTTTTACAAAAACATAGTTTATAAACAATAATTGTCTTTATCTGCTATCATGAAATTAAGAAACTTTATATGTTGCTATTTGTTGAAACAATCATCAGTAAACAGTCCAGGCCATGTTAGATCATGGTTCTATAAAGGCAATTCTGTGTTATAATATGAGAGAATATTGGAGAATCTTAAAAAAAAAAAAGACATATCTGAGGTAGGTCCAGCACTGATTAAGATGTCAGAGTAAGATGCTTCAGGTCTCTGTCTTCCACAGAAGCTTTGTACAACCAGCAACAACCAACAGAAACATCTTTCTCAAAGACCCAGAAAATAGGTAAAGGACAGAAGTAACAGGGTAAGTGCCAAATCAAGAATAAGTCTACATAAAAGTGGTAGGATCCCATAGCAACATGACTGACTGTCCTCTACCTCTGACTGGCTTGGTGCAGAGCAAGCCCATAATTGCAAAGTGTGGATCCCTGGTTCCAGTTCTGGAGGCAGCAAAGTAACCCTTGTGCACATACTAGGAACATATAGGTCTGGCCCAATCTGTCTGGACGTGGCCTGAGGGACTTACCATTCCAGAAATCGATCTCTATAGAAGGCTGCTAACCAAACTCTCCTACAGAATGCTATGAAAGAGCAGCCATGCTGCTTGGGGCAGAGAGTTGCTGGATGTAGGACACACAATGCAGCTATTCTCTAAACTCACTGTATGGATAAGCTCTGAAAGAGAGCACTTGCACAGGTCAATCCTCAGACTGGAAAAAATGTTTTCTTTTTTCCTTCCTTCCCTCCCTCCCTTCCTCCCTTCATTTTCTTCTTTTCTCTCTCTCTCTCTCTTTTTTTTTTTTTTTTGTTAGCTCTTGGAATTCAAGGAAAGCCCTGTCATAACACAAGCTGGATACAAGTTTAAAGAACAGATGGCTCAGAGTCTAAATTCCAGCAATAGCACATTATTAAAATATCAAAATATCCAGGTTTCAAGAAAAAGTTATAAAACACACAAGAAACAGGAAGTGATGGCCCAGGAAGAGAAGATTAAAGCACTAGAAGCTATCGTTGAGGAGTTCCAAAACTGGCACAATCCAGACAAAGTCTTTTAAAAATGGTCCTTATTATGTTCAAAGAGCTAAAGGAAAACATGGACAAAGAACTAAAAGATATCAGGAAAATGATAGATGAACACAAAGAGATTAGCAATTATGAAAAGGAACCAAATAGAGATGAAGACCACAGTAACAGAAATTTAAAATTTCCCTTTAGGGCTCCACCAGCAGATTGGAGCTGGCAGAAGAATGAATCAGGGATCTTGAAGATAAGAAAATTGAACTCATTCAGTTTCAGAAGCAGAAAGAAGATAAGTGAACAGAGCCTAAGGAACCTGAGGAATATCACCAAGCATACCAATTTACTCAATGTGGGAGTACCAGAATGAGAGGAAAAAGAGAAAGGGGCACAGAGAATATTCAAAGAAATAATGGTTGAAAACTTCCAAACATTAACACAAGAAATGAATATACACATCTAAGATGGTCAATGAACTCCAAACAGGAAAAACCCATAGACTGGCAGCACAGCAAATTATAATCAAACTGCAAAGGAAAACAATAGAGAATTCTGAAAACTGTAAGAGAGAAGCAATGTGTTACCTACAAGGGACCCTCAATAAGATTAAGAGCTGATTTCTCATAGTAAACCATGGAGACAAGAAGTCAGTGGGATGACATATTTAAAATAGTGAAAGCAAAAGATTGCCAACCAAGAATTCTATTTGTGACAAACTGTACTGAACTTGCTTTTAAAATGAGGGAGAGATTAAGACATTCCTAGATAACCAAAAGCTGAGGGAGTTTGTCACCACTAGACCAGCCACCTACAAAAGATGCTAATGAAAGTTTTTCAAGCCAAAAGGAAAAAAAACAATAGAAAATAGATCAAAGCCACATGATGAAATAAGGATTTCTGGTAAGGGTAATGACATGGGTAAATATAAATGCCAGTACTATTATATTTTGGTTTGTAATTTCCTACCAAATCTAAAAGGCAAATGCATAGAATATAGTTATAAATCAGTGGTTTGGGGCTCATAATTTATAAACATGTAATTTGTAACAAGAACTACATAAAGATGGGGGATGGTGGAGTATAGGAACATTGTTATACTATTTAAGATAAATTAGTATCAAAGCAAAGGAGATTTTTATAGATTTAGGATGTTGAATTTAGGTCCCATGATAACTATCAAGAAAATAATGTAGAATATGTAGTATCATAAAGACAGAAATTAGAGTACAGGTTGCCAGGAGCACAGTGCAGGTTGGAATGGGAAGTTAAGACATAATGGCTGTCAGGCTTCTGTTTGGGGAGATGGGAAAATCTTAGTAATGGAAGGTGGGAAGGATACAACAATAATGTGTATGATGTAAATTCCATTGAACAGTGTGCATGGGAGTGATGGAGATGGGAGAGGTTATATTGTATATATGTTTAAAAAAGAAGAAGAAGAAAGGACAGCCAAAGAGACAATGACAATTAAATGCAATACATCATTTTGGAAAGGGACATCATTGAGACATATGAAAAAAATTGGAATATAGACTATATAAGCTTTATGTTAATGTTAAATTTCTTGAATTTGATAACTGTACATAAGGTGGTTAGATAAATAAGTATCCTTTTTCTCAGGAAATACATATGGCAGTATTAAGTGTTAAAGGAGCATGATGCTTATAACGTACACTTAAGTATTCAGAAAATGGATTGATAGATTGACAGCCAGACAGATAGATAGAATGGTACAGTAAATACGGCAAAATGTTATATAGTGGTGGATCTGTGCATGGGGAGCAGGGGGTTAAGGATATGTTGGAGTTCTCTGTATGGAATTTGTATTATTTTGTAACTGTCCTGAATGTATTTCAAAATGAAAAGTTAAAAAATTCAAAAGACCCTTCTTTATGTAGCAATTGAGTGGGGCTAGCTCTCTACAGGAGCTGTCAGACATACGATTCAGAGAAGGAAAATGAGTTGTTTAATGCTATTCGTGGACGAGACTAGATATATAAGCAGAACTGCTTCATATGATTTTACAGTTTGTGCCCTGAAGAGGGTCAAGTAAGTGCTGAAATTCATTCAGTCCTCCAGCTACCAGGATATGCAACTGGCTGCTTGGAAAAGTGGCTTTGTAATTCATCCACCCAGAGGGAGATTCCTTTCTCCCTTCTTCCTAAATTGCACAAAAGCATATAGAATATGCTAGAGGTACACTGCATGAGCCTGGCAAAGATGAAACTGTACTGAAAATTGAAGAGTTTGGTCTCCAGCCTTAATCAATGATAGTATATATGAGTATTCACAGGCTACACCAGGATTTTTCTCAGGAAATAGCTCCTGATCTATTTAATGTAATGCCTAAAACAAATCAAGTCAACCCCAGATATGTACCTTTTCTAGCACAGACATCGTGGCATTGAGCTGGAGGATTTTGATTAGAGAAGTTATCAACATGAGAGCCTTTATGGGTTCCTATCTGATCTGAGCAAGACTCTACTCAAAAAGCTAATAGATAAGTTATATGGGTCACAGAGCTCCAGATAAACAATGATTTGGAAGACTTGGTTAATATTTGTACAGTATGATACAGAAACAAAAGAATGAAAGTGGTCTGATATAATTAGTACTAAAAGTTTTTACTATTAATGGGAGAGTAATTGGGCTGTTTACTGATATTTCTCTTTGGACTTCAAAATACACATCTTTCTATATGCTATGGGAAGGGCTATAAAAAATGGGGATAAGAAACAGTTCTATTATACACAATTTAATTGGAATTTTCCATTTCAGAATACTCTGAATCTCACACTGGTATTGGTGAAAATCTTGGTTATAATATTAAAAAAATACAACTTGGTCAACATAAAATTCCTACCCATGGAAACAAGAATTCACCATTTTAACACTTAAATTTTTCTTGGTGGGAAAACAAAATGTGGTAATGATCAGGATTATATTTCATACACTATATCCTCACTTCCCTCAGAGAGAAAAAAAAAATGAATGAAACTCAAACAAATGAAAACTTAAATCATTACCTAGCAGATTGAGTCTAGAGTTATAAAGAATAAGTAATTGTCTATTTTATAGATAGGCCCCGTCTTAGTTTACCAGGCTGCTAAGACAAATACCATACAATGGGTTGGGTTAACAAAGGGAATTCATTGGCTCACAGTTTCCGAGGCTAGAAGGCTTGCATCTCCCAGGGGTCAGCAGCATTCTGGCTAGTCATCAGTCCTTGGATTCTTTGGCTTTCTCATCATTTGGCAATGGCCTCTCTTTTCTTTTCCAAGTTCCTGCTGACGTCCAGCTTCTGGCTCCTCCCCACCGCCTTCTCTACATAAGGCCTCTTGTAATAGGATTAAGACCCATCTTGACACAGTTGGCCACATTTTAACTAAAATAACTTCTTCACACGATCCTATTTACAATGAGCTCACACCCACAGGAATATGGTTTAAAATTAAGACCATGCTTTTTTCTCAGCTACATAAATCAGTCTGCCACAAACTGATTCTTTAAAAAAAATTTTTATTAGAGGAGTTGTAGGTTTACAGAAGAAATTATGCAGAAAATATAGAGTTCTTATATATCCACCCCCCTCCCTCCCTGGTATAAACACCGTGCATTAAAGTGGTACCTTTGTACAATATTATAATTATCCTATTAACTATAATCCACAGTAATTTTTATTCTACTAACATATATACAACCTAAAATTTCCCTTTAGCCACATTCAAATATATAATTTAATATTGTAAATTATATTCACAATGTTGTGCTATGACAACAGTGGAACATAGAACCAAGAAGAGGACACTCTATGGCCCACAGCTGTGTAGGGGCCACTCTGATGGGAGCCCCTGTCCAAGGGAGAGAAGGGCTGGGAAGATAGCTGGTGATGTGCTAAAAGGAGAAGCCTCAAAAGGATTCTGAAAATCCCCCACTCCCCACCAGCCATGCAGAATCCTACAACAGCCAAAAGCTTCCCTGGCGCTGAGTCCCATTGGACAGAGGTGCCGGCCGTGTGGCCTGGGGTCAGGCCCGGCTCCTCAGCAGAACACAACGCATTGGGCTGAAGCTACGTTTCTCATTTATTGTTGGTGAGGTGGGGCCTGGAGTGGGCAGGTGAAGAGCCATGCTTGGATTTTGGTTTGTTCCTTATAAGAAACCAACAGTTTTGTCTTTAATTTCATATTATTTGGAGCTAAGAGGACTAATTTGATTATTATCAATCTCTTCTTCCCTTTCCTGATTTTAAAATCCCTACTTTTTTTTAGCATATGTAGTAACATGAAGAAAAATTATTTAATTTGGGCAGCTTTGATTCTTAAAACAGAAAACAATCATGTGAACTAACATTGAAGTGTTCACCTCAATTTGGGACCTAACTGCTCTGATCTTTGTAAAAACTGGATTTGTATGTTGTGGAGGAGTTCAGTGCCTTTCTGACCCCCTTGTGTTCCCCTTTTCCGCGCAGCCATGTATCACATGGTGTGGCTCCGAACCACACCACAGGCTCCCATCTTTTCTGATTTCTTCTAAGCTGGGCTTCCCATCCTCCACCAACACCCCAACTTTCTAGTCGTGCTGATCCTCTTAGCCACTAAGTGGGCCCTGGAGGGTCTAAGAAACTACTAAATTCCATTATCTTTACAAGTATAAGATGAGAAAATAATTTTTCAATATTTTTTATTAGTCTTTTTATAAAATGAAAAGAAACTATGATTGGTTAAGTAAGGTGGTTGTGGCTGATGATTTATGGGTTTTGTTTTGTTTTCTTTTTTTTAAACCTTACACTTTTAAAAGTTGAAATATTTTCAGATGTTTGGGGGAGGGGGACACATCCTCTTAAAATGGGTCCTGGTGCCTGCCTCCTGGGGAGGCAGTCCTGAGCAGGTGAGTCATACAGCATTACATATATGTTATATGCAGCCTGCACCCACCTCTTCCCCCCTAACTTAGCCTCTTGGATTGTTGTGCTACTTTCCCCTTGGTTTGCTACATTTTTATAGTTAAGTTGATATTTCTTGAATGATTCATGTTTGGGGAGGGAATGAAAAACACCTTTAAAACTTGTTTTAAACTCCTCCTGCAAATAAAGAGAAAAAATAAATGAAATGAAAAAAAATTTTTTCCACCACCCCAGAAACTATACCAATTAAGCATTAACTCCCATTCTGTACCACCATTAGACCCCTGGTAACCTGTATTTTAGTTTCTGACTCTATGATATAGCATATTCTAATTATTTCATGTAAGTGAGATCACACAATATTAGTTCTTTTCTTTTGAAGATTTTATTTATTTATTTATTTATTTATTTATTTATTTATTTATTTTTCACCCCACCCCCACCTCATTGTTTTTTGTACTCGCTGTCTGCTCTCTGTGTGTTTTTCTGTGTCTGCTTGTCTTCTCTTTAGGTGGCACCAGGAACCGATCTTGGGACCTTCTGAAGTGGGAGAGAGGCACTCAATCTCTTGCACCTCCTCAGCTCCCTGGTCTGCTGCGACTCTTATTGTCTCTCCTCTGTGTCTCTTTTTGTTGCGTCATCTTGCTGTGCCAGCTATCCTGCACAGGCCAGCTCTCCTGCACAGGCCAGCACTCCTGAGCGGACCAGCACTCCGTGTGGGCCAGCTCTCCACATGGGCCACCTTGCCTGTCACCAGGAGGTCCTGGAAATCAAAGCCTAGACCTCGTATATAGTAGACAGGAGTCCAATTACTTGAGCCTCATCCGTTTCCCAAATATTTGTTCTTATTTCACTCAACATGATGTCTCCAAGTTTCATCCATGTTGTCACATTTATCAGAACATCAATCCTTTTTACAGCTGAATTATATTCTGTTGTATGTATACACAACATTTTGTTTATCCATTCATCATCTGATGGACGGTTGGGTTGCTTTCATCTTTTGGAAATTATAAATAAAGTCGTTATGAACATCAGTGCATAAATATCTTTTTGAGTGCCTGCTTTCAGTTCTTTAGGTATATTCCTAGAAGTGGAATTGCTGGGTCCTATGGTAACCTAACAGAGTATCATATTCTCCTTGAAAATCAACAAACCACATGATTACAACAAGACAAAGGAAAGCCTCTCATACCTAAACAAAGAAGCTGCCAATACTCAGGCCTGATACATCATTATATGGAATGATTATGTGTTTGATAAACTGTGAGCCATTATTTGAAGCAACTCTTCTTCACTGAATTTGCAGATAGTCCTTATAAGTAACAAAGACATCACAAGACGTTCTGCAAAATACCTTAATAAAATCGAGTTATGGGGGAGCAGATGTAGCTCAAGTTGTTGAGCACCTGCTTCCCGTGTACGAGGTCCTGTGTTCAATCCCTGGTACCTCCTAAAAAATAATAATAATCAAGTTATGTTATGGAGGAAGTAGTCACCAACTTAATGTTTAGTAACCCCACCAAAAAATTAAATGAGTGCTGTGGTAGTTTGAGTCTTTTGTGGACCCCAGAAAATTATGTTCTTAGGTTGGTCCATTCCTGTGGCTGTGGGACCCTTTGATTGATTTCAGTCAAGGGCCATTTGATTGGATTGCTTCAATGGGGCATAGCCCATGATGAGTCTTGGTCCTCTTGCTGGAGTCCTTTATAAAGGGGAGAGGAGTCCACAGAAATAGAAATACCCAGAAGCTGAGAAGAAGCCACAGACAGAGCAGAAAGCAATGGAGTCCAGAGGAGAAGACAGAAACCAGCAGATACCACCATGTGCCTCACCATGTGCTTTCCCATATGAGAGGAATCCAGGACCACAGGCAGCCAGTCCTCAGAAAGAAAACAATCTCCCAATGAAGCTTTGATTTGGACATATTTCTTAGCCTCAAAACTGTAAGCTTTTTTGTTTTTTGGTTTTTTTTTTTTTTTTTTTTTTTTAATCTGTAAGCTTTTAAACTAGTAATTCCCCATTCTAAAAGCCAACCCATTTCTAGTATAGTGCCTTGGCAGTCTTTAGCAAACCAAACAAATGTCATGAGATGGGTTCTTCGGGGATCTACACTTTAGTCTGCTTCTCATGCACTTTTTAAATGTCCACAACTCATTGTTTAATGATAAGTCTATCTAGAATTTGCAAGAATACCAACCTCTGTATGTGTCCCCCATGATATTTCATTTTGTACTAAATGGATAATATAACAGTAACTAATCTATGATCTCCTTCCTTCTTCATGGTATCTGAGTGTTTTGGAAATAGCACTGAAACTAAAGTCTAATAACCTGGATTATGCTTTTAGGTTTATTGATAGACACATTTGCCCTTAACAAGCCACTTAAAATCTCTGGATCATCTATAAAATGAGTGAAGTAGTCTGAGTTCTTAGGTCTGAAATAAGTAGCCTGGCCCATTCTCTGAATTGTGTAATCCCTTAGGGCTAAAAAGATATAGTCAAGATCATTAGCTGGTTAGTTGCAGAAGCAGGCTCAGAAATCAGATCTCTTAATTTGAATTCTAATCTTTCTTTCACTAACATTATGCAGTGGTGGACTCTAAATAACAATAGAAAGTGGATGCTAAAGAACTTCTTTTACTTTCATGGTAAAGAAATATACAGTACAGTTCCAATGATAATTTCTCAAAGATTTCTTCTGCAAAACTTTTATTATAAAGATCTAATTTGTCTAAGCTTAGAAATTGGAAGAAGAAATTTACACAAGATTTATTTCCACAAGGATGTTTCCACATCAAGAAACATGGTAAGGTTTAAAAAAGGAAAATAACTATTATATGTTACTAGAGACAAGGGTTTCCCAAAACTATTTCTGGAAAAACTATTGCATCAATTTTTCAGACTAAGCTAGGAATAATCTATAGCCAATCAGAAAATATATTTCTTATTTGCAAGTTTATCTCAAAATGATATAAATAACATGGATTCTAAATGGTGAAGTAATAAATTTTCTGTTTCACTAACTGCCTTATAATTTCATGTGACTTCAGCAATATTACCAATGTCAATACCATTGTTCAAAAGAATACATATACCATATTGTTTTGGGCTTTATTTCTAATTATTCTGTATGTTATAAGTCATAATAATAAGCCCTGTGAACACTGATTTAAAAAAAAAAATCAAGCACCTAGTTCCCAACACAATCACTTGAGGCAATATAATGAGATTGGAAAAGAAAAGAAATGTTTACCACTAGCCCCCACTGGCAAAAATATCTCCAGCCAGGTCGATATTAGGAACCAAATGGAGGCTTTTGAAAGAAACAAATTGAATTTTGAATCAATATAAACTTCAGAGACTTATGTGGTCTTATCAAAATGATCCACATATTGTGTAGCCCATCACTACTATGAAAGCCATGATGTCACTTTTATTGTTCCCAAATGCCTTGGGGGAATGTGAATTGGGATCTGAGAGGATTTCTGGGACTCATTTTTGTTTAGGGCAGGGGTTCTTCACAAGGGGTCCATGAGCTCGAATTGAAATTCAAAAAAACATTATTCTTGTGGGGACGTGTTGGTACGGTGTGATATATTTACTAAATAATACACAGTATAGTGTGGACTTAGTAAGGGGTCTGTGGTTTTCACCTGATTGGCAAAGGGGTCCATGGAACAAAAAAGGTTAAGAACCCCTGGTTTAGGGCTTCATCAACAGGAAAGTTCTCCTCTGGTCTTAAATGAGTAAGCAAATCCCAAGAGATGCTCTGTGCATCCTAGGTTGAGCTCTTGGTAAAAATAGTCCTTCATTCAAACCAATAATGTATATTTATTAAGTGCTAATATTAACATATTAACATGAAACGTGATGCTAGCACAGTGAGAGAACCTGTTCTACCAAGTCAGAGAACCCACTGGCAACTTCCCCCTGGAGAGCTTAGTACCCCTTTCAATGCAGCTGAAGTCTTTTTCCACACACCTCCACCAACAATAATTCCAAATCAATAACAATTTCTCTTACATGTTTATCATGTCTTGTTCTTACATGAATGCTCGGGTCTTAACCACTGATCAAAGAAGATATTGGCTGTCTGTAGAACACTTGAATTTAATATGCAGTGATATTTGACAAAGCTTAACTTAAAGTTTTAGTTAATTCCAGGATACAGAAGGAATAACATGCATTTATTAGGTATTGATTATATGACAGGCACTATGCTAAGAGAACAATAAGTTGATGAGGGAGTTTTTATTATCCACATTTAATAGATGATGAATTGGAATATGAATCTAAATTGATATTAAATAACTGGCAACAGTCAAGCAATCTAGTTAGTGAATGAGCCAGCATTTTAACCCAAGTTTGTCTGACTCTAGAAGTCAAAATTGTGTTCATTTTCTCCTTAAAAAGAAGAGGCATAGTGTTGGGGCCTGGTAAAGACGAACAAAGACATGGAAATAATCAGGGCATCTGCCAAGTTTTGACCTTCTCTGCCTTGAGCCACACTGCATTTTAAAAAACATATTAACAGTGATGAAGAAAGGACTGAGGGTAAAAAAAAAAAGAGGAAAAAGTAATAGAGGAAACAACTTCTATATTCAAGGTGTACGTTGGGTACTTATACAAACATCAATTCAATTCTCATAATGTTGTTTTTATTTTCACAGATAGAGAGGTCACCCTCTGAAAAGCGGCACTAAGCTTCAAGCCCAGGCCTGTCTAACTCAGAGACAGTGCATTTTCAAAGACCCTTGTTTGCACCCTCATTTGCTCCTACTTTCTGTCCATCCTAGTAAAGCACAGGGGGCACTGAGGCAGCTCCTCCTCTCATTAGAGTGGAAGGAGAATGTAGCTGCTTTCTAAAGTCTCTCTATTTCATCTTTAGTTACTCACCACCAAACCCAAGAATTTCCTACACCTGGGCCTGTAAAATAGTTTATCATTTACTCAACTCTTTTTCATCTTCTCTGCAGTTGAATAATTTCTATTCGACCTGAGCCGCTTCAAAAAACAAATGCTAGCACCTGAGCTATTGAGACCCAATGACAACTAGATCCATTATTTCTCAACGAATTTTGCAATGTCTTGAACTTCATATTTAAAGTTGTCATTAAGCAATAATGGAAGACTGCGTTTGAAGTTGTTTATCTAGTGATAATGACAAACAGGGCCTGTGGAACATCCTGTGCAACTCCCCATTTTCCTGATACCACTTGATGGCTAGCAGGCCCTCTACCTAGCACATTGTGCCTCCTCTATTCTCTTACTTAACTGATTCATTCTTCATTGTCTTCTTCTAGGGACGTTTACTCTGATTTGCCTAACAATGCCAACTCCCCTATGCATCTCCTTTACAGTCCTAGTGAGAGGTGCAATTGCACATTTCTGTGAGGGATTAGATGCCTGGTCTCTGGTGATGGAAGGTAAACTCCACGTGGGTGGGGATTTTCCACTTTTGCTGAGTTTTGTATCCTTAGGTACCCAGCAACATTCCTGCATGTGGTAAGTGCTCCATAGGCATCCTTGAATTAATTAATTCACAAATTAACCATCTAGATTTAAGACTAGAGAAATCTGTAGTGATAGAATATATTAAAGTTTACTGGAGGTAAGTACAGTTTAATTGGGACAATGTCCTACCCTAGCTACTTTAACCATGACCTGCCTTGGCGCCTAATCTATTACCAATATATATAATTTTCCTCAATACCCAAAATACAAAGGTATATATTTTTAAGAATCAACAAGTGCATATTTAGTATCTTCATACACATGAGCTGCTACAGAAGTACCAAGAACTATAAACTATGGTCTTTCCTCTCAAAAACTTCACAATATTCATGCATTAATATTCTAGAGTAATTTAAGGAAGTGAAAATGTGCCAGCACTAATTTAAGGGTAACAAGAGAGACCTCACTGTGGGCCAGCAGAGGCAGAGCAGGGCAGAGAAGGGATGAGGGGCACGGTGCTTTAATACACACTAGGTGGATTAAATGAGAGGGGTGGCTCTAGGCTAGAGAAACAAGAAACATATGATTCTCTGCAGGTAAGAAAACAGGCCAGTTCCACTCCAGCAAAGAGTGAAAAAAATGTTTCCATAAGTGAGGATACCAGAGATTAAGGAGAGTTTTAAGATGCAGTCTGAGATTGCAGTTGAGGGGATTGACTACAAGGAGCCACTTCCAATTCTTGAGAGTGGAAAGAGATGTTGGATTAAATGTTTCAGGAAGATTATTTTACCAAGTTTCTCTGTTAAAGAATAAAACAGAAATGCATACAAGTTTAGGCAACTTGGACAGATGAGGAAATGAGGCCAATACACTATTCTAAAAAGGTAAATTGGCTTTAATAATGAAGAAGAAACAAATGTATACATGTTTGCATGCATGCATGAGCACCTGTGTGTGTGTTCTGAGAGAGAAAGGGAGTCTAGTTTATTTTTAAAACTAAGTCTCAACTTTTCCTTTGCTCATATTTCAGAGCATTTAAACTTGGTTCAGTGCTTCAACATCTAATTTGCTAAATCTAACGAAAAGCAGAAACCATAACAATTACACAGTTGTTTACATCACTCTGTGATGCAATTTTCCAGTCACCTCTTGACAATGGCAAGTCAGATGCCACCACAATATTAAAATAAAGTCAATCCATGAAAAGACAGCATGTGCCAAGCCCTAACTGACAGTCTGCTTATTTGCAGCTGTACTGAAAGAAGACAATTCCAGGACAACAACAAAGAAGGTCAGGACTTGAGGATTATTTCCATTTGACCCTTTACACTGAAGTTACTCTGTGAACCAAAGAGCATAGGCAGCCTAAAACGACAGACCTCTTACTTTTCTAAAACATGCCAATTTTTCTTTAAAATAATCCTGATTCAACTAAAGTGAAACATTTTCTTTTGGCCAGCAATGGAAAGTGGGTGGTATACTTAAATATTTTTATTTATTATTTACTATTTTTTTAATCATTTATTTAAAGAGCTGTAATTGGGCACTGGCAGAGCTTTGAGGAGAGAATAACAAGTAGCAGATAAATGTAAACAAGTGACTGGAAAATATTGATGCATCGATTTCTGCAAAATAATGGCTACATGTGGCTCAGGTAAGAATTGCTGTGTGCCAGGAAAATTAATATATTTAGAGTTGCTTGTTTAGATGTAGGTACAGCTTAGGAGCCAATGTGAATGATAACTTCAGTCATGCATGGTCTATCTACAACACTGAAATAGGGTTATAGAGTTTTGATTTTATTTTCTGTAATCAAGTATCTCACCTTGAAAAGTACCTTCCATCTTTCTCAGTGCCTCTTTATACTTAGCACTGTCACTATCAGCAGAAGCTGGGAAGATTCATCCTAAATCCATACTTAATGATATTACTTAGTCAAAAACATGGGTGTTTTTATTATCATCACTCAGCATTTTTCCCATTATTATCATAAAGTCCCATGAAAATTAAAATATATAAGATTTCTCACCTGTTGTTAGTGTATGTGCATATACTTGTAATAATTGATAGGTTCATTTGTGCCTTTAACCAGTTTTTATTTATTTTTTAAATTTTTGTCTTTAATAAATTTTTAAAGAAATAAATATAATTTCCCATATCCTATAGTAGATCTTCCCCCACTTTTGCATGACTGCAGGTCTCAGGGCATGAAATGACTTAACATGTGTTGCAGAAACTTCTGAATAATTTCAAATGAGTAAGTACTTCACTCACTTTAGTAACTGACATTCTGCTCTTTTGACATCCTGTGCCAGGTAACAAAAACCTAATTCTGTACTTATCAACTATGTTCTTATAGATAATACTTAAATATAATTAATATTGTAAGAAATTACAATTGCACCATGATCATAATTTGCCTTCCTAGAGAAGCACAGATCCAAGAACACTGGTCAAGGATTTAAGGAAGAAGAAAGTGGAGAGGAGAGGCACCTGCCCTTTTATTTTTCCTCTCAGGACAGGCCAGCTGAGTTTGTGTTTAAAGAGAGCCTCAGGACTCCCTGCCAAGGTAGGTCATGGGCAGATGGGATTTGAGTGAGATATTTTCTGGCAACCAAGATAATATACCAAGAGTAATCAGGATTTTAGGTAGTGACATCATTATAATTTAATTTTGGTACTTTCCCAAGAATGAAGAAAAATCCAAGTACCTAGGAGTATTTTGCCAGCCTTGAAAATGGATAATGGTTTAGACTCTTTATAAATTGCCAATGCCCCTTTATTTACATTTTTGGAGTTCAATATTCACCTTTAGAGAGCTTAGGAAAATGGTGGAGTAGGGAGCTCCAGATTCAGACTTTCTATAAGAACAACTATTAAACAGGCAGGAACTATCTCAAACAACTATTTTGAAACTCCAGAGGCCAGCAGAACACTGTATAGCATCCAGGGAAGAACAGGAGGAAAAGGGTAGTAAATTAATGTGAAGACCATTAAATTTCTCTCTCCACGCAGCAGTTAGTGGTGCCAATTCCTGATTTTCACAGCAGGCTGTCATGAGGTCCAGCCTCTGGGTAGCTCACTAACATAAATGGACATAAAAATCATCTTCCCAAGAGCAGGGGTGGGCACAGCCAATCACTGCTCATGGCTTTTGATTAACAACTTCGGCTTGCTGGGGGTTCTATATTTTTAAAAATATATTTTTTTTATTAGAGAATTTGTGGGTTTACAGATCAATCATGCATAAAATACAGGATTCCCATACACCAGCCCACCACCCACATGTTACATTAGTGTGGAACATTTGTTGCAATTAATGATAGCACTTTTTTCTAATTGTACAGTAGCTACCTTTGTTTCCACTGATGAAAAATTATTAAAGTCTTACTATTAACTATTCTCCATCATTTATATTAGGTGCATTTTTCCATATACTATCCTTTTATTAGCACCTTGTATTAGTGTTATACATTTGTTATAATTCATGTGAAGACCACACCTATACTAAAACTACAGCCCAATGTCTACAAAAGTGCTCACCATGACATACAGTCTTATGCTTTATCTTTTAATTTTTATTCTAGTAACATGTACAACCTAAAGTTTCACCTTTTAACTACATTCACCTATATAATTCAGTGCTGTTAATTACACACACAATAAAGTGCTACCATTAAAACCACCTATTTCCAAACCTTTACAATCAACCTAAATAGGAATTCTGTACAAATTTAGCATCAGCCTCACATTTTCTAACCCCAGTCTATCCCCTGGCAACCTATATTCTAAATTCTAACTCTTTGAGTTTGCTTATTATAATTGGTTCATATCAATGAGATCATACAATATTTGTCCTTTTGTGTCTGGATTATTTCGCTCAGCATAATGTCCTCAAGGTTCATCTATGTTTTTGCATGAATCAGGACTTCATTCCTTTTTACAGATGAATACTATTCCATTGTTTGTATATATCATATTTTATTTATCCTTTTATCTTTTGATGGACACCTGAGTTGTTTCCATCTTTCAGCAACTGTGAATAATGCTGCTATGAACATCAGCATTCAATTATCTGTTTGTGGTCGTGGTCCTGCTTTCAATTCTTACTGGTATACAACTAGGAGTGGGATTGCTGAGTCACATGGTAATTCTACACTTAGCTTCCTGAGGAACTATGAAACTGTCTTCCACAGGGAGTACAAAATATCTTGAGGTGGACGAAAATGAAAACACAATATAATTTACATTTTACATTTACTTCAAAAGATAGGAATATAAGGAAACTTCCTCAACATCATAAATGATTTTTATGATAAAACCACATTTAACATCCTTCTTAATGGTGAAAGACAAAAGCTTTCCCTCTAAGATCAGGAACTGATCAATGGATAAAAAAATTATTATTCAACCATAAAAAGGAATGAAGTCCTGATATATGTGACAACATGGAGGAAACTTGAAGATATCATGTTGAGTGATATGATGCAAAAGGACAAATATTGTATAATCTCACTGATTTTAAATAATTAGAATCCACAAATTCATAGAGTAAGAATTTTAGTATTATCATAAACCAACAGGTGCATCTTTAAAATGTCTACTAACTGAACATTAGCCACATTTATATGTATTAGCATCCTTTCTATATTTGAGAGAGTGTTCTGATTTAATTATTGGCAGCCCTGTAAGTAAATCTTTGTTGCTCTAATAAGGAAATATTGTAGCACAAGGGTTAAGAACATGGGCTCTGCTGCTAACTGTGCAACAATGGAAAGGCTCCTATCCTTTACTAACTCCAGCTTCCTTACTCATAACATGGAAATAATAAAAATATTCCCTTCATGTGAGTGCTTTGAGAATTAAAGGAGTAATGCATGAAAGGCACTTATCATGGTGAGTGCTTAATAAATGTTGGTATATGTCTACCTTAATATTAGAGGATTATATCTTTATCTAACCACACTGTCAAAATCATTAGTGTTAAATAATAGAAGATTAGAGCCTCTAGGTATACTTTGTTACCTATAAAGAAGATGGCAAGAACAGATTTTACTTTTCAATCTGTAGAAGAATGAAGTATTTCCACAATATAAGTTTGAAAATTGAATAAATATATTTCTAAGTTCTAAATTAAAAGAAAAGATCAAATCTGTGTGTATCCAACATCCTTTTATTTTATTCTTAGTTAGGCAAATGATTCATGAGGAATAGCAAAACATGGTCTTGACTTTCAAACTACTCAATACTTCATTGCCAAAATATATAATTTTAAGATGTTTCCCAACAAACAGCAATAAAACTATAAAATATTTAGCATTTAAAGAATTAATTTATGACATACTAAATGACATCTTATTTATATAGTTTTATAAACTGAATTATTTTTCTCCATCAATATTTTCTCCTAAAAATAAGCCACATTGACTTGATATATACTTGAAGGGGAATAGTGTAAGGTGGGGTTTTTCAGCCTTTCTGATGACATTATGAAAGCCAAAGCCATATGTGAGTGGTCAATTATAAAAATGTAGGATGTTAAAGTGAAAAAAAAAGCCTTAATGATGTGTGTTACATCACATAGGGAACATTGGTTCATTTCAAATTAAGTTTCTGATAAAAATACAAATCTCCTCTATGGAATCTAATACATAAAGACATCTTTATTTACTACTTAATAAAATCGAATTTTATTTGCCAGAAAATAACTAAAACATTTGGAAGAGACAAGGCTGCTTATCAACACAGATATTTGTCTGTGATCGCACATGAAGACATATATTTGTAGGCAATTAAAAGAAAGAATTTATCTCTTTTGCTGAAAAGAGATATGATATTTAAGTTAAAGTTCCTAAATAGCCTATCCTTGTCCTTTCTCTCCTACCCTCTTCATTCCATCTTACTTTCTTCTTGAGCACATTGTTATATCCCAGTATACTGATAAAAGTCATACTTGTGCCATGTCAAAACCTCAAATATCCAGCAAGCAATACATTCACATTAGTTATGAAATGTTCCCTCAGCTATCTAGCCAGGGAAATCACCTCTTATTTCATATCTTGGAACTTCCCTAGGTGCACCAGTCATGCTTAGTGCTCAAGGGGACTGACTGCCCTTTAGATTTTTCCAAGGAGCAATGATTAGGAAGTCAACCCTTTGGTGGGTCATCAAAATGATTTAATGATTTGACTAGCATTTTTCAAAAAATGAAATATAGAAATACAAAATAGAATAGAAAATATACTGTATAAAAGTAGAATAGAATAGAATAGAATAGAATAGAATAGAATAGAATAGAATAGAATAGAATAGAATAGAATAGAATAGAATAGAATAGAATAGAATAGAATAGGAAACATTAAGGTGTATTACACACATTGTTTCATGAAATATTTGTTTCAGTTTTATACACAAACACACACATGTGTGTGTACTTGGCTGTGATGGAAAAGGTATTTCTTACTGTTATAATGGGCAAAAAATGCCTTAAAGGCACTGAAATAGAACAGAAATCACAAATTGGCATCCAATGGATGAGTTTCAGCCTACCAAATCTTTTGTTTAGTCCATAGAGTGGTTTTCTTTAGACTGAATTAGTTGCCAACATTTCAAATATATGAGAGTTCTCACAAAAAGTCATTATGCGGCTTCCCTTGAAAAGTCACACGTGGTCTGCCTTACTGTGGGGCACAGACTAGGAGGGCTAAACAGCAGCTGCACTGTAAGGAAGGGTGAAGTTCAGGTCACCACAATCCCTACACCCTCCTTTTTCATTCATTTCTTTACCTGCCAGATGACTTCAGACATTTGAACTTGTTGCCTCTGCTCTAGACTTTGCTCCCATGATGATTCCAGAGGCCCAATGAATGTCAGAGATTTGGCCCAGTTCATCCTGCAGCCTGACAGATACTGAATAGTGATTGTGCATGATCATGGAAGAAACAATTACAAAATCATCCAAACATAAATGCAAAAGACCCTTGAGAGGTCCTTCATCTAAACTTTTCATTTCACAGATGATGAGACTGAGATCCAAAGGCGACAAGAAAAGTGCCAGAAGTCCCAAAGGTAATGTAATAGCTCCGTGACAGGAAATACATTCTCCTCATTCCTATCCTGATGCCCATTCAACTACAAAGGGCTGCCTTTAGCTAAACAATTTTCAGAAATGAAAGGCAGTAGAAATGCTGCCAAGGCACACCCAAGCCCATGTGATCTGTATTATGTGTACATGATCTATCAGTAACGTAGGCATTGCTGATAGAAATAAAGGACTACTGTGGATATTCTCGTTGTCCTGATTTTGTGATAATCAGGGTAGGCTAAACATTTGCTATATTAGAAACCTTGCATGTGTCCCCAGACCTAGTTTTTCTCCCTAGGTCTGGTTTTTAGAATGCTGGTGATAAACTAAGCCTGATTTATTATATGACCATCCTGTATGGGAAAAGACTGTAACTTTGGGTACGTTTGGTCAACCTTAAGAGATATAGCAGGGGGATGGATGTGGCTAGGGTAGTTGGGCATCCATCTCCCATATAGAGGGACCTGGGTTCAATCCGCAGGACCTCCCGGTAAAAATTTTAAAAAAAGAAAAATATAGAAGGCGCATGGGCCACTAGGCCCCACGAGCAGGTGCGCTGCCAGGCCCCGCAAGCCACACAGCAATATGATTACATAAGAGGAGAGTGACACAAGGGAAAGCCAAGACAAGACGCATCAAAAAACCAGGAACTAAGGTGGCGCAGGTGGTAAGATGCCTCTCTCCCACATCGGAGACTCTGTGGATGGAATCCCAGTGAAGACAGGAGGAGAAGGATGAGAAGAGAGGGCAGGAAATGGACACAGAGAGTTGTCCAGTGAATGGACACAGAAACAGCAAAAACGGGGGTGGGGGGTAAAAATAGATAAAAGTAAATAAAAAAATAAATAAATCCTTAAAAAATGTATAGGGGAGGAAGATACGGACTATAGTTAGTAATACCTTGACAATGCTCTTTCATGATTTGTTAACAAATGTTTCACAACAATGCAAGGTGTTTGTGGGGGGGGTGATATGTGGGAGCCCTGTATGATGTTATGCATGTTTGTTTTGTAAGATCACAATGTTTACTGAACACTTATAGCTTATATATATTATATTATGTATGTATGTTATAGTTTATGAATGATATACTTCAATAAATTGTTTTTTTTTTTTTTAAAGAAATAAAGGACTAGCAATCACTATTCTATTCTAACCAATATCATCTGTCTTCAGATCAGTTTCATTACTTCTCTATAATTGCCAAGCGCATTGAAGGACTGAATATTGGTATAAATCAATTACTGCATAATATACACTCTAAAATATGAACAATCCAGTTATATAGCTTGATTTATAAGTAAGTGACTTATCTTCTCTCAATGACTGAAAAGAAGAATATGCTCCCAATATATTTGATTTAACAGTCCCCAACTACAAGTCAATACCAGGCTCATAAAAGGTCTGCACTCAGTTAAAGAAGAAAATAAACATATTATATGTGATATGTATATGGGTATTACCACCTGCTACAAAACATTATGGCATGCGAAAATACTTTGTAAGCACTTTTTACCTACTTTTAAACAAGTTTCAACCAGTTTTTGAAGTACTTTTATGAAAATTTCCCAAGCAAGTAATTTATAATACAGGAAAAGGTCAATTGTTTCTCAAAAATTCTAATTACAAATTGAATCTATGTATCTGAAAAGTAAGAGAATTTTATTTTAGCCCATGGATTTCTAATAAAAAACAAGTTGTTTCATACATATTAGAAGCAAATGAATTACTATAAAAACATAGAAAATGTAATAATCCTCATAATTGTTACATCATGCTAAAACTGACAATATTCTAAAAGTCCTCAAATGATCTCATAGTGAAAAACACAGCAATCAGATCATAGATTGTATAATTACTCCCATTGTTTTAATTATTGCTATTTGTGGTGGTTTGAAGCTGTATGTTCTTAAATTTAATCCATTACTATGGGTAAGGACCCATCATAATTAGGACCTATTGACAAGGCTACTTCAGTTAAGGTGTGGCCCTCCTCATTCAGGATGGGCCTTAATTCCCTTACTGGAGTCCTTTATAAGAGAATGATATTCAGACAAAGAGAGAGAAAGCCATGGAAGCAAGAAGCTGAAAGCAATGAAAGCCAAAAGAGAAGGGAGTGACCAGCAGACACGCCATGTGCCCTGCCATGTGGCAGAGGAGCCAAGGATCACCTTTACCTGGTCTTCAGGAAGAAATCATTGCAATGATGGTGCCTTGATTTGGACATTTTCTCAGCCTCAAACTATAAGCTAATAAATTCCCATTGCTTTAAGCCCACCCATTTCATGGTATCTGCTTTAAGTACTCTAGGAAACTTGAAACAGATTTTTTGGGTAGCAGGAGAGTGGGGTGCTGCTATTGCAAATACTAAAAATGTAGAAATGGCTTTGAAATTGGATAATGGGTAGAGGTGGAAGAATTGTGAGATACTTGATAGAAAGCTAAATTGCTTTGAAGAGACTGTTGATAAAATATGTACACTAATGGTACTTCTAATGCAGCCATAGACAGAAATGATGAATGTGTCATTGCAAGCTGGAAGGAAAGCAACTCTTGTTTTAAAGTGGCAGAGAACTTGGCAAAATTGAATTCTGATGTCATATGGAAGGCAGAATTTAGAAGTGATGAGCTTGGATATTTAGCTGAGGAGATTTCTAACTAAATATGGAAAGTGCAGCCTGATTTCTTCTTGCAACTTTTAGTAAAATGCAAGAGGAAAGGGATAAACTGAGAACTGAACTCCTGGGCCCAAAGAAACCAGAAATTGATAGTTTTGAAAATGGTGAGCTTCTGGACAGCAAATCCCCATAGTATAGTGCTACATGTGAGGGTTTAACTGAACATGGATCCATTCAGCCATTTCAGTGCAAGTCAGGATTGGAAATACAGTTATCCAGAAAGGATCTGTGGAAACCGTATTGTCTGATGATTTGGGTCCCTGTGTACTGCATGCAAAACAAAGTCTTGTGCAAGCTCTGTATGAACAGAACCACTGCCAGCCTGGATTAAAAGGAACAGAAAAGGGACAGATTGAAGGAAAAACCACTTCAAGGGCAGGAACATGGAAGCTGAGGTCTGGACCAAAGACATCTTCTAGGGCCAAGAGAGCAAGCCCACCCACATGTGTGGAAAGGGTAAGAGTAGGTATGCTCTAGCACTTGAACAGTGTGGGACTTCCGCCCCATGGTTCAGGAAGAGTGCTGCCACCCCAGTCTTCAGAGAGGGTAGGACATATTCCCTGGGGAATTGTGGATGGTCTGGCCATCACCCCAGTGCTTGACAAGGGTGGACTATATAGCCCAGGGGTTGCGGAGAGCCTGTCCATCATCCCCATACATGAAGAGGTTGGAGCCTTCACCTCAGTGTTCAGGGAGAGCATAGCCACCACACAAGCACTTGGACAGGCTGGGCCTGCTGCTTCATAAGGCCTAGAGTAAAAACCATTCTTCCAGAGATGACTTTTAGACCTTGAAATCTAATGGAGTATGTCTTGCAAGGTTTTGGAATTTTTGGGGACCCATGAAACTGTTTTCCTTCCAATTTCTCCATATGGAAATGGGAATGGGAATGTTTATCCTATGACTGTCACTCTTTTGTATATTGGAAGCACATAATTTGTTTTCTAGGATTCAAAGGTCCACGAACAGAATGCTGCCATGTGCCTTGCCATGTGGCAAAGAAGCCAAGGATCGCTGGTAGCCGGATTTGGGGCATAAAGTTTCACTTTGACGATGCCTTGATATGGACATTTTCTTGGCCTTAAACTGTAAGCTAATAAATTCCCACTGCTTTACACCAACCTATTGCATGGTATCTGCTTTAAGCAGCCTAGGAAACTGTATTAGTCAGCCAAAGGGGTGCTAATGTGAAATACCAAAAATGAGTTGGTCTTTATAAAGGGTATTTATTTGGGGTAGAAGTTCACAGATACCAGGCCATAAAGCATTAAGTTTCTTCTCTTACCACAGTCTATTGCCACGTGTTAGAGCAAGACAGCTGCTGGCGTTTGCCAGGGTTCAGGCTTCTGGGGCTCCTCTCTTCCCAGGGCTGCATTTCTCCCAACGATCAGGTGAATGGCTTGCTTTTCTTCTCCTGGGGCCTTCTTTTCAACATCAAAACTGCTTCTCAAAAGACTGCTTCTCAAAAGACTGCTTCAACTCTGTCCTTTGCCTTGCCTTTTTTTTTTTTTTTTTTTTTTTAGATTTTATTTATTTATTCATTTATCCCCCCCTTGCTGCTTGTGCTCGCTGGGTCAGCTAACCACGCCGTGCGGGCGGGCTTGCCTTCACCAGGAGGCCCCGGGAACCGAACCCGGGGCCTCCCATATGGTAAACGGGAGCCCTACTGATTGAGCCACAGCCGCTTCCCTGCCTTGCCTTTTATATATGATTCCCCACCCACCAAGGGGTGGGGCTCAACGCCCTAATCCTAACCTAATCATATCCAGATTAACAGATCAGTTTACAAGCATGATTCAATTATATTTTTGGGATTCATAATTACATCAAACTGCCACAGAAACTAAAACACTATTCTTGATCCTTTAAAGAATGAATGCTAACAATATAAATAACACCCTAATTTACTTCAAAGAGTAAGGGGCAAATGTGGATAAGCCAAAATTTACTCATCTCTAAAGAGTATTTTCAGCATTGGTTATAAAACACTTTGCAATGGTATAATATTAGCATCAAGTGATGAATATGGTATAT
This sequence comes from Tolypeutes matacus, assembly GCA_026826555.1. NCBI lineage: Eukaryota > Metazoa > Chordata > Mammalia > Cingulata > Chlamyphoridae > Tolypeutes > Tolypeutes matacus. The sequence goes on from JAKSZT010046586.1 coordinate 14,677,889, forward strand.
ATGGTCATTCTTCTTAACACTGACATGTCTCATGACACCTTGGACCAGTTTTTTGGCTATCTAAATCCCTTCCTCCCTTCCTCCCTCCCTTCCTCCCTTTCTCCCTTTCTCCCTCCCTCCCTCCCTCCCTCCTTTCCTTCCTTCTTCCCTTCCTTCCTTCCTTCCTTCCTTCCTTCCTTCCTTCCTTCCTTCCTTCCT
>JAKSZT010046586.1:14678096-14859105 GCA_026826555.1 Tolypeutes matacus
CCTTCCTTCCTTCCTTCCTTCCTTCCTTCCTTCCTTCCTTCCTTCCTCTCTCTCTCTCTTTCTTTCTTTCATCTGTATATTAAAAACATGAAGACTAAATGCAGTGTGGTATGTTGGATTGGATTTTGGAACAGAAATAAGGCAATTAGTGGAAAAACTAGTAAAATCCACATAAAGTCTGGGGTTCAATTAATAGCAATGTATCCACATTAATTTCTTAATTTTAACAAAAGCACCAATGTAATGTAAGACATTAACATCAGGAGAAACTGGATGAGGGGTATATGGAAATTCTCTGTACTATCTGCATTTTTTCTGCAAATCTAAATTATTCCAAAATAAAGGATTTATTAAAAATATAGAAAAAATATTAAATTAATAAAGATGCTATAAGATGCTTTGAGAATTCTGTATTAGGTCATCAGTCTAAATAGAAAAAGGATAAATTTATCTTGAAGAAAATATTCCTTTATTGTTATAAAAAGCTATTCCAGCATAATTGTCACAAATCAAAATCCTGCAACAAGCTGGTACAAGACTATTAAAAGGGGCCAAGCTTATAACAAGGCCCAAAGTTTGCTTCAACACTGAACTACGGTGTCCCCTAAGGCATAGAACACATGCACACACACAAATATTTTTAAATAATAAGCGGCATCCTTTTCAGAGATTCTTTTTTAACACCCTAGAGTGAAGAAATGCCAGTGTTTGGGCTTCAACAGTGAAGAAATGCCAGTGTTTGGGCTTCAACAGTGTAATACTGAGAGACTCACTGTTTCCTTTTTAATCTGTAACTCCAATGAGTGCTCAAGAGTATAATAAAAAGAACAGAGAAATAAAACCTGCTCCTTGATTTAGAGAAGGTTCAGGAGAATATGAAGAGACCAAGACATCCTGGAGGAAATGCTGTTCAGCCACTGAGCACCTTTATTACCAAAAGCCCATCTGGGCCCTGGTAATGGTGTGACCCCAATTAGACTGTCAAGAACATTCCTATGTTGAGCTCCACAATTCTTGCCAAAGACAATTTTTTTAATTAAAAAAAAAAGGATGTGAAAATGAGGGTATGTAAACACCAGAATCCTAGGAAACAGGCAATTCTTCAATATGCCTTTAAGCAGTCATTTGAAAACCCCACCTCTGCTGTGGCAGAAGATCCTACTTAATTGCTCAGGAGTAGTTCTTAGGAATAGAGCACACAGTCTAATACACATTTTGGTTTATTCTATTCAACAAAATCCTATCCTTGTGGCTAGAATTGATGCAGAGTTGGGAAGTGTGAAAAACATTCAGGCTTTCAAAAAACAGTATCTTATACTTACACTTCAAATACTAAATTGCAAGCCCTCAAAAGAATCCCTTTATACAACTTATTTTAAAAATGGGTCTGGGGAAGCAGATGTGGTTCAACCAGTTGGGCACCTGCCTACCACATGGGAGGTCCCGGGCAGGTCCCTGTGCCTCCTAAAGAAGATGAGCAGATGCTGCACCCAGCAATGAGCTAGACACTGCACCCTGCTGCAACAAGCAGACACAACAAGACAGCAGATTCCACAGCCCATGGGGAGCAGATTTGGCTCAGGCTACTGGCCACTTGCTTCCTGTGTGGAAGGTCCCAGGTTCAGTTCCTGGTGCCTCCCAGAGAAAGTGAGCAAACAATGAGCAGACAGATGAGTGAACCATCTGGGAGAGGAAGGGGATAAAAAAATGGGTCTGAATGTTTTTGTGTGAATAATATTTGTTGCGCAGCCCCTATGTTCCTGCCACTGTGCCAGGTGCCCATGAAGGGCTTACGTTCTACCTGGGCTGGCAGACAACAGACACATAAACAACAATTTAATTACAATTATGATATGACACACACTACAGAAAAGAAATACATGGCATTAAAACAACATAAAGGAGGGTCCTGAGCTCGTCTGGGGTCAGTAGAAGGCTGAGTCTTTAAGCTGAGTACTGAACGATGGTAAAGGCTTGGTTAGGTAAGATCAAGAGAGAAGTGAGGGGGAAAGTGGAGCAAGTGAAAGGGCAGAGGCAGGAAGGAGCATGGCATTCTCAAGTGACAGAAACAGGCCCCAGTGACTAGATCACTGACTGCATGTGGTACAGAGGGGGCCAGATGAGAGAGGCTGGGCCTGGCCCCACAGAGCCGTAAAGGCCTGATTACTGAAATCTGGCCATTATCCTAAGAGCCCTAAAGATTTTCCGGTAAAAGCAAGCCCAAACCTGTAAAGGCTGTTACAAGAGGTAAGGCATTTTCAGATTTTTATTCAAGACCAGTCTGATCTGGTTGCTGTGTGCAAGCAGACAAGAGAGACTCCTTAGGGGCCCCTGGAGTAGCCCTGCTGACAATTCATGCCCTGGCCTAAAGAAAGGCTCTCAAAGAACAAAAAATATAGTGCATGAATGTGCTTGGCTCATTCAAGAAAACAACACTAACGTTTCTCTCTTCTTTGTAAAATGAACCATTACCACACGAAACCATGTTGGGTTCACAAAAATTAAAATTGTTTTCACAGTAAAATAAGACCATGGCCAGCTCTACAGGGATATGAATCTCTGTGAAGGCCTGTATTCTCAGGCCTTAGAAGTGACATGCATGAATTTCAACCAGAAAGACATTTGCAACAACAAAGAATCTAAAATATAAAAGACAATGAACTCTAAAATTGACTCCCAGTGTTACCTCTCCCAGTACACATGGTAATTACTCATCAAAAGACAAAAATAAATAAATACATAAAAAGCTTAAGGCTCTTCTGTCTTTTTTCAAAATACTTGCAAGAAATGACAAAATAAAATATGTCATCTATCAGCCTCAGGTTGATATATGAATTATTGTTTTAAAAAATCACAGGTTTAATTACATTATACTGAACTGATAATTTAAATATTCAAAAACAAATGAATACTACAAGAACCTCACTCCTTGTAAGGTTCTTTTACAACGATGTTTGTTAAGAAGTAGAACTACATTTTTTCTGGAAATAACAGAAATTTAAATCCATAGAGTCTTAGATAATTATTCATGATATTAATCAGTATTAATCATTTACATTTCAGAATAAAGTCTATATTAAAATTATTTTGAAAACTTTATGGCCATTGTATTTTTTTGTTTTGTTTTGCTTTGGTTTGGTTTTGTGTGTGTGTGTGTGTGTGTTTCTCTCTTTGTTACTGTTGTACTGATTTGGAATATTTTGAAACTGCCAGAAAAAAATATATTATTTTAAATCAAATACAATTGCCTTGTTTTATCATTATTAAGTTGTTTAATCTACTCTCTTCAAAAGAAAATATTCATTAAAATCCCCATCAATTTTTCCCTAAATGTTGTAAAAGTGGCTCCAAAACTGCCTACCTGAAGTTTCACAAAATACCAAAAGCCATACTAATCTACTTTGTATTCTTTTCCTCAGGCGCCTATGTATTAAAATAAATCAATAAAAATGCCTTCCCCGCCTTTAGGGTCATCCCCTCTTGATTTAGCCATTTTCCTTTATACAAATTTTTTCCTCTCTATTTCACTTCATCCACTTTTTCAGAATCTTCCTCCAGGGAACCAACTTCCAATAAAATTGCTAGTCAGCAACCAAAACTTCCTCTCAGCAGTGGCCCTAGCCAGGCTGCACATGTCATCAAACTCCAAAGGTGGTTGTAACCACTGGGAAAATAGAGTTGTGAGGTAATTCAGATGATTGATAACTCATCTGAGGAAATGGATTATTTGGTAGCATTTAGAAAAGTCAGGGAAGCAAGGAAAGCTTTCTTTTTTATCTGCAGTTGTACCATATTAATGCAAATGTTGAAGATACTTTTAGTTTTCAAAATACACCCTATAGAACTGTACTTTCTTTTTCTTCTGTGGAATGTAAACAACCAACCAGTTTTATAGTAGTGGAAAGCATTATTCAATCCACTAAATCTCATGTGAAGCACTCATAAGTAAAAATAAAAGCGGCATAGTAGTATATATTAATGCTTATACTTTCAAAAGTGTAATAAGTATACCTAGTAAAGTGAATTGATGTATATTTTAACAACTTAAAATTTTGAGTTGAGTTTTATAGATGACTGCTGCTTCTATAGATAAATTACATGTGGATTTCATTTTGGTTGCAGATTAGTGACAAAATCCTGAGTCACATAGAAAGAAATGTAGCTGAAAGTGCCATGTTTTCTCTAGAGCTCCTCTTACATACTCAGAATACTCATAAATTAAACTAATCCAGTATCTTGAAGAAGAGGTAGTAGAAATCTTTTGTTCAAATTAGAAGTGGAAACATTAATAACAGCTTGTTTGCATTTCATGAATAGTAACTGCTCAACATGGATAGTCAATGAATAGCCAACTAATCCAGTCTTAATCTCCTTCATTTAGCAGAAAGTATGTTTCAAAGTATCTTTGAACATTATGGAATGTTAGAAAATAACACTTTTAAAAGCCAAGTCATATGGATAACCATGTCTGGTCAAAAACTCATTCAAAAGTTCAAAAACAATTGTTTTCATGCTAGATACAAATTTTATTTCAGCTGCATTACCGGCTCTTTGACTGAAGTTATCTGCAAGGTAACTATGATCTTGCTTGGGCAAATTCAGCTCTTTCTGATTAATAACAGCCTGGGGTTAGGGAGCAGTTCAATCTAACAATAACCACTAGGACCATGAATAATATATTTTTATGTTAGGATGTGTATTAGTATTTGTGTAATACTTGCTAAGGCATACATTGAGTTTTGTCTGTTATACAAAGTGTGCTGCCTTCATTGAGAAATTTTGTATAATTTCAGACAAAGCTGGTGTAGCACTACACACTGTCAAGTCAATAACAAATTTTCCAGAAGTTCCAAATATATGCCCAGAGATGGCAGGAAAAGCTTTGCTTCCAGAATTAATTTGGAAAAACTAATTAAATACATTTGTGATCTTCAGTGTATTCAAATTTTAATTAATAAATGTGTTCTTTTAAGTTCTTTGAATAGGTAATTTTTTAAAATCAATTCTAAATTATATAATGACCCCCTTGAGGCAACGGTCTGCTAAGGAACAAAATTTGAAAACCACTAATTTAAATAAACTTTAAAGGAGAAGGGAAGTATCTTGGTTGATATGAGGCAAATAAAAGATAATCCTACAAGTAAAACTTAATTCATCAGTGACCAATAGGGAGAGAGGTAGATCCACTAAAAGATCATTGTGAATATATGCAGTGCCTCTTCCCAAGCACCAAATTTACCATCTTTTCACAAGAATGTGTTTTCTCTCCATTCACCCATGTGTGTTTTGTGTGAACTAGACAGTGTATATTTACTCATTTCCAGACTTTTTTTTTTAAAGGTGACATATCATCCACAGAACCCTTTGAACTGGGTAGTGTCAAATATTTAATGGTGACAAGTCCAAATGCTCTGGCTAACATCTAGAATTCATATTTTACTCCTCTCTTGCTGCTATAACTTACATCCAATGTGTCGGGACAATTTGTCAGTTATACTTTCAAAATAAATACAGTATCCAGTCACATCTCACCACCACCACTGCTCCTTTCTAGTTCAAGCCATCATATCATCCACCATCCATCATGTGGGTTACTGCAATAGCCTCCTAACTTATTCTCTTTCTACCTTTGCCATCCAACAGGCTATTCTCAACACAGAGATTGGAATGATCCTTTAAAAAATATAATTCAGAACATATCACCCCTTTGCTCAACAATCTGCAATGATCTCCCATTTCATCCTAAGAAAAACTAAAGTTGTTGCAAAGGCTGCAAAATCCAATGACCCAGACCTCATTGCTTTCTAACTTTTTCTCCTAGTTCCCTTCCCTTGCTTCCTCAGTCACACTAGCCATACAAGAAAGCCACACAAGCTTACTTGAATATGCCAGGCATGATCATGACTCAGGAAATTTGCCCTGGCTAGCTTTTCCTCTGGCTGAAACAGTTTTCCCAGATAGTTACATGTCCAGCTCCCTCACCTCCTTAAAACTTGTTCAAATGCCAGGATCTCAGTAACCATCCAACTTAGAACTGCTCTCTCCACATCCACACTGGCAATCCAGATCCCCCTTACTCAGGTTCACTTTTCTATTTTTCCACAGAACTTATCACTTTCTTACCTGTTATATAAAGTACTACTTTATTATGTTTATTGTGTAATGTCTATTTTCCCTTTTAAAATTTGAGCTCTGTAAGAAGAAGGATCTTCAACTGTTTTATTCACTGATCTATAACCCCAAGTGTCTAAAACAATGCTTAGCACATAACCGACACTCAATAAATATTTGTTGAATTAAATTAAATTGAAAATGAAGGTCAAATTAGCAGGGTTATGTATGATCAGGTAGTTTGGAATTGCTAAATTTGATGCCCTAAAGTTATATTTATGATGGGTGAAAGGAATACTTATAAAGATTTATCCACAGAAATCCAGTATAACGTTCCAAAAAGAGAAGAGAAGTAGGCTCTGGGATAAACTAGCCTATTGTTTTCTGCCTAGATCCCTAAGTAACCCCTAATGTAGGCAACCAGAAGTGAAAGAGGAGTAAGAGACCAGGAGAAGCAACAGCCAGGCTGTGACTTAAGGGGCACTGCTCTGAGCCAGAAGAGCAAAGGGCATAAAAGAAGTGATAAAAGGATATTTCAGGCTGTCCCAGCCCTCTCATTCTATACCTTTATTTTGTATACAGAGAAATTTCTAGAATGACAGTCATAAAACGTTAATCACTTTTTAACTTATATAATTGATGTTGAGGCAGTGGCCACTGGAGGTTCTGAGGGGAGGGAGAGGGAAAAAGAGGTGTACTATGGAGGTATTTTCGGGACTTGGGAATTGTCCTGAATGACGTTGCAATGACAGATATATCTGTCATTATATATCTTGTCATAACCTACAGAATTGAGTGGGTGATAGTATAAACTACAATGTAAACTATAATCCATGCTTAGTGGAAATGCTCCAAAATATATTCATCAATTGTAACAAATATACCACACTAATGAAGGGTGTTGTTTATATGGGAAAATGTGGGAGGGATAGGGAGTGGGGCATATGTGAACCCCCTATATTTTTTTATGTAACATTTATGTAAACTAAGTATTTTTAAAAATAATAAAAAATAATTTTTAAAAATGGGCTATATCCTTGAATAAACATGTGTCAAATAAAATATTCAAGTGGCCATTAAGCATATTAAAATATGCTCAAAATCATTATATTATATTATATTGTACACCAACACTACAGTGAGATATGACTTCATGCCCATTAGGATTATGATATGCATTATTTCCAGGAAAACAGTTGTATGAGCAAGAAATTTTTATACAGTCAAACCTAACACTAAATAATATTTAGATAATGAAGTAAAGAAATAATAATAATCACTTTTTTTTTCCTTTGGGGAATGAACTTTGAAGTAGACTTTTGTTTTTCTTATTAGCATTTCTCTAGTTTGATTTTTTCCCTAAAAAATTCTTGTAAAAATAAGATCATTATTGAAAATAAAATGGAATTACTAAAAATTCCAGTAAAGCCTGATGTATCATATAAAAACTAAAAAATACTTTTCTAATCCACTTTATTACAACTATGAAGGAGCCTAAAATATATTACTTTTTATTATTTAACATGTCTAATGTTCTTGAATAGTTATCCCAGAAGTCCATATTAGAAGCTAACCCAGAAGTGTAAAGAATTTAAAGACTACTACATTAATTCAAGGAGAAACTTTATCTTAAAATGCTTTAAAGGAACTATAGGTAGCTTTTATGAAGAACTTGTATATAAGTCTTTATTAAGACAGAAAACATTTCTAAACTACTTGTAATGTCCTTACCTAAAATGACACACTGAATAACTATCATGAGATTTATGTGCAATCTTGCCTGAAGTGAGCGGGGATTAGGCAAGATGGTGTCCCTAGATCCCAACCAATATGATTTTATGACTTTGAGGCCATTTTATATAATCCACCATATAAATTTTATTCTCATTGTCTCTATAGATATAAAAAGCAATCAATGCTTACTTTTTTAAACTGTGAGAGAGAAAACCCAAACATACCTAAAAAGAAAATTCCTAATGCTATTTTGTTATAATTAACTCTCAAATTAACTCACTGTCAATAAGTTGACTATGGATGTTTTCAACTCATTAAATGCCTGTAATGATACTTTTTATCACTGTCTCATCAACTTACTTACAATGGCAGAGTCACATCGATGAATTATTCTTTGCATCATATTGATTTATTTAAATACATGTGCATAAATTAAATATTTATTATATAGCATTATGCTTTGAAGATACCACTCTTATTTTGTGTTTTCTCTTGAGTCCCTCTCTACCAAACAAGTGCCAATTTAGAGAGTTCTGAAGCATCATTTAGGAAAAGAATGTCACAAAAAAAGTTCCCTAAATAAATAAAGATATAACCAGAAAGGCTTAAAATCAAAAGATTTCAAATAATTTCATACAGGAAAACACCAAACTGAAGCTTATATGGGAATAAACTGTTAGAGAGTGAGTGCATCTATTGATTGGTTTACTGTTATTTGCAAGTCTTATGGTATATGGATAGTGTTACAGTATTATGGATGGGAAGCTGGGCATCAGGAATGCTCTTGTAGACCTCTTTCTGCTCTTATACACCTCTTCTCTATCATTCACTACAGCCAACCATGCATTCTGGTCACAATGGTCCAGGAGCTTCCTAGCATCTTGCAGAGGGTAGAAGGGGTCAGGGAGACTGAGGGGTTCAGGAAGCCCTACAGAATATTCCTATATTGGTCTAAACCACTCTCCAGAACAACCACTCCCATGGTAAAGCTGGAATCATTGATGGCAAGCCATCATTTACCCTCACACTACCTCTAGTTAGTTTAGAATACTAAGATGGGAAGAAGGTGCTTATATTCTAGAAGGGTTCTTGCTTAACAGTTTTCCTTTTTCATATATGGGGTTAAAAAGTAGCTTGGGTCTTTTAACTGCCTATTTGCCCTAGCCAGTGTGAATGGAATGCAGAGAAAATGGAGCTAGGCTAGAAGAATATTTGACCTAGGAGAAGGAGGAGGTTTGTCAGTGCATTTCTTTTATACTTCAATTATTTTTCATCAGCTCTATTTCTGTTTCTAACTTCTGTTGCACTATGGTAAGTGCTTCATGGAATAATGAAAGTAAAATTCTAGCAGAGATTCCAATATGCTCCACTAAAGTCTTCTGCAGAATGATTGCTAAGGGCTTCTACTATTTTGGTAGCAGGGATTTTATTAGTCTCCTTGGCTTAGATGGGAAAACAAAAGGTTCAACCCTGAATGCTTCCAGAGACACTCTTTCCCATTATGCAAAAGCCTTTTCTACCATGGTTGTTCCTTTTTCTCTCTTATCAAATTCCACCTTTCTATCCCTGTCTCTTATTCACCTCCCACATAAGCCATGCACTCAATCTCATCCAAAACCAAATGCTGTTCAACTTCTCGACCTTGCAAAAACATGCGCTCTCCCCCCACCCCCATCTCTCCGTCATAGGGTTATCCCATCACTAGTTTTAGACTATTTTGTCATATTTAATCTGATTTTTTAAGTAGTTAGAATAAATGGAAGAAAAAGAAAAACACGAAGTGAAGGAGAAAGGAAATTGAGAGCCAACAGAGGGAACTACAAAGCAGAATCAGCACTAAGACACAATGAAAAAAGTGAATAAAGGACAAAAGGCAGAGAGAAATCGGAGACAAGAAGAGATAGAGTAGACATAGAATTATCAAATCATCATTGTTCACATATAATGAAAGCTTACTGGGGCAAGCATTATTTTAAATGCTTTACATGCAGTACTTAAAAATATGAACATATAGGGTATTTATAGGGATAACATGTTGCTAAAGATTTGCCTGTACTTGGTTCCCAAATGGTCAGTTTTTCTTAGCTTAATATATGATAGGAAAAAAATCTTAAGTATAAGCTTACTAAAAAATGAAACAAATATATCACAATGTATTATTTTCTTCTCATTTTATCCCAGCACACAAACCTCAATTTTGTATTCTTTCTATGTAACAGAAATGGCTAATATTCAAAAGAAGAAAAAACTGTTATATTGCATTCAATATTTTTGGTGTTATAATTGAGTGACTTTATCTAGTTATAGGCTCTTAAAAGATGTATCACCATGGTAACTGGATTCTTTGACAATTATTCTATTTTAGTACAAACCAATACAAAGGGAGTTAAAATATATCCTATTCTGGAAACCCAAGACCCATGGTAACTATTACAGTTTACCCTTTCCTACCTTGTCATATTTTTAAAAGGATGTTTAAGAATTTTTCCCTGTCCTATTTTACCCCTCATGAAGCTGATTTGAATAGGAGCAGTCAGCAAATGATACAAGCTGATAAACTTTGTGATAGTGAACACCCAGTAGGATTTAGCACTTAATTCAAATGGATAAACATTGCCAGAATTTGTTATATAATCCAGAAGGTTATTTAACAGTGCTGGCTGGTTTAGAGAGGAAAATTTTGAATTTTGTTTTAGAGACATATACTTTTAAAAAATCAAACATCATCAGATAAAGCTTTACTAGACATTGTTTCAGTACCTAGTAGGGCTTTTGTAGCAATTTTATGTATCTCTTTATTAGTACTCACTACAATGCCATAATTAACATAACTGTTAAAGCTATGTTATCCAGAAACCATATTGAATTCATCTTTATAATCTTAACACAGCACCTGGCATTTAGTAAGCCCTCAATAAATGCTGTGAAGAGAAAATCAATTTTAGTAAACATTGATTGGGTAGTTCTCCACCTAATGCAAGGGCACTGCTGTACATATACATCAAGAACTAATGTCTGTTAGATTGAGTTTGTTTTTCAAGGAAGAGGAGAACAATTAAATCTTAAAGATTGGTTGTTTAGGAAAATTACAAAATTATGATTTTCTCTTCAAGCTATGATCTCATCATATGGGTTAATCAGTGGCAGAGTCAACCACATCTACCACTTTCCACATGGCCCATAGTTTTAGCTTACTTCTGAAGGAACATCAGAACTATTCCAGATATTTGGGTGATCCATATTATTCATTCCTTTACTCTCCTCATGAGTTGTCCACCCCCACCCAGCAGACAGGTGGTCAGGGAGAAGACTTGTCAACTGTCTCCTGATGGTTGCCTTGGCTAGCCTCCCAGTATTTTTCTGCCACACTAAAACTTCTGGGGCAAGAACTTGGTCCTGCATTTTGCCCAGACTGAACTTTCCACATAAATCACCTCAGGACCTGGTATCTCTACCATATCCTCTTTGTACTCTTAAAGCTGAGCCCATCCTTCACCACTCTGAATTGGATATCTGTAGATTCCTAAGACTCAGCTAGAAACTCAGATGCTTTCACTGAGCCTGAATCCACACCTGGTTTCAGGGACTGTTTTCACTTCCTCTTAGGTATCACATTTCACCCCCATTTTCTCCTTTTCCATGGGCTCCCTGTCACCCCTGTTCTTTCCTCTACCTTATCCCAGAATATGGCAACATTGTTCAGTGCCTTGAATCCTGCAAAATAATGGTTTCTGGCAATCACCATTCAAGGGCATTCAAATGACAGCCATTTTAGGAAAATATCAGCTCTCCCAGATCATTACTGATTATCATCAAACATTGCGCTCTGTTCTCATCTTGTTGGCTCTCTATAGTGCTGACTGTGTTAAAAATGCTTAAAGTATTTTTGTCCTTAATGGTGTCCTATTTGTATTCCCTTTTCTGAATTCAACTCTCCATTCTGTTTCAATTCCAGAAGCTACCACAGCAGTAAGTATGAGACATTTTCTCTGCCAATCCCAGCTCACAGGCTGCTCATCCTGGCACATCAGGGAGAGCTAGGGCACCTCAGCATGATTAAGCCTTCTGCATATATCTCCTTTCTGACTTTTATCTAAAATAATATTCAGCAAGTAATTTAATTTGGAAATTTTTATCATTTAAGAAAGGGTTCTAGAGTATATCTGTGGATTTCCCTTTACCTCTTCATGTTGTTCTTACCTTGGGCCCATACAAAGGGGAAAGGGAATTTCTATCCCTGTTATCTATCTTAACTTCCAGGCAAGAGAGGAAATGAAATGAGCATTCCTCGGCACTGCATTTGATGTGCTCTTTCTCCTTTCTGCTAAAGTAGCCCCAAGAGCTGAGAAAATGCACATAAAAGGATATTTGTCAACTCTGTTTACCCTCTTTGAGTAGAGTTCATGCAAGTTTAAAGGGAAAGGAAGCTCATTTTTAGATTGAAAAGAATTGCTTCTAGAAACGAGGGACCCATGACATGCTCCCAAGATTTATTTCCAGTTACACTTTACATGTAAAATGTGTTCAGCTACTATTACAATTTGCTGTACTTCTCATTTCATGACTCAAACTAGCCATATATATCCTAGTTGTTCCCAGATTGCAAAATTCAATTTCTCTATTATTAACCTGAGGTTACTTAAACTTTACTTTGTTAACATGTTAATTTGAACAGAAAGTCTCATGGCTCTTTTGCTTCTCAAATCCTTTAAAGTCAGGAGTTGGCAAACTACAGCCAGTAAGGCATATCCGGCCTGTTGCCTATTTCTATACAGCCCATGAATTAAGAACAGTTTTTACAATGAACATTAGCAATCAATTTGATGATAGGGAATACTAGCTTTGAACCACAGTTATGCAAGATGTTATTGCCCCCAAAGAAGAATTCTATTTGTCTCATTAATAGACCTGTATTGCAAAATCTTACACTATTATCATCCTTATTATATTTTGAATTTCATTGATAAAAATGTGGAAACTGGTTTGTTATTTAATGTAAGTATCTACATTATGAGCTAGATTTGTTTCTTGGCTCTTGGCAGGCCCATTACAGAAAAGATTTGTCAACCCTTGCTTTAAGGGAATACTCATCTGTAGACAATACTTGAAATGCAAAGAAAAATCTCCCCACAGATTAATTATGGCAAGAACTCTAGAAGTTTCACACTATATTTCTCTGTTTTTCTGCTTTCTAAAGTCCATATTAACTGCTTTACTCCTCATTTTCTTACCAAAAACAGGTTATTATTTTCAAATTAATACTTATACTAGCATCAATGGAATGCTTTCGAAGTACTAGGCTTTATGTACTTCAAACTCCCTATGAGATAGGCAGTTATTTCTGTTTTAAGCTGATGATGAAATGGAGTCTCAGAAAGGCTAACCATCAGACATACTGCAAGTAAGAAGCAGCTTAGTTTGTCTTCTGAGTCTCTACACTTCATCACAATAATGTAATACCATCTCCCTTGTTTTTTACTCTCTCTGTCTAGCAATTTCCTTTAACTATCTCTAATTTCCATTTGTCTAAAGGTAGCAATTCTTCATTGCTGTTCACTCTGCTCTCCACTCCTCGTCCAGAAGCAGCACATGCATCCACACTGATCTTTGGGACTTAAGAGTTTAACAACAGCTATGTCCCAATGCTAATTTGAACTTCTAGTACTCTGGTCTTGTTTAAATCACAAAGTCCATGGACCTCTGAAAAAAAAAATGCAAAGATATAAGCCAGAAATAAGAACGAGTTATCTCTGCCAGATCCAACAGGCTGGGCTCACCTCCCTGGTATTAGGAGCCTTGTCGGGGGAGGGCAGAAGCTGATTGATCACAACTACAAATTGGGTACTAACCTGAATAGGCTTTAATTTGGGAAGCCATTATCTATCAAGGTGAAGATCTATACCTAGTAACAAGAAACACAAATTAATTGATCAGGATAAGCAATAGGTAAATCGAAGTACCCAATCCACCTCAAATATTAATTCACTGTGTGGCCCTGGCTTAATTTCATATAACCAGGATTTTTCTGACTTGCTTACTTTTTTAATTTGATAATTACTAAGATTTCTTCCATGATCTTAGGGCTCTAAAATCCACTTATCCAGTAACACAATCTAAAGAAGAATGCTATCTGGGTAGTTGGTCAATCTGAGCAAATTATTCTGTTATTGGCAATCAGCACATGCATTATTGGTTTTCTTAAAAGGTTTAACTGGAATAGTTGAGATACTTCTGCTACAATGATGTCATTGAAAATCTAGACATAGTCTGCAAGTGACCTTAGCAAATAATTAGTATATATTATTTCATCTGTCACTTGGATGAGATTTTACAGAGATCAGATTGTTTCAAATTTTTAAGAATGTGAACCAACCAAATATGCTACTTACAGACTACATTATTTTATGATTACCAATCCCTGATAGAGGGTAAAAGTGGTAAATGTGGCAGTGTCTCTATCATCAAAGATGTTCCAAACCCAGGGCTTTACACATCATGAGATCAGTAATTCCACTGTAACAGGAAAAATGACAGAGGAAACTCCAATAGCTCATGTTACTGCCACTACTTGTTCCCTGGGGGAAAAACATAGGAGGCACAGAAATATATTCCAAAAGTCAGAAATGAAAACATATGATATGCTATTATAATTGAATAACATAAATGCTTCTGGAAAATTAATAGATCTGAAAATAGTGACATAAATGGATTTAGTAATGTACAACAAGGGACTGAGGTGAACTGATTTGTGTTCTTGCTGGGAGGGGTGGGATTGGCTGGAACCTAGTGTGAGAAGGAGGAAAGCCTGTAAGATTCACATTAATGCCTTGAAGGTAACCATAGGATGATATCTTTATTAGTCTCTGGAAGTTACATACCATTTTATTCACAGCTCCTATGTGTGATACATCTCCTACCTGACCAGGGAGTGACTGCACCCCTACCTCACCACCTCCTCAGGCATTCCTCCCCATAACTCCCTGGAATCACACTGAACTTTGGCTGCTATAACTTTGAACACTGCCCACCCTGAACACATCTTGTTTTGAGAAAAGAGCACATACTAAGATGTATTCCAAAAACTTATATGCAAGTCCCTGGCATTTAGCTACTTTTGTTCCCCAGCTGTATGTAACCTGTAGAGCCGCTGCCATAGGTGTGGACATACTTGAGTGAACTTCTCACCAGCTGCAGCTGTCTGTATGTCAGTTCCCCCAATAAATCCTTTTTGACTGATCACCCTGGCATTTACTGCTTCTTTGAAATCTCTGTCAGTCCCATTGTAGGGAGATTTGGAGCAATCCTGGCTGGATCATACCCTATTTCTTCTTTCAGGGCAAGTTCTACTGCTAGTTCAGCAGGATGTAACATCATATCATCGATGTTATTTCTGTCAAAAGAGAAAGTCCATATCTGGAATTGTAGACCTGACTGTCTCCAGACCCCTTTCCCTGCTGAGTAAAAACTCAATCAGATTTCCATTCAGATCTAGCTTCATCTGTTATGTTGTTGCATGGGGAAACGCCTGCCCAAAAATGTTGTTCCTTCTTTTTAAACATTTGGAATTCTTTAACAATGGAGCAGTTTTTTCATTGCCTAATATTTCAATCATTGTCTCATTAAAAACAATAAAAGTTGTGTTTAACATCTTCTCTTGCACTAACTTGACTGCTGGAGCTATGAAGGGCGTTCTCTTCAAGGTTTATTTTCTGAAGTGCACTAATAACTTATATGCATTGACTTGATCTGTCACTGCTCCATGTGTGCGTATTTTGTCTCCATTAGTTACCTTTGGTTGAGGATTTGGCAAGACAACAGCCCTCAAACCACCTAGCGGAATTTCTAACCCAGCAGTTACTCAAAAAAAGCAATATTCATGTTGCTGCTAAAGGAAAACCACATATTGTTAAATTAGGTCATTATTGCATATTCATAGTAGCCTGTGTAACTAAATAGTTTGAAGTGGAACTTTTACTTAATTAGTGTATTTATTTATAATCAGCCATGTTTCAGAGAGAAACTAGCTTACAAAGATTCTTAAAATAATAAGAGACCATAAATTAAGGTGTGAGGAGGTAAACAAAGAAAAACACTGGTAAACCTTTAATTTGTATTTAGTTCATTAAGGTCAAGTCTGGATATGAAGGAATTGGGTGAAATAAGGAGCTACAATTAGTTCATGTATTATAGCTTCAGTCACTAAGCCTGAGAAGAGAGAACAGTTTGGTCAATTTGAAGACAACCTGATTTAGTATATCTAAATATGTAATGGGGCCCAATCCCATTTACATATCACTTTGTAGTTTACAAAGTATGATAAATACATTTGTTTTCATAGCTCAATCAGTCTGCATTAGAAATGAGGAAACTAAAGCCCAGAAGAATGACTTGCCTTCTACAGACAATAACACCAAATATTTTCAGGAAGCTTTATAGATTGGCAAAGCAGAATTAGAGGAACTAATATAGGAAATCTCCACACGACCCTACTGAAAAATGAGATATTTCTATATTATCATATTTTTAAGAAATAATTTAGTATTACATTGAGTCATATGGAATTTCCACTTTGTAGGTCAAAAGTGGTTAAAAATCAGCAATTTCAAATGTTCAACCTAATAATAGTGGAAAATAGTGGAAATAAAATATGACCTGGATATTCCAAAGTATCAAAATCTGTTCACCCACATCATTTAATTTTGTGGCTTATGTTAGACATGTTATACCATCACTAAGTATAAAAAATATATGTTATTAATTATGATTAAATAGTATCATTTTTCAGAATTGTAATTCAAAAACAAGAAACTCTGGACCATGGTACTACATTTTATATAGGGATTAGGGTGGTGGTAAGAATATTGAAACTATTTCTTAGAGAAGGGTTAAGAGTCTGGATCAGAAGTCATCATAATTCTGTTAGAATACTGGTTCCAACTGGCTCTGTATCATTGGGCAAGCTACATAAACTGTGTCTTATTTTCCTCATCTGTAAAGTGAAAATAAAAATATTACCATCTCCAGCAATGAGTACCATGCATCTGAGCAGTTTCTCCTCCTATTCTGGCTACTGGAAAACTCAGAGCCAAATTGGAAGCTAAACATAAGAATGACATTGGCCCTAGCGGTCTACATATTAATATTCTTTCTTCTGGTTTTATGTTATTACTTCTTTCGTTCTTTATTTATTTTTTAGGAGGTATTGGGGATCGAAACCAAGACCTCGTACATGGGAAGCAGGCACTCAACACTTGAGCTTCATCCACTCCCCATATTACTTCTTTATATTTCCCTTAGCTCTAATTTTCCATTTCTTTTTCATTCCACTTTTTATAACAGAGTGTTTTTTATATTACTTCATATCTTTTGTGGTACAAATTGTGGAAAATATATCAATAAATGAATACATAAATGCAAAACTAAATAATACAGGTGACTGCTGATAGAAAATACATGTTTAATTTATACTTATGTATATATTCAAGCTTGATAAATCCCTGACTGAAGACAACAATGACTGCAATAACTTATGAAGCCCTCTGGGAAAAAAGCAGATTTCAAAATTAAAAAGTTTTGCAACTCAAACAACTTTATAACAAAAGTTGAAAAACTTCCTATAGAATGTGAGAATATAGTTATAAATAAGCCACATATCTGATGTGTTTAATATCAAGAATTTATAAAGGAATCCTACAACTCAACAACAAAAATATAAATAACACAATTACAAAATGGGCAAAAGAATAGACACGTCTCCAAAGAAGATATACAAATGACCAAAAAGCACATGGAAAGATGCTCACTATCATTAGCCATTAGGGAAACGCAAATCAAATCACAATGATATACCATTTCATACTCACTAGAATGGCAACTATTAAATAACCAAAAAATGAATGTTGAAGACCATGGGGGGAAATGGAAACACTTGTTCACTATTGCTGGCAATGTAAAATGGTGGAGTCACTGTGGAAAACAGTTCAGCAGTTCCTTAAAAAATTGAATACAGAATTATCATATGACCTGGCAGTCTCATTTATAGTTATGTACCTGAAAGAACTGAAAACAAAGACTCAAACAGATATTTCCACACCAAAGTTCATAGCGGCATTATTCATAATTGCCAAAAGAAGGAAGAAATCCAAGTGTCCATCAACTGATGAATGGGTATAGAAACTGTGGTGTATACACATGATGGAATATTATGAGCTGAAAAAAAATAAGACTGAAATTCTGATACAAGAACATGGATTAACCTTGGAGACATAATGTTGATTGAAATAAGCCAGAAACAAAAGGGCTACTAATATTGTATGACCTCACTGATATGAAATAATTAGAATAAGCAAACTCATAAAGACAGAATTTGAATATTGGTTACCAGGGTACTGGAGCTAAAGAATAGGGAGTTAAGGCTTAAAATGTATGGAGTCTCTATTTAGGACAATGGAAAAACATTAGAATGTATGGTGGTGATGGTTGCATGAATGAGAATAAAGCATTCTAGTCCCTCTAATTTTGAATAACAGAATCTGGAATTTATGCTCAATGATTCTAAATTGGGTCACAAGTCAATGTCAAGGTTTTACCACAAAAGCAAGTCTCGTAAAGAAAGGCAGAAACAAAGTACTCATACCCCATTAGAGCTAAATAACAAACAACAACAATGATATTATATCCTGGAATTTATATGGTAAAAAGTTGTAACACTAAAGATATAATCTGTGATGGTTTGATGCTGTTTAAACCTGTGGGTTTAAACATATTATAAGCAGAACCTGTTGATTTTACTTCAGTTAAGACATGGCCCAGGATGGGTCTTAATCCTCTTACTGGAGTCCTTTATAAGAGAATGAAATACATATATAGAGAGAAAGCCACAGAAGCAAGAAGCTGAGAGAAAGCCATGGATCAAGAGCTGAAAGCAAAGAAACCCAGAAGAGAAGGGGAGACTGGCAGAAGCTGCCATGTGGCTGAGGATTCCAAGATCACCAGCAGTAGTCTTAAGGAAGACTCAGCTTAAAACTGTAAGCTTGTAATTTAATAAATTTCCGTTGTTAAAAGCTATTCCATTTCACAGTATCTGCATTTCAGCAGCCTAGCCAACCATAACATGGTCTTTCTGATTACTCTAAGAAAAGTGAACAATCCCATCTGAGATATATTTTTATACCTTATTTTAGATAAGACTTTAATGTAGTTTGAATATAGAAAACAGAGCACTCATTTTCACAACCTGTAATTTCTGAATTATCTGTCCTTAAACTCCTATCTTATTTATTGCATTTTTTCCTCTTTCCCTTCCCTATAAAAATGTTTTAAATTTTAATCATGGTGCCACCTACTATTCCCTTCAGGACAGAGGCATTCATGCCCCCAGCTGCCAGGGAGTGCTGCCTGTGGAGCTCACAGCTGAGCCCCTCCCTAGAAATTGCCCTCGGTGAAAGGAAGTTGTCTCATGCAAGGTTTTACTTCCTTCTTGGTGGCAATCCCTGTACAAGGCCTGGTTGATGCAGAGGTACAAAGACCCTTGGCTCATATCGGACATATCTGAAGGGTCATATCAACTTCAGATCTCCCAGTAGAATTGGCTAACCCCACTTTTGAACTGAAGTGTAGTTCAACTTCTCCCTCTGCCAAATCATGCTTCCTTTATTTCCTTACAGATGTTTCCAGAGTCACTTCCCAATAAGCCTTTTGCCGATAAAATTCCGTCTCAGAGCTTCCTGAGGAAATTGACCTATGTTACTGTAGACACAAAAACATAAAAGCAATGTTTCCTATAATTCAATTTAAAATAAATTAACCAAAGGTATATTTAGTACAATCGTCAAGAAATTTTCTTATTTAGGAAGAGATTAAAAATTCAAATGAAGGACTTCCGGGAAGATGGCGGACAAGTAAGACATGGGAATCTCTTCTCCAGAAAAATTGCTAGAGGACAAGTTGAAACAGCCCCGAAAAAGATCTTCTAGGATTTAGGTCAGCAGGTGAAGGCTGCACACCACCCAGAGGAGAGAAGGACAGAAGAGGGAAATCACGACTACAGAACTGTGAGTTGCAAGTAGCAGCTTCTGCTGCTGCCGGCACCCTCCCCCACACTCTTCAGAATTCTCGGGCCCCTGGGCCTGTGACCACAGACAAAGGGGGCTTCAGGGATCTGCCACTCCCGGAAAGGGGAGAGAGAGGGACACAGCCTTAGGCTGACTCAGGTTCGGACCTGAAATTTGGGCTGCAGAGCCCCATGGACCCTTCCACACGGCGGTTTGCCCTGGGAGCCTGGAAAGGACCCTTCCACACGGCGGTTTGCCCTGGGAGCCCGGAAAGGACTGGAGAAATCCGATCCTCGCAACCTCCCTCTCTTCTAGCCTGGACTAATTGTTGAGGACACCACAGGAGAGGGGAGAGAGAGCCTGGGGCTGACCCTGCTTTGGACTCCCAGGTTTGGTCTGCCCTGTCCCGAGAGCCCTTCCAGGCTGGGTGGGACTGCGCCACTGTTTGCCTTGGAGCCTGCAAGGGGCTAAAGATATACAAACCTCCCAATCCCATCCTCTACTAACAGGGACTGATTGTTGAGGATTCAGAAGGGAGTGGAAATATTTCCTAGCTGGGAAAAGGGGGGCGCTACGAGAGAAGTCTGGAGAACTGTCTCAGAAAGTTTGAATCACAGGGTTCCTAGCCCCCAGACAGGAAGCTCTATCACATTGATCTGGTCTGTGTCACAACAAATACGCTCCAACCAGGCATTGAATTGAGAGCAGCCAACAAGCGCCATCTCCTGGCAGACCAAGGAAGTGCACATAAGAAAGTTAATAAGTAAGAGAGTCTTTTCCTGGCCTCTATAGGCTCCCTGCCCAAGGCCCTAGGAAACGACTCTACAACCAATTACTGGGTCCAGTGCCCAGTTTCGAGCAACCAGCAGAACAATCCTAACAATCAAGGTTGAGCCAAAAATCAAAGAGCGGTGGTAACTCACAGCCTCCTGCCACTAAAACCCCATAAAAGAGAAAGAGAGAGAGCATCTAAATAAAATACAAACTAACCAGATGCCTAAGCACCAACAAAAAATTACGGGCCATACTAAGAAAATAGAAGACATGGCCCAAGAAAAGGAATACAGCAAAGTCCCAGAAGAGATGCAGAATTTGAGAGAACTAATCAGTGAGATGAGCACACATTTCCAAAATCAAATTAATGAGATGAAAGACAATATAGTTAAAGAGATCAATGACATCAAGAAGACATTGCGCGAACGTAAAGAAGAATTTGAAATCATGAACAGAAAAGTAACGGAATTCATGGGAATGAAAGACACAATAGGAGAAGTAAAAAATACATTTGAAGCATACAACAGCAGACTCGAAATGATAGAAGAAAGAATAAGTGATACTGAAGACAGAGCAGCTAAAATTGAAGAGAGAAAAGAACAGAGAGAGAAAAGAATGGAAAAAATTGAGCAGGGGCTCAGAGAGTTGAATGACAACACAAAATGCAAGAACATACGTGTCATTGGAGTTCCAGAAGGAGAAGAGAAAGGAAAAGGGGCAGAAAGAGTATTTGAGGAAATAATAGCTGAAAATTTCCCAACTCTAATGAAAGAAATGAACTTTCATGTCCAAGAAGCACAACATA
This sequence comes from Tolypeutes matacus, assembly GCA_026826555.1. Taxonomy (NCBI): domain Eukaryota; kingdom Metazoa; phylum Chordata; class Mammalia; order Cingulata; family Chlamyphoridae; genus Tolypeutes; species Tolypeutes matacus. The sequence continues at coordinate 14,699,574 of JAKSZT010046586.1, forward strand.
CCCTAATAAGAATAAATCCAAATAGACCTATGCCAAGACACATATTATTCAGAATGTCAAATGTAAAAGATAAAGAGAAAATGCTCAGAGCAGCAAGAGAGAAACAAACGATCACGTACAAAGGACGTCCAGTAAGACTTTTTGCATATTTCTCTTCAGAAACCATGGAGGTGAGAAGACAGTGGTATGATACAATTAGGAAACTGAAAGAGAAAAACTGCCAGCCGAGAATTCTTTACCCAGCAAAACTGTCCTTCAAATATGAAGGTGAATATAAAGTATTCACAAACAAACAGAAACTAAGAGCGTTTGCAAAAAATAATCCACCTTTGCAGGAAATATTAAAGGAAGCCTTAGAACCTGAAAGAAAAAGACAGGAGAGAGAGGCTTGGAGGAGAGTATAGAAGAAAGGAAAGCAGAAAGGATAACCAAAAGAGTAAAAAGAAAGACAAAAATAAGATGACATATGAAAACTAAAGAATAAAATGGAGGAAATAAATAGTGCATTTTCAGTAATATCACTGAATGTGAATGGATTAAATTCCCCAATCAAAAGATACAGGCTGACAGAATGGATAAAAAAACATGAGCCATCAATATTCTGCTTACAAGAAACTCATCTCAGACACAAGGATACAAGCTGGCTGAAAGTAAAAGGTTGGGAAAAGATACTCCATGCAAATAGTAAACAGAAAAGAGCAGGGGTAGCTATACTAATATCAGACAAAACAGACTTCAAATGCAAAAAAAAGTGATAAGAGATGCGGAAGGCCATTATATATTAATAAATTCAAGTGAAGAAACAAGTTTCTCAAGGTTTTACTCAAAGGGTTACCATTTTCATTATTTATTTTGTAGTACATGACTAATTTTCAAATGTAATACATATATGACGCCTCAAACAAGATGTTCAGTTGAGGAAAGCAATTAAATACAATGATGAAAAATCCACCAAAACTGAAAAAAAAAATCCAATGTTAAGACACTACCAGTGTAAAATTATCAGAAGTTTCCATTGCTATTATAGTCCTAAATCAACATGAACTGAGATTTTGGTGAAGGCTCCCCTGCAGCTTGCATTATTTTAAAGGGGAGACATCACTTACCTACAAGGATGCTTTGCCTTGCTACATTTGTATTCTGATTTTGCTATAATTTCAGGAAAGGATCAAACCTTAGGGGCAAAATTCTAATAATATTAGACAGTGCCATACTACAATAGAAAATTTTATTTTACTCTTTCCTTAACCTATGATACTTTCATACCTATAATGCTTTTTAGTAATAACATCCAGAATTAACTGTTTCTAGAGTGATTCGGAAAAGAACAACTGACATGATTAGTTTTTGGATGCATCTATAGAAGAGCAAACTTAAAAGATTATTTCCCTTCAATATGGAAGGGGAAAGCTGAAAAGTGACATGTGTTAAGAAAAATAGAACAAACATAAAACTTATTCATTGTCACCAATTCATCAGCATACCAAATCCCCTGATATACCACCTCTCTCTTACATCTCTTTTTTCCCTGGATCACCCTTTGACATTAAAAGCTCTCCCATCTTACATCTTAAAAAACTTCCTTCAGGTTCTAAAAAAGAGTTATAATTACATCCTGCCTCCATGTTCTCCACTATTATCCATAACAAATCTGGCTCCCATCCTTGCCATCTGATCAAACTGCTGTCACCATGATTACTAATGACCATCATACTACTAAAAACATCTGGCACTTTTCATCCTCACCTTACTTCCCTTCTCAGTAGCATTCAAACATCCCATCCTTCTTGAAAAATGTTCAGTTTTTGTCTTCTGTGACACCACACTTTCATTGTTTTCCTGCTAAGCTGCTGGCAGTTCTTTTTCTCTTTTGAGTCATCTCTTTCTTTCATCTGTTTATTTGTTCATTTGTTCATTCATTCAGCAGAATATGGTTTGGAGATTCCAGAGCATTACCAGATATAGTTCTTGCTCTCATAGAGTCCTTTACAACCTCTCCAGCTTCATTTTGCACAACCTTTTCCCTAGGTCACTTGCTACAGGTTGCTCTTTTCCAGTTCTTCCATTACATAGAACTCTTTCAATATCAGAGTCTTTACATACATACTTCACTCTGCCTAAAGAGCTGTGCCCCAGCCACCCATCCCTAAGATAGCTACTTGCCCTGGTTTACTTGCCCTGGTTTACTTGTCTCAATCAGCACATCTTACTTCATTATATCCATCTTTTTCTTTCCATAACAATTGTAATATCTAATTATGTATTTGCTGTACTACTATTTGATAAATTTTGTCTAGGCTCCAGGATGTCAAGGATCCTGTTTATTTTATTTACCCAGAATCTTAAGGACTCAGTAAAATATCTGGCACATTTTTCTTTTTAAAATAAATGAGACCAAAAAAGCAACTACTATTTCACAGTTGATACAAAGGGTAGTTTAGGTGAGAAAAAACAATAACTTCCCAAGGGATTTAAGTTTATAAGTCAAAGAATCATAATTAACTTTTACTGTATTTAATATCAGGAAAGATAACGAGGCCCTTTAACATCATCTCACATGGAGCCTTTGTTAGTGAAAGAATACTGGGTTACTCTCTAGAAAACTTCATACTTGGATTAGAATGTTCATAATGGAAAAAATTCATATGTTATAAAACTGTTAAAAATAAAATGATTCATTTTGTCATTCAATGTCTATGTGCAAAAATCCATGAAACAAATTCCAATCAGTTCATGTCTAAGAAATTGGCATTCTCCCTTTTATTAGATACTTATCATATAGAACAAATAGTTGATTTATTTTCCATTAGCACAAGCAAAGCTATTTCTTTTACTCAACAAATAATAAATAAATCATGTAATGAATGAGCATGGATCTTTCTCCTGAGGGGCACATATCTGCTACTTCTTCACTTCCAGGGCTCTAGATTCTTACCATGCCCTGCAAACTCAATCTGCCTACAGGGAAAAGTAAAAGGGATATCTCCTCCTTTCAGGTTATAATCACTTGGGGATAGGGATGGCTTTACTTACAGGTTTATTTAGCCATAAACTATTGCAGCGTTATTAGTTAAGACATAGGCTTAACCAATAAAAAAATAGTATTGGCATGAACAAGATAGAAGTTTGTGTTTCCCTATTTTAACAGTCCAGATATAAGCAATCCATGGTAAATATTGCTGTTCTACAGCATCAGGGATTCTGCTTTTATCTTGTTGCTCAACAATCCTTCATATGTGACTTTTACCTCTTACTCCAAGATGACATCTGTTGCTCTAGCCATCAAATAAATGATAGCCAGGAGGAAGGATAAAATAAGCAAGAGGAGGTCACTTGCATTCCATTTGAGAACAAAGTGCAGGAATTATACACATCACCTCTGTTCACATCCATTGGCAAAAATGGAATCACTTGCTAAACTATGCAGAAAAGGAGACTGGGCAATATACTCATTATTCTGAAAGGCTGCATGTCCAGGAAAAATTCCATTACTATTGAAAAGGTGGGTCAAATACTGGAGGGAAACTAGCAGTTGCCGCAAAAAGGGTTTAATGAGGAAGTCATTTCAGTCCACAAAGAGAGTTCTCTTTCTCTATGGAGTAAGCAGGCTCTGCAAGGGTGACGGGGTCAAATGCACTCGGGTTCCAGTTCCCATGCCGCTCCTGGAATCCATATTCAAGCTCCAGCCTTGCTCTCCTTATCTGACATCAAATTCCTTCTCAAGGGCCCCACAGTTCTCCCCCATAATTTGGCCTTCATAGAGTTACTCTATTTCTTTACAAATATCTACATAGGGTTAAACTAAATTATTGAAATTGGGCAAATCAGTGACCCAAATAATTCCTTATGCTCTATGTAAATCACTAATGCAAATAGTGCTTTCTAAAATTAATGAGAACTAACATTTATTAAGCAATTACTCTTCTGAGTACTCTACATGAACTATCTCACTTAATCCTTAAACTGCCTATAAAATATGTACTATTCTCATTCCCTTTCTAGATATGAAAATTGAGGTAAAAAGAAGGTAACTCCGGATCATGTACAACCAGAATCAGACTAGAGGGATTCAAATACAAGCAATTTGACTCCAGATCACACAGCTCAATAGAGCCATCCATCTTTCACTGTACCAACACATTTGTGCCAGCCAAGATATTCTAATCCTCTAGAAAACATATTGATGCATTTTAGAGAATCTCTGAACTTTAGAGCTGAGGAAGTCCTTGTAGATCTCATAGAGGTGAGACCTAGAGAGGTCACATGGATAGCAATGGCTGAGAATACACTAGATCCCAGGTCTCCTGGTTCTCAGAACAAAGTCTGGCCACCACTTCACATTGGCTCCTCCCTTTGGAAATAGCGTCAAGAAAGACTGATACAGACATAGAGCCAAGTTTAACCTTAGAACTGTCTTCTGTTTGCTACAAATTATTAGCCATGCATATTCCAGAATATTGTGGTTATCTATTAAAAATTCAGCTATTTTCTATAATAAGAAACGAAATCTATGAAATTGTTATTTTTTTAAAAGCCTGGTGATTTCCCTAGACATTGTTCCATCACAGAAAAGTTTTTATTTTTTCATTTATGATTTTTAAAAACAATAACTATATATTTTCTATGGGAACCCACACATGTATGTGAAAAGTTATTTTTTTAAGTTTGAAAGAATACAAACAAAATCCTAAGAGTGGTTACCAAGGATTTGTTGGAGTGGGTGGAGGGAGGGAAAGAATCATACTTTTGGGGGTACTTCAAATACAACGCTCTTGTTTTTTTAAAGAGGAATGAGCTTAATTATGTATTGTGTGAATAACTCTAATCAAATAAATAATAGATTATAATAAATAATACATTAAAAATAATGTTTTAAAACAGGGAAAAGTAGCCTGCCCAAAAGGATTCAAGTCAAGCAAATGGCCTCAATATGTTCTCTGTCATAACAAGTTTCTCCCAGACTCCCCCAGCACAGCAGGGTAAAAGCATCGGCTGCCAAAGATTTCTTTCCACCAATTTTTAACACTGACTCAGGGAAACCCCGAAGCAGCCTCCTCTTTGGGCTGCACTTACCTCAGAATGTTTCTCACAGAATTTGCTAACAATAGAAATTATTCTTGGTTATTATGATACAGACCCAGCGGATGCTCAAAATGTCATGGGCAACCCTGTGGTCCTGCCTGGCAGATCCTGCTGGTAAGTACCAGGTGAGCCATATGGAAATTGCTAAAACAGGAAATAAAGCAGCAGGTTCTGAAGCCACCAGCTTCCCTTGGTGTGGTAGAATTAGCGTGAGCCTATGGTGCAAAACATTCCTGCCTTTGAAATGTCCAATATCCATGGACCTAAATGATGCTCCAAATAGTTTTTTCAGTATAGTCTGCCTATTTTCTTTTTGCTTCTTTAATCAGTGTCTTGAGATTACCATATTTTGAAAGAAAGAAATGTAAAAAGAAAAGTATTCATGCAAGCCTTATTTTTATCAGTCTAATTAATATTCTGTACATACTAATGTTATTGTAGAATGATTTTAAAGTTCAAATTAAATGCTTTATTACTGGCAATGTATATGTACTTCTTTCCTGAGAAATACTAGAAAAATAACTTTTTCCTTCCTAACAGAAAATTCTCAGTCTTGAATTGCATTGTGGGGGCAATAGAGGAAGGTGACTGTACTAACAAGAAAGAACTGTCAGAAAAATGAAAATCACCAGGAAAAAATCCTCAATAAGGAGAAAAACACATTATAGATTTCTGTTTGAGAGAAGTGTTAGCATTAGGTCAGGCTCTCTTGGATAAAAGATTCTTGAAGAATGGAAATACTTTCCAACTCAATAAAGCCCAAATAATCTCAGAATACATAAATGGTTTAAAGATAAGGAATGTAGTACTTTTGCATAACCTCTAATCCACACCAGGCACACTGTGCTTCTCTTACTAGGGATGAATTTTCCATAACACACTGCTTGAAATTGACCATGAGAAACATGCTGTGTTTATTGTGTGAATTAATTTGCACAGACAGGTATAGATTGTGTCAAAGACTCATACAATATTAACATCATTTTATGAGGCAAGTGAGTAGAGAACAGATTTTTTTAAAGTGATCAGAAGGGATAGTATCCCTGAGGTTGTTTAACCTAACAACTTCCAATGATGTCATGCTCAGCTATGTTATACAAAGTTCCTTTCATCCATGGCATGATCAGCATTAAGCCATCAGTATTATTAATCATATATCAACTTTTTATTAGTTTACAAAAGAGATTATTTTATAAATTGACTGTTGTTGAAAATGGGATGGGACATTAAACATGTTCTTTCTAATTTAAAAAAAGGAGAAGGTAAGTATATGAATATTAAAGAGTCCCTAGAAGATATTACAGGACAGTAAAATTTACAAGTATGTAAATCTTGGGCAACTAATACCAAAGAAAATGCACTGATTTTCCTTTATCACAAATTTAAGAAGAGTCTTCACCATACAACATTAAACTGAGATCTCAGATTGATGCTTCAAGCATTCTAGATTGCTACAGAGGCACTAAAAACTCAATAAATTATTAGGCTGGAAACTGCATCTTGGATTCATCCGTTCAATCACCCATTCATAAAATACTTATTGAGCACCTGCTATATGCTAGACACAGTGCTAAATGCTGGGCATATGATGGCAAATGAAACAGACAGGCTCTCTAACCTCATTAAATATGTAATTCCAAATTTGTGAAAAGTTCTATGAAAGTACAGTGAAGTAATTGAGAATATTGGGGCAGGGAGAGAGGGGGCTGTAAACAATATCTGAAGATGAAGGGAAGAGTCAGATAAAGGGCAGAAGGGACAGAATCCCAGGCAGAAGAAACAGCACATGTGAGGGTCTTCAGCCCTGGTGGAAGAAGTATTTGAAAACTGGAGGGGATCAGTGCAGTTAGAGCCTCATCAGGAAAGGAGAGTGAGGTTTGAGAAAAGGTGGGAATAGTAGGCAACAACCAGATGATGAAACTTCTTGGGGGCCATCATGAGATTTCTGTATTTTAAGTTCATCAGGAACTCATTGAAAAGATATAAGCAAGCGAATGACTTGATCAAGTTTTAAACAGGCTGTTTGGAGAGTGCCTGTAGGGAAGACAGTATGACCATCATCCTAGACACGGAGCACACATCCTCGTGGTAGCTATCTTTGATCTTTGTGGACACAGAAAATTCCATCATCTTCTCAAAGGTAGGGAAGGAACTTCTGATTCTAACATCAGATTTTTTTTTTCTCTGCTGCCAGAAGCCAACCACCTGTAGGATTTAACTCACCCACTGCTTTCCTAATGTCTGCAAAGAATGGCCAGAAGGGAGTCTCCCAGAGCAAGGAATTTCTATCTACCAATTTCAGTCAGAAACATCTCATCTTTCCCTGGAAGTAGTTCTCCACCCCAACCCCTTCAACTGCTTCTTCTTCTTCTTCTTTTTTTTTTTTTTAAAGCCAGGCAATTGTGATCTTTTATGGATTTGATTACCTGGAGCTCTCGTTAGCCTCACGCCCATAAAACTGCAGCGACATCATCTCTCATATAAAAGTGAGGGACAATGGAAGGGAAAGGAAGGTAGATATGCATCCTACACATTACTTCTGTGTCTGGAGGGAAAACAAGACTGATGGAAGGGGATTCCAGGAACAACAGGAGATTCCAGACAGAGCCTGGAGCCTGCAAATCTATCAGCAGATGCCTGAATCTAGGGCAGCGCTGAAATTACACATAGCTGTCTTGGTGAAAGTTTTTGAAGCTCCATTAGTCCTTTCCTCTCCAGGTTCCTTTACTACACTAATGAAACATTACCTAATTGCTGGGGTGAATGATAAGAATGAATAACTTACCTGTGGGGTTCAGGGCCTTCAAGCAGATTTCCCTTTCTCCAAAGCTTTTAAAATCAATGGTTCTTCATTTTCTGAGAAGATTCCCAGAGGGGATAAGTCTCTTCACTTTTCTAAGGTAACCCAAATTGATGGGAATGAGACATTTGGACCAGTCTCTGACAGTGTCAAAAAGATAAGGTTACTATGGTTCATGCTTAGTGGTTCATGCTTAGTGGCAAAGCCCCAGGATGCGTATATCCATTGCAGGTGATGTGCCACACTAATGAAAGATGTCTATGTGGGAGGTTATGGGAGGTGTGGGAGGTGGGGAACATGGGGATCCCTGTAATTTTTGTGTAACACTTATGTAATCTAAGCATCTTTTAAAATATAAAAGATGCTTTTACATTAAAAAAAAAAAAAAGATTATGGTGATACATGGGAAAATACAATTAATATAACTTATGGACTATAATTAACAACAATATTAAAATATTCTTCCATCGATGTCAAAAAAAAAAGATAATGTTAATATAGATAATGTTAGTAAATGTTACATAATGAAATTAAAATCTGAAAATTCTAATTATCTCTTAACCTTCAAGAGCACCCCAAATAAACATGGTAACTGAAGAGAAAGTTGTCTTAGATCTGAGTTCTTTAAATACTAAACTAACCTAACGGGTAGTAATGGTAGGAAAGGGCTACAGTGAGAATTTCCATCAAGAACTTCGAAATAAAGGAGATAACTTTTCCCTCTGAAATTAAAATGTAACTACATCATGTAACAGGTCAGAGAAGTTTAAGGTAAGTCATTTTGAAGAACCAGAAATGACTTCCAGACATTCAAAACTGGGCTGTAAGTTAACTAAAATCAATAATAATGCATCAGTCAGAAGGAAAGTCAGCAAGAGAGTTTAGAAAAATGTAGAAAATGAACATTCTCAGAGACTCAGTCCAAGGAAGAGAATGCATTGGCCCAAGAATGTGTTCTCTCTGGTCTTAGTAACAAACAAAAACTTATTTGCATGAATTAAGTTACTTTAGATTTATGTTATTCATGGAACCAGTACATACTTGTAATTAGATGCAGGTTTTCCAAGTAATTTGCCTTTGGGGAGAAAATCAGCTGACCAAAAGATGATGGTCCCTTTAATAGTGCAATTTCTCATTTTAAATTGATACACTGGCATTCTACTTTTATTCATTAGTTTCTGGGAGCTTGTGTGTGGGCTCTGAGAAACGGTCCACATTCAGTTTGCTAATAAATCAGGTTTCAGAGATGGTAAAGCTGGAAACCAGAATATATCACATAATATCGTCTTGCCCTCTCCTCTACTTGATGTTAGTCTTTCCACATAAGTAGGGAGGGAGTGACCCACACATTTCACAGATGAGATAAATGCAGTTATGTGGCTTATACATGTCAGAACCAGGACCAGAATCTATGCTTCCTGATTCCTGCCCACCTTTAATTACAACCTTACTACATCAGAGGTATATGTAACCCACTAATTGTTTATTGACTCTGTAAATTCCAGGATTTGGGATAAACAGGAATACTCTAGGCACTCCAATTTGGGGACCAGGCAAAGTGAAATTCATCTTTCTAAGCAAACCATGTGACCCAATGCATCCTATTTCCTTCTTCATCTGCTATGTATAAAGCTGCTTCTAAGAGTTTTAAAAAATGGAGGTATCATACCATGTCTAACATCCAAGATGTTTGTGCAGATGACATTTCATGGGGCATGATCCTTTTCTACAAATGGTAGGAAGTACAAAATAATCCTTCACAGATGGCAAGCTCTGTTGCACAATGATAAGTATGCCAGAGAGTAATTTTTCATCTTAGCAATTTCAACTGAGGAACAGTTTTGACTGTCAAGATTTATCCATTTCTCATATTTCCATTATGAACTGTATTCTAATATACATTAACAAGCTCCAATATAAGACATTGAAAGTTATTACTTAGTATTTAAGTAGCTTTCTGAGACTACAAAGTGTTCTGCCAATCATGAACACTTTGCTAATAATACCATCTCTTTGAAGGAAAGCATAAATCATTCTCTCACTTTAATAGCTGAGAAAGTAACACTAAGTCAGAGTAAAGTAATGACAAAATTTAGGCCAGCTTAAATAACAAGCCCAGTTAGAATAAGACATATATGTTTACCCAGTTTTTTTTATTCAATCACAAACACTTCCTGTCCTGACTCTTGAAACTTGCTTTTGGGGCTAGTATAAGCCTTCATGATGCATTAGTCCAAACATGTACATGTAGAGGACAGTACACTATCTAAGGAATCAGCTGATTTATCATGCCAGAAGCCTAGCATGTCAAACTAGGGAAACATTCCAGTGTGAGGACTTAAAGGCCCTGTACTTCATGATGTGTTAAATATTATTCAGTGCTGATACAAAATTCCAATTTAGAAAGTTATTCATTCTTCTGTTAGTGAAATGTGCTGATGGAACAAATAATATAAAAACAGAACTGCCTTGATTTGTGATGATTAATCCGTGTGTCAACTTGGCCAGGACATGGTGGTCAGTTCTATGGTCAAGAAAGCACTGACCTGATGGTGACTGTGAGGATATTTCAAGGATTTAAATAATCATACAGTTCATTGCATCTATGACTGATTATATCAATAACCAATTAAAGAAATTGCTTTCAGCAATGAGAAAAGAGTCATCCAGACAATTGAAGGCCTTTAATGGAGAACTAATGATGTCAGTTGTCAGAAAGAATAAGTTTTATCTCCAATTCAGCCAGCCAGCTTCTCCTGGGGACTTCATGAAAAACTTCATCAGAGTTCCTACTTGTGGATGCCCTATGGAATTCAGACTTGCCATTCCTCAATCTTGACAGAAAGCCTGGCAGCCATTCTGATGCTCAGAAAGGGTAGGTCACACACCCCAGGGTTCAGGGAGAGCAGGGATGCTGAGTAAGTGCTTGGAAGGGGTGAGGCTGCCACTCCCTCTCGCCATGAAGACAGTGAAATTAATCCACAGATAGCTCTCAGACCTTGAGACCTAATGCAGTTTGCCTTGCTGGGTTTAGGACTTGCTTGGGGCTTTGACCCATCTAGCTGCCAATTTCTCCCTTCTGGAATGGGAATGTTTATCTTATGCCTAACTCTCCATAGTATGTTGGAAGCAGACAACTGGTTTTCTAGGTTTCACAGGTCCATCAGACAGAAGAAATTTGCCCTAGGACAAACCACACCCATAATTGATTTTGAAAAGACCTTGTATGTAGCATTGTTCTAAAATGGTTTAAGCACCTTGTATGCAGCATTGTTCTAAAATGGTTTAAGGACCTTGTATGAAGCATTGTTCTAAATGGTTTAAAGCTTTTGGGTGTTTGGGGGTTCAGAGGGCAGACAGTTGGACTGAATTGCATTCCGCAGTTTAGACTTGTTCTTGTTTTTGGTCTGCATTTTGGTTGTGTGAACCCATTGCAAATAAGATCTTTTCAAGAATTTATTTCAGTTAAAGTGTGACCCAACTGAGTCAGGTTGAGCTTTAATCTGAATTACTGGAGTCCTTTACAAGCAGAATGAAATTCAAACAGAGAGAGAAAGAAAGCCACAGGGAGCAGTCAGAAGCTGGAAGTCAATGGAACCAGAAGAGAAAAGAGAAGACACACCACATGATGGAAAAGCCACGAAACCTGAAAGTTTGCAGGCCAACCAGACATTGATCCCAGCAAGAAGCAAGCCTTTTAGCCTCGGAAACCATAAGCCAATAAATTTCTGCTGTTAAGCCTACCTATTGTACAGTATTTGTTTTAGCCGCCAGGGAAGTAAAACAATATTCAACTGGCAACTTCAGCCCACATTAATTGCTTCTTGCTCTGACTTGAGTACTATAGGGCAAACCTCTGGTGACTTTAACATTGAAAGGCAATGAAAATTCAATAGCAGTCAACAGCGTAAAATTAATAGCCTTCTCTTCTTAAGTTCAAATCCTCTCCCCTTCCCCCAGGCAATGCCTATATGCTACCACATCTGACTATGAGGAACGACTGAAGGAACTGTCAATAGAGAAGCCCTCAGAGGGGAAGCCCTTTACAGGCATTCTTTGCTATGCCCCACCCTGAGAAAAACAGAACCCCTGCAACCCAACACACAGTACAGCATGTGGTTGCATTGGAATGAAACACTTCAGTAACTCAGAATGACTTGCCATCCATCTTCTGGTGGTCTCAGCCAGACCCTTTTTTTTCTCACATGATACTGAAGCATATGGTTGCAAACAGTCCTACAGATGGATGCAGAGAACTCAACAGAAAATAAGGGGGAAATCTGGCCTACAGATGTATAATTACTCCATAGAGGCCCCACAGTGCTTATAAACTATGTGAATTAAAGTATTTACAAGATGAATACACGAAACATTATACATGTGTGAATGTAAAAGACAAGGATTTACTGTGCTACTGCATGTTGCCAACTAATTAGAAATTCACTCTCAGTAGTCAACAGGTAACATAAACATGAGACATGGCTATATAATCTAAGTCAACAGCATATTTTAGGAAAAGCCAGTCCCATCAGTATATATTTTTAACTTTACAAATTTTATTTGACTAACCAAATTATCATTGTCATTCCGCTTCCCATCCAACTAAAGTTACAGGTTATACAGAAAAGAGTATATAGTAATAAATATTTAAATTCAGACAATAGAAGCTCTAGTATTTCTCATGGCATTATGGCTTACATTATTCTCTGTCAGTATTTAGACACAATAGACTGATAATCATATAATAGCTTTGACCACAAACCAAAGTTTTAAAATCTAAGACGACCTGTGTCATCCAAAATGCAAAATAAAGTGTTTGAAAAGGAATGTTAATGATATGACTGCTGTTAAGAAAAGACAAATTTTGTAATACAAGAATATTCTGCATATATCAGAGGTGCTTGAGCCTTACAAACTTGGAATCTTTATTTATATACAAATAATCTAATTTGGATATAGTAAGGGCTAACACCTTGGTTCTAAAACCTTTCCTTTCTATTGTAATTTCTAAAACAACTGAGGCTTCCTGCATTGTCACTTGTCTGAAGGCAACATCAAATATATCCATTATACATTACTGCAGCAGACTGCTATGAAGAGGCAAATTGCCGTTAGGCTCCACATATTCTCCTTTGAGTTAAAATAACAATCGTACATTGTGTTCAGTTACATGAAAAAGACACTGAGCTTGGATATCTTTTGGGCAGCAATAACACAGCCTTCAGTACACAGGGTTTTACAAGTCAGGAAATGATGAATTTTCCTTTTTTAAGCAGGCCTAATGCAACATCTATAAGAAGTCTGGAATAAATATTCCAGGCACCACCCATTTTCGTGTATGTCTTTCATCCTCATGGTCTCAAGATGGCTTCTGCATCTTTGGGTGTTATATCCCTGTTCCAGGAAGGGAAAAGGGGATAAAAGGAAGGCAAAGGGGAAAAGGCATGTGCATATGGGCCTGTCCCCTTTTAAAAGCCTTCCTGGAAGTGCTACCCAATGACTCATACTTAGATATCATGGGCCTGACTGTGTTTCCTTTTAGTAAGAGAGGCATATACTTATTTTGTGGGCACATTAGTGTCTCCAATCAAAGTGGGATTCTGAACATGAAAAGAGAAGGAAGGAATAAATAATGGGTAGGCAACCAACAGTAGCTGCCATTGTTATAAATGCACCACTTTGTAGTCCAGTTGCTTCTGTTTACAAACCCAAGAGGAAATTGTTTGAAAAGCCTCCATAAAAGGGAATCAGTTTATCCTGATCCTTTCATCAGGGCGCAGTAATTGCTGCCCCAAAGATATCCAAGCTCACACTGTCATATCTAAGGCTTCCAACTGACCTTGAAACACTAAAGGTTAACTGGCATGCCTTTTCCCCCATCCCTGGCTTCTCCCCTCATAATCCCTAATAAAACTTATGAAAGAACTAGAAGCTTTAGGGTAAGAAGATAAAAGGCTGAGGGTGGCGAGGAAGAGAAGGGAAGGAAATCGGAGTCCTTCTAGGCACGGCACAGGCTTGTGTCACTGAAGCGTGACCATAGTTCATTTTACAAATGAGAAGACAGAAGCTAACACTCCTCAATCAGAAATTTGACTAAATGAGACCATCTTAAATAAAGCAGTGGAAAATGTATTTGAAACCAGGGCTGTCTGACTCCAAAGTTCAAATTATATCAATAAACAGACTTGGACTTGTCCTTTTTATTAAGAGAAGAAGAAGAAAAAAGATAGATTTTTGATTAAGAAAAGTAGGAAACAAAACAAAATGAAACAATAGCAATGACCAAAATGATAAATTATGCTCTTCAGGCTTTACAGGTACAGACAATGCCTCCATTGTGTCAGTCTGACATTTCACTGTTGAGGCCTTCAGAAATGATATGGACCGGCTGCCATTTTTGCTAACTATAAAGTTTTTCACACCAAGAAACACTGCTCATAAATCAGGCGGGATCACTGAAAAGTTTGTTTTGTAGTTAAAGTAAATATTTTCTGAACCTATTTCATCAAAAATAGAAACAAATTTTTAGTGTACATTTTAAAATTGAGATCATAAGTATATATAATACAAAAATGCCTTAGAGAATGTAAATCTTTAATTTTGTAAAAGTAGCATATTTTCTCCTCTGTCTAGTTCCTTTACTATGGGTAGGCACCCAGAAGAGGCCACCCACTCCTCAAATGCAGGGCCAGAAGAGGTCCGCACAGTCTCTCCAGCCTAGGTAGGCAGAGCTGTACAAGGGCGGTTCTCTAGCCCTGCCTCCTCGGGCAATGTCACGGCGACAAATCCATCTCGGGAGTACAAAAACGCTTAGTTGTGACATACTATGGGAATGAGGCAGAGCTTATGTCTCTAATATCTTCAGGATGTCTTGATATATCCTAAAAAAAATAAAAACAGGCTTATCCTCTGAGACAAACCATACAAAGGACATACTGAAAATGAAGTAGCTACCTGGCTGGATTTTAAAAACAAGACATTTCTTCTATTGCTTTTCTTTAGTCTGATATGACCAGCGGCAGAAAGTTGAAATTAATGGTGTGGCAGACACTGAATTTACTCCCTCAAGGCCATTCACAGTCGCCTGTCTTCTTTCTTCTTCTTTTGATACCAGAAAGCTAAAATACCCCTTCCCTCTGCCCCAACCTTTCCAGTCTCCCTTCTGGCCATGGACCCAATTGTGGCCACTGAGATATGAACAGATGGGAAAACATTTTTAAAGGGACAGACTCAGCTGGCAAACTCTTCTTAGCACATTTTTTTCTCTTGCTCTTTTTTTTTGTCTGGAAACTGAGAACAATTGGAGGTACAATACCCATCTTGCCACAATAAGGGAAATGCCACTGGACATGGATAGAGAAACAAAAGACAGGTCCTTGATGACACTGTGGAGATGTTGCTTTAACCCTGGACTTCTTGTCATATAACTTCTTGGTACAGAAGAAAAATAACAGTGGTATGATTAAGCTACTGGTAATCAGGTTTTCTGTAATTTGCAACTAAACATGCTCTTAAGTGATACAAACTAGCTTAGCTTACAGCACATACATATTTATTGAACACCATGCCATAATGCTGATAGAATTTAATTTTTTTATAAATAGGTAATCAAAATATATAGTATTTTAATTTTGGTTTGCAGAGATTTTTTGCTAAAATAAGAGTGTATTAATCATTTCCTTTAAAGAAGAGGTATTGATGGAAGGATTTATAAAGAATACCAAAAAATCTACTCTTTGTTAAAATTCCAAATTAAAATAAAGAAGCACAGCTGGAAATTCAGAGATAATTCATATAAAAGAGCCTATCAGCCTCTCTACATCATATATATTTGTCTGTTTGATTGTTTATGTTTAAAGTATCATTGCTTGGAAATCAGTATATTTAAGTTATCAAATGAAGGAACTGTTGTTTTTTTTTTTAATTCTTTGTCTCACAGTATGTGTTTACAAGTAAATGTCATGAAACAAGATACAGTTTATGTAGGAAAAAAGAGAAATATACATATATATACATACATATATATATACAAACATACTTTCCAAAGAGAAGCAGTAAAATCAAAAAGTAGATATTATATGCCAAATAATTTATGAACAATTTTTATTTGGAGAGATTACTCACAGAGAAGACAATAGAAAGTTTCAACCCGTTTAAAGCCTTGCTCTAGCAATCTGGTATAACAGAAAAGTGAAAAATACCATTCCATTATCTCCATTAAAATAATAGGCACTTGTAGAATTGCCAAATGCATGTAACTTTCAGCCTTCAGTGATGGAAAACCTAGTAATTCTTACGATGAACAGGCTCAAAGTAAATTTTGAGAATCAAATTTTGGAATTTTAGCTTCAGCTACTCAAGCCCTTTCTAACGGGTAAGTGGGGTGCAAAGGAGCCCATCTGGAAAGTCCATTTCTGATTGGACACCTGCCCAAGAAAGAGTCAACAGCCATACTCAGACACTTTTTACATAACCAGTTCCCTTATTTTTCTGTTTCTAACCAAACAGATTAGAAATCATTTCTTTTTTCAGGACCCCATTCATATTTCTTTAGACATTAGAGTTTTCGATTCAAATACTTACGAGAAGCCTCTTTGAGTTTATATTATCCTGTAACTAATTTCCAATAGTCAGAAAGGTGTTAAGAAAAGAAGAAGAAAGAAAGCAGGACAGAGAGAGGAGAGGGGGCAAGGAGGAAGGAGAAAGTGGGATTAAATTAATTAGGTAGTGGGAAGCGGCTGTGGCTCAATCAGTAGGGCTCCCGTTTACCATATGGGAGGCCCCGGGTTCGATTCCGAACCCGGGGCCTCCTGGTGAAGGCAAGCCCGCCCGCACGGCATGGTTAGCTGACCCAGCTAGCACAAGCAGCAAGGGGGGGATAAATGAATAAATAAATAAAATCTTAAAAAAAAAAAAAATTAATTAGGTAGAATCCTTTTTGTCATTATTCTTGACACTAATGAAACATCATGGCTATCCAGGCTATGTTTTAAATGCATAGGAAAAAACGTACCAGCAAAATAAGAGAATTCCTAAGAAACTAAAGAGGTGATAAAATAAAAGCTATCAATATCAAGTGCAAGCACTCCTGTCCTGTGCCTTCTGCTGCCTCCTCCTGTTCCCATGAGTTAGTGGGATCAAATCTTTGAACACGTAGATATTTCTTTGCCTAGAGATTTGTGACTGCATACCTTGGATGATTTAATGTGACAGAACCGGTATTTCCAGAGTATGTGGCACTCTGGCATTCACATTTGCTATGCCCAGGAAGCAGCATGAAAATGCCACAGCCTTTGTCATCCCCTTTCAGAGTCTTGGCTTCAGAGGAGTTCCCTGTGGCTGAGGGAGTCTGTCCGTCTGTGCTGCAAGGAATTGGCTCCATGTCCTTCTCTGAACTGTCCATGAGATCCTCTCTAATGACTATGTCATCATGTTCTTCAAGAGATTCTGCCCCTCTTGGATGAAGAATCCATTGCCACTTCAAACCTATGAAGGGAGACTCACCATTCTTTTTTAATTAGAAGTATTTCTCAAAGACTGGAGTAAAAGAACTTATCTTTAATATGTCCACCTCGGTACATACTACAAAGCAGATAGTCTCATAGTAGTATAAAAAAGATATTAATCTGACTTTTGATAAACTTCCATGATTTCTTCAGTTACTTATCAACCTTGTGTATAAGAAACAGCTGGTGGGAATTCAAAGAAATGTTGCTCATCCCTTTTGGTTTGTCTCCATTAGGATATGATTATGATATGAAACTTTAAATGCAACTCCACTAATTCTGGTGTGTGCCAATGATGGAGTTTCCCAACTTGAGATGATGCAAGAAGGTTGGTTGTTTACCTCCAGCAGCCAGAACACCAAGGCAGGAACAGAAAAAATAAGAGAGTGGGTGAGGGGCCTGAACCTCTGCCAAATACCACTGTGTCTCCAACAGCTGGATTACTGTTCAAGCAAGTTTTTTTTCCATGGAATTGTAATTCTTACTTGAGTGACGATAAATATTCTCAGCTCATGATGTTTATCTGAATCTCCTTGCCTTCTTCTATCAGCATTACCTTAGTAGTATAGCAATTTGATTCCAGATTTTCCCTGCAAGGGCTTCATGTATATTTCTATTATTTCTATTAGGCCAATGTCACTACACTGACAAACTCATATCTCCTAGTACTAAAATTAGATCATGTAAAATTGCAGCGCTTTATAGAAGTTGCAAATGAATGGAATCGTATTAATAAAAATAAAACACATTTAAAACTTTGGAATTGGCATTTTTTTGTAAATATTTTTCTATAATTTATTTTTCCTCTTCATTTATCTCAGTTGCCAAACATGAAATACTTTAGGCCCTTGAGTTAATAAATGACTCAACTTTTTCAGATTTCATGTGATATTTACAAAAATGCTCAGTACTCATATTTTCTTATTTATTCCTCAATTTCATTAGATTTATTTATGAAATTTGATGTCTTTAGCCAAGATTTAACTGAGTGTATAAAATCTGCCTTTCCTTAATATTTTTTTTAACCTCATGTCTCCCTAGTATTTTATTTATATGCTTCAAAGTAACACGGGATTGTGAACCAAGAAAATACATTTTTTTAAATGGAAGGATAAGTGCTAGGTTGACTGTGCTAACCATTTTACTAGATAATATAAGAAGGTTCTTGAGTGGCCAGAGGGGCTCCTTTGCCTCCTAAAACTAGATGATAGGAATGAGAAGGAATATTTAAGTTAAAAGAAACAGCATAAACTCCACAATAAACCCATAGATTATAAGTACCGGGACCAGGTCTATTACTAGTTTAATAGGTTGAACCAGAAATTTCCAGAATTGAACTGTTTTTGCCCAACACAAATGCCAATGTCATATGCTTCAACTAATAAAAAGAAAACTGCCTCCCAGAGGGATTAAGAGACTTGCCCAAGGTTACTAACAGAGCTGGAATCTGAACCAAGACCTCTGGATTCCCACACCAGGTGGCCATATATTTTAAGCACTCAGTGCCATTTCCTGTATCAGTTGCCCTGTTATAGTTTCTGTTTTCTACCATTTAAAACATTCCTGTCACAGACTCAAGGAAGATTCAAAGAGGTTTTCTGCCTGTGGAGAAATAAGGACAATCAGAAGAATGTTTAACTCTTGACTGGCTGGTTTAAATGGGCTAAAATTTCCAATTTTAATATATGTTTTTGAAAATAATATTTATTGAATTTATTTACAAATTAGGGAAGTGATACTTTTGGTTTTATGCTATAAAAATATAGATAAGAGGAGAATAATAAAGAAAATTAAAATAAAAAACCAAGAAAACATATAACAGAAAACTGTTGTAGATATTTTGATGCATATTCCTTTATATAAAATTTTACGTGCCACTCTATTTCCTTTGGACAGATTTCTTTTGTTGTGGATTTACTGGGACAATGGGTTCACAAGGTTTCTGATACTTATTGAGAAATTGCCCTCCAGAAATATATTTCCAGTTCACATCTTCACTAGTTGTGTTTTGACAATGCTCAATTCTCCCCCATCCCTCTACAATAATTTTTCATATGTATAGTGAAAAAACTGCCATTTTTTTCTTCTTTTATGAGATGCCTGATCACATTCTCTGTCCATTATTCAGTTCTGATAGTTCTACTCATTTCAATGAATGACACCTGCACCAAAATATGGAAATACCACCCTAATATTAAAAAGTCCTTTAAACCCAAACCACAAAGAAGACATTGTTTATAAAAGGTATTTCTCTGAAAGAGCAAGTGCTAGAAAAGATGACAAATAAGTGCCTTCCATCATTTGATTATAAACCATATTTAATTTTAGAAGTTATTATTTGCTTATCAAGATGCAGTTTGTGTGAGCATGTGTGTTTTAATATTTCTAAGTTACCTGTTTTTCTAGACAAAAGAAATGTCACCTACTTATAATTTTCATGATATACTCTACCCCTCCACTACTATTACAATGTTCATTTAAATTAATGCTAAACCTATTTCCTCTTGAAAGTTACTGATAGAATTCAAAAACAATATTGAAATAATTTGGTTCATGCTATTTTGTTATTAAATTAATAGCGTCACCCAAAAGGAATTATTCATTAAACTATCTCTAGACATTTCCAAGACCCTTTACACATTCCCTATACACATGTTAATCCTTTTGTGTTATTTTAAATTAACAAGTTTAAGTCTGTTACTCTAAGTTAAATGCCTACTCCCTGAAATCTATAGGGGAAAGGACTTTATCTTTTCATGTTGTATTTCCATTGTTTCTCATATCATTGCATTCACTTTGCTTTTTTAAAGCTTCTTGGTTACTATGTAGGAATAAGATCAGAAAAACACAAAACACAAGGGAGTCTTGTCCAAGTATTAAATTCAACCCAACCTACAAGATAAGCAAAGAAATGAATATAAAATTACTAATAGAATTTAGCATGAACCTAAATAATTATGGTTCTCTTTTCATGGATTTATTCTAATTTTAAGGTTTGCTGATAAATCCCTTTTTGAAAATATAAGAATAAGTTATAGCCATCAGCATAATTTCTATATTTGGATTTCTTTAATGGAATGGATAGAAAATCCATCTTATAACCAAAGATCAAATCTTAAGAGGGAATCATTTTGCATGTGGAGTTTCCATTATCTAATTAAGAATAAGCCAGAAATCAATAATAAATGCTGCTGTTTGGTGACTGCCATATTTTTGAAATTCATGATTCACATTTAACATTTTAGCCAAAAAAGTTTTAATTTTTACAGCATGCCTGTAGTAGCAATTACAGAATTAGCTTAATGTTTCCATTTTAAAAGCAAATGGTCTCAAGGACATCTGCTTCCAGGAAGATGGAGTAGACATACTTTTCCCTATTCACTTCACTAACTATAACTAAAATCCCTGGATATTATAAATAAAATAAAGAAAACTCTGAGAGTGGAATAGAAAAAGTTAGACTCCCTAAGGGCCCTAGGAACCAAAGAAAGAAACAGTGGTATATCTTATATCCCTGGGTTTTCTTTTTAGCTCATATTTCCAAAATTTGGAGCTGAAAAAGCTGGCAACCTAGAAATGTCAAGGGAAGGAGACAAAAAGAAGCCCCAACAAAAGCCTCTCTCTTTCGTCAAGGACCAGGAAAAACAGCCTAGCAAAATGGAAAACTTTTACACAGTTGCTCTACACTTACCAAATGCTACAGAAAAAAAAAATGATAGCCTACTCCCACCAACACCAGCAAAAACCGAGTGGGAAGCCTAGGCTTCAAACCTCTAAGGCTGTAAAGAGGTCACACCCTAACTGGGAGAGTATCAGAGAAGCCTGAGTAGGGAGGGAGCTAAGCCCAAGCTGGGACTTTCATCCATCACAAAGTAGTTAAGGTGAGCACCTGCTCCTGCACGTCCCCCACAGGTGTCCACAGATTAGGGAAACTGCAATTCTAACCACACCTGACAGTAACGATGTGTCTCACCCCCTTCCCAGCCTATCATACATAGTACTTAGAATGTCCAGGTTTCTACTGAAAATAACTCATATGAAGAACCAAAAAGATCCTAAACCAAACGGAAAAAAAGCAATCAGTAGATGTCAGCATTTCAGAGATGTCAGAATTTCAGAAAGATTTTAAAGCAGCCATTATAAAATGCTTTATCACATAATTATGAACATGTTTGATACAAATTTTAAAAATAGATGGTATCAGCAAAGAAAGAAGAAGTATCAGCAAGGAAATATAAGATACAAAGAAGAATGAAATATAAATTTTAGAACTGAAAAATGCAATCATAAAAATTTTAAAAACTCAGTGGATGGAATGAATAGCAGACCGGAGAAGATGGAATAAGGAATCAATGAACTGAAGACAGAACAATGGAAAGTATCCAGTCTCAATAACACAGAAAAAAATAGACTGAGAAAAACAACAACAAAAACAGAGTCTCAGGGATCTGTGGAATTATAAACAAAGATCAAGCATTCATGTTAAACAGAATCTCAGGAGAGGAGAGAAAAGGCAGGAATGAAAATGTGATCCAAGGAAAAATGGCTAAAACCTTTCCAAATGTGGCATAATGCATTGACCTACAAATTCAAGAAGCTGTGCTAACCCCAAAGAAATTCAAACCAAGATACATCCTAATCAAACTTCTAAAAAGTAACAAAAGAAAAACATTGAGAAAATATTGAGAAAAAAATAGCATCTTATCTTATAGGGGAAACAAATTGACAATGAATTTCTCAACAGAAATCATATGTTAGAAAGATATGGCATATTTTTTGAGTGCTGAAAAAATTTAAAAAAACAACTGCCAACCCAGATTCATGAAGCCAGCATGGTTTAAAAAAAGCATCCTTTAAGAATACAGGGGACTCTGGAGACACCCAGGCACTCTGGTCAAGGCATATAGCTCATGAGTTTAGTGCCCTGCCAGTAGGCCCTACTTTGGGGTTTGTGCTCCCCAGTGTGACAGAATTAGAGTCAGTTGTGGTTTCCCTACACATGGCTCTTCGGTCCCTTCTATTTGA
The DNA here is from genome assembly GCA_026826555.1 of Tolypeutes matacus. Taxonomy (NCBI): domain Eukaryota; kingdom Metazoa; phylum Chordata; class Mammalia; order Cingulata; family Chlamyphoridae; genus Tolypeutes; species Tolypeutes matacus. The sequence continues at coordinate 14,721,987 of JAKSZT010046586.1, forward strand.
ACCTATGGTTGGTGCTAGAATTGGTAGGTGTACATCCAAGAGACTTGAATCTTCGGGCTGCCCATGTGCCAGCTGGGCCCTGAGCCTCAACAGAATGGAAACACTCTCCAGTTCATTGGACTCATCCACGACAACTAACAAAGAGGTGAGGATGGACAACCACCATTCCAAGGAACAGAGAGAGTCTGCAACTACAAACAAGAGAGTCCCATCCATCGACTGTATGAGACTGAAGTCCCCTCTCAATTAGAGGTAGAGTGGGCATCACTATCTCAGAATTCTCAGGATTGGGGAATGAACTAGGGACTAGAGTGGAATTACTGGTGTTCTACTATGGACTTATTGTGATTCTAGCAATGGGAGAACATATCATTGATGTGGAAGCAGTGGCTACTGGAGTTTCTGAGGGCAGGGAGAGGGAAAACAGGTGTAATACGGCGGCATTTTCAGGACTTGGGAATTGTCCTGAATAACATTGCAACGATAGATACAGGCTATTATATATCTTGCCATAACCTACAGAATTGTGGAGAGAGAGTGTAAACTACTATGTAAACTAGAATCCATGCTTAGTGGCAATGCTCCAAAATGTGTTCATCAATTCTAATGAATGTACCATATTAATGAGGGATGTTGTTAATGTGAGAAAATGTACACAGTGTGGGGAGCAGGGCATATGGAAATCCCCTATACTTTTAATGTAACATTTGTGTAATCTAAATATTTTTTTAAATTAAAAATTTTAAAAAGGAAAATAAAACAAAAATATTTATTAAAAAAATAAAATAAAATGTCCTAAAAAAAAGAATATAGGGGAAATCAACAAGACCTTCTCAGATGAAGGAAAACTAAGAGAATTTGTTAACAGCAGGTCTATCTGAAAAGAATGAATAAAGGAAGTTCTCTAAACAGAAAACAAATGATAAAAGAAGGAAACTTGGAACATCGGAAAGAAAGAAAGAAAGAAAGAACATGGTTAACAAAAATACGAGTAAATAAAATAAATATTCCTTCTCCTCTTGGTTTTTCTAAATTATGTTTGATAGAAAAAAAATTAATAACACTGTCTAATGTGATTCCAAATGTATGTGAAGGAAATATTAAAGCAATGATATTATATATGGGGAAGGGTAAAGAGGCATAAAGAGAGGTAAGATATCCACACTTCACTCAAACTGGTAAAATGATGGCATCAGTAGACTGTGATAAGTTATGTATACACAATATAATACCCAGAGCAGCTACTAAAAAAGCTGTACAAAAAGATAAACCCCAAAACACTATAAAGAAATCAAAATGGAATTCTAAAAAGTATTCAAGTAACCCACAGGAAGGCGGGGCGGGGGGGGGAACAACAGCAAGCCTATAAGATTAGGAACCAATTTCCTAATATTTTGCAGTTTTTTAAGAAAGAAAACGAGAAATAAAAATATAAGGCATACTTTATTCTACATATTCAAGAGAGTATTATACTCTCACCTTCTAATTTAACATTGATGGAATGAAGGATATGATCTGATTTTCGTCATCATAGGCACATAAGAAGGCTTCATTTCCCTGGTATTTATCTTTGGACTACAACTCTATAAGCACCAGCCATCTGTGTCACTTCCAGACTAAAAGTCAGAATCGAGGGTATGAATCCACCTTGTTTTCTTTTTTTCTCCTGGAAAGCATATGTGGAAATAGTAGCATCAAAACAACCTGGGTCCTAAGTGACTCCTTGAAGTAGAATCTATCCCAACTTGCATTGGAGAGTAGTGTGTTGGAAAAAAATTTTGGTAAAGTAGCTGTATTTAATTTGAAAAGTGACAAATATCAGAGGGAGCTCCAATCAGTTGAAGTGCTGCCTGCCATGTACTTTATTACCAAAAAAACCTTCAGGTCAATGCCAAGGTGATAATTACTATTACTATTAGAAAACTTTGGAAGGTATGAATGGAATCAGTTCTAAATATATATATTTATTTTTAGTATAGAGTGAAAAAAAGAACATTTTATATTATGGCTGCATTGAAGATCAAATTTCTGACTAAAATATTAAAACAGTTCGTTTAGCTTTCCTCACAAAGTAAGACAATCATCATCTTGTTTTAACTTAACACTTGCCAACCCTCATATTTACTAATTGTTATAACAATAGTGTCCCCACTCAATACAAAACAAGCTCATTGTTATATTTTCCATTCAATGATAACTCTTTGCTCTGCTTTTCTTTTCTCTCTGTAACTCTGTTCAGGTGTCATTGCTTTTTCACTCAATCCCTTTTACTTTATTACTTTTCCTGAGGAAAAAAAAAGACACATTATCAAGAACCAATGAGAACATAATATGGTTAAAAACATTTTAAATCCAAATAACAGCTAATCATTACATTATTGGTGTTAACCCTATTAGGTAATACTAAATTATCAATATACAAGGTAGGACTTGACTTTAGTGGAATGACAAAAAGAAAAGCATTATGAATACAAACTCTCTTTGGTAGTTTCTAGATAACTATTCTCGAAAGGAAAATCCTAGAAGTGTTATTGGCCAGTCTGGTATTCAATGCAGAGTAACTCAGAACCCAGGTAACATGTTGCTAGGTATGGAACTCATTAGTTATTATATTTGTGAGTATTAGAGGCTTCAGGAAGCAGATGTTAAACTCAAGCATTTTGGTGCATACTGTCTATGATTAATGAAACAACCCAGACATGCATGCTGTGCTGTATTACTCAGAATATTTAAAAATGTGTATTTCCCCAAAGGCACACAATGCAGGCTGGTATAAATAAGTTTTAAGTATTGACTATAAATCACCCTGAAAAAATTGTACAGGGTGAAAGTTGACTTTTGAATTCCATTTTAAGCGTATTATTCCCTATAATATCAAAGAACTACCAAGGTGTGGAAAGAGATTAGAAAGCAAATGTCTCTGAAAGTCACTGAAAATAATTTATTTTTCCCCACAGATAAGATTCCCACAGGTAAGGGGAGAAAAAATGTGTTTTTAAGACAATATATTCAAAGTACAGTACCCAAACCATATAATTCCCTGAATAGAAAAAAATAATGCTAAGAAAGCCCTATTTCTACATTAATGTCTGAATTGACTAATTGTAAGTACCCGTGTTTTTGAACACTAGAGGGAGTACATAAAAGAAAGAAAAAAAAAGGAAGCCAAACACTGATACTACCTAGTTCCTGAGTATTTTACTAATATTGAGTCGTTGTACAAAAGCACTTGTTTATTTCTTACACACATAAGTGAATATGCTTAAACTTATTTAACAGTATCTAATAAACCTTTTTATGAGTAGTTTTCCAGTTAATTAAAAAATTATAATAGCCAATGGTAAGAAACACACATAATATACAAGAAGTAGAAAAACACAGTGAATTCTGTAAAAGGCAGATATACTCTCTTCTCATTTTAATTTACATATTTATTACAAGTAGAATAATCTCTGATTAAGAAGATATAATTGCAGGTGCTAAAAATGGTTTCCAAATATATTCCAAGGCCTGAAGATAAATGGACACTCTCAAATCAGAGCAAGACCTTTGTCTGCAAGTGAAGCCGTGAGGTTTTAGGCCATGTTTAAGGCCTACATAGACAGGATGGCTCCAAAATTTCCACATGGGCGGGACAAATTGGGAGCCACTTGTTGGGAGATGAGGGGGTGATGAGTTAATATGTTTAAAACACTTAGAATTGTGCCTGACATGTAGTAAACTTTCAATGCATTAATTGTTACTAAGAGATATTTTGCCCATTTCAAAAAATAAAAATGCTGTGGGATGGATTTAATGAGGGTGGTAGATTATGGAATCTAAGTAGGGTGGGCAAGAACTCCCTCCTGCTAACCCACAAACCACCACTATATGTAATATCGGGAAGATGAAGAGTCCATACAACAGGTGTTTAATGGGCACTTACTAAGCACTCCTCTGTAATTAGTGCATATGCAGTGGAAAGTAAAAGCAGATAGATTTGATCCTTGAAAACATTAGTGGGACCAGTTTAGAGTTGGAAGAGATCCAGTTATTCATCACTTCACATAATGAGCACATACCATGTGCCAGCCACTGCTGTCAGCACCTGAGATACATTAAAGAACAAAATAAAGGTCACTGACCTCCAGTAGTTGACATTCTAGAGGAGGAGATACAGATGAATAGTAAATACTAGAAAGAAATATATTGTTTAATATATTAGAAGATAATAGGAACTAAGGAAAACAGAAAATATAAAACAGGGAAGGGATAGAGAGTGCCAGTGGATACAACAATGTGGAGTTGCTATAAGAGGCCTTGGTGGGATGGTGACTTGAATAAAACTTGAATGAGGTGAAAGAGCCAGTCACAAGAGTGTAGTTAGCCATGTAGATGTGTATGGCATGTTTGTTCCTGGCAAATACATCTAGCAGAGAACCAGAGATAAAGTAGTAAGAGAGGAAGGCAGAGAAATAACAGGGGAGGGAGGAAAATATTGCAAGGCCATGTCTCTGTTGTAAGGACTCTGACTTTGAGTGAAATGGGAAGCCACTACAGGGACTTGAAAAGAGTAATAGAATCTAACTTTACCATTATTGCAGAGTTGCAAAAGCATCTTAACGGAATAAGAGAGAAGGTGACCAGGAGGCTGTTGTAGCAAAACAGATGAAAGAGGTTGTTGGCATAGATCAGGGTGGTAGAAGTGGAGGTGATGAGACTTGATTCAACTCTGGAAAGATTATGAAGGTAGAGCCAGAAAAGCTTTCTAATGGTGTGGATATAGTGCATGAGAAAAAGGAGTTGATGATGACACCAAGGTCTGGAAAGATGGAGATGCCATCAACTGACATTGGAAAGGCTGCAGGTTTGGGGGAGGGAGGACATGAGGAGTTCCATTTTGGACATGGTGAAGTGAAGATGCCTCTTAGAAATTCCACAAGAGATATGGAGTCGACCATCAGCTATACAAGTTCAGGAAAGAGGTAGGTCTGGGATGCAGATATAAATTTAGGAGTCATAGGCTTATAAATGGAATTTAACCACGAGACTGAATTTAAAACACCAAGAAGGTGTGTGTAAATAATAATAATTTAAAAAAACAGAAGGAAGACCAAGGACTGAGCTAAGACACCCCAGAGAAAGAACAAGCAAACATCACAGAGAAAGAAATATGGTGGGAAAGTGTCATATTCTTAAAGCCAAGTGAAGAAAAAATATTAAAGAGATTGTCAAATATTGCTGATAGGTTAAGTAAGATTAGGACTGAGAATTGACCATTGAATTTAATAACAGTGAGCTCACAGATAACCTTCATAGGTGTAGTGGTGAGTATATAAATCTGATTGGAATGGATATAAGAAAGAATGGGAGGAAATATGTGATAGCAAGTGTAGACAGCTGTTTTGCTTTTTCTTGTAAAGGGGAGCTAAAAATGGGACAATAACTTTCAGAGGAAGCAGGGTTAACAGGTTTATTTCTATTATTTTTGTTTTCATTTGTATGCTGATGGGATTCATCTAAGAGAGGGTGAAAAAAATGTTGATACAGGAGAGATTTGGGAGAATTATCAAAGTCATTTTTCTGGAATAGAAGAGAAGAAACTTGCTTTCACATGCAAGTGGAATGATTGGCTTTTAGCCCTTAATGCCCTTGTGAAACTTTGAAGCTTTTGTGAATCCCAGAAAAGACCATATTCTTGACACTAATCCATTCCTGTGGGTGTGAGACCGTTTCATTGCACTGGATTCAGTTGGGGGCCTTTGATTGGAGTACTTCAGAGCTGGTGACCTAGGCTGGGTCTTGGTCCTCTTACTGGAGTCCTTTATAAATGGGAGAAACATGCAGAGAGACAGAAAGAAAGAGATCTGCCATTCTATCCTGCCATGTGAGAGAAGACTCGAGGATTGCCTAGAGCTGCAGTAAGACAGAGAAACCTTGAGAGGCTGAGAGAGAGGCCAGAGGTGCAGTGGAAAAGTGGAAGCAACAATGCCCCCAAGAGCTAGACGCAAGAGCTCAAAACTGAAAGATAAGGCGAGCCAAGAAGAGAAAGCAGAGAGAGACTGGCAAACCTGCCATTTTGCCTTGCCACATGGCAGGAGTCCAGGATCTGCCAGCAACCCACCTTTGTGAGACAGCATCTCTGATGATACCTTGATATGGACATTTTCAGGACTTCAGAACTGTAAGCTTTTACCCCAAATAAATTCCCATTTTAAAAGCCAGCCCATTTCTATATTTGCTCCCAGCAGCTTTAGCAAACTTAGCCCTTAATAAGTATTACTTAGAATTGGATCCTCAAGTTCATGTTCCTCATTAGAAAACAAGATTGAAATCATAAAAATATTGTATTGAAACTAGCAGGGTTAATAACCAACAAATAAAGGTTACAAGATTTAAAAAGGCAAAACCAAATCTGGGAACAATTGTTAAATAACATAAGCAAACACAAGGTAGTGGCAGAGAGACTATATAGATGAGGGTTACAGATACAAGTTTGAATAAAGTTAGTTTTTGGATAGGTTCTCTGTTGCACACTAAACAGAAGACAACAAAAGTAAGACCAAATAGAAAAGACCTATGGACGTCAGGGTGGACATTTGACATTTTAAATAATAAGAGGATACTGTTTGATTTATTAAACATGGGAGGGGCCTGAAGAAAGCAGTGTATTAAAAAGATAAATGTGACAATGTTTAGAGAATTGGCAGATGGAGAACAAGAGGCAGAGAGATTAGCTCTTGGGCTATCAAAACATCATCAGAAGGGTAATAGCATAGGGACTAGAGGGGTGGCATTAGCTGGAGGGAGAGGGAGAAGGCAGCCAGTCTGAAAGCCCATGCTTAACAAGATTCACCTAGACTGGTCAATTACTTTATGGTATTGTTGCATTATATACTTTTGTTTCATAGCCCTTAACACTTCCTAACAAATATTATTTCTGTGATTATTTAACTGTAAGACATTAGAATGTAAGTCCCAGGAGGGCAGAGGCCACACATGCTTTGCCCAGGCTATATTGCCTAACAGAGTGACCTGCATATAGCAGGCATTCAAATAAAATTTTTGAGTAAATGAATAGGATTAAGTGGCATGTCCAAGAAGCTGATGAGAAAGCAGAGGAAAGAAAAGGAGAAGATAAAAGAGTAAGAAAGGAAGAGAAAGGAAGAGAAAGATGAAGAATCGGGAAAATGGCAGAAGAAGTAGAGGAGGTAGAGGAGGATGTAGTGGGTAAAAGAGATTTGAAGTTAAAAGACTGGAAAATAGGAAGGCAAGTGTATTGCTACCCAGAATGGCTTACGGGGAGAAATACCAAGACTCCAGCTCCATCATTAGTTTTCTATGTTTATTAAACTATCTGTTTTAGATCCTTCATCTGTGGAATAGTCATAATAACCTCGAGGTAGATTGTAAGAATTAAATGAGTTATCTCAGAATAGCATTTGGCACATAGTGAGCACTCATCAGATATTAGGCATGATCATCACCATCATCATCATCATCATCACCATATTTAATCTTTTATAACTTGTGCCATGCCATAGAGCAGTTCACCATTCAACACTCTCCTATCTATTCAGAAATGGAAGAGGCAGGAGAACCATAATTCTGACTGATGGATGAGACAAAGAGTCCTTCATTGTAGCCAAGGATGTCATGGACCTCAATTGGGAAATAACATGGACAAAGAGACAAGCACCTCAGCCTTCAACGCTCCCATTGTTCCCTTCTGAGTTTCCCTTCTTTACCCCAAATTCTAAAGTACATATGCACCCAGATTTCTAGCAAATTTCCAGCTTAATTTCTATTTCATTGCACAGATAGAAAATGATATAGAAGTGACGAATGGAAACAGAAAAGTACATTTTAAAACTAAGTTGAGTAAAGGGAAAGAGAATCAAGTAAAGGTAAGAAAAAATACAGATAATGGTTGGTAAAAACAAGATAGAGGACAAAAAAGAAAAAATATGAAAGAAAAATAAAGTTCTGATTCCTGATGGATAAACATTGCCTAAAAACATAAGGAAAGAAAAGGACGAGTAAAGAAAGCAATATTATTTAATGTGGAATAAGAGGGAAGTACTAGAGCAGTAGTTCTCAACCAGGCCAGTTTTGTCTCCCAAGGGACACTGGCAATTTCTGGAAACATTTTTGGTGGTCACATTGACATTTTTTATTGCTTCTGGCATATAGTGGGTAGAGGATAGAGACAGTGCTAAAGGTACTACAATGCTCAGGACAGTCCACTACAACAAAGGATTCTCAGGCCCAAAAATATCAATAATGTGGAGGCTGAGAAACCTTGAGTTAGAGATTAAAGATAAAGTGGAAAGGATGGAAGTAAATTAGATCTAGTCACTCTTCTACTTAAACCCTCCAAAGTCTCCATTTTACTTTGAGTAAGAATCAAAATCCATAGACGTGCCCCTCTGACTCCAGCTTTCCCTATTCTGCTCGCTCCACTCCCTCTACATTGGCCTCTTTCCTTTTCTGTAAATACATGGAACTCTTGTCCACCATGGTGATCTTGGAGTGGCTCTTCCCTCTACTTGGAAAGTGCTCCCCTAGATAGCCATATGGCTTGTTCCTTCACCTTCAAGTTTCTCCTCCTAAGTTGCCATGTCACTTTCTCAGGGTGGCTTATTCTGGACCAGCCTATTTAAAATTGTACCTCATCCCCATCTTCTTCTATTATTTCATAGCACTTGTTGCTTTGTAATATTAGATATAATTTGTGTTTTTATTATGGTGGTTTCTCCTTCCCTTCCCCACCTAGAATGCAAGCTCCATGAAGGAAATTTGTCTTTTTTTGTTCACCACTAAAACAGTGCTTGGCATACAGTAGGTACTAAATAAATGTTTGTAGAATAAATGAATAAAGGCTCAAAAAGTCAAACAATAATAACAGTAATGACAATACATACACAGTGCTCACTCTGGCATGGGAATTCTTTTAAATATTTCATATATATTAACTCATTTAATCTTTATAACCAGCCTAAACTGTAGGTAATATTACCATTGTTGCCATTTTAAAGAAGAAATTAAGGAAGTAAGAGATTTAATAATGTGCCCAATTAGCTCACAACTAGTTAGTGGCAAAGCTGGAATTTGAACCAAAGCAGCTTGGCTTTAGAGACCGAGATCTTACCCTTCTATACTGTGTCACTATATTGTACAACAGAGCTTCAAAATTCTCCCATTATTAAAAAAAAATAAAAAAAAATAATTCCAAACAATTTCAAAGACACTTTTCTAAGCAATAAAGGAGTAATAAGACTTATACTTTATTTTGCATATAATTAAAGAGGAATAAATTTGCCTCTGATGTATGAGCTCTAAAATAATTAAGTTAATTTTAATTAAGTGTGGTTGTCCTATACAGTTATCACTATTATCAAAAGTAGAAGAAAATAGTTATCTTTTGAAGCAATTGTCATAATATTTCAGATGTTTTATCCAAATTAAATTGAAATATAGAAATCATATACCTATGAAAGCTTGCCACAAAGTATGCAAAATGGTTTATTTTAACAAATTTTAAAAAGAACAATAACTCACTTCCTGATAGTTTTCAAAAATATTCCCATTTTGTTGGCAACTGAGAGGAGCTCATTACATAAAAGCAACTTCTGGTCTTAGCAATATGTGTTGAAATTTTAGAATATTTTGACATATCCTCAAGAATAATGTACTAATGTGAAATAACACAGGGACATAAGTTTGAGTTTGAAAGGCTTGCTCTCAAATCCCCAAACTCCGATGTACCATTGCAGGTGTTACTACACATCTTATTAAGCACTGTTTAAAATGCATTAACTCAGAGAGAAATCAATTAAAATGCAAAGTGAGATTAATGTTTCTTCCATCTTTGCATTCTATGTGTAATTTAGTATGGCCTTTTACACATTGTTCATTGCTTTAGGGTTACTTCTTACACCCTCCTAGAGAAGTTCACCCTACTGGAGAGAGGTAAAATTCCTAAAGGGCAATTCACTTTACAGACTTAAACAGAGTGTCTTAGACATATCAAGAAATCAAGAAATCTTTTTAAAGTAAATTCATGCATTAGTAACACAGAGGGCAATTCACTTTACAGACTTAAATAGAGCGTCTTACACATATCAAGAAATCTTTTTAAAGTAAATTCATGCATTAGTAACACAGACGAACTCAAGAAAACAATAAAACAAGACAAAACAAAATGCTGTTCTGGGATCATTTGTAAGAAGAGAGAACATGTTTACTTTACAATGAGCTCTGGAAACAGTTTGCCTTTCTAGGTGGTGACTACTCTGGCAACATCATTAGAAACAACAAATGGGACAGTTAACCTTTAGACACATGAGCCTTCTACAGTTTTTTGGTGAGGAATGAATTATGTATGTGTTTTTTCCCACTTTGTGACTCCTTCTAAGAAAAATAAGTTGTTGATAAATAACCCATTTGTTCTCTAGAATAAAAATAAGTAGATTCCACCCATCATTATTTCTATTTTCCTTTTTGAACTGCCAGGGGTATTGATACTGAAAATTGTGGAGCTGGATCTCGAACTAGCTGACAATTTTTTTAAAAAAGCACTCACATGTTCATTGGACCTGAATCCATTCCCACCCTCTCAAGATTCCCTGAAGATGTGCATATGTTTGTATGAGATTTTGTTCCAGGAAAAATGTTCAAAACTTTTGTCATATTTATAAAGGGGTCTGTGACATGGAAAAGAAATTAAGAAACACTGATGGTAGAAGACAATTTGACCAAAAATTTTTTAACCTAGTATTTTTCTGTTATATAAACAGTTTGAATTTTGGGACATGATTTGATATGATGAAAGTGGTAAATACCCACCAATATAGCTGTTAGCTTTTATGCCATACAAGAGAAGAAACTGTTAAAAAATCATTGAATTTGCTTTTCCTAAGCAAGTACAATTCCTGTTTTCTGTAGTTGAAAATCTATTTATAGCACACCAATGCTTTAATAACTCACTGTGAGCATAGGTATATAATTTTGTTTTGTTTTGTTATTTTTTGTTTGTATTTTTCTTTTTCTTTCTTCTTCTTTAATGGGTATATAATTTAACCTACTTCATTTATTCTATAAGTAAATATTTTTCTCAAACACCAAACTGAAGTAGCATTTGCAAAGCAGAAGGTGGGAAACAAATATCATAAGTTCTGACCTAAAGGTATTAATATTTCTTACCTGAAAGTGGAGTCTAGGCCCTAATTCCTTTGAAATCCTTGTGTTTTCCCTTCCATTCTCAAAGGGAAAAATAGTGTATGCCCATGTAAGGCAGTATCTGTCCAGAGTTGACAGGCCACCTTAGGAAATCTTAATTTAGAGCAGTCCTTCCTAATGAGCTAACTTTCAGTATAATGACTACATTTCAATTCATATTAGACTGAATTTTAAAAAACAGGATTTTAGAATAAGGCTATTTTTCATACCCCTTACATGCAATGGGGAGGAGGGGGAGTGAGGGAGTGCTTTCAATAGCATAAAAATAACTGTAAGAAATATAATTATAAAATATATGTGACATCATTATCTAGTTAACTAATTTTGTACCTGGTAAAGAATTCAATATGCTTCTCCATTCATCAGTCAAATCAGAGAGTGAAACAACTGTCAAGCCCCAAACTCTCACAAAACTTAAAGATTGTGCTTCCTTTCTAAGGCAACTTGATAACAACCAAAGAGAATAAAAGCATTCCAAATTATTTTTATTCATTTGAAATAACTTCATGCAATGCTAGATATCAGCAAGCACCCATATTAGTTGTTCATTTACTTTCTAAATCACAATATAAAAAGCTATTTAATATTCTTATTAACATTTTTATAGAAGATTAAATTGGTTAAAGGTAATTAGTGCAACACTTACTTATTTGCAAGATTCAATTTGCCTCAATATTGGTGACCAAAGGTGGATGCAATCCACAAAAAAGATGTCGGTTATCATGAAGAAATAATAAACTATACAGCAAACCTTACATTAAAATGTTTACTAGCTTCACTCCAAATTGAAAAAACAATGTCTACATGCATGCTGGTGGTAGGAGTAAAAGTATGTGAAAACTCTCTGGAAGACAGTTTGGCAATATGTATCAAGAACTTTAAAACTTTAAAACCCTTTGACCTCTGGGGAAATGCTTAAAAAAATAAAATGAGGAAAAGCTATAGAGCTTAGTGGTTGAATGCCTGGGCCCCGGGCACTAAAATACCTGGTGTTGAAGCCTTACTTATGTACATGCAACCCAAGTGACCTTGGGCAGGTAACAAATTCTCCAGCCTCTGTTTTCTTATTTGCAAAATGGGATAACAACAGTATCTTTCTCATATGTCTATTTTGAGGATTAGAAAATTTATATAAAGAAATGTGCTTAGAAGAGCATATGGCACAGAGTAAGACCTTTCAGTGCTACCTATTTTTATTTTCAAAGCTGTTATTTTAGTGATGTTTAATAACCACAAAACTTTGGAAGTAAATAGAAATGTCCAACATTAAGGCAATTGTAAAATAAACTTTTAACACATCCACATAATGGTTATGATATTATTCAAGAAAGCAGAAAACACAACTGTAAATAATTTCATAAATTTGTGATTTCACTGATGTTAAATATACATAGGAAATGACTGGAAGGAAACATAGAAAAATGTTTAGCATACCTACTTCTGCATGGTCTTAAGGATCATTTTTATTTTTGCCTTTCTATTTTTTTAGATTTTTCCAAACTTTGCATAATATTCATATACTGTATTATTTCTGAAATCAAAAAAGGGAAACTTGTTCTCTAAAAAAATAGTATCCTTTGTTGTTTACTAATCTTATATTTGCAGCTTCATGTCAGTTACGCACATTACAACAGAACTGTTTCATCAACCTACTGGGTCTAATTACTTTGAATTTTACTCTCTAATTCTCAAAAACTGCCTATTAAATATTTCATGAGCTAACTCTATAGAAGGTTCTGTAGTTTAATTTGTTTGGGAAAATGTTTTACTCAAACTTGTATTTCTAACTCCTTTCCTACATTTTGATTTAACTATTTGAGATCCTCAGAGCAACAGGGATGGAAAAACATAATTCCGGTAACAATGAAACCCATTACACTGGTTTTATTATTTATTACATCAATGTTGCCAGAAGCACACTGTCTATTATTTTAAGGCCTTGTGAATTCCTTATCAGCTTATTCTCTGAGTCTTGAATGGTTTAATGAATTGGAAACAGAGGGTGAGGGATGGTTATTGGCTATCTCAATTTTTCCAGAATCATTCTCCTCTTTCCATAATATGCTAAGCCATCAGTTTAAGAAAGGAAAAAGTAAAAAGCATTCTAACATTTGGTAAATATTTCTCAAATTGGGGAGGTAGACTGTTTAACTTTGAAGTTTATTTAGAACTTTGAAAGTACCCCAGAGATTATTTCTATAATCTGTCCTAGTTAAAGAATTTTATATGAAAAAAAAATTTTTGGCAGATTTCCCAGAACAACAAACTATAGAACTTCAAGTGAATAAGCCATTAAAGAAGGGAAAATATTTAAAAACAAAATCATTTTGCAAAAAAGTTATAATTTCTGTTTACATCAGCCCCAAATAATACTGTTCCCTATGTTTTTTCAAACTCAGAATACTGAAGTTTGATTTATTTTGGTATATGGCATTATTAAAAAAGTCAAAGGTACTTTCCAATCCACAGTCAAATGCTGACAGGTCTTCCCAGCCGTGGAGACCAATCACAGAGTGATTCCTGAACACTGACAGAAAAACTCATTTATTGGTTCCCCCCATGAGTGTCATGTCTACTTTTCTAAAAAACCTCATAAAAAACTTCTTTTACTAAGGGTGGTTCAATCCATGTAGTATCTTTATTACTTAAGATCATAAAATGAAATACTGTGAAAGAAAGTCAAGGTTATAATCCATCTAAACTAAAAGAAAATCCAGTTAAAGCAGCAAAGAAATTTGTTTCCAAATAAAAGGATGTTTATTACAGATTTCAATCTCTCTCTAACCAACACGAGCTGTGATCCCATATTAACACCAACATTTGGTGCAAAATAGTTTGCCAGTAAAGTCCTCATTGAAAAAAAAACAAAAACAGGCAAATGGCTATTCAAATATGCTAGATTATTTGAAAACCATTTTTAAAAAGCAATAACTCTTTTTTCTACACTTCTGGTGAAAAAAATCATACCACACTTGCTATATGCGTTATCGTTCATTTGATCCCTAAAAATATAGAGAAATATAGAGTTTCATGATGATTTTTTTTCTTTTTTTTTGACGGGAGGTGGTGTGTTTATGTAACAAATTGGAAAATGGATTAAATTCATACCCCAATGCTATTTCATGTTAATTCTTTCTCCTCTCCACCTCTTCTCATCTTATCCACATTTCAAGGAGAGATTCAAAATCATCCCTTTTGACTTTCCATTTCCCCAAAAGACTTATTCTTCCTGGAAATCTCCCTATTTAGTTATAACAATTAGATATGTGGTTTGATGCATATAGCATTGATCCATTTGTATTAAACATGAATGTCTAAATAAACTACAAATTTCTTCAAATTCATATCTTATGGTCTTTTTAAATTTTGTCTCACTTCACTGAAGGTTTACCATCCTACATAGTAAGTACTCTTTTATGAATTAACATGTATCTATTTTCTTTCCCCACTAAAAACAGTAAGGTCTTTTTATACCCCACGTGTTGAGAGACAGGCTAAATGCTTCTTATTTTGATTTTGTGTTCACTGAGACCAAAAACGACAATTTATCCCTCTTGGTAGCAGTAAAAGATGGTATAGTATTGACACACAGTAGGTGCTGACAAAACATCCTGAATTATATTTAAGGGTTTTCCATTACATATTATTTCTGAACAGCCAAGTTATTTGAGTTCTACTAAATTCTAACAGTATGATGCAACTGTCTTTAGACTTTCTAGAAATACTGTTCCTCTTCCAACATGCAATTCTAAATACAGACCTTGAGTCATCCCTAAGCCTTTCAGTCTCATCTGAAAGACTACTAAAACAGATGCTTTCCACACATATACTGGCACTTAAAACTAAATAAATAATCATGAAAGATATGATTATGTCACACATAATGCCAACTTTTCTTGCTGAACAGATGGGGATTTTGTTACTAATTATTAAAGTATTTCATGCCACTACTATTATACTAGAATCTACCTTCCTACCTAAATTTTCAGATGACCAAAGTTCAGAAAATTTCTACAAAGGAAATCAATTTCAAAATAACCTCAAAGGAAAGTCCAATATTCTTGGCACACAGTTTATGCAAACATAAAGGACAGACTATTGAAAAAAGGATATTGCAGCTTAGTTAGAATGAAAAAGGAGAAAAGAAAAACAAATACCACATGGTGACTTATCTAGTGATCTAGTCATAATCACTCTTTAAATTTTCATTTCTGTTAATAACTTAATAAGTTCTCTGCTAATTTATATCACAACATATAATGGCCAAAAAGTATGCTGTTGCCAATAAAGGGATTATAATTCTAAATGAAACAATTTATATTTAATATATGCCAATTATAAACTGCCAGAATATTGAATGTGACAAATGATGAATTAATACCAACATTTATATTTACAAGTCATAGGTAAATAGGCCAACAAGCTTCGTAATTTACAAAGTCTTCTATTACTCTTTCTTTCAAAACTACATCAAAGACTTTGTACTAGTCACAAGTGCAGTATTATCATAAAAAGATAAATGCTGGACAACTGCAAAATGTCATAGGATAAACATGAACTATAAATATTTTGTTCTCAAAATAACTCTCATTCATATTATATAAATGGCCAGTGTTTTGAGATTCAACCATAGCAAGTTTCATGTGCAAACCCAGTATGATACCCACATGAAAGTAATTAACCATTAATCATATCATTTATCATTCATAAATTCTAGTATCACGGTGAGATTATTACGCAATTGGTGCTGATAGACAAGCAAAGCTTCCAAAACATCAAGTAAAAAATTTATGTCTAGACGGTATTTACTAGAAGACATATTCCTTCATCTACTTGGTACACATTATCTATGTTTTTTCTATTCCTTTTATAAACTACTTGCTTTTTTTTCCTTGAAAAATCCTTAGGTAAATAAAGACAGAGTGAAATGGAGAGAGATCTACAAAATCCCTGATTTACATTTTGCTATTCCAACCAAGAGCTGTTATAGGGAGATTAGACATATAACTCTGTATCTACCTGTTCTCCAAATATCTATAGAATAATGAAGTAAAGCAGCACAATTACCATATAAGATTTCTTGTAATTTACTCTGTCCAAAATAGGGAAAGGAATGACAATCATCACATAAGGAAGTATGTGCCCATAGGTGCAAAATTTTGATTGACTACTTTTCTTTTAATCTCAGCCTCCTGAAGACATAAATACGCAACTCCTCCGCTGCAGGTTTCCCACATCTCTCACCACAAAGAAACACAACTCTGCCAAAATGAACATGTCCAAATTTGTTCATTTTTTAAAATGTTTCAGATGAAAATAGTGTGCCAAAGATGTCAAATAAAATGGTTAACAAAGAAACGAACTGCATCTTTAGACTTGAATTTCAAAGCGTTAACTCTCCATCTGTCAACCAGTTGTGCGATAATAATCCTAGGAAAGTCCTGCAAACACTGACAAGTTTTATCCCCACATCTATATCAACCATCACCCTTTGGACCTCAGTAATAGTAATTACGTTCTGCCTGCGGAGCAACCTACAAGAATGACATTTGTCACTGCCCAATGGAACCCTTCCGACCAATGACCCTTTTCAACAGACTTGCATTTAGGTAACAAATGCAGAGTTCAGTTCATAGAGGTAACGGGGGATGGGAGTGCTTTTTCCTCAAATTTGGATTGGAAATTGAATAAAGGAGGTATTGATCTCTAGAGGCCAGTCATCCAAACAGTCCTAAATCTCTTAACTCTTGGCCTCAGAAATAGGATTACAATTTTGGATTTAGACTACACCCCTCCCCTTCTCTTCCACCGCGGCCACCACCACCTTAGAAGTTAAAATCTTATCTCGAGTGCTCCTGGAGGTGCGGAATCCTTCACTGAGAACCGCTCTAGGCGCGGATTCCACAGTGGAACAACGCTTGCCTGGATCCGCCACCAGCTCCGCGGCGCCACCAGGTGCCAGTCCTGCTCGCCCGGACCCCACCCCTCCCAACCCGGCCCCTGCCCCTGCCCGGGCCCTGAGCCGCAACCTGAGTTACGCAGCCTCAGCCCTGACACTGACACTGTCTCTTTCTATCCAGATCACCAGAAGAAGTGGGGAGCGACGTGCGATTGCGGGTCTAGGGGTCCCCAAATATTCCCAGTTCCAAAATGCCAGGACGCAAATGGCAATACCCCGACGCGCTCATGACATACATACGCACGCACACACACACATACACACATACAAGCACACCTGCGCCAGCGCGCCCCGCTCCCCAGGTTCGGTGCCAAGAGACCACAGGATGGAAGGAAGTAAGGAGGTAGGGTGAGGAGAAGGCCTGGAGTTCCTGGGAGCGACGTGCTGAGGACTTGGGAATGCTTCAGGAACTGCGAAAGTGACAAAGTCCCAGACCCACCCCACATCCCGAGGATCTGGGCTCTCCTGCCTGCAGCCCCGGTCCCCTTCCTCTCAGAGGCGCTCGGGAGGCAGTGAGGGGAGTCGGAACTGAGTCTCCCAGGCAGCCCTCCCCGGCTTGGCCCGGGGCCCAGAACCTGGCCCCCCTTCAACCCAGGCTTGGGGAGGCTGCCAGGCAAAGAGCGGACTTGCCAAAGGACTCTAGGGGAGCAGAGGGCAGGAGATGAGCATCGCGCACACTCCAGCAGGGCTACTCATTTTTTCCTCTGCCGACACACCCCCAGTTAATACCCCCATCTCTCACCCCCCCATTACACAAACATTGATAGGGAAACGCGCGCGCCTACCGCTCCCAACATCCTAGGTCCATCGATTAAAACACTAGTTGATTTCTTCATGATTGGAAAAAGAAAGTGCAACAACTCTCCTCAGGAGTCGCAGGAGCAAAGAAAGTCCGTCTGCAGGCATCTTTCTGTAGTTTCCCAGGAGTTTAGAAATCTGGCGGTCACCAACTAAAATCCGACCCGAGACCCCCAAGGGGGGCGAAAGGCGCCAAACTCCCTCCCCGCCCCCGCGCCTCTCACCTCCTTAAGTTCCTTGGCCACGTCCTTCAGGTCGCCCAGGACTAATTCCAGATCCTCCACGATGATCTTGATCTGTTCCTTCACCTTGGTTTTGGAGGCTGACGGCGGCCCCTCTGCTGGAGAGGACGAGGAGGGGTTCCCCTTGGACTTGGCTGACATTCTTTGGGGGCAATTGAGGCAGGTCAGGAGAGGCTGCTGCTACCGCTGCTGTCCCGGTCCCCCCACATCTTGGGCGCTCCCTGGGCAACGGCGGGTGGCTGCGCTCCGCGCTTGGCCCGGCGGCCGCACCGTGGTGCTGCCATCTACTCCCGGAGACGCGGCACTCGGCTAGGGGCTGCAGACCCGAGAGCAGCGCGCCTGCGCCTCCTCCTGCCGCTGCCGCCGCCCGCTGCTCTCGCGCACACTTGTGCTTGCTCACCCGCCCGCGGAGAGCTGCGCTTGGAGCAGCCGGGAGGGCTGTCAGCTGCAGCCTGGGAGTCACATCCCTCCGGGATCTCTCTCCAGACTACCTTAGTATCAGGATGCAGGGAGACAAGTTCGTGTCCTGCCCGCCTGCTCCTCCTGGTAATGAAATCTCCCCACTATCTCAGCCTGCTTGTGCGTCTTCTCACATCTAGCCAGGATTCCTTCTGCCTCGCGGGTTAGCAGAAACCTGGATCTCCATCAAGCATTCTGATCGATTTATAAATAAGCACAATAGAATCAGGAGTTGAATTTAGGGTCAATAAAGCGACCCCTAAATGTTTACCCAGGACTGGATGATGTCCAGAAGGCCTTCAATTATTCCAATCATTAACATCAGTTAAACAGACATGTTGTGACTTCAGCAGAAAAAAAGAGAAAGGGTGAGTAATAGCGATCCTTCACCTGCTGGACCCGTGAAATTCGACCAGTCTTCTTGAAAGAATCTTTCTAATCCTGCTGTTTCCACAAAGCTAATAGCAGATTTATTAATTTTAAGTCCCTACGCCAAAAAGTGCCCACCCCCAGCTGAGCCATCTTGGCTATACTTCTTATCTAGGACAACTTTTTAAAAATTTTAACTGTACTTCCTCTTTTCATGACCTATGTTTTGGGGGTGAAGGGAAAAATACCCTGTCTGGGTCTTGTCCTGAGAGAGCTGAATAAGTTTTTGCCTCCAATTTCTTTTCCATCAGTTTTCTGTCTCCATTTCAAGTGTTGCTACTAAAAAAATAAAAAAAAAAAATAGGGATAATTTTCTGACTGTTCTGTCAAAAGGACCTGGGCAGGGGAGTTAAAGGAGCCTTCAGTTTCTTTCTCAGTGGGTGGTTACCAGTCTCATTAGCTAGAGTTTTAATTTCTTTAGTAGCAAACCCATGGGCTATTAGCTACTGACCTGGAGGGCTGGCTCTACTTTAGTTTCTTCAGTGCACACTCCCCCAGATCATTCTTTTTATAGGTTTCCCATTTCAGTCCTGCCATAGCAGGACTCTCCCTTTCTTGCTTCTTACACCCCAGGTAAATCCAACATCCTTCTATACATGAAGGAAAATCTTGACAGCTCTCCTTTTCCCAGTATTACTTCCATTTCCTCAAGCCTGTAATAAACAATCTGTTCATTCTTAAAATTCATCTTGAAAAAACTCTTTTGAAGTCACATTTGAAATATGGAAGTAAAAGAGAGTAAAAGGAAAAAATATATATTTAGAAGTCAGGCCAAAAAAACATCATTGAAAAGCCAGAGGTAAAAGAAGAAAGCTAGAAAACAGAGGCTGCTGGAAAACAATTTAAATAAAGAAAGAATAAAATAACCAGTCTACAGAGAGCAAATTAGAGAGGAGAAAAGAGAAGAGATAATTAGAAATGTTATGTAAGTAATATGCCTTAGTTCTCTAAGGTAAGTAGAAGAGATTTTTTACTTCACTTATCTTCAGATTCTTCTTTATTTTATAAAGATGTAACAATGAAAATCTCACTGAACTTTGCTGATGTTTAATGATACTCTTATTTCATATGTGAAGAAGGATAAATGGTCTGAACTGGGAAGAGCTAATCTGAGAAAATAATGTTGCCCTTTCCAGATTTGAGTTTCTGACTCTCAGTAGTGGTCAAGTCAGTAGGAAAGTCCCTAAAATTCCAGTATTGTAGACAGGAATGTTGGAGAAGAAGAAAGGAAGTAGTGCTTTCCTCCCCACCTGACAAAATAATAACCTTTCTGCAGTAAAAGAATATTTTCATGCTACTCTGAATCTCCTATGGTAAAGGTTTTAAGAACAAACAAGCAAAAAACCCCATCTGTTATTCCTCTTATATCCATTCTTGCTACTGAACCAAACTGTTCTGGCCCAAAATCAAGTATAACTTATACTCTGAAACACATCACCCACAGCCACAACATAATTTACTATGAAATAATGGACATCGCCTATCTATATTTTTATCTATGTACAATATGGAGTTAGCTCAAAGGGGAAAATATCGCAATTGGCTTCCAGGCTCAAACTGAGAAAGCTGGTAGGGCTCTAGCAGTGGTGTCTTCCACTGCCCTGCAGCCATTAAGGATCACCTAAAGCAGTATCAGTAAAACTGTTTCTAAAAGAGAGAATAGAAAAAAGAAAGTTAAAAAGTTTTAGAGGAAAAAAGAGAGTTAAAAATTTTGAGAGGAAGGAGGCAGAATGAAAAGGACACATGAGTTTAAACCAAGTCTATGTGCTCCTTTTTCTTGTTTTTTATTTTAAAAAATCATTCATTCCTTTGGCTCTGCATGATCTCTCTCAGCGATCAGTATATATGATGTTTTAGAGCCAAATTATAGAGACCAAATAGCAAAAGTGACACCTAGTAAAATTCCTGATGAATCTGCCTATAAATTTGTTTATAACAATGCTAGCTACAAATAAGTACACACTCAAACCATATTACTTATGAACGTGGACAGAATTACAGATTTCTAAATAGAGAAGGAGGGTCTTACTCATGTATAGAAGTGACTGCACACCCAGCATGCTATTCCTTCTGTGTCTTTATCCAATATTTTCTCTTTTGTAGCAGGAAAGATGAATGATTATAGGAGATCATCTAGTGGTTGTTTCTTCAGTTACAAGCCCCTACCAGGTATTTTCTCAATTGTGTGTGGGTGTGTTTATTCCCGTGCAATTGGTCCCTGATAATTAACCTGCATAAGGAAACCCTGTGATGTTGACATAATCTTTACTTCACAGAGGGCACAAGAATCTTCCCAAAATATTTTGTCTCATTTTGATGGCAGTAGCTGCTATTGATACACTATCATAATATCCCTTATTGTTTGTCAAAGAAAAGGTAATATGCATAACATAACATCAGTCTTAACTGAAACTTCTGTTTTCTTTTCTTTTTGCATGATTTTTTTTTTTTTTTTTTTGAGGTACCAAGGCTGGGCATTGAACCTGGGACCTCCCATGTGGGAAGCAGGCCCTCAATTGCTTGAGCCACAACTGCTCTCCTGCATGAATTTACTTTTGTTTTTAATATCCGATAAAGTCATTGGAGATATTTGGAAACATTAAGAGAAAAATAATTTTGTTTACACTGGGGAGTGGTAGAGACAAAGTAGGAGAGAAGCTTGTTAGGGAAATGAAGGTGAGAAAAAAATAGAAAAGTTCTTCATGTATGTATTGACTATTATATAAATTATATATATATATGTAGGCAGCGTTTCTAAAACTCTCATGTGTATTAGGGCCTCTTAAAACACATATGGCTGCACCCCACCACTAGGGGTCTGATTTAATAGGTCTGAGGTAGAGCCCGAAATTTGCATTTTTAACAAATCTCTAGGTGATACTGGGGTTGCTGGTCAGGAAAAGCACTTTGAAAACCATTGGTTTTGGAGATTAAAGAGAAATCTTTAAGTTGTATCCCAGCTTAGAAAATATCCCCACTAGAATGTTGTAGAAATTCATCTGTAATATTCTTCTAAGTAGGAAGGAAAGATGAATATTGTTTAGTCATAGTCTAGAATCAGAGTCAAGAACACATAGTAATTGCCTAACAAATATTTGACAGATAAAGAATGAAAAAATGAATGAAGTGTTTTCTCCTCTGAATGTTTTGAAATTAATTCAATTCAACAAATATTTTTAAGTAGCTACAATGGGCAAGAATCTATGGTATGGAATATAGGTGCCACTAAGTTTGGCAAGATGTAGTCCCAGTCCTGCAACAGGAGAGATGAGACAATCTTACACACAACTCTAATATAAAGCAGGATTACCTCAGAGGATCTATGCCTCCTTTCTTAACTGCAGTCTGTTCATTTTGCTTGACCACCACCATAATCAGAAGTCAAAAGGCTTTTTGTCCATGTGACAGAAACTCAATTTTTGGTCAGTTCAACAAGGGATATTATCTTGCAGCTGAACCATAGAAAGGTGAGAAGTATTATCTTCAGGTAGGATCAGAACCAGGAAATTAAAGACCATTGGGACTATTTATTTTTGTCCCTGGTAACCCACTATCCTTTTGTGGATTGACTTCTTTCTCTTAGACCAGTTTCACAACACAGTTGAACCTTGGTCACTGGTAAATTCAGGCTCACATCTTCACAACCCTGCACATAAAAATGCAAAAGGCACATCACATCAGGCTCTGAGGGGTCCAGTTTAGGTCATGTATATACACTTCAGTCAATAACTGTGATTGGAACGGGGTTATAGGGAACAGAACTGTTACTTACAATTGTGTCCATTCTTATCCTAGAAACATCATGGATTTGTATGTCTATTACCATGATTTTCCAGCAGGTGGCTGTGGAATGATTTATTCTGCCAAAATCTGTATGTTATGATAATTTTCTAATAGATGGAAGTAAAGTTTCTTTAGGATGTGACAACATTCTCATATTCACACAAACTCACCATATGAATTAGGGGTTTGTAACTGGTGGTGAGGAACTATTATTGGCCCAACGTGGATCATGTGCCCACCCTGTGACCTGCTTCCCTCCCCTCCACTTTTGGGTGTGCCCATAGGCAGATAAAAACTGTAGATATCCACCATATAATAGATTATATATGTTACCTTTGTCTCACACTTATTGACCTGACATTTTAAAATTGCTTTTGCTTTCTCAAACTAGTTCATTCAAGTCTTAGGTTTGGCGTTTAGTTTACCCATACCAAGAGCCAACCCCCTCATCCATTCCCATCTCTGCTTTAATGACCTTGCCCAGCCCAGAAGAGCTAAAATAATTATTCCCTGACACTCAAGTTTTCTGGAGTTTTCACTCATCCTGAAATCCTGGAGCCCATGCCTGAAGTGGTGGTCTCTGATATCATTCTACCTATTAGATTTGAACTCTGCTGGGCCAGGTGATGAGAGTACCTGGGACTTTAAATTCTTCAGGATTCTCCTGACTATGGCCAAGGAAGAGTTACTAAATCCTGGTCAACTGCTACTCAAGAAAACTTAGTTTAATAGTCCCTTTACCTCGAAGGTGTTTCAACTACATCCAAGGAAACCTTGATCACTGAGTAAAACCCAACACACAATGCTCTTTTCAACACAACCAAAAGTCCTACTTGATCATCAATGTTTCCAGAGAATTTTAAGACATCCTGGAGATCCTTCTGGCCTTGTTATTTCAGCGCCCTTTTCTTTGTAAAGGAAGTGGGTAGGAGTGGGCCAGGTAATGTTACTGGTTTTAATAAAGACAGAGAACATAGAAGTTGGGAGAGATTGTAACACCTCTTCTGTTTAAGTATTATCCTGGCCTTCAGGAATGTAAACTCATGTGTTGCCACTGGTGACCTTTGTTGGGCACCAATGTTAATAATCACTGTGTGTGACAAGTTAGTATATACTTTCAGTTCCTCCCACTGGGAACTGGGAGGAAATGAACCAAGTCTGCACACTTAGTCTAGAAGGTACTCAAGAGCACTCTGTGTAATGATGAGGTGAGGTATAAGACCTTAACTTAAACTATTTGAGTTGGTGGATTTTGATATAATTGAGATCCATAATTACATAGGCATGTTACTTTCACTTTCTACTACTTATTCCCACCAAGACCCTCAAATGATATAAGTAGGTCAAGAGAACATTAGCTTGCCCTAAACTGACCCCTCCCTTTTTTAACATATCTAAAGAATTCCCTATATTAATATATGGAAGAGGATAATACTTAGGTATCATAACAGCTCCCTAGTCTTGAGGACAGTCAATCTCTAACATTTTTAAATGAGCTTGGTAATGACATCCTTTGAGAGATAGAAGGGATTGGAAAAAAAGGAAAGACTTAAGGGTCCAGAAAAGACATATAAGAGGCCTCCAAAAATACCAGTATAAAATAGAAAAACAACTGGCAACTATATATTTTAAAAAATCATTATGTAGTTTTTTCACAATATAAATTTCTGATTATATTTCAAAAAATTAATATATTTACTATATATTAAATTTAATCTGTATCCTATGTATGTACAGGGTGACAAAATATTAAATATTTAATATATTTACATTTTTAATATGTTACATATATATGTAAGCAATGACAAAACACTAAATATTTTTTAGAAGTCTTCATTAATTAAATTTGATCAAATCCTCAATATCTCAGGTCTTTTAATAACATTGAGTTCTAATTCTGTTAAATTTTTCTCAAATATCCTTTTACATATGTGCAATCTGTTTCATTACTTTCTCAATAACTTCTAATTCTTGACATTTTTTCAAAGTGTGTACTTGTAAATGCTACAATTGAGAAGACAGAATGCTCAGTGTAAATAAATTTAAAGGACATATCTTTATTCCATAGCAGTATCCCATCAAAATGGCCTTCTCCTCTACCACTTAGCTTTCATATAATTTATTGTAAAAAGTTTAGTATTACCTGTTAGATTGTATTTGTAGTGTTTAGAGGGACATTTAAAAGTGGTGCAGGCCTTTGTCAGATATTACAGACATTGAGCATCCCTGGCCTCATCCTCCTAAATGTCAGTTGCATCAGCTGCTCAAATTTCTAAAGTGCTCTCTAGAGGGTGGTACTGTTCCTTTTAAAATCCACCATGCCATAGCAATATAGGCTTTACCAGAAGGGAGAAGTCTCTATACCTTATTTAGAGTTTTTCAAGACCTATTACAAAGTTCTTCACTGTCTCTCTTATTCTTTCCAGACAATGGGAGCAGTGGGCTATTGTGGAACTCCACTGGATTTGAAGCTGGACACTTTAGGTCATGTTCTGCCACTAGCTATGTGATCTTGGATACCAAAGCACCACCAGCCTTTACTTCTTCTGCAAATGTGGATACAATACATATTTTGCAGATGTAGATTAAGGATCAAAAGAGACAATTATATGTAGGTGTTTTGTAATCTGTGACTTACTGAACAAATGTTAGTTACTAATATTCTTCTCTGTGTCTGTTTTAATTGATAGTCTCTGTACATCAAGGAATCTGCTACCTTCACTGTTCCAGGATTTGGCTGCTTGCCAGATTGCTTTATTAAGCAAATCCCTCTATAATAGCATTGTTTTTTTCAAAGTGTATTCCAGTAATTTCAATTGGCCAAAACTTTGGAGAAACACTGCATAGTATCGCTCTCAGATAATGATGAATTTAAATACCAGGATATTAAAATCTGAAAGATGTTACCTGTTTA
Organism: Tolypeutes matacus; assembly: GCA_026826555.1. Classification (NCBI taxonomy): domain Eukaryota; kingdom Metazoa; phylum Chordata; class Mammalia; order Cingulata; family Chlamyphoridae; genus Tolypeutes; species Tolypeutes matacus. The sequence goes on from JAKSZT010046586.1 coordinate 14,747,791, forward strand.
ATTTTTAATTAATTTCCAAACTGATTTTATTTGACCATGGAATCCTTCCTCCCTCTCTCCCTCCTTCCATCCCTCCCTTCCTTCTGTCTGTCCTTCCTTCTCCTTTTAACAATCTGACTAACAATTTTTATGGAATACACTTTGCTAAATACTGTTCTAAAAGTTTCCAGTGATTATTCTTCATCATATTTTACCTTTAAAATGATTGATTCTGTGCTCCTGGATTATTCTGTATAGGAGGGCTTTATCAGGAATCATGTGTGTATGTTTGTGTTTGTTGTATTTTTATGCTGATGAATTTTTCCATATAACAAATTTTGTTCTGTTATTTTCATTCATGATTTACCATTTCCCACCACTTTCACATGTCATATATTCATCTACCTTGATTCTCAGGATAATCTCATAAACTAGAGCAGGAAGGTGATATTATCCTCATTTTATAGCTTATTTTCCCAGGCTAAGGGACGTTCTTGAGATCACACAGCTGTTATGGAACAGAAACAGGAGTAGAAACCAGGTGTCCTCATTCCTCATTCTCTGATCTTTCTCCTTCAATGCAAAAGTTCTTGGATTTCTTGCCTTTGATACTCTGTACCTCTAATTATCTTTGTCTTTGAGTGCCAAAGGAAAAGAGGGTATTTCTGCTTCAGGTTAGAAAATGTGAAGGATAGAATTTGCTTGCTTACTTTGATCTGCCTGATCACTGAATCCATAACTTTATTTAATACAGGATATTAAGGAATAGAAAGAGAAGAATGGTAGTTTGAGATTTGATCTGAATTACTTATGGAAAAGTTGCCCATTCTCAATTGCAGACTGAGAAATTATTTAAAAAATTTTAAAGATGTTGGCTATTTCACATTTTTGAAGGACAATACTGAATTCTCAAAGGTTTGGTTTAATCATCCTGTAGTAGAACATATGACAATGATTTCCCCTCAATAAGGGCATGGCAATGTTTTATGAAAGGAAAAATAGTTGTTTAGGTGTTGCTTATCTGGAGCCATAAAAAGTTTAGAATATACTACTGCAACAACAACAACAAAAAAAAAGGAACGCTTTCCATCCTTGTCCTTTCTGTCATGGATTTGACGTATTTGCAGCTTAGTAACATTCCTGACATTTCTGAGCTGTTCAGCAGAGCAGCACACAAGCAAAAAGTGTAACTTAGACTACACTGGCACATCATTATGCTGCAGCACATGGTCAGATTCAGTCAGCTTCTAATTGATAGGCTGAATGCCAAGTAATTTATAGCCAAGTTAATCGATGGTCAGAACAGTGTGGAAACCACACTATGTACCATATTCTGGAAGAATGTGACCACGGAATTCAATTAACTCCTAATTCAGGTTCTTTTTAAAAATTGTTTTAGAAGTCACTGCATAAAATTAAATAATTTATGCAACATTGATTCTGGTAGTCATACTCTGTTTCTTATTTACCTAAGAACATATTTTCAATCTTAAAAATGGTTGCAATATATCATGTTTCACTAAATTCAGTGATAAATTACGTATTACAAAATTAATTTCAGATGATCTTTTTGATTTTTGACATAGCATGTATATTTAGATTTTTCAGTCAGTTTTGTAAGGATAACCCTTGTAAAGCTATAAAAATAAAATGAAGTTCCTATATCACTTTCTATCGAAATTATTCTGCTCTCATAAAATATGTGTACTAGGCAGCAAGTAAAGGAGTAAGAGGGCCAATGAAGAGAGCCTGATGGGAGGGGATCACCAGAGCAAGAGTGTCCTCATTTGCCCCACTGCTATAACCAATATCACAGATTGGCTGGCTTAAACAGCGGGAATTCATTGTCTCATGGTTTGGGAGGCTAGTAGTCCAAAATCAAGGTTTTGGCAGGATCATCCCTTCTCTGAAGTCTAGTGTTCTGGTGGTAGCTTGGCAGCAATCCATAATTCAATCTCTGCCTCTGTCACATGGCCATCTGTTTTCTGTCTCCTGCTCTTGTGTCCAAATTTCCTCTGCTTATAAGGATTCCAGTCATATTGGATTAAAGGCCTACTCTGCTTCAGTTTGGTCTCATCTTACCTATTAACCTCTTCAAAGGTCTATTTTCAAATGGGTTCATTCACAGGACCTGGGGTTGAGACTTGAACATGTCTTTGTAGGGGATATGATTCAATCCAGAGCAGTGAGTTGGAATTACTAAAACCACAGTTCAGTATATCTTTTCTGTGCATTCCAGATCCTTTACAGTGATCTCTGTCACAGTAGGCTGACCTGTATGGACTATATACATGAGCAACTGTGTCCTCTGACTTCAGATTGGATCAGGTATTGGCGATTAGAGGAAGAATGTTTACTGTTTGGGGCATACTCACTGTAGTGAGGGATGTGTCCTAAATCACAGCTCCTGACAAGGAATTCTTTGGGTTCTGTTCACCATTATTCTCCTTTTTCCTTTAGCCCTGAAGTTTTGTAAATTGTTCCTTTACTAACCTCTTCTCAACTTACCCAATGGGAAAGTGCCATCTTCCACTCAATCTTGCCTTATATACACTACAAAATACATGTGTGGCTAGCCAACCAGTTAAGCCTCAATTAGTAAAATTATAAAGGAAATTTCTGGAATGTTCTTTACTATACAATAGAGACCTAGTGTCCTCAAGGATGGTCAGAAAGTCACTACAGGGAAATAATGATTTTTTTTCCCAATATTGTGTATATCTGCTGTCTTGTCCTCTCACCCACACCCCACCCTGGAATGTGAGTGCATTTATAGCAGTTTATTTAATATATTACTTATTATTACAAAACTGTAGAATATTGGCAAGTTTAGATGGTCCACTCTAATATATTTTCAAAACTTTCATAATTTTATGATTTTCTTTCTTCAACTTTCATATTTAAATTGTGCAAATAATTTCATCTTCATGCACTTATTGTGTTTTCAGATTATTTTCCTAAGCAATTAGACATATTTGGAAATCATTAGAGTGAACAGATATTGTTAATTTTGTCTTCCATAGCAATATCATGCAAATAAAAGACATTGGGCATCATAATCATTGATGGAAATGAATCTTTTAAAAATTCAGTTGCACTGTTTTCACTTTTTGTGCTTATTCGTGTTCTAAGAGAATAGTCAGCTGTACTGCTGATTAACTTGAAAAGAACATATTAAAATTTCTTTACATACTAATTATTTTTGAAACGCAACTTTGTTTTCATACTGTGCTGGCTTAATTAACTATTTGAGTGTTCTCCTTTGGATATTTATAATAACATATATAACTATCTATTGTATGGTTTCTCACAGCATTCTAATTTTTAGAATCATCTTTAGCATATTTTTGTGCAGAGTCATATACTGTTGGATCCTGCCAATTTCCATGTTGGTTCTATAAAATGGAAGAATTGAGAAAATGTGTTAATTCTCACTGGGACTTGGTAGGGTGGACTTCTTCAGACCACACCCTTAACAGGTGCTCTCAGGGCATGTGGCAAGTGTGAATATATTCCTGGCTTTGACAAAATGTAGCTAGTTAATACTACATTTTAAAGTTTCAAAATGTAATGGATGTTTTAAACAGTTTTAAATGGTTTCTTGCTATTAGCAGTGTTTGATTCTCCCTCCCTAAAATTTTGTTTCAAATTCCTATAAAGACAAAAAAAAAAAAAAAGAAAGTTAAATTTGATGCCTGCCCACTGACAAAAATATTAGGAAAAATAGTCCCTCTGCTGTTAAGTATTTCTTCTCAGTGTGATCAAAATATTCCTAGTACCCACTTGCATAGTTCCACAGCCACACAGAAGCTGTGACTGACAGCTAACAACAGGACAGCACTGTGAAGAGGAGAGGGGTAGTGGCAAATTGAAACCCAGCCGGTGGGGGAGGGGGAAGAGTTCTCAAAAGTAAAAAGATCTAAGGAAAGAATGTGAAGTAACTCTGCACACCAGGAATTGCACATTTTCTTATAAAGAGTAGGTCTTTAAATTTGCAGTTTAAGAGGATGAGCAGAGGGCAAAATAAACTAAATAAATGCCAACTAAGCACCAAGAATTAGGCTGGAGTCCCATACCACCAACTGCTCACGGTTAAATCTGAGACGTGTACTTAAATATTCAGTGTCCAAGAGGAATGTGGACAGAGCAGAGCAACTGATATGCCCTGTTTGTTGGCATACACTGAGATGGAACGCATAGCTCCTCAAACAAGGATGGAATAAGAGAGAGAGGGAGAGGGAAGCAGTATGTACATGGGTGAGCATGGGGAATATGAGTATATAGACAATGCGAACGAAAAGGCAAAAATAAGTAAAAAGCATTTTAAAATGAAAAATTAGGAAAAGAATGCTTGTATTAATAATTTAATTTAAAAAACAGGAAAAAACACTGTTTAAAAAGGAAGTATGAAAACATGGCATCTGTGCAACAAGACCAGAAAAGGGTGAAAAAAAAAAAAAAAAAAAAAAAAAACCAACAGGTCAAGAATTTCCTTTTGAATATTTTTGGAATATCTATAAAATTTATTCGGTTCCTAATACATTTTCCCTTAAGTAGATATTATATAACATATTTTCTGATCAGAATACAGTAAATCCGGAAATTATATCCTAACTTTTTAAAGATGATTAGAAAATTAACAAAGGCACTCAGATATTCTTATCAAATTTCCTTAATAAAATAGTTAATAAATAATCTCAATAAGACCACTTGTCTCTGATCTCTGTGAGGGCAGGTGGAATATCTGTCTTGTTTGTTATAACATTTCCTACATGGGCATTCCTGGTCCATGGCACATGCACAATAAATATGTAACTGTAGCAGTTTGATATTGTTTATGAATTCCAAAAATAAATATTGGATTATCTTTTAAACTGGTCTGTACCTCTGGGCATATTAGATTATACTGGATTCAGAGATTTCCCTTTTACTTGATTAAACAATGATTAAGGCTTTTGATTGGGCCACATCAATAGGACATTGAGTCCCTGCCCCCTTGGTGGATGGGGACTCACAGAGAAACCTCACCGCAGAGAAGGAAGGTTGGGGTTTTGATCCTGGAGCCCGGGAAGTAAACATACAGAGAAGTGGATATGTGAGGAAGGAGAAAATTTTCCATTAGACACGTTAGAGGCCCCAGGAAGAGAGACGAGCCGTTTGCCTGAGAGTTTACAGCTGACCTTGTGGAGAGGAGAGCATCTGAGCCCAGAGAGAAATGAGCCCCGGGAGAGAGACGAGACTTATCCCAGCCTACAGGTGATATTGGAAGAAGCTGGGACCACGGAGCCTTAAGAGGAAAAGGAAGGCTGAATGTCAGTAGCCATCTTGCTCCAACACGTGGCAAAAGACTTTGATGAGGGCAGTAACTTTTGCTTTATGGACTGGTAACGTAAGCTTCTACCCCAAATAATTATCCTTTATAAAGCCAACAGATTGCTGGTATTTTGCATGAGCACCCCTTTGGCTGACTAATACAGTGACTAAATAATATTATCCTATGTTGGGTTTTATGGTAGCAGAGCCCATGATGAGGATTCTTTATTGAGAGAGTGCTCTCACAGTTACCAGTAAAAAAGTGAGGAAAGCAGGAGAGAGTAGGAAAAAAGCAGACAAAGATGTAGTTCCAGAAGTCTAGCCTTTTAGTGCAACCTAGTTTGGTCCTACTAAGAACTCTAAAACATGAATTGCACCACCAAGGTTATCCTGCTTAGAGGCAAGGAGAATGGCTGTTAAATCCAGCATTAGTCAGTCATGGTCTACCAGCTGTCCCTGGATGCTCACCAGCTAAGAGAACTCCTCTAGAGAAAGGTGTAGCTGGGGGATGGGTGTGCCACCTGGATAACTGAATTGGGTGGATCACTAACACATCTTCTAAGGTCCACACTTTATGCTACTTAGAGCCACTTGCTTCTCATATTCATTTCACCCAGTCTGGTCACAACTTCTCCAGGATTCTGTTTGTTTACATTTTTTGGAAAAACAAGAGGAAGTTTGTGGGATGAACTTTGACAGTTGGTCCTAAGATCATAAATGATATTTATCTGTCTCTTCTACCAGCTATTCTAGATTTCCTCTTTCTGAACTGACATTTTTGCTTTTCAAATGGTTTGCCAGGTGGACTGACCTCATCCCTGAGAGGTCTGTTAAGGTACTGGTTGTTATCCTTATTCATTTATGGTTAAAACTGAGAAGGGAATACCAAGAGATTCCCTTTTGGATGACCAGAATGCCAAACATATTCCTCCTTACCATCTTATGTAGCAGCAACACTGCCTCCTCATCATGATCAGAATATGGTCACTCTTTTCTTTGCTTGTTAGCAGTCATAGCTTTAAGTCTGTTGGTATTTTTACTGTGTCTCCTGGTGGTAGTGTCCCCTTACTGGCAAACAGGGCCTCTAGATACATTTCACTTAAAATTGCAGGGACAAAATGCATACATTCCCTAAATGACTCCCTGAAAATAATGGTAAGATGGTAATTGGGGCCATTCCTACTTCCACCCCTTGGTTCTACTACTGGAGACTTAGCACTATATAATGACCTTGGGTTTAGGGTTTATATCAGTCACATCAATTCATACACTTGTAGGAGGTGTCATCTCAAAGCCGGAGCTTAGTGTATCTCAAGAGACTATTTCAATGCTCTATCAGGCTGGCAGCTTCTGTATGGTAAGACATATGGTAGGAAATGAAAGGAGCAACAATTTGTTTTTTATATTAGAGGGGTTGCCTTGGGATGCCCTAAACCACTAGATTCAGAAATGAGCAACAAATATGCCAGGTACCTGAATCTTGGTATATTTTATCGGTTACATTTGGAGCTCCCATAACTCTTCAGAGAATGCAGAGTACTTGTCACTTCTTACTTATCAGGTCCAATTAACATGATATTGTTAATATAGTGGACAAATGTTTTGTTGAATGTCCATACAATCCAGATCTCTTTGGACTATATTATGACAAAGTGCTGGAGAGTTAACCTATACTGCCATTCATCTCATGTGAATGCAAAATAACCTTTCTGATGCGTATGGAATATAAAACATATACTAAATCAATAGCCATATTTGAACTATGAGAGAAAGTGTTCTAGTAAAGATGTGATGTCCATACAGCAGCTACTACTGGTACTACAACTGGTTAAATTTGCAGTACTCTATTAACAACCATTATGGCATACCTGGTTTTTTCAAGGTAAGACTAGTGATGTAATTGTGGATAGATAGTGGACACCAACCTTGTTTCATTTATGTCTTTGAAGATGGCACTAATCTCTACCATTTTTCCTGGGATGGATATTGTTTTAGGTACTATCTTGGCGTGGGATGGGAATTAGGGAGGTTATAGTACCAGGGGCTGCCACTTAACTTTTCCTGCTATAATAGTTCATACTCTACAGGCTAAGAAGTCACTAAAAAGACTCTTCCATTGCTAACTATGCCCATTCTTATTATACATTCAAGAACTGGGGACATGACCATTGGGTGGGCTCATGAACTCAGTGGAGCCACTATGTGATGGACCTGGACCAGGGCATCTGTCACCATGTTTTATTGAGTCATCTCCAAAGATTTCTCTGGTTCAGATGTCTCAAGGCTGCGATTCTGGATTAGCTGTCCACTATGGACACCCATCTTGCTAGTAATGATTAATTACTGCTTCCTGGTCTCTGCTATTCCCAGATTCTATCATCCTCAACATTATGAGGAAGTGACAGACTCCCCCACTGTCAGGTCTGTCATACAGAAGATGGCCATTATTGAACTGCTCAGCAATGCAAGTACTTCTTTCACCAATGCATTCTTTATTGCTTTGGCATATTCAACTGGTGTGTCTTCTGATCCAACATAACAGATTCATTCTAGTGTGTGCTCTTCTCTGAGCCTTTGCATTCCTTCTTATACACTCTTCCACAGCAGTTCTGCTATCTCTATCTCTCTCACTTAATGTAGGCTATCATCTTTTCCAGACTTCTAAGAATCATCCAGGAAGTACATTAAAACCAACTCCACAAGCCAGACACAAAAGGACAAATACTGTATGAATGTGCTATTATGAACTAAATATATTATGTAAACTCATGGAATTAGTAATTAGAATATAGGTCACCAGAAAATAGGATGAGGAAAGAGAATGGAAAACTGATGGTTAATCTGTGCAGAAATGGTTAAAAGGTTGTTTGTAAATCTTTGGAAATGAATGGAAATGTTGAGGGCACATCACAGTATTTGTGACTAGCAGACCTATTATATGGGTATGACAGTGGTTGAAAGGGAAAGCCTAAGGACATTTATATTACTAGAAGGAAAGCTAAAAAATGTACCATAGGACTATATAACACGCGAAATCTCATGTAAAATACAAATATGGGTGATACTGTATATATAAGACTGTTTTACAAAATAAAAATGCAAATAAACTAGAGAGAATGAAACACAGTAGTGGTTATATATAGCAGGGGAAGCATAAAGAGATTAAAAGGTGATAAGTTTTGTTTATTTGGTTGGTTGGTTATTGTTTTTTTTAGCATTATTATTATTACTGGAAAAATGAAAATGCTCTAAAAATGATTGGAGTGATGAATGCATAAATATGTGATTATCCTGACTATATACTTTGGATGGATTTATGCCTTATTAATATGTATCAGTAAAATTGATCTGCTAAAAAAAAATTCCCAAGAGGCTTGTGCCAGGGTGCAACTTCCTGAGGCATGGGAGAAATGCTCCAAATTAAAAAACTCTCCCTTATCCAGCATCATATTCTGCCCTTACTGTTTCAGTGCCTTCAATTTTCTCTTCCATGCATATTCTCTGATCCCTGTTTGTACATATTATACATGTTGACTGGCTCTGGTAGCTCCTTTGGTATAAAATCTCCCTATTCCCTTCACTTTCTCCATTCTTCCCAATCCAGATCATGCTCATATTTGACAGAATGTATTGGTCTGGTGATCAGGAGGGGAGAGGAAGGAAGATTCTGAGTAGGGCAACATTGTGTTGTAAAGTATATTCTTCAAACAAGGGTCACCTTTGTCTTCTGTCAAGGCAGATGGACCCATTCTACAGGCCTAGAGGATTCAGGGAAATCTAAACTTTCTCAATTGCCTCTAGCCAAATATATCCATGCCTAGTCTCACATACCCACTCTTTTCCTATCTGGGCCCTGACTTTGGCAGAAAAGACTTGCCTAAGCTGTGAATTCAGCCTTCCCTGTAGTTCTGCAATGTTTATAATTAAGTCTTGAGCTTGTTCTTCAACAACATTAGCCCTCTGAATTCAGAAGATGAGAGTTTCTTTGAACACTACTAAGAAAGTCCTTTCATAATATCACTTTGCTTTATATTGATGATTAGCAGACCAGAGCCTCTTATCTTCTCTTTTCAGTACATTAGTGGTATTAAGAAAAGCCACAGGGAAGCGGCTGTGGCTCAATCAGTAGGGCTCCCGTTTACCATATGGGAGGCCCCGGGTTCGGTTCCCGGGGCCTCCTGGTGAAGGCAAGCCCGCCCGCGCGGCGTGGTTAGCTGACCCAGCGAGCACAAGCAGCAAGGGGGGGAGAAATGAATAAATAAATAAAAAATCTTTAAAAAAAAAAAAAAAAAAAAAAAAGAAAAGCCACAATATTTCAAAATTCTCCCATAAATAAAAAATGCCTGTACCCATTCTACTGCCCAGCTATCTTTCTGACTTTCTATCCTCTGCTCCCTCACTTTCCTCCAGTCATGCCACCCTATTTGTTATTCCTCAAGGTTTCTGATTAAAATGCCTTTCTCCCATATGGCCACAAGACTCACCTCTTTCTAGCCTTTACTCAAATTTCATCTTCATAGTGATGCTTCTCAAACCACTCTACTATGAACTTTCAAAAGGCTAATGATGCTATTGATTATATATATTTTTTCTCATTGAGTGCTTAGCCTTTGTGAAGACCTTGATATATTTTTATGACATTGAGAAAAATCATGCTGTTACACATTCCAATTTCATTTCTCTTAATCAAGCTTATTTTAACAGAAATTCATGAGTACAACTTATGTGAAAGAAAAGCCTTTTCTTCTTTATTGCATGTTAATTAAAGTGGCAGAGGAAGGTCACAGGCAGCCTTATCTACAACCCAGTGAAGAAGCCACTTAGCCAGGGTGTACTGTCCCTAATTACTCTCTCCATTTCCACAACTTTAATGTAGGCCTAATTACAAAGTTCTTTGTCCAAATAGATTGAAGATATCAGTGGTCTGTTTGCTGCCAAGTAGAATTGCTCATTGTGGATATTAGAAGTAATCATAGAGCAATGAATCAAGACAGTCTGTTTGGACAAGAAAACCACCATGGCACTATCACGATAGTGGGAAGGCATTGGGATAAGTCCCAGAGAAATTATTACAAGAGTATGAGAATAACTTCTCCCTCCTCCTTTGGGTTTCCATTGAGATTTAAATCATCTTTTCAACTCAAATGCTTGGTTAATCAATGTTTGGTGGAAAGTCAGGGAATGTTGCCAAACAAGAATAAAATAACATCTATTGTGCCCTTACTATGTACTCTGTTCAGTGCTTTATGTGTATTAACTCCTTCATCCTTACAAATAACCTATGAGTTAAATAATATATTTACTCTCAAATACATATGAGAAAACTGGGACAAAAAGAAGTTAATTGTTTGTGGCCACACATGAAGTAGCAAAGCCTTTGAGTCAAGAGACAGAAACTCAATTTGTTATCTGTCATGTATAGGCAAACTTGAATAAATTTCTGCATTTTCTGTATAAAGAAGACATTTAATCTATGATCTCTAAAGAAGTTTGTCTGAAATATTCCATATAGTCAATAAGTTATTTCGTTAATGAGCTTGCATTAAGTGCACAGAAAATTTAAAATACACCATTAGATTATCTAGGTGGTATAGGTTCAAATCATTCACTTTTCCCCATTACCTTTTCAAAGAAGATTACACAAAGAGACAGAAATAAGCTATTATTTGTACTTTTTACTTCTTTCCCTGAACACTTCTCACCACCAATATTATAGACACACAAACATGAAATTCTTCAGCAACAGGTGAGCCACATCTTCCTTATCTTAATAATATTTTTATTCTAGAGACAGATTATACTTATTGAAAACACTCCATATTTATGTAATTGGCTGTGTTTTCTCATTTTCTTTTCCTCTCTTTAATAATGAAAAAAATAAAAGTAGTCTGGAATGTTTCCTCTGTTGATTGAAACCTATTACTTGGACCATAAAATTGATGTCAGAAAAACACAAGATCTTTTATGATCGCACATTTTTCATATTCTAGAAGCTATAAACATTCCCACTTATATAAAAGCAAACACTTTAGCTATTCTTTGCTTTGTATTTCTGGCAGCCTTACGCAGTCAACATGGTCAAAATGATTGCTCTTATCATGTTTCTCTTTTGTCTATGATATCATCCATTTTACTCATTACTCAAGGTATGTTTTCCCATATACCATGCTCTTATGAGCATGTATAGATTTATGCTTGCATAAAGCTTTGTATTTTGAAGTAGAAATTATTTTATTCCTCTCCCTTTTGAAATGCCAGAAAAAAGCTGATTATTCATCAATACTGATTTAATTTGTATCCCACTGGTCACAGGATGGATCCCCCCAGAAACTGATCTGTCAGGCAATTTATAAGGTCAATTGTGCTGGGTATTGCTTGTTTAATCCACTAATCCTTTTCCTGCCCTTCTCCTGTCCTGTTCTATATCACAAGGAATGCCATTTTTTTGTCAGCTAGCTTCTCTAGCCAACTGGTTTCTGGATAGGCTTAGCCAATGGTGAAAACTGGAAGGTGGGAGTGAAAGAGCAGCCAGGGTATTTCTTCCTCTCTGACAGAAGGGTTTGACACTGCAACAACATCTCCAATGGGAGCTGTATCTCCTCAACACCTGCAGAACAGCTCTTCTCTCTTAGTTCCAACCATTTCTGGCCAGTCTCCCCAAGGTTTCAGCTCCCTTTGAGTAGTTCCAACTTCTAGTTCTGGTATCACAATCTCCTCCTATTGTTCCTTCTGCTATGAGGTAGTCAGTCACGTTTCCAGCGGTTATTAATCTCTGTTTTGCCTCATCATCCTCATTAACTCACCAGTTCTTCTAACTCCTATGTAAACAATTCCCTCAATTATACTCCCTCTGTCTAGAAGGAATTATCTAGAATTGCCATGTCATTTTTTTCCTGGACTTGTAGATTAACCCATTTGTATTTGCTTCACATTTCACATCTGTTCATCAAGTCTAAATTATGTATCAAACTTGAGCAAGGCACTATGCTAAGGTAAGAGCACACCTGTGAACAATGTTTGTACTTTTGATGGAAATTATAGTCCTGAAGAAAGGCAGATATCATATTCTAAGTTGTAGGTGTGATACATATTATAGAAGACAGATCTGGTGTTATGGGAGCAAATAATAGGGAAAGTTCTCACTAATGATGTACTATTTCACATGAGACAAAAAACAGGTGAGATAATTTTTGCCAGGTGTATGAAATATGGGAATGTATGATAAGACAGAGCTTATTAGAATATATATTCTACTTAAACTAATTTTTCATTTGCAAATGATCCAAAAAATCTTTATCAGTGTTTGACTTGAGTTTACAGAACTAGGTGGCTGGAGGATGAGAAAGGAAGAAAAAGTTTTCTATAATGTACATTCTTTTATATCCTTTGTATAATGTATCATTTACATGTATTACACATTCGAAAGCATTATTTAAAATTATCTGTAAAAATGTGAATGTTTCTTAGATAGAAACAGGCAAAAATAATTTTTCCTACTTTAAAATCAGCATCCAAAAGCAAGTTGATTACAGTTCACCATGGTCTTATTTATTCTCTGGCTAGTAGTGTTTTTACAAGTCAGTATGAAATCCACACAAAATATTTCAAATATTTTAGCAAAAAATTCCACTATGTGTGTTTAGAGAGCATATGACCTCAGCTGTTTGGGCAATAATAAAGAATCGTGGAATTATTGGCTTTTCATGTAGCCCTTAATTTCAAACCTCCTGCTACCACCCAATAAAGACCTGCTGGGTTTGCACCTGAAAATATAAGTGTTGAAATCTGTCACTGGTATCTGTCACTGTCACTGTTTGTTTATATAACAAACCACCTATTTAATTGGCTTGAAAAGGGCAACTTAGAAAATCAAGCTATTGAGACTTGTTTTAGTATTTTCCTTTTCTTATTCTTTGTGTTCACTTTAATTAAATATAACTAGTTGCATAATATTTGACAGGCATTGTTGTTTGGCTTTGAGGATTCAATAAACAAAATACATATCTTGCCTTTAAGGTACTTTTGTCTGGGGAGTGCAGACAAGTGAATGAGTGCTTGTAATACGATGTGATACATCATAAGGAAGAGGTAGGCATAATGAGGTTTGGGAACCCAATAGAAAGACACCTAGTTAGTCATGGGAAATCAAAGAAGGCTTCCTGGAGGAGGGATTAGCAATTAAATGTGCCAAATAATGTAAATGGGTAAAACCCTCCTTGGAACTCCCTCTGAATGGAGGTCCATGCCTGCCCAAGCTGCTTACTTACTCTTTTTGATGGCACTATCTCTGACAGTTCTGAAACAGTTCTGAAATTTACTTTGACTCTGAGTAGCTTTTTAAAGAGAACGCTAAGGAAGGGTCTGAGAGGTTCTAATAAACATCTGGGCTGTCTAACCATGGCCAGAGACTCTCTGACACTCAGCAAGCCTTTAAATAAGGGGTTCTTAGCCTTTTTTGTTCCATGACCCCTTTGCCAGTCAGGTGAAATGAGTACTTCTGCAATTTACTTGTTGTATACATTTGTAAGTGAAGGAAATGCTAGATTTCAGTTAGAGGTCAGAGAAAATGGATAATAAGTTGATTTTTTTCAATTCAAGCTCACAGACCCCCTGAAATCTTTCCACGGACCCAGGGGTCTGTGGACCTCTGGTTAATAAGCCCTGCTTTAAATTGTCTCTAATTGTTTCCAAGGCTGTCTCATGACCTTGACATTCATGATTCCAAATCCCCCTTCCCTTTCTTCTCATAGTAAATGATGGTGTCTCCCCATTTATTGAGGTGGATGAGGTCATTCAGCATGATCTTCCTCATCTGCCTTATTTTTCATTTCACCAATAGTAAATTTTTATCAATACTATTCCCTCTCAATGTAGATAAAAAAAGGTAGTTACTCTTTTCCGAGATTAACTCTCTTACCTTGATCCTTCTTCATAACCACTACTCTTAAAATCTGGCAAATTTTCTTCTTCACTGTTCTATTTTTTTCCCCCCTAACGACCGGTTCCCTCATTTGGTCAATAAATTTCTATTGTTTCCACTAATACAAAGAGCCATTGCTCAATTTCACCTGCTTATATGTCTGTCTGTCTGTCTGTCTGTCTGTCCGTGTCTCTCTCTCTCTCTCTCTCTCTCTCTCTCTCTCTCTCTCTCTCTCTCCCTCTCTCATATACAAAATACACACATGCAACAGAACATTTATACAAATTGCTATACAAACACAGAACAGGGTGTGAGAAGCTAGGGAACCAGGGAAAATGTTTTTAAGAAGACTAAGGTTTGAGCCAGATCCTGTGGTATCAGTGACATTTTTTCAGATCAATGATTCTCAAAGTTTCTATTCTTAGGACCCCTTTGTGTTCTTAAAATAACTGAAGACCCCAAACAGCTTTAATTTGTGTGAGTTATAACTATCTATATTTATTGCATTATAAATTAAAGTTGGGAAACCTGTAAAATAGTTATTAATTCATTTACCAATAAAAATAAAACCTGTTATATATTATTATAAAAACTTACTTTTTTTTACAGAAAACAGCTATATTTTCCCAAAAAAATTAATGAGAAGAGCTCAAAGAATATCATTTAAACTGCAAGTGCCTGACAGTGACGCATACAATGATTCCTAGTATAGTTTGGTGCCACTGCCTTGATTTGTGCTGCCTTATCCATCATTGCTTTTGTAAAATCAGTGTAAATGTCAGCAGGGTAAGAAAAGACAAATAATGTCGTAGCATATCTTGAATTGATCTAGTGGACCCCCTGGAAGAGTTCCATGGACCAAATTTTGGGAATTGCTACTTTATATATAGAAACTTGAAGGACATTCTTGCAGAAGAAATAGCATAGCTAAAGACGCAACCACAAATTTTTACCAGCAGTACCTAGTTAACAGGAGCAACAGCAAATAATTATCAACAGCACATAATTATCTCTGCCCCCTAAGCATGGCTTAATCTTTTAGTCTCTGTGCCATTGCAGGGTTGATGATGAGAAAGCTGGAAAGACAAGTTGAGGACAGTGTGAAGTCCACTTTTATCCTGTGGCCCAGTTTTGTGGCAGGGTAAGCATTATATTACCTCACCCCTGCTAGTTTCAGTCCATCATTCTTCCAACTCTGGAATAACAGTACCCAATATGTTAGCCATATTAACCACATGTGGTTATTTTAATTTAAATTAATTAGAATTAAGTAGCATTAAAAATTCAGATCCTTATTGAACTAGCTATATCAGTCAATAATTTATGAGGCAACAGAGTCAATTTCTCAAGAATAGAACCCAGAGCCCACAGCTTGAAATTGTCCAGAAAGAAGAAAATAAGCTGTTTTAGCAGTGAGAGGTACATTTTTCAGGAGACTGTTGTAATAAGAGGTCCATGCAACTGGGAATGGTGGTGATGGCTCCGTGGAACTGAGCAGCTGTTGCAGGGGATGCAGCAACCTTGGCATGCAACCCTTTAACTTCTGACTGTGACACAAGATTCAGTCAGCTTTCTCTGCACAAGCTCCCAGCACAAAACTTCCTGCCCAAGGCATGTGTATAGAGGAGCATCCCTTCCTCATCACCCAAAACCACCACTTCACAGGGAAATTAGTGGTTGAAACAGCAGATTATGGATTTTTCCAGCAGCACCTAGTTCTCTGAGAAGTGGGGGCAGCCAGAAGTAAGATAAGATAGTCATCCTTGCCTGTTAAATTCTCGAAGAAAGATGGTGAAGCAGTTTAGGCATAGAGCAGCCATAGTGCTAACTTCAATGTAACACTACTACTGGGCATTATTACATGGTTATTTCTGTAGTTGTTTTATTTATTTCTACTACAACACAAGCTTATATGATATATGAGTATAGCTTATATGAGTTAATAACATCTGTATACCCCTTAACAATATTGAGTACTTGGTAGATCTCAGTGTTTGTGAATTAGAGTGAATAGTTAAAGGAAAATTATATCTTCTGAGAGAATACTAATGCATAGAAAACCAATTTAGTAATTAGTTCTCCTATGTTTATTTACATTTTATATTTCTCTTTTTCAAAGTTATTATCAGAATAATAAATTATAGCATCTACAATATTTTTAATTCCAGTAATATCCTATAGGATTTATAAGATCTCTAATTTCTCTCTCCCTCTTTCTCTCTGAACTCCAGTTCATATAATAGAATATTTTTATGACTTAGAAATACAGAATTAGAAGTGACCAAAAGAGTCAATTAGCTTGCCCTCCTTGCCCATCCCCTTAGAACTTAGAATAGAAATAATAATGTCTAAAGGCTTTTAATTTTAAGCACTACTATGGAAGCTTAACCTCTATCAGGTCAGAAGTGTGTGACTGGGATCCAGGGTTTGATAAAGGACTTTTGTTCTACTTAGAAGAAAAAAGACATATGGACACCAAAATTTGGAAATTTCAGACTAGCTTCACTTTTTAATGGAGAAAACAGAATATTTGGAATCTGTCTGTCTCTGGCAGTCCCCATCACTTCCCAGCTTCTTAATGTTTTATTTTTCTTCATAGTACTTATCACTTCCTGATATTATTTTATATATTTATTCTTTTATTTTTTGTTTTTATTAAAACTTTATTTCAAATTCAAAAAATAAAATAACAGGCAAAAGGCAGCTCAACAAGTTATGGAAGCATGATTCCGAAAAACTTCTGTCCAGGCACTTTCATCTCATCTAATTCCAGCAACTAACTCAATTCTATGTCCTCCTGTGAAGGCAGCACCTTTGTTTTGCTAAAAATTTCCAACAACTGGAATAGTTCATATAGCTGGTGCTTAAGAAATATTTATTGAGTGGATGAATGAATACAGGAAATATGATCACTTTTGATTAAGGACAATAGTTGCTCTTTATAAAAATGTCTTCCATATGGGAAATATTAAATAAGATACTGTCTAACTCCAAGTGAGAGAGGGCTTATATCCCATGGATATCAGGATTGGGGGAAGAACTATGAACTAGAGTGGACTTGATGGTATTCTCTTGTTCACATATGGTGATTCTAGCAATGCAAGAAATTATAACAATGAGGTGGAGCCAGTGGCCACTTGACACTTTTGGGGTAGGGAGGGGATGAGCAGTTGAAATACAGGGGCTTCTTTGGGAGTTGGAGGTTGTCCTGAGTACTGTTGTGGCAACGGATGTAGGCCATTTTAAATCAGCACACACCACTCAGAACTGTGTGAACTGTGGTCTATGGTTGGTGGCAAGGCTCCAGGATGTGTAAGTTCATTGAGGGTGGTGGGCCACACTGTGGGAGATGTTTGTGTGGGATGTGATGGGAGGTGTGGGAGGTGGGCGACATGGGAATCCCAGTGGGTTCCGTGTAATATTTTGGGTAATCTAAGCACCTCTTAAAATATATGTATATATATATATATATAAATAACATTTTTGTAAGCAAATACACATATATGCATATATATTTATATATCATTTTGTAAATGTTTGTATGTATTGTGAGAATTTTTATTTTTACCCATAATAATAATAATAATAATAATAAAAGATACTGTCTATGCATATTTCATTTAATACTAACAACAAACTTGATAGTTAGGCAATATCATCTTAATTTTAAAGAAAAAATGACTAAGAGAATTTGAGTCTCTTTTATAAAGTCAAATGTTGGTTAGAAGAAAGCGACTTCCAGCACGATAGCATTTGGAGCTTTGTGGGACTCACTCACCACTGAACCTGGTGAAAATATTTTTTAAAAAACCAAACACTTAAAGTCCCTGGAAATGATCCTTAAGGTCCTACAGCAAATGAAACGTTTATGAAAGAAAATATACTAAAAAAGTTGGTAAGGACAGTGAGAGTCTGTGGGATGTGAACCAAAACCCAATTTCTCCCTTCTGCCTCCCAGCTCAGCAATATAAAAATTCCACCCTTGACTGACACAACCAAAAACACAGGACTTGTTCTCCCCCCAGCTCCCAGTCAGAAGGTATTTTTTCCCCAGGAGGAAAATCTGCCTGTTGCTAACAATAAGTTCTGAGTGAATGTGGCTAAGATATGGGGCTCCCTTCTTCTGCCCATTCCCACTTGTAGGGTGGAGGCTCTATTATCGGTGTTCAGCTGCTGAGGATTCAGGGGTCTTGATCACGTTTGCCCTGGTTCCATGCAGAGAGGCAAACTGAGAAGACCCAAGGTTACTTCCCCCTTCTCCACCAAGCACTGAGATCCTAAAGCAGGGGTGTCAGAGAAAAGTGCACATTGTCCTATTCTCATCTCCAGAACTTTATAGTCTAGCTCTGGCTAGAATTTCCAGTACAATGTTGAAGTGGTGAGAACGAACATCCTTGTTTTGTGCCTCTTTTTAGGGACAAAGCATTCAGTCTTTGTATGATATTAGCTTTGGGTGTTTCATAGATGCCTTTCATCAGGTTGAGGAAGTTTCCTTCTATTCCTAGTTCGTTGAATTTTTTTTTCTTTCTTGTTGTCTGCTTGTTGTCTTGCTGGTTGTTTTTGTTCATTGTCTGCTTGTTTTTTCTCATTGCCTGCTCATTGTTTTTGCTTCTTGTCTGCTCATTATCTGGTTTTAGTATCAGGGTAATACTGGCCTCTTAGAATGAGGTGGGAAGTGGTCCCTCCTCTTCTACTTTTTGAAAGAGTTTGTGAAGAATTGGTATTAAATCTTCTTTAAGAAAACCTGGGCTTTTCTTTATGAGTAGTTTTTTTTTAATTAAAAAAAAATTTTTTATTACTAATTCAATCTCTTTACTTGTTATAGGTCTATTCCAATTGTCCATTTCTTCTTGAGTCAATCTTACTTGCTTGTTTCTTCCTAGCAACTTTTCCATTTCATCTAAGCCAATTTTTGTTATACAATCTTTCATAGCATTTCTTTATAATCCTTTGTTATTATTGTAAGATTTTTAATAATGCCCCCTGTCATTTCTGTGTCTAATAATTTGAGTTCTCTCTTTTTGTCTTTGTTAATCTGGTTAAAAATCTGTCCATTTTGTTGGTCTTTTCAAAGAGTAAGCATTAAATTTCATTGATTTTCTCCATTGTTTTCCTTCTGTTTATTTCAGTTAGGTTTTCTCTTCTTTTCCATTGTCTTAAGGTGGAAGGTTAGGTTGTTTTGAGATATTTATCTTTTTTTCTTAAATAAGCATTTACAGCCATAAATTTCACCCTAGCAATGCTTTATCTGCATCCCATAAGTTTCGGTCTGCTGTATATTCATTTTCCTTCATTGCAAAGTACTATTTAATTCCCCCTTTGATTTCTTCTGTGACATATTGTTTATTTTGGAATGTGTTGTTTGAGTTCTACATGTTTGTGAGTTTCCCAAATTTCTTTCTGTTACAGATTTTTAATATTATTCCATTGTGATTTGATAGCATACCTTATACTATTTCAATCCTTTTAAATTACTGAAGCTTGTGGAAGCCTAGCATACAGAATGTCCTGGAAAATGTTCCATGAAAACTTGAGAAGAATATATATTCTGCTGTTGTTGGATGAAGTGCTTTACAGATACCTTTTAGTCTAGTTGGTGTATAGTGTTGTAGAAGTCTTCTATTTTCTTCTTGACCTTTTAACTCATTATTCTAGCCATTATTGAAGTGTTGAATTTTCTAATTCTTTTTTCATTTATATCAATTTTTGCTTCATGTATTTTGATACTGTTATAACTTATTGCTTTGTTGCATTTGTAATATTTATAAATGTGATATATATAACAATACCACAAAAAAGGAGAAAAAGAAAATAAAGCTGTATAGCAACAACATTTCAATATCATACTAGAATTGCAGGTTTGGTGCTTCTAGGTTGTGAAATTTTCATGGGTTCCTTAGGGAAAATTGTCTTGCTTGTTTCTTTGGCCTGACTCTCTGAAGGAATTTAGGTGTAACTTTCTTCATTTTGTTAGCTCAATTATGATTCTACTTTCTATTTTCCATATTGCAATTATAAATTATATATACTGTCTTTTCAGGCCTTTTCTTCTTATGCAATAAAGTTTTTGAAAAAATCATTTACTGTCATTTAGTTGAGTATTTGAAGAGAGAGCAGATAAACCCCACCAGCTGATCAGAGAGATAATTTTGAAACAGGGAGAACTAAGTATTACAGTAGAAAGGCTCTGAATAAGAGAGGCCTGAGGATTCCAGACAGCATGGTTGACTGGGACATGGCAGAAGGTGAAGGACATTGAAATAGAGGTTGTTAGAAATAAATAATCTACTTTGCTATTTTGCCTTGGTTTGGTACTAATGCCTGTCATCAATCCAACAGAATCCTTGTTACCTTTAAGTGAGAGTAGAATTTGGGTTAATGCTGGTTACCATACCCCATTGCCTCAAAATAGGCAGCTTCTTCAGTGTCACCATGTGTCATCAATTGTTCTTTGGCCCTTGTATATTCTGAGGAGATGACTGGATCCCTCCTCAATCACTGAGAGCCCTGAAGCAGCCACATTAGACACAAAATTATTCCAGGAGAACTGGTAGTATCAGAAATTCCAAGCAGGGAAAATGTTACAGTATCCTAAGATGAGCAGAATGACAAGTGTCATGAATGGGATTTAAAATAGTGATTTCCAAGTACAAGATTTACCCCAGTAGATGCTCCTAGAAAAAAGAATTCTGGACCAGTACCATTCAAAGCACTGAAAAACTTCATATTTACAGCCACCATGCATACTAAAATAAGCACATCAGACTGTGGAATAAATGGAACAAGTCCAACAAAATTTTGATTTGTTTCTGAAAGTTATTTCCTTGATGTTTAAACAAATATTAAATATCATTCTAACTCTTTTTTACTTCCCAACTTTGCTGGTGTCCCAAACATGTATTTTATCTGCCTAGTAGTTAATGGCTATTCTGGCACAGGTTCTATAGATAAATAATTTTGGGAAGTGATGCATTCCCTCTAGAGGATCCATAATGCATGTGTGTATATTAAACAGTCTGGCAGTTCAGTATTAAAGAAAAATGTGCAACTTTGATTAACTTAATGTTTCCAAAGCTTTGATCACGGAATCCGTTTTGATAGAACATCTATTACTATTCTATGAACTAGCAGTCTCCAGAAGATACTGAGAAGACTAAAGTTGGATAAGGCAGGGATCTGGCCCACATGAGCCTCATCTTGTCCAATATTATTCACAAATAGACAGTATGGCACCAAAGATTAATTTTTCAGAGCATATGTTTTTTTAATATGGAACACAAATCCCAACCTCCTAAATATAGCTCAAGCTTTGACCAGATAAAATATTCTTTGAACCTAAATGTAGCTCAGTAATACTGGTCCTATTTTAATTGTCATTTGATATCTTAGAAACAGCTGGCAATGTTTTGACTGTGACAGAACTGACAGAAGTTGTGTATGTGTATGTGTAATGTAATTTCTAATTAGCTGAAATTTTGATTCATGTTTAAAAATATCATGTGCCTCAGTAAATGAAAAATCACTCAGAGTCTGAGATTCTAATAGGCCAGTGTTGACTGGAAAAACATAAAGTAAATATGAAAATGTGTGTAAATTGAAAAGTAAACACAACCCCCCAAAAATTGTCCCTTAGTTTGGTAATATTTGATGCAATTCTACAGGGCCTTCCCAAATCATAATTTTAGATTAATTCTAAATATGTAACTCTGATACACACAATGAATATCAAATACAATAATGCCATATTGAGGGTGAACTCAGCTGCATTATGTAATATGGTTATAATAGGCAGCTCTGAGTGACAGCACTGAACAATTCTGCAGGGCATTTTGAGCTATTATTCTAGTAAAATTTATGGATTTCTATTGACTCATCACTTTTGTTTCATTTCTTCTTGTAATCAATTAAAAGAAGGTGGAATGATAAAATTCAGAATATAATCTATGGAACAAAGAAAACATATAACCAGCTTTGCTCAAGTGGGGATAATACCATAATGCTTTAACCAAATGAGTCAATAAGTAATAACATCTGGTTTTATAGTGCATATGGTGCAGATGTTTATTTTTTCATTCTGTCTATAATAGTAAAACTAAATAGACACTAGGAAATCTAAGTTCACTGTGCATCCTATAGTCAAAGGAAAACTGCATTAGTGATTATGAAAGTTTTAATATTAATTATAGTTTATTGTTATGGTTTACTATATTTAGTGACCTAAGGTAACTCTTTGTATGCTCAATGATTTAGAAATAAACACTAACCAAATGATGCCATTATTGTATGATTCACCTTTGCCTAGTGAAGTAAGAAAAGTAATTCCTTATTTTTTCTTAATTTTTCAAAAAGCCATATCTTAAACCATTGCCTAGGAAATTTACTTCCTCTTAAGCATACACCACTCAGCCCTGAGAGGCTACTGGGACTATGACAGTTTATTGGAATGGTCTAAAATTGTGCAAGGATTCTGTTTCAAAGACATTTCTTTTATTAGGTTTTAACATGAAAAAAATAAGAATTTGTTAAAAGAAATCTTTTGAGTGGATATTCCATACCTTGAAAGGCAGAAAGTAAACCGGTGTTCCTCTACATAGAACTGTTAAAAGCTACAGAACATATATTTCATTAAACCTACAAATTAATACATAAACCACCAACAAGCAGTTTTAGAAAAACACAAAGTTTTGTGTTTCTAAATTAATTTTCTACCCTACATAAAGATAAAACATTGACTGAAATTAAGACATAAGGACAAGTTAAGTTTTTATTATACAATCTATGTCACTGAAAGCAGATTTTCTGGAAAAATGTTTTACATGTTAAAATAATATTCATGCTGGGGAGCCAATGTAGTTCAATGGTTGAGTGCCAGCTTCCCAAATACAAGGTCCCGGGTTCAATCCTGAGCCCTGGTATCTCAAAAATAAATAAATAAATAAAATCCATGCTTTTGAAAATACCAAATTTTATAAACACTAAAGCATCTAACATGGTTGCATGATATGGGCTAGACACCCAATAAAATATTTGTTAGCATTATTTTTCAGAAAAACAATTTCCCTTGAAATGATTTAAAAATATAGTGCCATGTTAAATGTCATCATTATTATATTTTCAATCCAAATGTACACTGGAATACTAACCTTAATTGTATAAAGTCTCTCTCACTTAGCATAGCCCAACTCCTGAACAGTATGTTTCCCAGACATAGTAATCGGGCCTTTCTAGAAGGTCTTCTAGAGAATTTTCTCTCACCTGATACATCTATACAAGTATCTCACTCTCTAATTCAAAGCCCTGTTTCACCCACCTCATTGCCTCCTCATTTGACAACTTCCACATCTTCCAGGAAAACTGCATGATTTCTTGCACATTTATTCTCATAATAAAGAGGCAGATTTTATTTGGTGTTTGGCCTGAGATCTTTTAGATCCCTCCCTCCTTTTTTCCAGAGAGAAGAGGGTCCCTGTGTACCACTCGTTCTTTAGGACTGGCAGGAAGTTCAAACCTGGCAAGCCCCACCCCCCTGCATGTTAACCCTCCCCCAGTCCCCAGCCCTAGCCACTATGAGGATGCAATCCACTTTGTCTGCTTTGATCTTGGTTCAATCCAGAGAGAACCTGGGCCCTTCTCTGTGCAGTCTTTTTGTGGTTTACTATATGAGTAATAAACTTTATTTCATTTCCATATTTGCCTATACATCATTTGTCTTGATATTTATGATATATTCCTGGGTGGGGACTGCCCAGTGTCCAGCAGGGGACTCCAGGCACCTAGATTAAACAATTCTTATACACTTATTCATGCCAATAAATGCCACCCTCATCACTGATATTTTTTCTCCAAAATTTTAAAAACATACTTCACACTGTATTTTCTGCATCTGTTGAAAATATATATCCAAGTGTATACCCACACATTTATTATATATTGTCTTATTATATAATTTCTGTCTAAACAAATATTCTCTGTTTTTGTGTGAAAACTATTAATAGTAAAGGCTGTCTTCTTTGTTCTTATGCACTTAGCACATTCAAATAGATATTTAATAGCTCTATTTAATTCAGAGATAAATCGATTTAATAAAAATGACCGTAAACAATGAGAAACAATATAATTCTCTGTGGTCTAAAGGCTAACATAATATTTATAGTTTATGATCCAATACCATATCTTGTTAATATAATAATTTTTGTTCAGTTTGTTTTAAATCATGTCTTAGTAAATGCATAGGCTTCAAGGTCTAATCCCTCATATAGACATTTTCAAGATCAGTTTCCCAATTTTGGTCTCCTAATGTACTACATTAGTGATACATTTGATGTACATACCTCTTGTGTGGATTAGCTCTATAACAAAGTTTTTTTTAACCTCTTTTCTTTGTACTATGAGTTAATGTAACTTACAAACTATTTCGTGTGAAAAATTAACCATTTAATATTAGAATTTTTGCTCATCACACATTATTGAAAACATCTGGAACAGTGGAGGAAACCCTTGAATTCATTCCCCAAAATGTCTCAATAAAAGACCAAACAGAAGCATTATATCTCCAAATGAACAACATAAATGTGTGATGAACAGGAATGTAAACACTGAGTTTACTAAAAGAAGTGGGAGTATAACTAAATATTTCATTTCAAGTGAATAATATATCAATTATCTCTAGGCTATCTTCAATTAGAGATTAGCAATTATTTTATTTTATTTTATTTTAACAAAAGCTTATCTAGTATTTTTATATTTACCAAATCCTAACAAGGGTCTGCACATACTCAATATCAAACTCAAATGATCAAGACAGGAATAAAAGTGCTTCAGAGTCAGAAGAGAAAATTTAAAAGTAGTACTACTGGTTACCATGATTTTACATTTCTTATCTTCCTTGAATCTTGTTTAACATTTTTTTGTGTAATAATTTCCTTTTTATTTGACTTTAGTGGAACTCTCCCAAAATAAATCCCATAGCGACATGACTAAATAGTTACCTCAAAAACACTTGTGATAATTTTTAAAATGCAAGTAAAAAGTCAGGCAAGTGACATAATGTTATTGGCCTAAAAACGTATATAACTCATGTATTTTACATTTGTTGAAGTATTTCACAGTTTCTACTAAATTAGCTGGAATAACTAGTCCAACCTTGCAATGGAAGAAATTTGACAATAACTTATCAAATCATGATCTTAACAAATGTAGTAATAAAGAATACAATTAGCGAATTCTTTAGAAGAGACTAGTAAGTCAATTTAACTTACTGGACATAAATGAGAGTTTTATATAGTCATTAATTTTGTGGGAAAGTAGAGAGAAATGGTATTCTAGTTAAACAAGAATGAATCTTAGAAGCATGCCAAGGATGACTTGTGCCCTTTAGCAATTCTCTATCCTACTCTGATGCTTCTAATACATTTATTCTGGAATAGACTTCTTCCCAACATGTCAATATCTTCTTCCCATCAATTTATACTTTGCTTTTAATCTATCTTCTATGAAAAAACACATGATTGTGCATGGAAAAGATGACGCTCCTTAAATTAGATTGAGGGATAATATGGGCTTTTCCAAGGAAGTCAGGGCATAATAGTTGGGCTGAGATTCCAAGGTTGTTAGGAATTACTCAAAAACCAAGAAGAAGAAAAAGTTTCAGAATGTGAAACAAGGTTATGAAGTAGGCAAGAGCTTTGTGTGTTTTAGGAAACATTTGACTGCTGGTCTGCTAGAGAAACTTTAGTGAGAGAAGCCAAGGCCCAGATCATGCCAGGCTCTGTGGACCTGGCACAAAATTTGGAGTTTATTCCAAATGCAATGACAGGCTTTTGAAGGGTTTTTTGAGAGAGGAGGAGTGATACTAAATCTATTTTACATCTTTAAAAAATAATTCTCAGCTCTGAATGGAAGAATGTACAAAAAATTAATTCATGTATTTTAGGTGCCAGATGTTCAAGAAACACAGTTTTCATCTGCAGTTAAATTCTGGGGTGAGATGGGTTTCCTGGCCCCATAGAAGATCATCCTACTTCTCAAACAGACCCAACTATCATCATTCATTTAAAAAGTTCCTTTGAAGTTTACTCAAAACATTAGATAGCATACAATTGGGAAGACTTTTACCATGATTTGAACATTTGAACACAAATGCAGATCACCCCAAGCACTAAATAACTACAGCATAACTCCTGTTGAGCGTTTGACTTAGAGGAGTACAGCACCATCAGTAGCCTGTCAAGGGTAGACACGCTGCAAATATAAACACTTCTGAATGGCTGAAATGAGTATTGTACAGAGTTATATAAAACTATCTATTTCTGTCTTAACATTGTCTCCCAAGACAACAATGTAAGTATTTATAGAATTGATGCCTAGTTACTATTACTGAGAATAATTAGAAGATGGGCTGGAAGAGAAGCCTATTTAATCCATTTTAAGGTTGGAATTTAATCTACCCTATTCTCTTTCCCAACTATTTGAGTTACAAGTATTTCATGACACAGACTTTGAAGAAATATTAAAAGCCTTCATTGTATTCTAAACTAGTGCAGGTTAATTGAACAAAGAAACTTTCTATGGGTGAAAGAGTATTGTATGCACTGAAAAAAAGGCACCATTTGTGGTTTTCATACTTTAATGATATAATATTTTATGGCAATAACATTTATTAGTTTTCCTAATGACTGTGTTCTAATAGCCACACCTTATATTTAGGACTCAGTCGTGCCATTTGAGAATTCATTAAAAGAACTTTAAAAAAAAAACCTCATTTATATTTAATATTTCCCCCTTTCGGTCAAGGTCTTTTTTCAAATGCACTGCTAGTTGGTGCTTGGTAAGAATCCCTCAGAGCCGGGGAGGCTTATTCTCCAGCATCATGTCCCACACCAGGGAGAAGGTAGTGAGTTTATATGTTGAGCTTGGCTTAGAGAGAGGCAACATTTGAGGAACAAGGATACTTTCAGAAGGTAACTCTGAGGCAATATATAATACTAAGCTAAGTGTGTTTTTATGGCTAAGAGATTCTAAAGTGAGTCAGGAGGTCATTCCAGAGATTACACTTATGAATGTCTCAGAAGGGATCTCACTGAATGTCACAGTAAACAGTACCACAAGCAGGGGTGATCCTGAGGGCTCTAGAGACATCTAGACAATATAGGCAGGGCAAACAATCTCAGGAATTTGGCACCCTGTCAGTGGGCTTTACCTTGGAATAGATATTCCTCAATGTAACAGAGTTAGATTCATTTATAATTTCCCTACACAAGGCTGTTCTGCCCCTTTTATTTGAACCTCTAATTAGCACTATTCCCATTAAATATATGTCCCAGAGACTTAAATATTCTGGCTGCTCATATTCTGGTTGAGCCCTGAATCTCAATAAAGTTGCAGCCATCACCCCCGCCCCCCTCCAGTTGATCAGACTCTCCCAGGACAACTAATAAAATGATAATGATGGACAATGCCCATCCCCCCAAAACGGAGAGTATCTACAACTGCAAGCAAGACAGTTCCATCCATCTGCCCCATGGGATCTAAACCCCCTCTCAATCAGAAATGAAGTGGGCATCACCATCCTAAAATCCTCAAGATTAAGGAATGAACAAACATAAGGTGGGAATGAAACCAAGGACTAAAGTAGACTTATTATTATTCTAACAATGGAAGAACTTATAACATTGATATAAAGGCAGTGGTCATCAGAAATTCTGAGGGGAAGGAGAGGGAAGAACAGGTGTAACATAGGGCATTTTTGGAACATTGGAATTGTTCTTAATGACATTGCAATGATGGGTATACACCATTATACACTTTGTCAAAACCTATAAAAATGTGCAGTGCAAAGTGTAAACTATAGTATAAACTATTCGCCATGGTTAGTAGCAATGTTTCAAAATGTGTTAATCAATTATAACAAATGTACCACACTAATCAAAGATGTTCTTAATGAGGAAAAGTGTAGGAGGGTGAAAGGGTGGGATATAAGGAAACCCCCCTATATTTTTGATGCATCATTTATTTTTTTATTTAAAAATAAACTTTAAAAATTTTAAAAGAAGAACTTTAAGAGGCTAACAGACTGTAGCAGTTTGATTTTGCTTATGAATTCCAAAAAGAAATACTGATTATGTTTGTAAATGGATCTGTTCTTCTAGGCTAGTGATGGCCTTAGATTGTACTGAATTCAGACGTTTCACTTTTACTTGATTAAATTATGACTAGGTCTGATTGGACCACATCAGTATGAAGTCGAGTTCCTGTCTCATTGGTGGTTGGGGACTCACAGAGGAAACAACAAGGCAGAGGAGACAGTTGGAGTTTTGATCCTGGAGCCCAGGATCCAAACACACAGAGAAGGCTCCATTAGACATGGCAGAGGCCCTGGGAAGAGAGACGAGCCATTTGCCTGACAGTTTACAGCTGGCCTTGTGGAGAGAGTAGAGCAGCTGAGTCTGGAGAGAAACGAGCTCCAGGAGAGAGACGAGACTTATCCTAGCCTACAGCTGATATTGGAAGAAGCTGGGCCTCAGAGCTTTAAGAGGAAGAGGAAGCTTAAACCCTTGCAGACATCGGCACCCATCTTGCTCCAATAGGTGGCAACAGACTTTGGTGAAGGAAGTAACTTACACTTTATGATTCTACCCCAAATAAATACCCTTTATAAAAGCCAACAGATTTCTGGTATTTTGTATCTGCACCCTTTTGGCTGACTAGTACACAGACTAATAGATTTACCTCATGGTCCCTGATTCAAAAGCCGATGCCCATAACCTTAAGTTATCCCATCTCTGAATTTCATCTATTGTGTGCTAGTGTATCATTTAATGTTTTCAGTCTTCTAATCTATTCTTCCTTGCTTCTGACAAAGTAATATCTTAAAAGTGTAAGATATATTTTCATTTCCTTGCATAAGATATTGCAGTTGCTCACCAATGCCTCAGGATAGGATCTAAACTCTTTGATGTGGTAAAAACAATAAATAAAATTTTAAAAACCTTCTTGTTCTTGCCTCACATTTCATTATTTCTTGCAATGTATAATGAGTACCAGATTTAAAACTGCTGGACTGAATACACCACAACATAATATAGATGTGCCCAATGTCAGTGCTAGGGACTGTCTGGACAAAGATTTTGCCCCCTTCCTCCTGACTTCCTTCCAACTCAATATAACACGAACTTTATTATACTATATTTTAATTAACTCATTGTCAATCTTTCCTATTAGACTGTGAGCTGTAGAGAATTCCTAAAACATAACATTTACTTTGTATTTGTTGAATTGATAAATTAAAGGATGAATGAAGAACAGGTTGGAGGAAAATACTGAAATATATATGACTAAGTGCTGGGTGTTTTAGTTGAATGAAAATGTATTATGAATTAGTAGTAATATGCCTCGCTTAAAAGTCAATGACATCTGGGAAGCAGCTGTGGCTCAATCAGTAGGGCTTCCGTTTACCATATGGGAGGCCCCGGGTTCAGTTCCCGGGGCCTCCTGGTGAAGGCAAGCCCGCCCGCATGGCGTGGTTGGCTGACCCAGCGAACACAAGCAGCAAGGGGAGCATAAATGAATAACTAAATAAAATCTTAAAAAAAAAAAAAAAAAGTCAATGACATCTAAGACTAAGACTGTGTCAATAGAAAAACAGATAGTATTCAAATTTAGGGAAATAATTACTAGTCATCTCTAATTTGTGGTGGCATATCAAAACTTGTATCCAGAATTCAGTACCAATAAAGGTCCTGAAGAAACTAATAGCTGAATACCAAATCTGATTCAGTGTATAGTGGGCAGGGGACTACAGATGTAAAACAAAACAAAATAAAAAACAAACTATTTTTGCAATTAAAAATATGAAATATTTAATACATATATAAGAATATGGTGTTTACACTTAAGAATAATACCATGTACATATCATCAGCTTAAAAATTAGAATATTAGCAATACAGATGACCTCTGCAAACCTTTTTCTATAAATATAAAAAATTTCCTTTTATATGTGAATAATGACAGTTTTGCTTACCTTTCTCCTTTTTTTATACCATTTTTCTTCTTCTTGCTGTTCTGAATTAGTTAGAACCCACGGAATATTTATTGTTAAAGAATGGTTGGCGGGGGGTGGATGTGGCTCAAATGGTTGGACGTCTGTCTCCCATATGGAGGGACCTGGGTTCGATTCCCAGGACCTCCCGGTAAAAATAAAGAAAAATATAGAAGGCGCGCGGGCTGCCAGGCCCCGTGCGTTGGTGCACTGTCAGGCCCTGCTGAGGTACACAGCAAGATGATGACGTAACAGGAGAGCAACACAAGGGAGAGCCAAGATGACAGGCACCAAAAAATCAGGAATTAAGGTGGCGCAGGTGGTAGGACGCTCCTCTCCCACACCGGAGGTTCCCAGGATCGAATCCTGGTGAAGACAGGAGGAGAAGGATGAGAAGAGAGGGGAGTAAACAGACACAGAGATTGCCCAGCAAATGGACACAGAAACAGCAAAAATGGGGCGGGCGGGGTAAAAATGGATAAAACTAAATAAATCTTAAAAAAAAACAATGGTTGGTGAGTATCCTTGTCTTATTTCTGATTTCAAGCATTTCACTGCTAAGATTATTTACTAAAGGTATTCAGAAGCTATCATGTGTCCAGTTAAGAAAGATTCGTTCTATTTCTGGATCAACATTGCTTTTGTTTGTTTTCTTAATACACACAGCATTTTATTCGATAAAAAGTACAAAAATATGGTCAAGCTGACACAAGGATAAATATATAGATCAACAGAATAGAAGTGAGAGTTGTTCAGAAATAGGCCTTCATATTTACGACCTATTTATTTATTTATTTTCTTCTCAGCTGTGACTGCAGACAGGATCCAAAGTTTTATAATCTCCTCTCTGGGTTTTATGGAGACTTACTTTATCATTCTGTGTTAGCTAAAACAAGTACGGAATCAACCTTAAAAAGGTACAGGAAAGGGCAGTCTGAATCAACTCTTTATCATGAATGTGTGTGAATTTTTACTGAAAAAAATTTAATCTATTGAGATGATCATGTGTCATTTTATCTTTTAATTTCAATGTAGTGGATTATAAAAAGAGAATATTAAAGCATCCCTGCATCTTTGTTAAACAATACTAGTTTAAAATATATTATTTTTATATGCTGGAGGAATTAGTTGGATGATATTTTCTATAGGATACTTTGTAGTTTGTTTCAAAAATAAGATGGGCATATAATTTCTCTTTGTCATCCTGAATTTGTGCGGAATTGGTATAAAAAATATACTAGCTTTATAAAATTAGCTGAGAAAGTATTGGTTTTCTATTGCTGGTATACCAGACAACCAAAAACATGATTTTTCCAAATTAATATTCTTTTTTAAAATATGTGAGCCTTGATATAACTTTCTAAAGATTTTTCTATTTTATTAGTCTTTTCCAAGAAAAATTTTTTGACCGTATTTGTTCCCATTTCACTGATTTCTAAACGTATGTTAATTATTTTTCTTCTTGGAGTTATTTTATTGTTCTTTATTGAAATTCTGTAATTGAATGTTTAGTGCATTAGTTTAAAACAATTATTAGTTTCTAATAAAGCAATTGGGGTGATAAAAGTTCTCTAAGTACTATTTTAGTTATATCCTACAAGTGTGAAATGTAGAAATTTCATTATAATTCATTAAAAGCAGTTTGTTTTTTATATTGTTCTCTTACTGAACCATTAGCTATTTAAAAGTGTGTTTTAAAAATTCTAAATGTTTGATATTTTAATAAATGTTTTTGTTTTTGAGTTCAAATCTAATTACAATGCAATCAAACCTGCACTATGATACTGAACTTTAAAAATTTGCTTTAATCTTATGGCTAGTATATGACAAATTTCATAAAATGTTCTGTATAGGCTTGAAAAAAATGTGCAATAATTGTTAGATGATGCTATGTATATATTCACAACAAATTTATAAATATACATATAGACATACATGCAAATAACAAACTTGATATTATATATCATAGTAACATATGAAATACTACAAATACATATATAATATCAAATTTATGTTGCTTATAACTTCTATTTCTTTATAAAATGTATGACTTCTTAATATATCACCTTTGATAGTGGATTTGCCAATTTCTACTTGTAATTCTGTCCTCTGTGTGTGTATGTTAATAGGTAAAACAAATCTAAAATTATTATATCTAGCTGATGAATTAAAGTTCTTTATAATGATAATTTTATCTATTGAACAACTTTATTACTAATAATGATTTTGTCTACTGCTATTTTGTCTTATTCTAACACAGCTAGCCCATAATTCATTTGGTCAGTATTGCCTAGTGTATTCTCTTCTATTCTTTACTTTCAACCTTTCTGTATGCTTATTTTACTTCCATTTCTTATAAACAGCATGTATTTGAATTTTATGAAGTCTGACTATCTTTGCTTTTTGACTGGTGAATCTATTTCCTTTATATATATTGTAATTAAAGACAGATATGGATTTATTTCTATCTTCCTGTTTTGCTGTTTTTGTCCTATTGTCTACATTGCTTGTTTCTCCTTATATTACTTTATTGATGATTGATTACTTTTACAATTCCATTTCTCCTTCCTATATTTTAAAAGTTACATACATTTCAGCCTTTCTCTTTTTAGATTTTATATTGCTGTCCAATATCTTATCACTGTCTTCTTAATTTCCCAAATTAAATAATAATATTGCCATTTCATATTTTCGCAGTTTACTAGTTTTATTCATCCATTCCTGCTTTTTGCATCTCAGACCTTTCTCCTAGAATAATTTTTCTTATTTCTGAAGTACATCCTTAAGTGTTTTATGTAATTAGGTTTGTTGTTGGCATACTATCTCTGATTTTATTTTTATGAAAATTCTAACTTTTAATACTTACTTGCGGAAAGCAAGATGCCCTTAGTTTTCATAATAGGTATAGACTGTGGTGTGAACAGCCTTGTCATTTCACCATTTGGCCAAGTGCATTGAATAGTGCTTGAAGTGTCTGGGCATGATAGGGATGCTGTATGGCATTTGGGACATGTCCCAATAGAAGAATCATAGAACAGTCCTTTTCAGCTCTTGAATTACTCTTGGGTAAAGGTTAAGACTAAACCCCTCATTGTGGGACACAAGGTAACCATTTGACTTTAACTGCCCATGATGAACTGGATATTTTCTGACCCAGCAACTCATAACTTCGGATACAATCAGAATCACTGTGTATCGATTTGAAGTGGTTGATATGGTATACCCATGAATGAACAAGCTCTGAAGCAAGTGGCTCACACTCTAAGTGGGCTCACTCCTGCTGTATTGTCTCCTTCCATAAACCCACAACTTTATCTTTATAGGGAGTTTTCTAGTTGGTTAGAGAAAAAAGTCAAACTTACATTGCAAATGGCTTTACACAATATGGCTGCACCATATTGGAAGTGGACTATTGAGGTGTTACAACCCACCTTGGCTTCATTCTGAAGGGCAAGAGAGAAGGGAAAACTTCCTTGGAAGCAGAGTATCCTTTGTACTGGTGGCAGTTAAGAGTAGTTTTTTTTTTTTTTTTTTTTTTTTTTTTTTTTTGTTCTGGGGCTGGAGATAAAAACTGGGACCTTGTACGCGGTATGCCGGCACACAACCTGAGCCACATCAGCTCCCCTGAGTTGGCTCCCTCATCTGTTTGCTCATTGTTTGCTCATTTGTTTTTGTTCATTGTCTGCTCGTTGTTGTTGTTTTTGCTCATTGTTAGTTTTTTCTTTATCAGGCACCAGGAACTGAGCCCCGGAACTCCCATGTGGGAGGCAGGCACTATACTGCTTGAGCCACATCTGCTCCCTAGAGTACTTTCTAATAGAAAGAAGTTCATTCTTACTGCAATAAATATATATTTTGTATATAGTATTGACTGTCTTGCTCACCATATTTCTAAGAGCAATAACATCTGTATTTTTAAGAAATATCTTATTCACTACTATGTTATCCTACCTATTATTGCTTCTGATCAAGAAACTCATATTCTTGCAAAAGAAGTAAGCAATAGGACCTTTGTCCATGGGATTCGTTGGCTTTATTATCTACCCCATCACTTAGAATCTAATTGACTTATAGACCAGTGGAAGGGAATAGTGAAGACAGTTACAGTACCTTCTGCAAGATACACTTTGAAATATTTTGGAACTGCCCTTCTAGGAGTAGTATACACTCCAAACCAGCAATTAATATATGGTGCTATTTTCTTCTTTCCCAAAAGTAGAATATGTGGGTCCAGAAAACTTACAGGCATCAAAATGAGAGTGGTCCACCTTACTACCACACCAAAGGACCCACTCACAAGACTGATTTATCCATAATAAATACCTTTCTGCTCAAATTAGCTATAGTGGATTCTGTAAATAAAGAGACCCAACAGATACAGATGGTAATGTTACCTATCCAAGGGTAACTCATTAAATGCTTTTGGAATCACTGTACAGATTCTATGAAACCTAAATTAAATAATGTGTGCAAACTGCTTTATCATCATTGTGACTCACTGGTCAAATACAAAACTTTTATTATTATTAGTGTAAACTTGGGGACTAGACACATGAATCATCATGATCTTGAGTCTTAATTTCCTTATATTGACAAAGTTTTCTTAAGAGTTGGAGGAATGTCAGTTTAAACCATGTTTATGAAAAGCAGATTTGTGAATTTCTTCAGTGCAAAGACCATGACTTCCAGTTTTGAATATACTCAGGACCTAGCACGATATCTGACACATCATGCCAAGAAATGGTCATCCAATTAAATTGCAAAGTTTATGTACATTGTACATGCTAATTATTCATGTTAACAAATTCAATGCTTAAAAATAGTTTAATAATATTAATTCATCTCTTTATAAATTTTAGATATGGAATAAATTTTTTACTTATAGGCAACAAAATGCCAACAGTTTTATTGAATTAATGCCATAATTAACTTATTTGAAAACTGATATCTAGGACTTTGGGTCCAGGGCACTTAAGATGAATAAAGCTGTGGCTGCACCAGGAAGTTCTGCATAAACAAATAGGTAGGGAGATACAAGTTTAGACCGGTGAAGGAAAAGTTCAGAGTGAGTGACAGCCAAAGAAGGCATATGTGGAACCACTGAAATGTCAAAAGGAATATTTGTTAAAGCATCTTCCATGTGGCATTTGATATAAAACTTATCCCTTCTCTCCCTGAAACTGACCCAAATTCTTTGGTAAAATCCACACTGCTCAATAATGATTTGGTTGTGGATTTAATTTCACAGGGCTATAAAGAAAAACCAACTCCTGCTTCAAGGTTGAGAATAAACAGAAACTGTTTATGGAACAATACGTACAAGTTACACATTCAAACTGTTTATGACTGGCCTCCAGAAAATCTGCTTTAGATCTGAATCAGATTTCTAATAAATATCACAATTGGGAGCGTTTGCATTTTATATTCATCGAACGTACATTAAACTTGAAGATATATATTTTATATTATATATTTCAATGTTTCCTTAAAGTATTTTCAAAGTTTCTCATCTTTATTGGTATTAATTCATTCATTCAGTCTGTTTTAGAACATCTTTATTGAGATATATATATAAATTCATATAACCATACAATTCACCCACTTAAAGTGTATAATTCAATATTTTTTAGTATATTCATAAGGTTGTACAATCATCCCCACAATCTTAATTTAAAACATCTTTGTCCTTCATACAAGAAACCCCATATCCATTGAAGTCAATTCTCATTGCCCCTGTAACACCTCCAGCCCTAAGCAACAATTAATAGAATTTGTCTCTATTGACTTGCCTAGTTTGGACATTGCAAATAAATTGAATCATATAATATGTGTTCAGTTGTCACTGGCTTCTTTCACTTAATATAATGCTTTCAATTTTCATCTAGTTATTTCATATATCAGCATTTCATTTATTTCATTGACAAATAATGTTACACTGTATAGCAATTCCATATTTTATTTATCTGCTCTTCAGTTGATGATACTTGAGTAGTTTCAACTTTTTGGCTATTATGACTAATACTGCTATGAATATTCATGTACAAGGTTTTGTATGGCTATATATTTTTGTTTTCCTTGGATGTATACCTAAGAGTGGAATTGTTGGATCCTAGGATTACTCTATTTACCTTCTGAAGGAGTTGCCAGACTGTTTTCTGTCTAAGAAACCACTACCTAATCCGAGCCTTAAGAGTTACCCCTACGTTTTCTTCTAAGAGTTTTATAGTTTTAGCTCTTAAGTTTAGGTCTATGGTCCAGTTTATGATGTGAGTAAGGGTCCAACTTAATTCTTTTGAATACAGATATCCAGCTATTCCAGCACCATTTGTTGAAAAAAAAGACTGTTCTTTCTCCATTTAATTGTTTTAGCATCTGTGTTGAAAACCTATTGATGATAAATGTAAGGGCTTATTTCTGGACTCTCAATTCAATTCCTTTGATCTATATGTCTGTCCTCATGCCAGTGCCACACTGTCTTGATTAATATAGTTTTCTAACAAATTTTGAAATTTGAAAGTGTGACTCCTCCAGTTTTGTTCTTCTTTCAAGATTGCTTTGTCTATTCCTTGTCTCTTGAGTTTTCATATTAAATCTTATGAGGAAGCTGTCAATTTCTGCAAAAAATACAGCTGAGATTTTGATAGGAATTCATTGAGGGTGTAGATAAATGTGCGTAGTATTGTCATCTTAAAAATATTAAATTTTCTATCCATAAACATGGGACATATTCCCATTTATTTAGATCTTAAATTTCTTTCAACAATGTTTTGTAATTTTCAGTATAAAAGTGATTCCTTAAATTTGTTCCTGAGTATTTTATTCTTTTTGAGGGTATTGAAAATGGAATGTTTTTCTTATTTCTGGAGGGGGACATTCATTGCTAATATATGTATAGAAATACTTATTTTGAATATTGTTCTTGGAACCATGCAATTTCATTGAATTTATATATTCTAATAATTTTCAATGGATTATGTAGGATTTCTATATACAAGATTATGCCATATGCAATTAGAAATTGTTTCACTACTTCCTTTCCAATCGGGATGCCTTTTATTTCTTTTTCTTGATTAATTGCCCTGGCTAGGGTCTTTAGTACAATTTTAAATAAAAGCATATATTCTTGACATATCCCTGGTGTTTAGTAAAAGAGACATTCAGCCTTTTGCCATTAAGTATCTTTATATTTTTGGAGATGCTCTTTTACAGGTTAAGTTTCCTCCTCTTCCTGGTTTATTCAGCATTTTTATCATAGACGGGTGCTACATTTTGTTGTAAGCTTTTCTGAGACTATTGACATGATTATGTGTTTTTTGAACTTTATTCTATCACTCTAGTGTATCACATTGTTTGATTTTTAGATGCTAAACCAACTTTGGATTCCTGGGATAAATCCCACCTGGTCATGATATATAATCCTTTGTATATGTGCTGGATTCAGTTTACTAGTATTTTGTTGAGTCATTCAGTCAACCTAGTAATGAATGACAGGCATTCTGCTAGATGCTAAGTATGAAATTGTGAGTAAAATCAGATATAATCCCTTCTTTCACGAGCTACTTGTTTAGTTGAGTAGAGTGATTTTATTCAGATAATAACACAAATTAATAATTACTAATTAAAACAGATATTATGAAGGGAAGCCACAAATATTATGGCTATAGTGATCATGTGACAAAGTAAAAGACCTGGACTGGAATGTGGTGTGGTTTGTTTTGTAATTTGAAGGATATTTAGTCACTAACTAAGAAACAAGGGCATGGGAAAGAATGGAGAAATGTATATTTGAGACACTGAAAAAAAAGACTCCATGAAGAGGCTTGAGGACTATCCATTGCTTCTAGGCAATGTATAAAGACTTTTCAACTATATCTTAAGGTCAATAAAAAACATTTAAAGGTTGTAAGCAAGTGCAGTGACATTATCAGATTTTCATTTTTAAAAGATAACTCACACAGCTTTGTGGAGAACTCACTGTGGAATGAAAAATGAATGTTAAGTTATTCAGAAAGCCCTGGTAGTAGTCCAAGGAGGAAATGTATCTTGGCATAGGTTAGTAGCAAAGGAGCTCAAAATAAAATGAACTGTGAAATAAAGATGAAATTATAACTCTGGCTTTGTTTGTATTACCACAAATTATTAAATAGCATAATTCAAATTCTTCAAATTTTATTTGCTATGCTATTGCAAAATGAATGATTTTCACAAAATAAAGTTAACTTGTCACCAAATTAATCAAAATTTAGAATTTTCTATCATAGGAGGATCACCATAAATGATAAAAAGGAAATATGGAAAAAATTAATTCATAGAAATAATTGTGTAGCACCAAATAGCTGAACCAAACTTGCATATCTATTTTTAAACTATATGTGTTTTTTTTGTTCATTCTTATTTATTGTTAGTAAATGTCTAGCAAACTTTAAAAGGCAACTAAATGTATTCTGAGTTATTCTTTTTTTTATTTAGAGAAGTTGTAGCTTAAAGAATATTTATAGAGCAAGTACAGAGTTCCCATATACCCCACTTCTTCAAACATAGTTTTCCCTAATAACTGGGTATATTAGTGTATTATTTTTGTTACAATTGATGAAAACATATTATTATAATTATCATATTAAAAACAGTCCACGGTTTACATTAGCATTCACCATTGGTGTTGTACAGTTCTGTGGTTTTTAAAATTTTTATTCTGGTAACATATGTATAACTTGAAACTTCTCCTTTTATCCACATTCAAATGAATAACTAAGTGGTGTTAATTACTTTCACAATGTTGTCTTACCATTATCACCATCCATTATCAAAACTCTCCCATCACTAGGAAGAGAAACTATACCATTCAAACATTAACTCTCCATTTCTTATCCATCCTGGCCCTTCTTATCTAGTATGCTAGTTCCAGACTCTGTAAATTTACATAATATAATTATTTCATATCATTCAGATCATACAATATTTTTCATCTTGTGTCTGGATTATTTGCTCAACAAGATGCCGTCAAAGAACATCAATCATGTTGCATATTTAGACCTTAATTACTTTTTATTGGTGAATAATATAACATTGTAGGTAATCATAACCTTAGGAATTCCCCCATTTAAAGGGAACTGAATGCTCCTTCTAATTCCTCTGAAATAGACTCCCCCCCCACCTCCAGGGTGCTCTATTGTATGACTTAGCAGATAATCATTTGGCCCAGGCTGCTTTGGTCTCTTTGTTTCTTAAAAGGTTTAGTTGTTCCCAACTGCTTCTGCCTACGGGGCAAGTTTTGGAAGGGTGAGTTAGAGACAAGTATACTAGTTTAGTATTTCCAGCTGCCATCCCAAAATTGGCACCAACATACAGGCACCCCAGTATGTGCAAATAAACTATATGTTAAGGTGAATGAAAATGAAAAACATCTATTAACTTTGTTTGGAGGAAAAAAACTCTCAAATTAACCTAATATTTTAAAAAGCAGATATGTGCTATTAAAATAATATAATTTTTTGCATTTGCTTTTACACTAGTGTGTTTTTATTTTTTTTAGTATTTATAAGTTAGTTAAGATTTGTATTCTTTGAGAAGTTAAGTCCTGTCTCTTTGCTTATTTTGGTGTTTTGTGTAACATGTATTGCTGGTGTAAATTTCAACAAGTAAGGAATTTGTTTTCTTGTCACAAATTCTGGCTTCTAATATTTTCATTTTATAACATCACATTTACAATAATGAAAACTCTTTAATTTGCAACAAAAAGAGCAATGGAAAATGAATTTTAAAACACATTTGGTTGCACATATGTTTGGAATAAAATCGTTGTTTTAAATGGCTTAATTAGAACAGTTTGTCATACTTACTGGAAACTGGTGTAATGACATTATTTTAACCACTGCATTCTGGCAGAAATTAAAAAAAGAGAGGGTGAGAGACTTTGAAGTTGTGTTCCTCTATGATTTCCTGAACAGTTCTATCTGGCTTATTATCTCCACGGTACTTGTCACTATAAAACCGAGATGTTCAGAAAGACGTTAACTAGAGCATAAAGAGAGATCAGTTTCTCAGTTCAGTTAAGTAACGTCTATTCAGTGTTTGGCACATGCAACACCTTTTTTTATCTCTGAATATAAAATTGGACTGAAGAGAATTTGATTTCTAATCATGAATTTCTTATTCAAAGGCAAGGAATTAAATACCCGTAGATGGCCAGAAAGAGTAGGCACTTTGCCCAACATGAAAAGAAACATACAGTTTAGTAGTCAACTTTTCTCTCTTGGGACTATTCATTGTTCATAGAAGGCTTTTCTTTCACCAGGGGACATGATCTGTATAAGATAAATATTCACATGCCACTTTCTGCCTTTGTCTCCCCGTACAATTCTATACACACTAAATATTCTGAGAAAATTAGAATAATATTTCTCAAACACAACCCATATTTTCCTAATGTGGTTTCTTCAGAAGATGTACCCCTCACAGCACACACTATTTGTCCAAATCCTTTCCAAACCTCAAAGAGGAGCTTTTCAGATGCCCTACACTTGCCCCTCTCCACAATCACATAGTGTCTTGTTCTTTTCATATGTCCTTGTATTGTAGTCATTTATATACTTGTTTAGCTTATGTACTCTATGAGATTAGAAACTTTATAGAGACTGAGTCTTTTCTTATCTTCATATTTTATCTCCTCACCTCACCTAGTTCTTTGTGCATAGTGTACTATTGTCAAAATGAATTGCCTTCACAGAGTTATGGGTAGGCTCAGACTCATGATGTCTGTATTGAGTGAGTGAGTGACTCATAGATCAAACTGAAAGAGAAAAGGCTGCTGCTCTCAGCTTTTAATAGTACCCTTGGGACGCATTTGCAGAAAGACTCCCTCTTACAGCAAAACTTATTACATGTCAAAAGGAAAAAAAAAAAAAAGGAAGGAAAGAAAAAATCCATGAGAGTTAAGAATTTTGACCCACACATACAATGGCACTGAAAGAAAAACCAATTGAGATGAGAACAACAATGGAGGAATTACTGTACTACCTCAATTAAAGCTGAGATCTTTCGCCAACCAGTTCTTTTTACTTTTTTTTGATGGAAAGCTTTGATGCAGAGCTAATTTCTAGAAACCAGCTCAACAAAGAAATGTTAAAGTGTGGATTAAAACAAATTCCTAACTATATAGTGTAGTTATTTGCTATTCTTCTCTTTTTAATATCTTTTCTATGCTTGTGGAATCATTCTCCACCCCTTCTGAATTTTAATGGGAAAAGCAGAGTCTGCATCTCATTATGGAGGCTAAAGTTCCAGATACTCACTTTTCCTGCCTCCCTTGCAGCTAGAGTTAGGCAAATGACCTAGGCTTTGCCAATCAGATGAAACTGCCCCAACTTGAAAGTGTGGGAGATGCTGCATTAAAGACATTCTCTGGCAAAAGGGGAAATTACAGCAAAATCAAGAACCGGAAGTGGTCAGAGCAAGTATCAATACTTACTCTTTTCCTACAGTCTCTCTGGCTGCCTGAACTTACTCAGCCTACGCACAAAGTAGACTGGGAATTATTCATATAGGAACTACTTGTTAAATACTGTTATGTTCACAACATTGTTTTAAGAATTAAGAGGCAGCATATAATGATCCCCATACTCTTAAGAGTTTAGATGGTTGTGAAGTCAAAAAGTATATGCACAATGTTGATAAATATAACCTGAAAATTGTATACCATTTAATATCCAAATGAATGTTTATTCATCATGCGTTCTATTGTAGTTCTTCAAAATTAAGATAAATGGTAAATAGGGAAGACTGCCCTGAGTGTGTGAAACTAAGTCAGTCTCTGAAGGAAGGAGCATTTGGACATGGAAACTAGATAAAGATTAGCATAAATAATAGATTTGAACTGTTTTAACATCTTATTGGCAACTAAAGACCATACCGTGGATGAGCATCAAAGACAATATTCAGAAAAAGAAAAACAGAGTTTTGATTCAGGCAGATAAAAAGCAGCACACAAGACAGCTTGA
This sequence comes from Tolypeutes matacus, assembly GCA_026826555.1. Lineage (NCBI taxonomy): Eukaryota > Metazoa > Chordata > Mammalia > Cingulata > Chlamyphoridae > Tolypeutes > Tolypeutes matacus. Next base: position 14,790,038 of record JAKSZT010046586.1, read on the forward strand.
GTGGGAGTAGCAGGAAAAGGAGAGAGTGACCTAAGAGAGGTGTTATGGAAGCTGTGATTTTCAAAGATAAATTATTTCTTTCAAATACTGTAAAGAAATTCAAATGAAATATGGATTGACTGTATCCTTTAGATTTAGTTCTTAATAACTGATTTGAAATATTTGACAGAATGTTTTCAGGAAAATGGTGAATTGAGTAGACCAATGAAGTTTGATTTTCAGAACTATGATAAGAGGTTTTTTTACCCCCGCCCAGAAAGGCTCATCTGTAGGTGGCATCTATCCTTTAATGAAATCTGGCTGCTACAAATGCCATTAGGAGTTCTTTCCCAGTTAGCCTGAGGTATCTATATACCTCCTATATAGACACACGGCATCAAATTAGGGAGGACATTTGCAAGAATGATTCTCTGTGAGGAACCCAGCATGTAGAACACAAGTTTCACAGGCCCAAAGTGTAGGAGTTCCACACAAACTTTGCTATGTGGTTACAGGTCTGACTCCAGGGGAAAATATCCTTCAAAAAATGAATGTAATGGGTTGGGATAAAAGGAAATAACTTTGGGAGAGGAAGGAGTGAGTGGGTTCCTTCTGGGAAAAAAAAAGACAAATGGTGAAAGTATGATGCTTATAAGTGATAAGTTGTGAAGTTGAGTTCTGTGGTTCTTCACATTTTTTGTTGCTTTACTCTTTAAAATAATTTTAAGAAGCTAGATATTCTCTTGTACATTTTTAAAGTTAACATCTAAAATTTTTTCATACCTTTCAAAAGTTGCAAAGAATGTAGTTTCCATTTTAAATACAACTGTTTCATCCTTTTAAAAATGTATTCAAATGGAGTATAAATACCATAGCTATATGATTATCCTCATAATTCTATTAAAAATATATGCACAAATCATTTGTAATAGTCATTAATTTTTTTTCCTTTATAAAGTCATATTTCCATTGCATTTTCCTTGCAGATTTTTATACTTGGACGTTTTATTGACTCTCTGCAACAACTCTATAATTAAACATAAATTTATTTTAAAATTTCATAAGAATATAAGGCATTGTTTAAATATTTTCTCTGAAATAAGTTGTAACAATTATTATTAGTAAACAATTGTTCAAAAAACATTGTAAATTTTTATAAATAATTTTGAAACATAAAACAGTAATATTTTATAGGAAATAGATTTATCTATTAGATTAGCTAATGGATGGGGAGAAAGGTAAAGCTGCTAGATCAAAGGAGTGTTCCTTTAACATCTAGGAACTTTTCATCTCCAACAATGTAACATGTAAGATTTGGGTTGGGGGAGGTATGAAAAAGGTAATTGTTAAAGGGGAGATGGGAAAGGAGAATAGCTATGTCCCTTCACAGCAGGCATTTTCTCAGCAAGAGGACAGGAGAAGTTGAGGATCTGGATATCAATTCTCTTAATTTATCCTTACTCACACACACCTCAAAAATCTGAGGGTTTTAAGTATAATATAAGCTAGTTCCCAAGGAGGATCCATGTGGTTGTAATTATGTTTCAAACCACTGGCTGTGAATATGGCTAAAGAGAAGCATTTGTTCCTTTAAAATAAAAGTATGTAAAATAATTAGGGATGTTTACCTGTAGCCATTGAGATCAAGGAATCCTTAAGTCAAGTAGTAGAAGGCTAATGATCTCAGGTTTGGGGAAAGCCTTTGGAGTGAGGCTATATTTTCAAAATCTATCCAGAAATAACTAATTTTACATAAATGATTTTATTTTTTGTTTGACTATGTTGGACCCTGTTTCAGTGATATGGTGGAGAACATTTATTATCTGGTGTTCTTCCCAATAAAGGAACAACATAATAAATGTAATATGGTGCTGTTTGTATTAGAGCAAAAACATCTCACCCTAGTAAAAAATATACTGGGGGAAAAAAAAAACAGAAGCTAAGGCATTGAGCAAGATATGAATCATATCCTGTACTCGTAGATTTTTGTGGTTATATTTGATTTTCATAATTTGGTTATGGGAATCAGTTAGGGAACTTGTGTGTAAATGTTTTTTGAGAAGTGTGTATAAATGTTTTTTGACTGACCTGTGTTGAACCAAAAATGGCAAACAGTTTCAAATAGAGGAAATTGCTACATCTTCAGGGAAATCTCTGGCAGTTACTCAAATGTCTGTTCCCAATGTCAAATTCAACACAGTACAAAGTTTAGCAGTATTGAGGATCTAATTCTTGAGACACACATGCAGCACAGAGCCTATACCTTCAGCAGGAAGAGCACTCAAAACACATCTGTTTAAAGAACAAATTTACTGATTAATGAATGAATGGTCAATATGTCCAGAAAAAAAAGTTTCCATAAACTCTATACAAGAACAAATACATGAACTTTTGAAACTATGAAAACCTGCTGCTAATGCATTAATTTTAGAAAACAGACCTCTTAAATCCCTAAAATTAGTGATTTTAAATTCTTATTTTAATTGCTTTTTCCTAGTTCCTCCACAACATTATACATCTTCACAAATATCTTAGTCTAAATAAGTTATTTTCCAAAGAAAACCACAAATTCTAATTGGCAACCTCCAGATTTTATTTTGAAAAGAAAAGGTATACTTAAAAATTGAGTTATAAATTGAATATTTTACATTTGAATGTTCATTTAAATTGATTTGAAAGAATAGTCAATTAATATGGAAACATCTATGAATAACAGCAATGAAAAGAGTTGGAAGGTAACTAGAACAACATCTCTTCCAATTGATTTCTTTATTTCAGAATATGTAAATTTAGATTCTCAGAGAAGCAGATGCTAAAACAGGATTAGACAAGAAAGAAATTTATTGGAGGAAGTACCTAACAAAGGATAAAGGCGAGACAGTTGGAGAATGTGGAGAGAACCTTCAGACCAAGATGAAAGTCTAAATTTGTGAAGGAGGAGGAAAAGAAAAGAGCACTGACTAGGAAGATCCTTAGTATTGTGGAGTAATTTCCAGGGTCCAACCAAGCCTGTGAGGGAGCCTGCACACTGGAACTTGATTGTGTTTAGTCATTAGCTGATAGCAGCTCATGTGAAGTGTGGCCTCAGAGGTGGATTCACAGGAACCATCGATCAGTTATGTTCCCTGTAGTTGGAGACAGGAGTAAAGCATTTCCATGACTGTAGAAACACTGGGATACAGATTTGTTTGATCTTTCAGTGTTTCTCATTCCACTTTCTAGTGGGCTAAGGATCTCTACTCCTCTGCTCGTTTACATAGCTAATAGAGTAAACCAACTCTCAGCAATAAAGGAACCATCATTTTTATTTCTCTAGCTCTCAAAGACGATGCATTGAAAATAAGTCTAAGTAGATCATCAAGAAGTTCATTTAACAAATTGAATTTTTAAACTAAACAAAAAAAATTAAATTCATAAAAGAGAGAAGGAATATTTGAGCAATATCATTTATGCATTGGCTGTGCTTTAAAAGTGTACTGTGGGTTCAGTACCATGCCCAGCTTTCTTGATTACTTGCATTTGTTTCCTTGGGCTTTTGATTGATTGTTTGTCTGTTTGTTTATTGTTCTTTCCTAATCATCAGGAGGGACTGGATTATATTTAATGTTTTATGGCTAGTGCCTGGTACCAGATTGTGGGTTCTCCATAAATATTATTGCAATAAAAAGTAAGGACAAAATTAAGGACACTCTATTCTCAGTAGTCAAAAAAAAAAAGTAGTAAACCCAGTATAGATTGTTTGATCACTTGCTTATTCAGAATGTGCATAGAGGAAAATCAACTTTAATAGTAATTCAAATAAAAATAGCATTTCCTCAACCAAAAAAATATATGTATTTGATATTTACAATAATAAATTATTGAGTCCAAAATAAATAGTTTTATAATTGCTCAATCTTTTGGAATACCTGAACCACAGTTTATAGTCTCCACCATAGGAACATTAAAAATAGAGCAGTAAGAGCAGTTATGGAAAAAATACATTTGCTAACTTTATTTTAAAATAATAGTTCAAGGAAGCATGCTTATAAACACATGTAAACATATATGTTTAATTTGTAGTGTATTATATGTGGCACACAGACAAAACCCTTAGCAATCTGAAGACCTACATTTTAAATACTTGGTTATACACTGTGGCCTAAGATTCTGAAATAACCAAGGTACAAAAACAACACTATCAGAATAGAAGAAACTGCTGAGCACTCTGGAACAAACACAACCAAGAAAAGCAAGAACAGACATGATGTTTGAATTGCTGTGGAGGTCATAGAAAATGGCAAACCTTAACTCTCCACAGTGATTCAGACAAAGGCAATTTTGTTCAAATGGGTTATTTATGTGTGTGTTTTTTCTCCCTAAACTAATAAGCACTACAGCTCTCCTTTGTCATTGCTAACACTAGCTCTCTTTTTTTAGATGTTTGTATTCTAGAGAACAAAACAGGCAAAAAATAGCTAATAATACTTTTAACGACTGAAATATTACAGAATATCAAATTAGTATCATACATTAATATTAATTAAAATGACCTTGATACTTGGTCAGAATAGATAGCTAGATAAAAATAAGTTGCAGATTCCAGAATCAGTTTTACATATTTCTCAGAAATAAGAAAAAAATAAAGGTGGCATTTCAATTTGATGTAGAAAGAATGGATTTTTAAAAACAACCATCCATTAAAACTTTTTTCTACCTCATATTTACATGAAAATGAGTATCAAGTGGTTTAAGTTTTAATTTTAAAGTGTTTTATTGAAGCAATGCATGCATACGCTGAAAAGTAAAGTAATTCAGGATTGTAATAAATGGCAACATATTTAGCTGTATTTCTCTCCTCTCCCTAGAGGAATTACTTTTTAAAAAAGCAATTTATTGAAGTATATCATTCATACATGAACATACATAAACAATAAGTGTTCAGTAAACATTGTGAACTTACAAAACAAACATGCATAACATCATACAGGGCTCCCACACATCACCCCACCACATATACTTTGCATTGTTGTGAAACATTCGTTAACAAATTATGAAAGAGCATCATCAAAATATTACTACAACTATAGTCCGTATCTTACTCCCCTACACTTTTTTTTAAGGATTTATTTATTTATTTACTTTTATCCATTTTTACTGCCCTGCACTTCCCCCCCACCCCCACCCCAACCCCATTTTTGCTGTTTTTGTGTCCATTCACTGGGCAACTCTCTGTGTCCATTTCCTGCACGCTCTTCTCATCCTTCTCCTCCTGTCTTCACTGGGATTCAAACCTCGGAACCTCTGATGTGGGAGAGAGGCGGCTTACCACCTGTGCCACCTTAATTCCTGGTTTTTTGGTGCGTCTCATCTTGGCTTTCCCTGGTGTCACTCTCCTGTTACATCATCATCTTGCTGCATGACTTGTGGGGCCTGGGAGGCTCACCTGCTCGCAGGACCCGAAGGCGTACCCACGTGCGGGACCTGGGGGCTCACCTACTCATGGGGCCTGGTGGCGCACCCATGCACAGAGCCTGGTGGCCTTTTTAAAATTTTTACTGGGAGGTCCCGGGGATCGAACCCAGGTCCCTCCATATGGGAGACTGATGCCCAACCATTTGAGCCACAGCCTTCCCCCTGGTATATCTCTTAAAGTTGACCAAAGATCTCTAGAGTTATAGTCATTTCCCATACAGGATGGTCATATAATAAATTAGCCTTAGTTTATCACCAGCATTCTAAAAACCAGACCTAGGGAGAAAAACTAGGTCTGGGGACACATGCATGGTTTCTAATATAACAAATGTTTAGCCTGCCATTATTATCACAAAATCAGGACAGCGAGAATATTCTTATTAGAGGAATTACTTTTAAATGGCTCTGTTTTTAGTTCCACTGCTGGTTAACTACATAAATTCAATCTAATTACACCACTATTTCTTGAGTTATCAACTTTGATAAAATATCCATAAATACACCAAGATGAAATATGAAAATTTGACTCAAGGCTGAGGCACCCTCATTTTAGCTGTCTTCATATATTTTCCATTTAACAAAAATTTTCTGAAAACTATCACCTGCTGATCAAAGTATCCTATTGTAAGTAGATTTTAAGAAAGCTTGCACAAATGTGAGTGCTTCATATTTTAATCTAAATGCGTACCTAGATTAAAAATTCAAATACAAAATTAAACATAGAAAAGAATACTACAATCTATCTTCTGGGTATATAACTAGAAGAACTGAAAGCAGGGATATATACACAAGAGATATATGCACACCAATGTTCATAGCAGCATTATTCACTATTGCCAAAAGTTAGAAGCACCGCAAATGTCCATCAATAGATGAATGGATAAGCAAAACGTGGTATATACATACAATGGAATATTACTCAGCTGTAAGAAGGAATGCAGTATTAACACATAGGACTACATGGATGAATCTTGAGTACCTTGAGTGAAGCAAGCCAGGCACTGAAGGACAAATATTACATGACCTCACTGATATTACTTAAGCAAATTGAGCAGACTCACAGAGCTAGAGTCTGGAAGACAGGTTATCAGGAGACAGAAAGGGAGTATAGGGTGGTGAGCCGATGCTCAAAATGGGCAAAACCTATGATAAGGTGGAAGGGGGTTGTTGGGCAGTGGATGGGGGTGATAGTGGTACAGTGATGTGATTGGTTTTAAGGGTGCAGGAATGTGAGGGGGAATAGGGTGGGGGTGTTGGGTTGGACTATCCATGGAACTGGGGAGAGGGCTGGAGGAAGGAGCAGGTGAACTCTGGGAATTTGTAGGTCTGTGGTTAAAACTACTACAATGGTGGGAATATTCTTTTGACAAATACGGCAGGGTTATTGGTGTGGGATGTCGGGGCTGGGGAGATATTCAGGATAGGGCACACCTGGGGCATGCCTCTATGAAATATGGAAGTGTTCATCTTGTCATATTTTATTATCTCAGTGGGTGGAGACCCACACAATAAACAAGAATATACTAAACTCCCATCCTGGGGGGAGGGGTCCTGTAATGTTCTCAGAGGGACAAGAATCTCTTGAGAACATAGGCAGTGCCTAATGAAAGAAAACAGACTGATATGTCAAGCCCTCAATATTATTGCATATGGCTATGAAACTTATTCTTCAAAAATTAAAATTTAGTGGTTACCATTGATCCCAAGGGGAGGGAGAGGGAAGAATAGAAAAGATGGAACATAGGGCATTTTTAGGGTATTGGAATTGTTCTGAATGATCTTTCAATGATGGATACAGGCCATTTTAAATTTTGTCAAAACCTATAAAAGTGTATAGTGTAAAATGTAAACCATAATGTAAACCATTGACCATGGTTAGTAACAATGCTTCAATATTTGTTCATCAATTGTAACAAATGTATCATACTCACATAAGATGTTATTAATGGGGGCAAGTGGGAGAGGGGTATATCTATGTGACTTTTCTGTAACTTAAATCTTGGAAGATGAAGAGGAAAAAATAAGACACTAGGGAAACATACAGAAGAAATTGTCACTGTACATAAAAGATAACAGATCTTATGCTGATGAAAATCAGAATGAAAAAATTATTTTATTTTTTATTTTTACTTTTGTATTCTATTTGCTTTTTATTATTTTCTTTTCTTATTCTTATTTGTTTATGTTTTTTCGGCATTGTTTTAGGGGAGGTTTTGGATTGCAGAAGGGTCACAACTGTGGCAATGGAGGATCACTGGTGCAGAGTTTCAGTGATGGGGGATATGTGGGGAGAGGTGAACCTGGGGCATGTCTCTATGGCTCATGAATATGTTCAAGTGGTCATGGGGCATTGTCTCAGTGGTTGGAGACCCACACAAAAACCAAAAGAATATTGAATTCCCATCCTGGGAAGTCCTGCTACATTCGCTAATAGAGTAACAAGAATCCCGAGTACAAGGGCAGTGAAGGTGGACAGATCATTACGCCAAGCCCTTGATATTGATGGTTGTACTTATGAACCTTTTCCAGTGAAATTGAGACTTAACCTAGTATTATATATTGCCTAGGAGTTACCTCCTGAAAACCTCCCTGTTGTTCAAATGCAGCCTCTCTCTAAGCCAAACTCAGCATATAAATGCAATACCTTCTCCCCAGCATGGGACATAACTCCTGGTGATGAGCCTCCTTGGCACTGAGGGATTAATACCAAGTGCAAATTAGTGATGCATTTGGAAAAAGACCTTGACCAAAAGGGGAAAATATTAAATACAAATGAGTTTTTATGGTTAAAAGATTTCAAAGTGAGTCAAGGGGTCATTCCACAGGTTACACTTCTGCATGTCTCAGAAGGATCTCATTGACTGACATAGTAAACAGTGCCTCAAATGGGGCTCCTGAGGGTTCTAGAGATAACTATACACTATAGGTAGGGCAGACTATCTCAGGAATTTGGCACCCTGTCAGTGGAGCTTACTTTGGAATATATGCTCCCCGATGTACAGAGTTAGACTCACACAGGGCTCTTCTGCCACTTTTATTTGAACCTCTAATTAGCACTATACCCATTAAATATATGTACCAAAGACTTAAATCTTAAGTCTGTTAATATGCCAGTTCAGTCCTGAATCTCATCAGAGTTGCAGCCAATACCTACTCTCCAGTTCACTGGACTTGTCCAGGAAAACTAACAAACTGATGATGATGGACAATGCCTATTCCCCAAAAATCAGAGTATCTACAACTGCAAGCAAGACAGTTCCATCCATCTGCCCCATGGGATCTAAGCCCCCTCTCAATCAGAAACAGAGTGGGCATCACCATCCCCAAACCTCAAGATTGAGAAATGAATAAACCTAAGGGGGTGTATAAGTCAGCTAAAGGGGTGCTGATGCAAAATACCAGAAATGGGTTGGTCTATATAAAGGGTATTTATTTGGGGTAGAAGTCCACAGTTACCAGGCCATAAAGCATACATTTCTTCCCTCATCAAAATCCATTGCCACGTGTTGGAGAAAGACAGCTGCAGACGTTTGCCAGGGTTTAGGTTTCTTGGGTTCCTCTCTTCCTGGGGCTGCGTTTCTCTCCAGGCTTAGCTCCTCTTTCCTCCACAAGGTCAGCTGTAGACTATGAGGCTCTCGAGGCTTTGCTTCTCTCCACAAAGTCAGCTGTAGACTATCAGGCGAATGGCTTGTCTCTATCCTGGGGCCTTCTCTCCTTCCTCACGACCATGTTCCTCTATCAGCTCGCCTGCCCGGGCTGCAGCATCAAGACTCCAAACATCAAAACTGCTGTCTCTGTCCTTTGCCTTGCCTTCTATATTTGATTCCCCCACCCACCAAGGGTTGGGGCTCAACACCCTACTGACGTGGCCCAGTTAATACCCTAATCATAACTTAATCATGCCCAGATTAACAGACCAGTTTACAAGCATAATCCAATATATATTTTTGGAATTCATAAGTATATCAAACTGCCAGACTGCAACAGGGGGGATCGCAACTATGGACTAAAATAAACTTATTATTATTCTAACAATGGAAGAGCTTGTATCAGTGATATAACGGCTGTGGCCAGCAGAGGTTCTGAGGGGTGAAAAGGGAAGAATAGGTGTAACGTGGGGCATTTTGGGGACATTGGAATTATCCTACATCACATTGTAATAATGGATACAGGCTTTTATAGGTTTGTCAAAAACCTATAAAATTGTGTGGTGCAAAGTGTGAACTATATTGTGAACACAGAACATGGTTATTAGCAGCATTTCAATATGTGTTCATCAATTGTAACAAATGTACCACTGATTAAGTGTGCCTAGAGGAGGGGGTGGGATATACAGAAATCCCTATATTTTTGATGTAACATTTATGTAATCTAAAACTTCTTTTAAAAATTAAAAAAAAAAAGCTAGATATAAATATAATCTTGGAAATGGGAGTTTGTCTAAGCAGTAAACCAAAAGAGAAATCAAATGCATATATTATACATATAATATAATATGTGGATAAAATAATTTAATATATTTATATGTAGACTATATATTTCTACAGGTACGACAGAAGAATTAAATATTTCTAATAAAACTTCAGAAGCATAATTAAAAGAAAAATAGTTAATTGAGAAATATTATCTGCCTCATATAAGAAAAAAGATCAATATTCTCCTTTTATAAAGGGATATTATAATAAAAATAAAGCCATACAGCACTATATGATCATTAAGAAGACAGACTGAGGAGCCAAATTACTTGGCTTAGAATCCTAGCTTCAACCTCCAGTCTGTGTGACTTTGGGCAAATTATTTAACATCTCTATTCCTTAGTTTTCTTATTTGTCAAGTGGGAATAATAATACTTTTTTCCTGTTAGGATTGTTTCTTAGAGTTTGATAGTTAAATTCATGTAATGTACTTATACAGTACTTACAATATAATTAGGCACCCAATAACAATTGGTTATGTTTTTATTATTGTTGTAATTATTTAGGCATACTAATAGAAAAATTGGCAAAGAGTATAAATTAAAAAATTCCCTAAAACCTACAAATGGCCAGTAAACATGAATCGACGAATGTAAATTATAGGCAAGATATATCACTATCCACTTCTCAGACTGACAACAATTAAAATAATGATACTACAGTAACAAGTATTATGTGGAGAACTGTGCAAACTTGTGGAATTCTGTGAATGGTTTGTGAGTTATTACCATGTTTCTGAAGAGAAATTTTGCCCTATGCATCAAAAGCTTTAAAGATGCGCAATGTTTTTATTCTACTAAGTCTCATTTTAGGAATGAAAATTAAGAATATAATCACATGTTTGCCTTGAAATGGTCAATGAATTCTTGTGTAATATAAAAATAATGGAAGTAACTTACACTTACAGCAGTAGGAAGCTGTTGTTATACAAAAAACTATTGTATACTGTACAATGATATTCTATCATGATGGAATATGGAATATGAAATATCATAAATATACATCTAGAATGTTAATTTTTATATTTTATAAGATATTGCAATTTCATTAGATACTGTCATATTCTAATTATTTGCATTACAGCCTATGTAACTTAGAAATATAAAGTGTCATTGACAGGTTGAGGAAAATCATGTTTTCATTTTTCTCTCTGATTTAATTTTTTCCATAACACTCCTTTAATATAATATTCCAAAACTAAAGACAGTCTATTTACATCATTCAAATGTGATCATTTATAATAATAATTTCCCTTTCACATTATTTTTCTTTAATTTAGAAATATAGAAAGGGAGTTTTAATGGCTGGGTTTGAAGAATAAGAATAAAATATTACAGGTTTTAAATACTGGCTAAATCACTTTTCTTTGTCTGAAGACAAAAGTGTGTGTTAATTTATTTGATTTGAAAACCAAACTCTACATAGCTGAAAACAAAGCTCCTTTTGACTATTTACTGACCAAGACACCTAAAGAGGTTTTTGCACTCTAATTTCTCTAGGACCCAGGATTAAGATAACTGTTCATACCTGGAAACTGAGGTTTTTATCTTTTCTTAAGTTGTCCACACTCATATATTAATGATATAGGACCGTACATTAAGTAAAATTTTCCTTAAAGGAATAGGTAAATAAAAAAAGTGGTAATATTTTTAAGTAGAGGATAAATACATGCCAATTATAGTATCTTCTGAATAGTTAGCTGAAATTTTGTGGATTTAACAAATTCATTATTTTAGAAATAATATTTTCAAGATAAAGTACATATTATAAGAAATCTCTAAGGTCCTTAATATATTATATATGTAGTTCTCAAAATAATCTTCAAATAAGTTTTTAATTATTCTTTTGTAAATATAATTGCATCTATTGGTCATTTCATGAATCCAGTTTTATGTTTTATTCTTATTCCTAGTTTTCAATATTTCAGAACAGGCAATCCCAACATTACACAAATATAACCATAAGTATTGCTAGCTCATCTAATATATACTGAAGATGGTCTATGTATTAAACTCTCTATCAAATATGAATCCTAATGTTTTTCTTAAGTGAGTATGCTATTTAATTAATTTGAGAGATTAAAGTTAATGTGCTTCTTCAAAGAAGGAAATATATTTATGAAATACCAAGAAAAAATATTTCACAATCAAAACCCTTCCTTAATTAACATATAGGTCAAACATGATTCTGACAAAAATATCTACTTTTTTTAAATGACAAAATATTTAGATTTTTTTATTGAACTGTATAAGTGAACTATCTTGAAGGAAAAGGGGATGTACCACAAAACATATTAAAATAGAGTATAAAATTTAAAAAGTATGCTCTTTACAAAAGTTTATTACCCATAAAATATAAATATGTACCAGAAGGAATAAGAAATGGATCCGGGATAGAATATTCTTTAAATGGTTTTTGGAAAATTGTTTATGCATAAAAGAAACAAATTTCAAAGTCACATCAAAACCAAAGTTGATTTCATATAAATAATCCAATATAAAAATAAAGATGTAGGAAATAGAAGAAAATGTAATTTATTTTTAAATGATTTTAGTAAGTAAATGTTCTTAAAGGAAAAAAATATTAGAAGAATTCATGATTTTAGAAAATGATTTGATTTGATTTAAAAATTGTTCAGTGTCCAGAAGTAAAATTGAAAGACTGGCACATAATGGAATTATTTGAAGTAAATATTTTAGGATAATTTAATATAAATATTCCATAAATTATCCTCACAAATTAATATCAATAAAATTAGTACTGAACAGGAAACTGGGCAAAATCCATAAATAAACATTTCGCTGCAGAAGAAATAGAAATAACAAATTTTCTATTGAAAAAGTTCAACCTTATTTGTAATTATATGCAAATTTATATAATTGCCAACATTTAAATAAAATTATAATATTTCATAGAGGAGATGTAGTGACTCAAGCATGTGAACTCTCCTGGCAAACAGGTATAATTTTCCTGGAATTAGTCAATCACAGACCCTTAAAACAGTTCATAACTCTTGATTCACTAATTAATAGTCTAGTTAGTAATTTATCCTAAGAAACTTAAAATATGTCATAATATCTGACATATTTATCCCACACAGAGATATTTATCCCGTTAGTGTTAATAATAGTAAATAATTGGAAATTGCAATGATGCAATGATGTTTGAGTGGAATAGTTAGACATTTATAATACATCTACAAATTAATATATATTGGCAAATTATTTTCAAAGATTTTGATGACATGGATATTTCTCACAATGTAATATTGAGAAAATGCATACATCTATAGAATAATTCCATTTATGTTAAAATGTGTGTGCCTGTGAATAAAAATGAGAAGATGAGACAGTATTGCAAAATGGCTTGGAAGTTGAGCTTTGGAGTTGCACAGACTTGGGCTTGAATGCTGGTTATAACCTTACTATTTTTCTGACCCCAAACAATTCCAAGCTTCCAGAGTAGTGAGATAATGAATTCCTATTGCATAAGGCTTTTGTAAAAATTAAATAAGGTGGAGCTCCTGGAAGATGGTGTAGGAGTAGGTGGGCAGGGATCAAATCTCATACAAAAACAATGGAGAAAGGGCCAAAAGCTATCCAAGGGAACTGCTTTTGGGATCAGCAGACCAGGACAGTACTATATAACTCCCAGGAGAGTGAAGGACAGAGAAACAAAGAACCCAAAACAACAAACATGAGTTACCAAATCCCTGAAGTGGCTGGAAAGGACTCCCCTCCCCCACCCCCAAGATATTAAGTTGGGATAAAACCCTGACACACTGAAGCTAACTGAGAGCTGTTACAAAGGAAAAGGGAGGGGGGTCAGGGGGTTTCTCTTCAGTGAATTCATCCAGCAGAGCCTGCTTTGAATCTTAGTTCTGGCCAGACCAAAACACAGGAAAGTGGAGATTGAAAGAAGCACCTCGGTGGAAAGGTGCACCAAGTGCTGTCTGCTGGCCCATATGGAGATTCCACAGAGGAAAACTGCTTTTAGTATCTTTTAACTGAACTCTTGGGAGAAAATCTGCACCCCATTAGTGAATCCCTGGCCTGATTTTTAAGCTTGGAATTTTAAAGACTTAGAATAAGTTGAAACAAATACCAAAGAAGAGCAATGGGAAAAAAAAAAAAAAAAAAAAAACAATAGGCAAGAGAGAGAAACTGGCCATCAGAATAAATTCACCATCATATTCAGATGCCTAAACATCAGAAAAATTTATAAGCCATACTAAGAAACAGGAAGAGATGGCCCAGCCAAAGGAATAAACCAAATATCATGAATGGATAAAATGATTTAAGGCAACTAATCAATGATAATGCCACAACTCTCCTAAATCAATTCAAAGAATCAAAAGAAAATATGACTAAGGAGACAAAGAATATTAAGAAGACACTGGGTGAGCATAAAGAACAATATGAAAGCCAGCAAAGAAAAGTAACAGAGCTTATAAGAATGAAAGACACAATGGAAGATATTAAAAATGCATTAGAGGCACATAAGAGCAGATTTGAATTACCCGAAGACAAAATTAGTGATTTTGAAGACAGAATATCTGAACTAGAAAGACAGGAGAACAGAAAGAGAAGAGAATGGAAAAAATGGAATAGGGTCTCAGGGATATTGAATGACAATGTGAAATGTACAAATATACACATTATGAGTGTCCCAGAAGGAGAAGAGAATGGAAAAATGACAAAAAGATTATTTGAGGAAATAATGACTGAAAAATTCCCTACCCTTATGAAAGAAATAAATATCAATATCCATGAAGGACAATGCACACCAAACAGAATAAATCTGAATAGACCTGCCCCAAGAAACACACTATTCAGAATGACAAATGTCAGAGATAGAGAGAGGATTCTAAAAGCAGCAAGAGAAAAGCAAAGCATCACATACAAGGGAACCTCAATAAGATTAAGTTCTGACCTCTCATCAGGAACCATGGAGGCAAGAAGAAAGTAGTATGATGTATTTAAGGTACTGAAAGAGGAAAACTGCCAGCCAGAATTCTGTATCCCATGAAACTGACCTTCAAAAATGAGGGTGAGATCAAGATCTTTACAGACAAACACAACCCGATAGAATATGTTACCATAAGACCAGAATTACAAGAGATACCAAAAGGAGTGCTGCTGCCTGAGAGTAAAAAAACAAGGGTGAGAGACTTGGGGAAGAGTGCAGAAATGAAGATTATTTAAAGAGTAAATTAAATAGTAAAGAGACAGACAATAGTAAGATATAACAACAGAAAGCCAAAGGACAAAATGGATGAAGTAAGTAATGCCTTTAGAGTAATAACAGTAATAATGTTGAATTTTGATGGCTTGAACTTCCTAATCAAAAGACATAGATGGATAGAATGGATAAAAAAATATGAACCATCTATATGCTGTCTACAAGAGATAAACTTAAGATGTAAGGACATTACCAGGTTAAAAGTGAAAGCTTGGAAAAAGATATTCCATGCAAAAAGTAACCAAAGAAGAGCTGGAATAGTGATATTAATATCAGACAAAATAGATTTTAAATGCAAAATTGTTATAAGGGTGAAAAAAGTCATTATATATTGATAAAAGGGCAATTCACCAAGAAGAAATAACTATACTAAATATTTATGCACCTAACTTGATTGCCCAAAGATACATGAGGCACACACTGGCAAAACTTAAGTGAGAAATAGATGTCTCTACAATAAGAGTTGGAGACATCAATAAACCAGGTATTGGATATAACATCTGGTCAGAGGATAAATAAACAGGGAGCTTGAATAATACGATAAATGAACTAGACTTAACAGAAACCTATAGAGCCAATACAGTAGGTTATACATTCTTTTCAAATGCTCATGTATGCTTCTCCAAGAGAGACCAATGTTGGGTCACCAGACAAGACTCAATAAATTTAAGAAGATTGAAATTATACGCAACACTTTCTCTGATCATAATGGAATGGAGCTGGAAATCAATAACGAACAGAAAAGGGGGAAATTCATAATTATATAGAGATTTAACAACACATTCTTAAATAATCAATGGGTCAAAGAACAAATTGCAAGAGAATTCAGCAAATATCTTGAGATGAATGAAAATGAGAATACAACATATCAAAACATATGGGACACCACAAAGGCAGTGCTGAGAGGGAAATTTATAGTCCTCAAAATACTTACATTTTAAAAAAAGTAAGTTACTTTTAGTGATATAACCTTCATTTCTAGACTCTCTTCCAAGCCTTTCTCTCCTGTCTTTTCTTTTCAGGCTATAGTACTTCCGTTAGTATTTCCTGCAAATCCAGGCTCTTGGTTACAAACTCTCTGACTTTCTGTTTATATGTGAATATTCTAAACTCACCCTCATTTTTGAAAGAAAATCTTTCCAGATATAAGATTCTTGGCTGGTAGTTTTTCTATTACAGTTTCTTAAATACATCATACCATGCCTCTATGGTTTCTGATGAGAAATCAGCATGTAATCTTATTGGGCATCCCTTGAATGTGATGAATAACTTCTCTTTCTGCTTTCAGAATTCTCTTTTTATCTTCAGCATTTGACATTCTGATTAGTGTCTCAGAGTCAGCCTATTCAGATTTATTCAGATGGGGGTATGTTGTGCATTGTAGACACAGATATCTATGCCCTTCTATAGGGTTGAGAAAATTTCTACCATTATTTTGTCAAATATTCCTTCTGTCCCTTTTCCCTTCTCTTCTCCTTCTGCAACACCCATGACATGTACATTTGTTTCTCTTTTGCCACATTTATTTCTCTGAGACCCTGTTGTTTTTTTCCATTCTTTTCTTTATCTGTTCTTTTGTATGTTCCCTTTCAGAGGCCCTGTCTTCAAGTTCACTGGTCCTTTCTTCTGTTTCTTCAAGTCTGCTGATATATGCCTCCAGTGTTTTTTTTTTTTTTTTTTAATGTACCATTCCTGGGAGTACTGCAATACCAGATTGATGCATGGAGTGGACAGAGCAAGCCCCTAGTCCATCTCTTATTCCAAAAATCCATTTAGTATATTGTCCCCAGATAGAGGATGTATCAGATATTAAACTGATAAGAACAGATACTACACTTGATCTTAGCCAAAAGGCTGAGAAGTGATCCAGTATATTTTTAATTTCACTTATTGTGCCTTTTATTCCATAAGAACTGCTATTTTTCTATGTATGCATTCAACCATTTTTCTTTGTGCTCACCCTGTGTCTTCTTGTTGTCCTTAATCTCTTTAGGCATCTCATTGAATTTATTAAGGAGATTTAGTTGAACATCTATGATTAGTTGTCTTAACTCCTTTATTTCATCTGGAGACTTCGTTTGTTCCTTTGGCTGGGTCATATTTTCCTGTTTCTTGATATGGATTGTTGGTGTTTGGCATCTGATTTACTAGATGTATATAGTCTTGGCCCCTTTTCTCTCATAAGTCTAGTGCTTTCTTTTTAATTGGCTTTGTGCTACTGCCCTTCTTTGATACTTGGTTCAACTTAATTTTAAAATTTATAGTGGCTTGTGTTTAGTCAATCTGAACTTTTTCAGCTCTTTTTCATTGGTTTCTTGCCCATTTTTCCTTGCTTGTTGGAGAATAGGAGCCAAGGATGCTGTTGGTACTGTAAGCCATGGAGGCTGAACATGCAGGCCAAAAGCAACTTCAGTTGCCCAGGGAGGGGGAGGGACCACTATCCTTCCTCCTGCTCTTTCAGGGATGGAGATGGAGCTACAGATGTGTCCAATAATCTAGTTTGAGTGGGCTGAACACAGCTCCAGTTACCCTGAGGGTG
Source organism: Tolypeutes matacus (assembly GCA_026826555.1). NCBI lineage: Eukaryota > Metazoa > Chordata > Mammalia > Cingulata > Chlamyphoridae > Tolypeutes > Tolypeutes matacus. The sequence continues at coordinate 14,807,726 of JAKSZT010046586.1, forward strand.
TGAAGGAGCACTGTCCCTCTCCTTGTTCTGTCAGGTGCAGGGATGGAACCACAGGAGCGTCCAACACTCTAGTCCATGTGGGCAAAAGTGTCTGCAGTTGCCCAGAAAGGTTGAGGAAACATGACCCCCATCCTATCCTATTGGGGGCAGACAAGTATCCACAGGTTTGCCCACCAATCTAGTCCATGTAGGCTGAAAGCTCCTGCACCCAGAGAGACTGGTGCAGGTTCCCCCAGCTTCCTCCCTGATGGAGGTGGGGCAGGAGCCTAGGGTACGACTGCAATCTGACCTGGGTGGAAAGAAGCTGGTCCCTACCTTCACAGTGATTTTCAATCAGTGCCGCTTCCCTTCATGCTGGGGTTGGAGTTAAAATGAAGCCTACTGGCTTCTGACTTGGACAGGTTCAAACTTTGGCTATTCTTAGGACTAGACTTTAGCATGCTGATTTCATTAATCAGCCACTGATATTGGTGCCCAACCATCTCTTCCTCTCCCATTTTTGGGAAATGGAGCTTCCAACTCCAGGCAGAGAACAGCTTCCAAGGCGGCTTGTGCTGCCAGTAAGGAATGGGCTCCAGCCACAAGGGCTGAATATTCTACTCATGAATCTTCAATGAAGATGGATAGTCTCCTCCTTCCATTCTTCCAAGGATGTTGCAGCATGCTCTTCTGGTCTTCTAATCCCCAACCCCACTCCCCCAACAGGTGATTTAGCTCTGGCTGATTACTAACTGCCCTGTAGGACAAGCTGACTACTGGAGCTTCTTACTCTGCTGCCATTTGCCTCTTCCTTTTTTGAGATTTTTGTACCTATATTCACTAGAGAAATTGGTTGGTAATTTTCTTTTCTTATAGTATATTTGTGTGGCTTTTGTATTAGGGTGATGTTGGCTACATAGAGTAAGCTAGGTAGCATTCCCTCCTGTTCAATTTTTGGATGAATTTGATCAGGATAGTTATTAATTCTTCTTGGAATGATTGGCGGAATTCACCTGTAAATCCATCTGGTACTGGGGCTTTTCTTTGTTGAGAGGTTTTTGAAGACAGAGTCAATCTCTTTACTTGTAATTCATATGATGATAGCTTCTATTAATATAGTCAGTGTATGTTGTTCACTGCTCTAAGATTTTGTCCATTTCATCTAGGTTGTCTAATTTGTTGGCATACAGTTATTTATAATACCCTTTTATGAACTTTTTTATTTCTATGCAGTCAGTAGTAATGCCCCGTTCTCATTTCTTTTTATTATTTGAGTCTTCTCCCTTTTTCTCTTTGTTCATCTATCTAAGGGTTTGTCCATTTTACTGATCTTTTCAAAGAACCAACTTTTGGCTTTGTTGATTCTCTCCATTTTTTTTTTTATTCTACATTTCATTTACTTCTGCTATATTCTTTGTTATTTATTTCCTTCTTCTTGCTTTGAGATTAGTTTTCTGTTCTTTTTCTAGTTTCTCCAGGGGTGAAGTTAGGTTTTTTATTTTAGATCTTCTTTTCTATATGAAAGTGTTTAGGGCTATAATACCCCTCTCAGCACTGCCTTCATTGCCTCTCATAAGTTCTGATTTTTGTTGATCTCAATTTCATTCATCTCAAGATTTTTTTGTTTCCATGCAATTTCTTCTTTGACCCACTGGTTGTTTAAATGTTTTATTTAACTTCAACATACTTATGGATTTTCTCGTTCTCTGCCTGCTATTGACTTCCAACATCATTCTATTATCATCAGAGAAGATGCATTGTATAAGTTCAATCTTTTTCAACGTATTGGGAGTTGCTTTGTGAACCAATATGTGGTCTATCCTAGAGAATGATGCCTGTATACTTGAGAAGAATGTATATCCTGCTATTTTGGCATGCAATATTTTGTATATGTCTGTTAGGTCTAGTTCATTTTTCATGTTATTCTAGTTCTCTGTTTCCTGGTTTATCTTCTGTCTACATCTTCTATTTATTGATAAGAGTGGTGTATTGAAGTCTCCAACTATTATTGTAGAGTTGTCTCTTTCTCCCTTTGGTTTTGCCAGAGTTTGCCTCACGTATTTTGGGCCATTGTGGTTAGGTCTATAAATACTTATGAGTTTTATTTCTTATTAGTGTATTTCTCCCGGTAAATATATAGTGTCTTTCTTTGTCTTTTATAACAGGCTTTGAGTTAAAGTCTATATTGTCTGATATTAGTATGGCTACTCCAAATCTTTTTTGGTTACTATTTGCATGGAATATCTTTTTCCATCCTTTAACTTTTAAACTATTTGTGTCTTTGGGTCTAAGGTGAGTGTCTTGTAAACAACATATAGGTGGATCATACTTTTTAAAATAAATTTTGCCTATCTGTGTCTTTTGTTTTGGGAAGTTTAATCCATTAACACTCAGTGTTATTACTGTAAAGGCAGTACGTACTTCAGCCATTCTGCCCTTTGGTTTTATATGTCATTTTGGGGGGTCTTTCTTTTCCTTTGTTGCAACCTCCTTTTATCTATAATTCATCTTTTGTGATGTATTTGACTTATCCCTTTCTTATTTCTGTTTCTGTATATTTTTAAAATAATTTCTTTGTGGTTACCCTGGGGTTTGCATTACATAAACCTATATTTACTAACAATTAATTTGAGAAGATACCAGCTTAGTTTCAATAGCATTCATGTTTTTTGCTCCAATATCCCTCTGTTTCACCTCTTCATGTTGTTTTTGTTCCACATTACTCTATATTTGCATGACCATTTTTTCTTCACTTGTATTCTGACTCTCATAAGAATTAAAGAGTAGAGTTGTATATTGAGGATACAATACTTTTCGGTTTTACATTTATCCTTTTAGTCACCTTTACTGAAAATCTTCATTTCTTTGAACTACTCTAAGCCATTCTCACCTGTTTTTCCTTTCAACCTGCAGAATTCTCTTTAGTAATTATTATAGGGCAGTTCTTTTGTTGAAGAGCTCTCTCACAGTCTGTTTATCTGTGAATATTTTCAACTCCCCCTCATTTTCGAAGGACAGTTTTGCCAGATGAAGCATTTTTTGTTGGTAGTTTTTTTTTTCTTTCATTACCTTAAATATACCACTGCCTTCTTGTATCCATCTTTCTGATGAGAAATTGTCACTTAGTCTTCTTGAGGATCCCTTGTATATGACAAATCATTTTTTTCTTGCTGTTTTCAGAATTCTATCTTTATCTTTGGCACTTGACATTCTGATTAAAATGTGTCTCAAAGTAGATCTATTAGGGCTTATTCTGTTTGGTGTATGTTGCACTTCTTGGATATGTATATTTATTTCTTTTGTAAAAGTTGGGAAATTTTGAGCCAATATTAACTCTAATATTCTTTCTGCCCCTTCTTCCTTGTAGTTTCCTACTGGGACACCCATGAAGAACATGTTTGTGTGCTTTTTGATATAATTATAATACCTAAAATCCTGCTCAATTTTTCTATTCTTTTCTCTGTTTATCTGAATGTGATTTTAATTGTCCTACTTCTAGTTCACTGATTCTGTCTTCTGCCTTTTCAAATATGCTATTGTATTCCTTTATTGTATTTTTAATCTCCATTATTATGCACATCATCCTCAAATTTCTGTTATGTTTGTTTTTTAACTTTCAAATTCTTCTTTATGCTCACACATTGTCTTAATATCCATTAGGTCTACATCACTATTTTCCTTCATCTCATTGAGTTGATTTAGGAGATTTGTTTCATCTTCTTTGATTTGTTGTTCCAAATTCTGAATATATTCTAAAGTTTTAATTTATTCCCTTTATTGAGCCATGTCTTCCTGTTTCTTAGTATGGCTTGTAATTTTTCTTGATGTTCGGATAGCTAATTATCTTGAGAAGTTAGTTCTGAAGGTCAGTTTCTCCCTCTTGTCTAGGGTTTTGTTAATGATTGGCTTTGTGTTTCTTTAATGCTTCGTCCAATTTCTTCTGGATGTGTAGAGTAACCTGTTTTTACCTGTTCAGATTTTCTCATGTCTTTTTCATCAGACTCTTGTCTTGGATATGTGGTACAATTTTTAAGATTGCACTTTTTGCACAATTGTTTCACCACCAGGAAAATCTTAAACTGTCTTATTTGATTTTCTGCAGTATTTTCTCTCCAGCTCCTATGATTTGTTTGAATTCTCTCCCTCACTTAGTCCCCTTTTCCTTATACTTTCCAGTTCTGGAACTCATCTTGTCTTACTGCTGTTCATTCTGCCCCCACCTTTTTTTTTTTTTTACTAAGCTTTTCTGCCTATAATTTCATCTCTGTTCAGGTATCCTGCCCCAGGGACCAAGATGTGATCAATCCAGAAAGGTGAGTCAACCCAGAAAAGTCTATTTTTGGTTTAGGTGGTCCAGCCAGCCAATAAAGAATGGACTGAGTGAGCACACTTCTTGCCAACAGTTCTGCTGGTGGTTTCTCTCTTTCTCTTTTTTTCTGCACTCCTCAGTGGCTTGTGTTCCACTCTGGATCTTTAAGAACCTGGATCCCTTTGCCTGAATATGTGTGGGATTCTAACCGGGTGTGGTAAGTGGCTGTATAATCTGCATCCACCATGGTAGGGTAGGGAGGTTGAGCTTTGCTGCCTTTGTAGGACTTCCAAGCCTCCCAAGAACAAGCAAGAGGGAGGGGTCTGCAATGGCATGTCTGGGTCAGAAATCTCCTACCTGATATTAGAGATTAGTGTTCTTTTTCTTTGATTCAGGCTTTGTAGTGTCCTTCTCCAGCTTCCGTTGTCTTCCAAAGTTCCAAGCAATCAAATTTGTCCTCTTATGAGCTAATTCTGAGGGGACACTTTTCCAGAGGATATCTTACTGTTGCCATGTTGATGCTATCCCTCATTTTATTTTTTGTTAACTTCTTTCTTTTGTGTAATTAAATAAAATATGGCAGAGAAATTCCAATTCAAATTAGGTAAAAAGTAAATTTTTCTCTGAGCAAATATCAAATAAAAGGACATGTTTTTAATACAAAAGTACTGTTTATACTCCCTCATGATGGTATGATTAGAGCTTACATCTGCTAGTTAAGAAAATAAATGAGATGAAGGACAATATGCCAATATTTTCAATCTTGTATCTGATATATAATTTTTGCTTTGTTGATTTATTTGGCTCCTTTTGTTTCTGCTCATGCTTCTTGCTTAATTCGTTCTATGAACATACAGTTACTGAGAATCAACAATACAAGATATAGTTTTGCATTAGCTTCTGAGGCTTGAAAAATCTCTTTAAAGTAATTTTATTATTGTCAAAGAGAAAAATGTTTCAAAGAGTAGGATTGATTTATACTTTGGTTTATAAAGAGTTGTGCCTGTGAATAAAGATTCAGGCAACTGTCTGTCCATGTAAAATAGGAACCATAACTTAGAATTTCATAGTGTTTTTTTCTCATATATCTAAAGCATGTTGCTTACTGACCTGTTTTAAACATGGTATAAAAAGCACAACTTATTTTAAGGAGAAAACTAACAATCTTAATTTGTTTGTGGTGAGCAAAACAAACTAAAGAAAGTGACTGAAAGAGGGTTATGTAATGTTAAACAAAGATTTAGTTCAAGCAAATCCACACCAGAATATAGTTTTGTTTAATTCCTTTAACATGGTATTCATTTCCTTTGTTTCTTAAGTTGGAAGAACAGTTGAAGAAACTTAATACCTTACATTGCATCTATTGCAATGCAAAGTGGACTCTTGGATGTGAATTTTGTTTTTTTCTGAGGTGGAAAGAAAAAGAATTGAATGGAAGTCAATCTGGCAACCTATACACATTCCTTAATGTTGTTATTAAAAATCTATCAAGAATAGGGAAAGGGTGTAGCTCAGTGGTTGAGCACCTGCTTCCCAAGTACAAGGTCCTGGGTTCAATCCTTAAAATAAAAAATAAAAAATCTATCAAGAAGACAGAGCAAAAGCATTTATCATATTATCATTTTTTTCTCTGTAGAAAGATGAAAAAAAAGGGTGAAAAACTTTTTCCCTCAATAAATTATTAACCAATGAAAATTATTAATAAAACTTTCATGGGGAATAAATCAGGAATAATTTTAGTGAACAAGTATGCTGAGTATAAGTCTGTCTTTCTACTGAACTGAGTGAGGATCTGAACCTGATATACTTATCATCAATGCAATATGTTTATTATGTGGGTTATAGAGAACAATGTTTATAGTGTTGCTGCAAACTCAAGCAGATTGGGTGCCCACTTCCATAAACAGTTTCACAGACATTGACATGGATTTAGAAAAGATGACAATCTAGTACTTAGAAAATCAAGTGCTCTTTGCAACTGATAGTTTTAAAACTAAAATAGTCATAATCTTGTTCCAAAACAAAATCATATCTTTGAAATTTCATGTTAATGTTATCTATTTATTCAATTTCTAGCTAAGCTTTACTAATATATTACTTCAATTAATTACACAGTATTTGCTTTCTATACCTGAAAGCCTCCTATTGTAAAGTTCATTTTATATTTTAATAGTGTCAAATGGTTTAAGTAGATTTTGAAGATATTAAAGACTCTATATGTGTTACTTCTTTTTTTAAGAAATGCCTTAATTTTTAAAATAACAAAGTAACAAAAACCTAGAAACAACTAAATAGGAGACTGGCTAAATGATTTTTTTTTACATTTATGTAATAGAATCAGATAGTGCAGGAATATACCTACGTGGAAATATCTCCCAAGATATATTCCAGTGTTTGTGTAAAATACTGCATTCCTCACATGGCCAGATTATCACAATTTTGCACAGGATTCCTTTTTTTTCTCTCAATTTTTAAATATTCACACCAGCCATAATTCCTCTGGTCTCTGTATTTTGTATTCATTCTTTCATTCATTCAACAAGTATTTCTCAGTGCCTGGAATAAGCCAGGACTGTGGGGTGGACTGAGATAGAGGGATGAACAGCAGAGTAGATGCCTGCTCTTCTTGCATTCTAGTGCCTTACATTCTGATGACACCCATATAAAGACTCAGTTCCACTCTAGACTGACTGCCTGAGGCAGGACTTGATGTGTTCTGCCTGCCCACCTCCTTCACCACATATTGTGGTTCTGAACATATGCTCTTAAACTGACCATTGATGGAGAGTACCAAATGCACTTTGCCACACATCTCTGACCAGATAAATGGTTACTTGGTGCTGACATCGGTATCCATGTGAACTCCCAACGCTGCTGCCATTTTCTCATAAAGCATTAAGTTCAGGTGTCTCCAATGTTCTATGCTCCTGCTCCCACACCCACTGACTGGTGATAGAATGGAATGTGTTCTTTGATGCCCAGATTGTAGTCCTTGTCTAGTTCTTTTCGATTTATCTAGGAATGGAGCCTCTCTTACTGCAGAAATTGTCCGTCATAGTAACAGGAGCCAAACCTTAACTCCTGCCTTGTTGTTTAGAATCTATCTCCTCTGAACACACATCACCGAAGTCCGGGCCAGCATTGGCTTCTAATGATAATCCACCCGGATCCCTCTTTGTTCAGCTCCGCTCACCAGTTGGTCTGCATCCTTTAACCCAAGCATCAACCCTTCACCCCTAAAATGACCAGATATTGCTAGCTTAATTGAAAATAATGCTCTGCAGGTCTGGCTGATTTTTTAGTCCCTGCTCATTGTTGGCGATACCCCCTACTGCCTCTTCCACCTTATGTTGCATGGCCCAAACTGGCTACAAGTAAACCATGCTGCTAAGCTGAAAGTTACCATGTGTCTCTAAACTTTTGCATCATCAACTATCTGCCCCTTGTGGCCTATTATTTTTATTCCTATAAATTAATTCATAAAAATATAAATATTTTTAGTAAGATTCTCCTATGCTTTGCCTTTCCACATTCAAATAAAATATATTTTATATTACTTTTTAATTTCCTCTTAAATAAATTAAAATATTTAACCACTCAAAACCTTACACATAACTAGAAACTACCAAAATACTTCTTCCAAAACTGACATTTTGGCAAATGGTATTTCACAAGTCATTTCAAGCATCCAGATATTGGTTTCAAGTACATGGTTATTTAATCTAATTATTCGAATTTAAAATCCACAAGTGAAAATTTATTTATCAAGTAAAATGCTAGGTGGCCAAATTTTTGCTAAATTTCATGTGATTGAAAATTGATTTTGACTCTTAGACTGCCTCAGTTCTCACTCACTACAAATTTATGTGTGTGTATGTATATTCTTTTGTTATTCAACTTGTTAAGTATCTTATTCATCTAATAGGTAAAATATGTTATAATCAACAAACAAAACTATTGTTTCATAGTTAACTATGAAACAATAGTTTTGTTTGTTACTTCAGAATTCAAATTTAGTTTCTTTAAAATTGCACATAATTATTGGGTTTTATAGGCATTCTGGAATTCAAGCTTCAAAACAATAATCATGTAAAAGTGAACAAAACATCTGTTAGTATAAAATGTCCCCCATGTTGTCTGAATGACAGGGGAACCTTGGGTAGGCTTAGGTTTGTAATGAATGGCTTTAAGGAAATTCCCCACTGGTTGTCCTGATTTTCCTAAATGTAATATTCTTGAGATTGACATTTTCCTATATTCAAAGCATGTCTGCAAAGTGAAATATATCTGGTGCACAATAAATATTTGAGTGCAATGTGCATTTTTATACATGCAAATTTTATATGGAGATTTCAGATGTGATTAAACAGCAATATTAGTACTTGGGGTGGGTTAAGTGACATAAAGATCTCTTGTTTATGGGAAGAAGAAAGAAGAGGGTTTCTAAATGAGACATAATCAATTTCAATGGGGAGCCACTTCATTTAAAAGAAGGTAAATCTAAAACAGAACAAAGAAATTTGGCTGAATTTCCTTGAAGGAGAACTCCAAAATGGAAAAAAAAGTATAAGTTGCACATGAAATGTGGAATTTGCTTAACAACATTATACAAGTTGCATGGACAGTAAGTTGATTGATTGATTTATGTACAATTGATATATATATGCACATATAAAATATCTACATAACCTATTTCTTCTCATTTAAAAATAGAATCAAGATCATTTTTATCAACATATGGCCAAATAAAACCTCTGCGGCTAGTATGGTATGGATGATGCCAATCTGTCTTCTGATCTAAATGAACAAAACCTCTTGCTGAAACCCTCTGATGAGAAATTTTTCTATCTAGGCAACAAATTTTTTTTCATCATTTTTCTGAAGAATTTTAAAAAGATATACAAAGTACAAAAAAATTTACCTATTGTTTTCTTTATAATGGTCATAATGGGATTTTTTTAAAACAATGCTTTTAAGAAGTTTTCTGGTTAAAATTCATTGTCTGCAACTAATGCTACCTCTGCTTCTCTCTTTGAAAGCAATGGAATAAAAAACACTAAAAACAGAAAAATAAGCCTTTATTTGTAATGCACCTATGGAAAAGCTACTGCCTAAGGTAATGAAATAAGTCTCAAATTGATGGAAGATGCAATGGATTTAAGCCATTTCAAATCTTTAAAAGGTCACAGAATCCTCCCAAATTAGGAGGCATTACCCTGATATTCAGGGGAGGCAAACCAGTGATGCTTTCCTTGGAAAAGTAAGGCCAATTGGCAGATAGAGGATGCAAGAAATTCCCTGATCCTATAGGAAACTAAGGAGTATCAAGAGAATTGGGGTAGGATGAAGAGCATCATGGACACACTACCTTTGCCTGACGGCTGTTGGTACCATCCCTGGGTGGAGAGGGGATGGTAAAGATCACTTCTAAAACTGCTAATCTCCCGCAACTGATGAGAACTAAAACAATAGCTACAACAAGGGCATGAGACACACAGGGCTCTGCTGTGGGTCAAAAATATCTGCTTCTCTTCCCGAGCAAAGCAGTATTAATGAACCAGAGCATCAGATCTGGATTCTGCAAGTATGCTGCTCCAGCTCAATGCCCCCATGCTAACTCAAGTACTATTGCTCAGAAGATAGGTGGCCCAGAGAAAATATCCTTAATTCCAAGGTGGGTTAAGTTAGAAAAGCTCAAGGATGTGATCTATGCAAAGAAATTACAAGAAAAAAATAAGCAAAGGAATATAATAATAGAATATAATAAATATCCTCATAGAAAACAAGTTGGAATAAATTATTGAGAAACAAATTCCCCTTAAAATAAATCACAGAAATGGTGGCCTCTATAATGAAAAGAAGCTCAAATAATAGTTGTGGCAGTTTGATATTGTTTATGAATCCCAAAAATAGGTATTGGATTAGGTTTGTAAACTGATCTGTCCCTCCAGGCATATTAGATTATATTGGATTCAAAGGTATCCATTTTACTTGATTAAATAATGATTAAGACTTTGATTGGTTCACATCAATAGGACGTTGCATCCCCGTCCCCTTGGTGGGTGGGGGCTCACAGAGAAACCACACTGAAGAGAAGGGAGTTTGGAGTTTTGATACCGGAGTTTTGATATTGAGCCCAGGAAATAAACACACAGAAGAACACAAAGGAATAGAGATGGCTCCTTAGACACGGCAGAAGCCCCAGGGAGAGAGACAGAGCTGTTTGCCTGATGGTCTACAGCTCCTTGTGGAGAAAACATAGCAGCTGAGCCCTGAGAGAAGCAAGCCCCAGGAAGAGAGGAACCCAGGAAGCCTGAACCCTTGGCAGATGTTGGCAAGCATCTTGCTCCAATGCTTGGCAACAGTCTTTGGTGAGGGAGGTAACTTATGCTTAATGACCTGGTAACTGTAAGCTTCTACTCCAAATAAATACCCTTTATAAAAACCAACAGATTTCTGATATTTTGCATCAGCACCCCTTTGGCTGACTAATAAAATAATTAATTGCCATCTAAAAAGATATAAAGAATGACAGAGCTCAGGAATGAAATGGAATAAGAAATAAAATTATTTTAAAAATTAAAAATCATTAGCAATATAAATAAGAATAGGCATTATTGGTAAAAGTCAAGGACTTAGAGAACAGATTTGGCAATCTGGAAACCAAATTAAATGAAAACCGAATATGGAAATTTATATATGATTGTGTACACGTAGGAAATATCTAGGAGGTAACAAAATAAACTTAACAACAGTTGCTTCTGGGTAGCACAAACTATTTAGGGGTCTTTGAGATGAAAAGGTTAAAAGCTTTTTTAATTAGAGGATAATTAATTTTTTTTAGGAGGTTCTGAGGATTGAACCCAGGACCCCGTACATGGGAAGCAGGTGCTCAACCACTTGAGCTACATCTGCTCCCCAGAGGATAATTGCTTTTAATTATGTACTTTTATTTTCACATTATTTTTATTTTTTACCACTTAAAATATTTACAATGTAAATCAATTAACTGTGTGCATAACTCTACTACATTATACTATATTATACTATAGTAAACTGTCCTACAGACAATTTTTTGTTTTTTTATTAGAGAGGTTGTGGGTTTACAGAACAATCATTCATAAAATACAGGATTCCCTTATACCATTTCACCACCAACATCTTGCATTGGTGTGGAACATTTGGTACAATTGATGATAAGACATTTTTGTAATTATACTATTAAAGTCCATAGTTTAACTAAGAGTTCAACTGTGTAGAGTACATCCAGGGTTTAAAAAAAAATCTGTTACCATAAATACAATCTAACATTTCCTCTTTTAATCATATTCAGATAAATATTTCAGTTCTGTTAAATGTGTCCACCTACAGATAGTTTTTAAGTCACTATTGTGGCAAATTAAATTTATATTTTACTAGTGGGTCATTGTTTTATATCAAATATAACTTTAAAACCATTGTATACCATGATAATATTTAAAATTATGTGATCAGAATTAAATATAGATGGAAAAAATACAAGGGTGAAAGAAGTTCATGGAATATAAGAATGGAAAATAAATGCAATGAAAAGTCCGATTTCAAATGACCAGAAACCAGAGTTGTTGTTTTTTTTAACTTTATTTTGTACATTTAATAATTGAAAACATAAACAATTAAAAACTAAAAAGCAAACACAGATGAATAAATATATACATTTCTCAAATGTAATGGATACATGTAAATTTTTTTTTTTAATCAAACAATATATTACACAATATATTTGGTTCATAGTAATGCATTCATACAATATTTGTCTTTTGTATCTGGCTTACTTCACTCAACATAATGTCCTCCAGGTTCATCCATGTTGCCATATGCTTTATGACTTCATTTCTTCTTACAGCTGCATAATATTCCATCATGTGAATAGACCACAGTTTGTTTATCCATTCATCTGTTGATGGAGCAGGATGTGGAGAGATAGGAACACTTCTTCGTTGTTGGTGGGAATGCAGGATGGTACAACCACTATGGAGGACTGTTTGGCAGTTCCTAAAGAAGTTGAATATAGACTTACCATGTGACCCTACTGGGTATATACCCAGAAGAACTGAGAGCAGTGACATGAACAGACATCTGCACACCGATGTTCATAGCCACATTATTCACCATTGCCAAAAGTTAGAAACCAGAGTTATTAACAACACATTTGGCTAGGTGAAAATACTTTTCCATTCCCACAAGAATGGTGGCCCAGCTGAAAACCTGTATGTTTTTGATATGTAATATTTGTAGACCAGCCCTGGGCACCCGTACAGACAGCTGGCCCAGTAATTTATGTCAGAGTTTCAGTTTTCCTTGCAAAATGCCCTTCTTACCCTCAAATTCATTTCAGTCGCACATTTTTTTTTATTGGTCCCGTTCATATAGGACTGTGCTTACATGACATAAACAAGAAACAAGAACTTCACTTTTTAAAATCAAATGTGATTTTAACTTTTTAAAAAATGAGTATCATTCACAAATAAGTTCTGAAGATTATTATGATATTGATATTTGTATGCATAAGAAGAAAACATAGGAATTGTAGGTATTACAATAATCAAGAAAGAAACTGAGCATGCAAATTGACTTGGAAAAGTATCCAACAACAAAAATAATTGCTATATTTAATTGTTTTAAGTTAGATTTATATTTTCCTTTTCCATCTAAGAATATAATACAATGGTAGCTTACTTAAAAATAAGTGTTTAAATAATCTATTTAGCGGTGGAAAAAGAAATAGTTGAAGGTAAGAATTTAATAACTCTCAAAAGAAAGATGAACAATAAATCATTAAGTAGAGACAGTGACAAAAACAGGCAGGCACATGTTTAGATGCTGCAACTTCTTTGCATTATGGTTCCTTTCCTCTTTAGCAGACCCGTACTTCTCCTGCTGGTTTATGCTGTTTTGGTCTGATAATCAGAAGGGGTGGTGGTAAATTTTGGGGCAGATGTATGGGGTTTTCTCATGTTTCCTTGAAGACAGTAGCCTCTACAATTGCTTTCAAGCAAGAGGGTAGTGTTATGTTTTAATAGAAAGGAAAGGGACATTTCTACAAACCCAGAGGGTTGAGGGGAACTTGGGGATATAAGGCTTTTTAATAAATTGACCCAAAAATTCCTAATGTAAATCACAGTGTCCCACTCCTTCCCCAAAAGTCTGCATAGCAGACTTTCAAGGTTTGAGAATTCAGCCTCTCTGGAACTCTACTACACTTATTTAGTCTTAGGCATGATGCTCTACTTTATCAACCCTCTAGTTTAAGGAGATGAAAGTCTCTTCATATTCCAAAAACATAATCTTTCTCTTTTGGAAATTCGTAAAAGAATTTCAGACTGTCACACTCCACCCTCTGAATACCCAAAAGATATGTTCTTTCCAAATGCAAAATGCATTCATTATATTACAATGTTCCAAAAACGTTGTATCATTTCAGTACCAATGCTAAGTACAAAATCTCATAAAGATCAGTTTGTCTTAGGGCAACATCCCCCTCTGGCTGTAGACCTATGAAATGTAGAAAACAAATGATCGGGTTCCAATACACAAAGTAGGGATAGTCACACGATAAAAATTTGCATTGCTGTATGGAGTAACTGAAAAGAAAACAGGTATCACCGGCCCCAGTCCCAAACAGTTCCAAAAACCTGCAAAGCATATCCCATTAGATTTCAAAGTCTAAGAGTCACCCTTAGAATGATGGTTTCTTTTCCTCAGGGCCTCATGGGGGCCCATACTTTCCATGGGCTTGCCCAGCAGCTATCTTCTTGGTTCCACCCTCATCAAGAACCTGGATGGTGGCCAAGCTCTAGACATCCCCCTCCAAGAACATTGGGGTGATGGCCATACATTCCCCAATCTCTTAGTACAGTGGGTGGCTGTAACATTCTGCTTAATCCTTGGCATACAGGCCCAACACCTTCAGAAGAGTAGTATGGCAACCTAACTCTCTCTAATCTTCCAGGGATTTGTTCCACCTAATCTGTAGCTGGGGTGGCCAAACTCTCCCTGAGCAATGGGCTAGAAGATCTACCCTCTTCAAATGCTGGGGCAAATTCACCCTTTCTGCACACATGGGTGGGGTCCCTCTCCTGGCCTGGAAGATTTTCCAAGTCCAGATCCCAGCTTCCATGGTTGTCCTCTTGTAGTTTCTCCTTTCAATTTCTCCCTTTTCTGTATTTTTTAGTCTAGGTTGACAGTGGTTTCATTCATACAGTTCTCGCAAAAACTTGTTGGTTTTGCATGTACTTCACAGGGGTCCAAGCCATTAGACAGTAAAACTTTCTACAAGTCCTTCCTGGAAAACTTCATTTCCAATCCCTATTTACACTGAAATGGCTGCCTATTTCCAAGTTCACGTAAGTCCTCACAGGGGGACTATCCTCTGGGAGCTTGTTTTCTGGAAGATTGGAATTTCCCAATCAATAATTTCTGATTTCTTTGTGCCCATGAGTACAGTCCTCAGCTTAGCTCTTTGCTCTCACATTTTGGTCTAAGCTGCAAGGAGAAGCCAGGTCACATTTTCCACATTTAATTTGGAAATTTCCTCAACTAAATGTCCAAGCTTCTCATTTTCAGTTTCTACCTTCCATCTAACATCAGGAGTCAATTTTGTCAAGTTTTCTGCAACTTTAAAATAAGGATCACCTTTCCTTGAGTTTCCAATAATAGTTTCATTATTTCCTTCTAAGGCCTGTGTGTCTTTCTCTGTGTCTCTGTGTATATCAGACCCAGCAAGAGGGTGGAGACTCAACCTGAATTACACCTCATTGAGGTAGCTCAATCAAAAGGGTCTCACACTCACAGGAATGGATTAGTTCAAAAACATAATCTTTCTCTTTTGGGGGCTCATTTAAAAATCTCAAACTATCACAACCACCCAGAAGGCCCTTTGGTTTCACACTGGTAATTAATCGCATTAAACCGGTAATTAATCACATTCAGCTTTGTATCATCTTTATCCAAGATCTATATTAATAGCCAATAGCCATCCAAAACTGTAGTTCTTATAACTACTACTCAAATAGTCCCAGATTGGACCTACCAATGCATTTGCCTACCCCTATATCACAACCTCAGTTTACAAATGGTCAAAGTTTTACCAATTAGACCTCTACCATGCCAGGAACTGCAGAACTAGACCTCCTTCTCAACCCATCAGTAGGGAATAAAACTACAAGATCACACTTAAGAGTCTGCTTTCTCTGACCAATCCTAGCACCAAGTGTATTGTTGGACTTCCCAGGAAATAGACTGTGAAATGGAGACTGGTTTGAAGGGGGTTTACTGAGGAGTTCTCTCCAGATCAACACCTGCAAAGCAGTGAGGAAAACAGGTTTGGTAGAGGGAAATTTGAACTGTGATGAAATTGACAGAGGCCTCATTTTATCCCACACGATCTCTTACACTGGCAAAGATATACTGATTTGAGGCCAAGGGGAGGACTTTTTTAGGTGACCCGGCCATTGAGTTGCTTCCCCAAAGTGGGCCTAAATTAGTCAGCTCACTGGCCTAGGGCATTTAATGGGGAGAGATTTCATCTATGAGCTATAAGCAGCAAACACAATGAGTGCCTTCCTCCTGAAGGGGGATTCTGGGTAGTGGAACTCTGAGTCAATGTTAATACTCCAGCACCACCCTCTTCATGAGTAAAATATAGGATAAAGTGTGTGTGTGTTTGTGTGTGTGGATAAAATAAAGTACACTTTTTCCTAGAGAGTGTGATGCTCATATAGTTGGCATGTGTCCCACTGTTTCTCATTCATTTGATTGAGTTGTATTATAAATTATTTTTTATTAATGTATCTCAACTTCTAAATATTAAGCTTTTTGAAAATAGGGATCATACATCTAGCTAATGCTTTGCATATACTAGGTGCTGAATAACATTTTGTTATTTATGATGACAGCACCTATAAGAACAACATCAGAATTTCAAATGAGATACACAATTTTGCAATTCAAGCACTTATGTATGCAGTAAATATTTCTTATGCAACTATATGGATAAGGAAGGCTGCCATACTAGAATGGAAAAGGAGGTAATGGAAACACAACAGATCTCTTTAATTTCCACTGTTATTAAACAATATTTAAAGAATAGGAAGAAAAAGACCAAGGATAGAAATGAAGAACTTTCTATTAATAAAAATATGATATTTTTGAGATCATTTAGTCCATTACTTAATTTTATAAAATATAGAGGGAGGTTTAGGAAAGTCAAGTCACCTATCCTAGAGCATACATCCACTCAATGGCAGAAGTAGGACTAGTATTTAAGGTTCTTGATTCTCTGGTCATAGCTTTCTCCCATACGTTAGGGATCCAGTATTTTAACAGCTAAGATTTAGTGCTTAAAATAAAAATTTAGGTATATGGAATATGCTTTTTTCTTTGTTCAAGTGCTATCAGGGCTGCTATTTTCTGAGTTTAATGGTAGATATAAAATATAGAGCTTCACATTGTTAGTTTTGATCACTGAATCAATGGGCTGCATCAAATTACGAAAGAATAACTAGATCAAAACAGTTGGTGATTAAATGAAAAATCTTATAAAAATCTCATGTATGAAGCCCTGGTCAGGGTCCAATAGGTCTCAGATTTTAGAATTTGACCAATGCTGGCCTAGA
Source organism: Tolypeutes matacus (assembly GCA_026826555.1). Lineage (NCBI taxonomy): Eukaryota > Metazoa > Chordata > Mammalia > Cingulata > Chlamyphoridae > Tolypeutes > Tolypeutes matacus. Next base: position 14,824,670 of record JAKSZT010046586.1, read on the forward strand.
TTCCAGATGCACCAATTCAATATTTTGTCAGTTTGCTGTATCTATCTATCTATCTATCAATCTATCTATCTATCTATCTATCTATCTATCTATCTATCAATTACACTGTCTGTGTATGTATGTAAGTATGAGCATTATGTTGGAGTTCTTTGTATAGGTTTTTATTATTTTTGCGGCTGTCCTGTAAGTTTGAAATTATTTCAAAATAAAAAGATTTTTTTAAAAGGGACATCTTAAGTTGTTGAACATTTTCTAAATCTCAGATATATGTATAATTCACGAATATATTCTGAACTTGCTCTCATCAATTAGTTCTTATACTAAATGAAATAATGATCTGTATATTTTCCTCCCTCTCAGAAGCAATGGAATCCAATTGAATTAGTATTATCCTCCTTAATTTTTCCATATTCTTTTCTTTGAATCAAATATTATTAATCAAGCATATTCCAGTTTGTGAGAATTTTGTCCACCCTTACTGAACTTTGTTCAAAGATGCCTGCTTCAGATAGACATTGAAAGTTACAATCTATTGAGCTAGCTTTCATTCATTTTCTTCTATAGTTTTGCTTGATGTATGCATGGAATTTAATCTTCTATTTCTCTTGTCAAAGAAAAGGACTTTTATTTCCATACCTACAAATGTATTAAATTGGAGGTTTATATGGTTCTATCACAGGCCAACTATCTTAGTGTATAGTGCTGTAAATTTACAATCCAAAGAGATTTGGATCCTATTCCCACCATTTCATCTTTATGCATTGGTCAAACTCTATCTATCTATCATCTATCTATCGTCTATCATCTACCTATCCATCATCTCTCACTCTATATATCTATGAATTTTCTAACCATTTGAGAGTAGCATTCTTTTTGAAAATATATTATATTCATGTATATTTCCTAAAATCAAGGATATTCCTCTATATAAGCACCTCAGTACATTTATCAAGTTCAAGTTTAACCTTCATACAAAGCACTAAGTCTATATTCCAGTTTTTTCATGGTCCAATAATGTCCTGTTGGGACTTTTATCCTCCATTATTAGATCTGGTCTAGGATCATGTATTGCATTTAATTGTCATTGTCTCTTCAGTTGCTCTCTCTCTCTTTTTTTTAATTGTGGAAACATACATGCAACAAAAACTTTCCTTTCTTAACCATTCCCAGGCATACCATTCAGTAAGATTAATCATATTCACAGTGCTGTGTTTTTCCCACCATGAACCATTACCTGAAATTTCCCATCACCTCAAATAGAATCCCTATACCTATTATGCATGAACTCCCCAGCACCCTTTCCTCCAACCCCTAGTGACCAGTATGCTAGTTTCTGATTCTATGCATTTGAATACTCTAGCTATTTAATATAAATAGAATCACACAAATTCTGGTCCTTTGTGTCTGACATTTCACTCAACATGATGCCTTCAAGGTTCACCCATATAATGGTATGCATAAGAAACTTTATTCCTTTTTTAAAATTAATTTTTATTAGAAGAGTTGTAGGTTTATAGAATAATCATGCAGAAAATACAGAGCTCCCAATACTCCTCCCCTCACACACGCATTTTTCTTTATTATTAACAGTTTGTATTAGTGGGGCCTTTTTGATACAATTGATGAAACAATATTATTTTAATTATATGGTTAACTGCAGTTCATAGTTTACATTAGTACATAGTTTACATTACATTACATAGTTTACATTACCTATGCTTGTGTTGTTTAGTCTTATGGTTTTATTTTTTTAAATATTTATTCCAGTAAGATATGTATAACCTAACATTTTCACTTTTAACCACAAAGATATAATTCAGTGCTGTTAATTGCATTCATAATGTGGTGCTACCATCACCATTATCCATTACCAAAACTTTCTCACCACTCCAAACAAAAACTCTGTACAAATTAAGTCCCATTCTCTACTCTCACCCTGATTCTGGTAAGCTGTATCCTAGATTCTGATTATATGAGTTTGTTTATTCTAATTATTTCACAAAATATTTGTCCTTTTATGTCTAGCATATTTCACTCAACATGATGTCTTCAAGATTCATCCATGTTGCTTCAAGTATCAGACCATCATTCCTCTGTACATCTGAAAAAATATTCCAATGGATAACACATTTGTTTATCCATTTATCTGTTAGAAAATTGGATTGCCTCTACTGTTTGGCAATTGTGAATAGTGCTGATGTGAACATCAGTGTGAAAATATCTGTTTGAGTCACTGCTTTCAGTTACTGGGGTTTATACCTAGAAGTGAGATTTCTGGGTCATATGATAATTCTAGACTTAATTTTCTGTGAAAGCACCAAACTGCTTTCCAAAGTGCCTGTGCCATTTTACATTTCAACCAATAATGAACAAGTGTTCCTATTTTCCACATCCTCTCCAGCATTGACTATTTTGGGTTTTGTTAATTTTACCTGTTCTAGTGGGTATGAAATGGAATCTCATTGTGGTTGTCATTTGCATTTCCCTGGTAGCTAATGAGGTTGAGCATCTTTTCATATGCATATTGGCCATTTGTATGTCTTTGGATAAATATCTACTCAAATCCTGTGCCCATTTTAAAATTGAGTTGTTTTTTTTTTTGTTTGTTTGTTTGTTTGTTTGTTTGTTTGTTTTTCTCATGATTTTGGTGTAGAATCTATGAAACAATTGCCTAACATGAGGTCCTTAAAGTGCTTCCCTGTATTACCTTTTAGGAGTTCTTATTTTAGGTCTTCGATCTATTTTGAATGATTTTTTGTATATGGTGTAAGGTAGGGTCCACATTCGTTTTTTGCATATGAACATTCAGTTTTCCCAACATGACTTGTTGAAGAGACTATTTTTTTCCCCAAATGAGTGGATTTGGCACACTTGCTAAAAATCGGCTGGCCATAGATATGAGGGTGTATTTCTGAACTCTCTATTTAATTCCATATGTCTATCCTTATGCACAGTACTCTGTGCTGTTTTGATTACTTTATATTTGTAATGAGTTTTAATTGGGATTTGGGAAGTGTGACTCTTCCAACTTTGTTCTTCCTTTTCAAGATGATTTTGGCTATTATGGGTCCCTTACCATCTATATAAATTTGATGATTGACTTTTCTGTCTCTGCAAAAAAGCTTATTGGGGTTGTGATTGGGATTACATTGAATCTGTAAATCATTTTGTGTAGAATTGGCATATTGACAATAGTTAGACTACCAATCCATGAACATGGAATGCCCTTCTATTTATGTAGGTTTTCCTTGAATTTATTTTATCAATATTTTGTAATTTTCTGTGTACAACTCCTTCATATCCTTTGTTAAATTTACTCTTAGATATTTGATTCTTTTTATTTTTTTCCTTTATTTCCTCTTCAGAATGGTCATTATAAGTGCATAATAACATTACTGATTTTTGCATGTTGATCTTTACCCCACCACTTTGCTGAACTCAGTTATTAATGTTAATAGTTTTGTTGTGGATTTCTCAGAAATTTCTATATATGGGATCATGTCATCTGCAAATAGGGAAAGTTTTACTACTTCTTTCCAGTTTGTATGCATTTTATTTCTTTTTCTTCCCTAATTGCACTGGCTAGAACCTCCAGTACAATGATGAATATCAGTGGTGACAGACGGCATCCTTCCCTTGTTTCAGTCTTTTAACATTGAGTTTAATGTTACCTGTTGACTTTCATATATGCCTTTTATCATATTAAGGAAGTTTCCTTTTATTACTATTTTTCTAAGTGTGTTGCTGTTTTGTTTTGTTTTTAAACCTAGAAGCGATGCTGGCTTTTGTCAAATGCTTTTTCTTCATCCATTGAGATGATTTCAAGCATTCTCTTAACATAATCTGTTACATTAATTTATAGTCTTATGTTGAATCACCCTTGCATACCTGGGTTATATCCCACTTGATTCATACTGTGTAATTCTTTTAATGTGCTGTTGGATTTGGTTTACTAATATTTTGTTGAGGATCTTTGCATCTAGAATCATAAGTTATTGGTCTGTAATTTTCTTTTCTTGTGACATCTTTTATCTGGGTCTGGTATTAGGGTGGTGATGGCCTCATAAAATGAATTGGGAAATGTTCCCTCTTCTTCAGTTTATTCTTTTTTTCAGCACTTTAAATATTTTGTCCCACTGCCTTCTTGCATCCATGAGATTTTATAAGGAATTGGCATTTAATCTTATTAGGATTCCCTTTTACATAACTCCTTGCTTTTTCTCTTGCAGCCTTCAAAACACTCTACCAGTCCTTGGCATTGGACAACTTGATTATATTATATGTCTGGATATGATGCCCTTTGAGCGCATCCTGTTTGTGGTTAATTGGGCTTCTTGAATGTACATATTCATGTCTTTCACTAAATTTGAGAAGTTTGCTGCCATCATCTCTTTGAATATTTTGTCTGCCCCAGAATTTTGTCATTCATAATGCATATATTGGTATGATTGATCACATCCCACAGGTCTCTTAGGCTCTGTTAACTTTTTTCATTCTTTTTTTTTTGCTCCTCAGCCTGAATCTTTTCAATTGTCTTATCTTTAAGATCACTGATTCTTTCTTCTGCCAGCTCCAAGCTGCTGATGAAACTCTCTAGGGAGTTTTTCATTTCAGTTATTGTGGTCTTCAATTCCAGTATTTTTGTTTGGTTCCAACTGAGAAGCTCAAAGAGAATCTCATATTGTCCATTCATTGTTTTTCTCATAGCCTTTAGTTCTTTCTCCATGTTTTCCTTTATCTACTTGAGCATATCAAAAACCTAGGTGTTTATGTATTTTGACACATAGCATAGGAATGAATACATAATTGTTGCTTTTAATAATTAATGTCTGCAACTATTGTGTCATTTTACCTGTGCGACAATCTAGGTTTTATTGATAAAGAAAATTAGAACCAAGTTTTTTCTTTTGAGAAACCTCACATTTTATTAAAGGTAAATGTGATTAAATTTATAAAATACAAATTCAATAACACACTCATTACTATTTCTGTCTTCAAAAAAATGTTTTGGGGTATATCTGAGTACACTAATGTGACGTAATTTTGGTGACAGCTGGATATCTGATTGAGGTACTTTAAATCAAGTAATTTCAATATAGTTTTTACTTATTCTTTCAAATTTTACATGTCTAAATATCTCCTCTTTACTTATAATAGAATATGGAAAAAGATGAGACCAAGGAACCAAGAAAAGTGTTCCTTTTATTTTAAAGCAATCACCATTTATTTATCAAATAGGTCTAGCAAATATGAATAAATTAAAGATATCACGGTTAAAATTTCACTGATAATGAGAAGTAAATTTACATCACTTCTAACAGTTCTTTAAAAGAGAAATGATGCCTTCTAAAGACAACTTATTCTTGCTGGAGTTCTTCCCTAAAGGCAACATTGATTTAAATTTCATCTTCATGAGTCCCAGTTATAAAAAAGAAAATATCAAAATGCAGATTGAAAATCTTTTATAGAATTTAACTTCTGATTTGCCCTGACTCAATTCTCTCTTGGCTAATTAAAACAGCTAAACTGTCTCTAATAAAATTCACTGAGGACCATTTTTAAGTAAAATATCAAGAAGTTTGTCCATGGTGGAAGCACACATCCTCTTTTATTATTTTCCTTACTTTTCTTCCTTTATGGCCATTAGTGAGCATCTAGTTATTGTCAATCATTCAACAACCAATATTTGTTAATGAGGAGTCCAGATCCAGGCCACAATCCTGGGTGTGATCTTTCAAGCTGTGCTGTAAGCAATTACAAGGCTTTGCCTAGAAAAACTCAGTGGGGGAAACTGCTCTCCTCACACCAACTTGGTGCAAAGCTAGTGCATTGCAGTTTTCCGGAGGGAGCTGTAGTCAACTATGGTCCATGCTCAATGGCAATGCCCCAGGATGTGTTTATCAACTGCAATGTATGTGCCACACTAATGAAGGATGTTGCTTATGTGGGAGGATGTGGGAGGTGTGGGAAACACAGCATATGGGAATCTCTATATTTTTTGTGTAATATTTGTGCAATCTAAGTATCTTTTAAAAAATTTAAAAATGTATTAAAAAACAAAACAAAACAAAACTCAGATCAGCCAAGCTCAAATGCTTATCTGCACAGCTGCATTCCTAGCCCAGCTGCATGGGTTGGGGAAGGGGTTTGCTGTGGCACTGTCCAGTGTCCTCTGCAGAGACATCCTTTTTAGGCCTTCTCTGAAGTACTTTTCTCCATCTTGACTCAGTCATGCTTAGCCCTTCCAATTCTTCTGCCTCCCCTGGCCCATGGCTCAATAAATATGAGCCATCTTTATTGGCTCATGCCAGTGAGATGATTCCCACTGTTGGCGCTGCATACACCTGACCCTTGCACTGTGCTGTTCCTTTGGGAAAAATAGAACACTTGGAGAGCCAGTGCCTCCTTTTGGCTCTGGCTTGTACTGTCCCAGTAAGTGAATAAAGGTTTGATTGTTCGGTTCGTTTTAGCTCATTGTCCTAATTTACTAGCTGATTCCTCTACGGTTAAGTGCTCAATAGATTTCAGGCATTACTTAAGTCATTATGGAGTTTGCTTTCCCATCACCAAATACCCTTTATCTCTGAGATTGGTTAATTTTTAAATGTACTATTCTTCTCAGCCGTATCTATACTTTAAGATAGCAAAGAAATATTCTTTAAGTAAGAAAGGATAATCAAACAGGGTGGATTTTCAGGCTTGTGATAACTGTTATTAGGTTGGGGGGTACATACTTTGAAGAGCTAAAACTTGCCAAACCTGCAGTTGGTGATCTCCTGTTCTGCCTACTAATATGGTCGCCCGCAAATCTGTCTAACAGTTACTCTCAGTAATGCGACCAGATATCTGCACAGCCTTGCCATACATGTACTCCCTTCTTTCTGTTTTGCAGAAATAACCTGAGTTTGCAAATAATCAGAAGGAAAATTGAAAATCCTTACAATATCCTGTGGGAATTTGCCCTGGATATCTCTCTGATTTAAACTCCTGTACTTCCTTTTTGCTCAGTCTGCTCCAGTCACATGAAGACATCTGACACACATCTGCCTACAGGGCCTTTGCACTTGTCTTTATTGTTGTCTTCCTAAAATGCTCTTTTGCTAAATATCTAGTAGCATGTGCCCTCACCATTACTCAATGTTATTTCCTAGCCATGTATCCAAAACTAAAACTCTTCCTGTACACACCCCATCAGTTTTCCTTGCTGATTCCTTAATATGTAAAACAAAATATGACACAGGAAGGTGCTCAATAAACATTTGTTGAATGAATGAAATGAATGAATCAACCTACATATCAGTAAATAAATCCAGAAAAACTTTTGAGAACCTAAAAGCTTCTATGTCTTGTGATTGAAGTTTGTTTGTTACTTCAATATACAAAGCGGTCCATGTATAAAGTCCTTATAATATATTCAGATCAAAATAGACAGCAAACTCCTAAGTGGCTGCAGCTAGGAAGGTTGTTCAAAATTGCAGTCCTTTATAATTTCCCTACACATGATTTCTTCTACCCTTTTTATTTGAACCTATAATTAACGCTATATCCGTTAAAGATATGTTCCAGAGACTTAGATCTTTGGTCTGTTCATATGCCAGTTGAGCCCTGAATCTCAGCAGAGTTAAAGCCAACAACTACCCAGTTCATCAGACTAGCCCAACACAACTAACAAAATGATGATGATGGACAACCCCCAGCCCTAAAAGCAAAGAGTATATAACTGCAAGCAAAACAGTCCCTTCCATCTGCCCCATAAGATCTAAGCCTCCTCTCAACAGGAAGCAGAACGGGCATCACCATCCCAAAAACCTCAAGATTGAGGAATGAACAAACGTAAGGGGGCAATGCAAACATGGACCAAAGTAGACTTCTTATTCTTGTAGTAAACAGAAGAACTTGTAACACTGATATAAAGATAGTGGTTACCAGAGATTCTGAGGGGAGGCACGGAGAAATAGGTGGAACATTTAGGGCATTGGAATTGTTCTGCATAATATTTCAATGATGGATACAGGCCATTATACATTTTGTCAAAACCTATAAAATTGTATGGTGCAAAGTATAAATCATAATGTAGACTATAGACGATGGTTAGTAGCGATGTGTCAATATTTGTTCATCAATTGTAACAAATGTACCACACTAATTTAAGATGCTCTTAATAGGGGAAAATGTGAGGGTGAGGTGGGGTATATAGAATTCCCTATATTTTCAATGTAACTTTTCTGTAATATAAAATTCCTTCAAAAATAAAGTTTAAAAAATTTGCAGTCTTGGGAATTAACTCCTAGTCCACCATTTCTTCATATAATAAAGAAAATATTTTCAGGTTATACCTGGCCTGGAAGCCACTCTTTTCCTACTTAAAGTTGTAGCTGAATAAAAGGTCTTCTCAACCCTTGGCAGCACAATTCAGAGAAAAACACAGTGCACAGATCAGAGAGCCTGGAGAAAAGAATAAGCAAAGAGCTTGCAAAGCAGGGAGGACATTCCCTCCTAGTAAGCTTTTGGAAAGTGAGCAAGCCACCTCAAATTCCAGCACTGCATAAATTCATGGAGATAATTAATGAAAACTATTACTTCAAGTTTGAACTTTAAACAGTTGCAGAGACACTAAAAATGGTCTGCAGTTAATTGCAAACTCACACTGGAAGAAGAGACTATTAAAAGCTCACTTTTACTTTCTCTATGTATTATGTTAGGCATTATCTTGTTTATCCCTCAAATACCCGCAGCCATTGTGCACTATTATTACCCCCATTTTATGACAGGAAAATGAGATATAGAAACTTAGATGTCTTGTTCAGAATCACAATATAGGAAGTAATAAGTTCAGAACTTTAACACAGGACCCTATAGTGTATATAGTATATGGAAAAGAGCTGCCAAAGGGTATGAAAAGGGAAGCCCTGGATATGAGCTGGACTCAGTCCTTTCAGGTTAACCATTTCCCAGTGAGGAGGGCTTAGGGAAAACAACTGTGATGTTTTTTAACTTTAGCTGTTGTGTAAATATATATGTGTTTATATATATACATCACATAGATAACACACACACATATATATATATATATAAACGCACACATATATATAAACACACACACACACATATAGTATGTCCCCAAAGTGAGGTTTAATTATTTGCAGTTAATAATTTTGTTGTAGTATTGGAAGAACTTGTAACATTGATATAAAGATAGTGGTTGCTGGAGGTTCTGAGGGGAGTGGGAGGGAATAAAGGTGGGACATAGGGCATTTTTAGGGCATTGGAATTGTTCTACATGATATTGCAATGGCGAGGCAGGCCATTATACATTTTGTCAAAACCTAAAATACTGTACAAAGTGTAAACCATAAAATAAATTATAGGCCTTAATAGTAATGCTTCAATATTTATTCATCAATTGTAACAAATGTATCACACTATTGTAAGATGCTATTAATAGAGGAAAATGTGTGTGTGTAGAGGTGTTATAATGGAATCCCTTATAATTTCAACGTAACTTTTCTGTAATCTAAAACTTCTTTAAAATAAAGTTTATTATATATACAAAAGGCCTGAGGAAAAGTAGTTGACTAGCAACAGTCAAGACTTGGTGGGATTTTTTTTTTTTTAAGCAATTTTGATTTCTCTTTGATATCCAGGTCTTGTATATGAGCACAAGACTAAAAAAAATAATATAATCATAACTACTATTTGTGGGAAAATTTTACATGCCATATACTGTGATAAGTGTTTTATATACCCTATTTCAATAAATCCTCAAAACATACTATAAGATAGTTATTGTTGTTATTATTATTATTACCTCCACATTATATTAATATAAGAAAGTGTTGATTGAGACAGAGAGATAGTTTAATCTATCCAGTTTCATAGAGATTAAAAACCAAGTCTGGCTGACTTCAGAACCTCAATCAGTCACTGAAATTTTGTCACACAAAAAAATATGGACTAAGTAAAGAACAGTGACTTAGTATACTCACTTTACAGCAGGTTGAACAAGGATAGTTTCAGGAAGTCTTAATTAGAGGTTATTGAAGCACAGATCTATCTGCAAGCTTTTCATTCTATCATCAGTTACTTGATGTCCAGTAGGGTTCCTGTTAATGGCCATCCTCCCACCATAACTTTCCTTGCATGGTCCAATGCTCATCTCTTTGGTTCCTTCCTGTCTGGGAAACCAGATCCATTAGTTAGGATCATCCTCCGTCTTAGGCATGTAGTGGAATGAGATTATGAATGTGGGTGAGGGCTGGTGTAATATGACTACTACTATGAAAAAAAATGGAATTGAGATCCTGGACCTAAGAGCACATATTATAGATGGAGAAAGTATAAGAGGAAAGTTCCTGAGATACTGGTCCCAGAGATATAGTGACTAAAAGGCTTCTAAAGGATATATCAAACCTAATGGCCATGGAAGCAAGAGCAAACACAAGATTGTATTCTAACTCCATTTTGATTATGATAAATAAGAACACTTCAGTCTCTTAAATACTAAACCCAGTTTTCTCATGAGAAGCTAATTCTGAGTCTGCCTTTGGGATAGACTTTATCCCTGGTCAGTCAGTGCTTCAAGTTCCCATTATCTATAACATAATAAAACAGCCAGAACCATTCAGGATAAACTCCCCATATCATAAAATAACTCACTTAACCCCAAGGATTCAGTTTATAAAATTGGATCCTATAATAAATACAAATCAGAAAAAGAATTTCAGTACTGTCATCTTTTATAGGCACTCATTTGCTTCCCGTTTTGTGCTAGTTTGTATTATCACAGAATATTAAACGTGTTCTGCCTTTTCTTTTAAAAGAACATTGGAATGGTGATGAAAGATCATTTAAAAATATATGCAATACTTCTGTTGCTTTGAGAGACAATTTAATAAATAATAGAAGTAAAATGATCAAATGGATATCTTTTTAAATTAGTGAACTAGTACAACTATCTAAAGTGAGGCTTTAACAATGCTATGAATAATCATTACACCCAGTATTACTTTGCCTTGAAAAAGATTTTGTAGATAAAAAGGATGTTTCTTCCACCAGAATTACTAAAATGAAATAGAAAGACAATGCCAAATGTGAGTGAGGATATGGAACAACCAAAACTCATGCAGACTCTTCTTGAGAAGTAAATTGGTACGATCACTTTAGGAAACACTCTGGAAACTATTTCACATTATGATCTAAAGCTGAACACATGCATATCTTTTGACCCAGCAATTTTCATGCTAACAGAAATGTGTATATATGTTCACCAAAAGATATTTACAAAATGTTGATAGCATTATTCATAATATTCCCAAACTAGAAACAGAATGGCAAATGGATACATAAAATTTGATATACTCACACAGCAATGCAAATGAAAAATCTGCAACTATTCTCAATGATATGGCTGAATCTCATAAACATAATCTGTAGCAAAAGAATCCAGACACGAAAGTATACATATTATATGATTTCATTCACGTAAAATTCAAAACAGGCCAACCCACTCTATGGTGTTAGAAGTCGGGATGGCTGCTTCCCTTAAGGGGATATTACTGACTGGTAGAGGTCACAAAGAGGACTTCCAGGAGGCTGGTAATATTTTGTTTCTTGATCTGGGTTCTCACTACGTGGGAATGTTCAGTTTGTGAAAAATTCATCAATTGTAGTGTACAATTTGTGTACATTTCTTATGAAAATTATACTTCAGTAAATAGTTTTTTAAAGAGCCAAGCTTCAGTCCAACACTGGTTGCAATGATAAATTTCAAACTAATGAGCTCTGAAGTAATGATCTTTTGAAGCATAGAAAAACATTAATTCTCATTTTAATCTTTGAGAAAAGTAGTACTAGGAAAATATCTTCTAAGATTTTTATGTAACAGCTTGAAGGGATCATTTTCAATTTTAAATCTCCTTAAAAAAGAGACTCTACCCATATTTGAGGAAAAGTAGGGATTATAAAAAGATATGAGCAGCCTGACCCAAATTTTGTGATATATATACTGGTGATTTTTTTCTGCATTTCCTATTTTTTAAAATAACATACATTGCTTTAAAAAAAAGTAGTTATTTTTAATTAAAAGATATTCTCTACAGTTTTAAGGATTGTTTTCTAGACAGTATAAATTAAAATGTATTGAAAGTTCCCTATAATTGACTTTTAATGGGAAATGGAAATTATTGACAGAGGTAGTACCTCTGACTGATGACTTATTAAAAGTGAAGGATGTAAAATATATTTTGTATTTCTGGACTTAAGCCATTAGCCAGGTTGGGTGCTCCACCATTCACAATATATTTAGAAATACTTGCAAAGGATTCATGATGAAAAAAACTGAAATCATTCTTCTCCTTTTGCTTAAAATGTATAAAAACCTATCTTTTGCACTCTGAAATCTCATTATTCAAATGTTTGCTATGATGCAACTTTTATAACTCAAATAAAAAACCCATTAAAATAGATTATACTTTACTTGCTAAAACAGTTTTATAATGGCTTTCCTTTTATGTTTTATTTGGCTAAGTGTTGTTTGTTTTACTTACATATCTTAATATTTTCTTTATTTTTATTTATGTTGCAATGTAGAAAGTAAAACATAATTTACATTTGATTCATTATGGTATTATTGCATTCAGAAACACATGTACCACTTAGAAGTTTATAACTTGCTAATCCAAGCTTGAATATCAAGACTTTTGAACTCTTGTTAAATCATGCCTAAGGCTGAACCAGATTGAGAAGATAAATACCCTGATCAAGTCCCCAACCTCTGCTCCAAACAAAGAAACCAAAGGACTCTTTCCTCCAGGATTCCTGGAGAAACAGTCCCTCTTGCCCCTTTCTCTATCCATGAGCCCTAGAGAACTTCTTTCTGGCTTCAACTCTCATTCTTGAGACGAATTTCTCCCCCAAGAAACAGCAGAGTATGGCAGCTCTGCCTTTCTTCCTCTCAACTCCTCTATTTTGTTTTCTGAGTAAAGATGTAAATAATTTATTAAACAAGCCATGTGCCCTTGCCTTTTGTTTCTTTTCCTTAGCCATTTTGAGTAGAACCGCTACAATGAGAATAATTAGGGTGTTTGATTAAGACATTTGAAATGTATATGTAATAGAGAAGGTGTTATTGCTTTCAAAAAGAGTAGTGTTTTATTTTAAGAAAACATGCCCCATCCTTAGGACCCTGGTCAAGTTGTTTTCTCTTATCAACAGTATCTTTTCCTTTGAGCCAATCATTTCTTCAAGATCCACTGCCAATAGTTTCTCCCTATGCAGTTGTTTCACACAACTGACAATGTCTCAAGCTTTGTCATTAAATATTTCTCTTAACTAGTTGTGACCTTCACTGTGTATAATCCTCATTACAAGATGGTGGTTCAGTTATGTTTCATAACTCCAAATAATAAAATTCCAGATAAAAGTTATATATTTTGATACATAAATTCACTCGTCAACCTCCACTTCATAAAGTCAAAATTCTGGAAACCAGATTGGAAAAATAGCAGGACATCCCTTACAGAAGTCAATATTGAAGTTAACAAAGACTTGGTGTTTCACATGTTACATGCCTATAAGTGGCGATATCATTCAGATTGGGAATGTGGAATTCCTATTTCAAGTTGGTGTTATCTCATGAAAAAGTACTTTACTGACATTAAAGAGTTATATGCTAAACATTTATTCCTATAGAATCTCTAAGTTTTAGTCACTGAACAATTACTAGAAAGCTGTATTCCTAGCCTTTGTAGAGTTGGCTTTACTGAACTTTTACTTAACACTTGGCCCTAGGTCTTCACTGAAGCATGCAATAAGGGAAATCCATGAGCATCACACCTGCAGAGGCAGATTTCCCATGAAGATGAGGTAGTTAAACCTTCAGGGACCCTTGCTTCCACAGGCTTCTTCCAAATCCCTAGTACTAGGTTAGTATAGTTTAAATTATTGGTAAAATTCCCAAAAGTAAAATATTCTTACTTTCACTTTTACTTATTACTTTTACAACCTGCTAACAACGCAGTCTAAGTGCATTCCACCTTCTGCTTTAGCACATTTCCACCCTTGTCTGGTGATATCACTGTGGCCCAGGAATTTTAGATATCTAAGAGCAATTGGGTTGGCCATATACTTATTTTCAATTAGTTATTGTGTGTGGTTTGCAGTGACTTCAGTGTGAAAATATGCTATTCCTGCCCATCCCGGCACATATTGCGCCAACTTACCTGGTGTCGAGTCACAAAGCTGCAGATCTTGGGTCATAACATGACCAACTTTGGAATAACAAGGGAAATGGAAAGAAACAAGATTTGAAATCTATAGAACGCTGTCAGCTAGTCTTTCAAAAACACTTCCAACTATAAAAAAGGTAAAATTGTCAGCAGAGGATTCTGTTCTCATTAATGCCAAGTGAAAATAAGGGTTTATTCCTGTCAGGAATAGACTCTACAGCACAGCCTAAACAATTTATACAACTACCATTTTTAAAGTTCTTTTTCATGGGAATTGAGAGATATAGAATAATCAAAATTCCTGTCTATGTAAGACACAATCCTATAGCAGTACTGTAAACATCATTTAAGTCTGTGTGTAAAGTTGCATATTTTATGTATCCCAATGTTTCCGATCATATCTTCACAAAACAGCAAATAACTCATACCCAAAGCAATAAATTCTGAAAGGGAAAATATGTTTCTCACAGAAATAACATATAGGATTTTCTGTGATAATCTAATTAATGAAGAGGAATGCATCATATGAATACGCCATGGAAACGATTGATTTATTTGTTTGTTTTTGCTGATTTGATTTTGACATGAATTACTGGATTAACAAAAAGAACAAAATTCATACACTACTATAATTAAGGCATACTAGCTAATGTATGTTGTCAATTTGAGGAATATTTATTAGTCACTGCTCAAGAAAACTTGAAATGTAAATTCCCTGAGATCTTATAACACATATAGGATAAAAACATGTAAATAAAAAAAAATTTAAAAAAAATTTAAAAAGGGGGCGGATGTGGCTCAAATGGTTGTGTGTCCGTCTGCCATATGGAGGGACCTGGGTTCGATCCCCGGGATCTCCTGGTAAAATAAAAAAAATAAATTAATTAAAAAAAAAAACTTGTTAGAGATTTTCTAAAATTTGGTAACAGTTTTAAAATTTATGACATTACAAATACATTGCAAAGTTTAAAGAAACTTCTTAAAACTATCAATAAAAATTTAAAAGTTCAATCAACCGCACTAGTTTCCCTAGAGATACTGATGCAATGAAATTGTTGTCCTAAGAAGAGGTGTTCACACAGTACACAGCCAATAAATGTTGGAAAAATATATATTAGAATTTCATCAGGCCATTAACAAAAACATAATGTTACTTTTTCTGATTTTGTGATGTTTAAATTATTTTTCAACTTTAAAACTTTATGTATGTATGTATGTATGTATGTATGTATTTTAAAAGATGCTTAGATTACATAAATGTTACACAAAAATTACAAGGATTCCCATGCTCCTCACCTCCCACACCTTCCATAACATCTCACAAAAACATCTTTCATTAGTGTGGCACATCACCTGCAATGGATATACACATCCTGGGGTTTGCCATTAAGCATGGGCCATAGTTCACATTGTAGACCACACTCTCTCCCACACAGTTCTGCATGTTATATGCTGATGTAAAATGGCCTATATCTGTCTTTGTAATGTCACTCAGGATAAGTCCCAAGTCCTGGTAAAGCCCCTTTATTACAACTGCTTTCCCCTTCCCTGCCCCGAAAGTCTCCAGTGGCCACAGGTTCCACCTCCCTGTTGTAATTTCTTCCATTACTTGAATCACAATATGTCTACAACAGAGTACCAGTAAGTCCACTCTAGTCCATAGCTTTTCCCCCAATCCTGAGGAGTTTGGGATGCTGATGTCCACTCCACCTTAAAGTGAGAGGGGGCTTATATCCCATGGGTTTCGATGGATGGGGTTATTCTGCCTGCAGCTGCAGAGTCTCTCCATTCACTGGGATGGCCATTGTCCATCATCATCTCCTCACCAGGTGACTTGGGTGAGTTCATTGAGCTGTAGAGTAGGAGTTGCAGCTCCATCGAGATTCTAGGCCCAGCTGGCACATGGGCAGGCCAAAGGCTCCAGTCTCTGGAAGTACACCTAGAAACTCCAGCACCACGTATACGTTTCAATAGAAGGGACTGATAGATCATGTGCAGGGAGGACTTATTTGAGTCCAACTCTGTCACTCTCAGGAGCACAGATTCCAAAGTATAGCCCACTGATAAGGCATCAGTCTCTGGAGCTATCCCCCCTTATATAGGACCTGGGTGTCTCCAGAGCCCTCAGGAGCCCCTGTGTGTGGGGTGATAACCACTTTGGTGTTCTATGAGATCCTACTGAGGTGTACATAAGCATTACCTCCAGTATGACCTTCCGACTCTCTTTGAAGTCTCTTAGCCACATGAACTCATTTGTCTTTACCTTTTCCCCCTTTTATTCAAGGTCTTTTTACAGTCGTCTTGCCAGTTGGCACTTGGTGTTAATCCCTCATTGCCAGGGAGGTTCATCCCTGGGAGTCATGTCCCACGCTGGGGAGAAGGTAATGCATTCATATGCTGAGTTTGGCTTAGAGAGAGGCCACATTTGAGCAACAAGGAGGCTCTCAGGTGGTAGCCCTTAGGTGCCCTATAACAGTAGGCTAAGTTTCAATTACAAGAGTAAAGACTCATAAGGCTAGTCATCAATAACAAGAACCCATTAGTGGACCATCCTCCTTTGCCAGACACTGCCCCTGCACTCAGGGGACTGTTACTGTTCCCTTGGAGAATGTGGTAGAGCTCTCCAGGCTGGGAATTCAGTATTTCCTCATTCATTGAGTGATTGTCCACCCACTGTAACCATGCCCCACCCCTTGACATTTGGACAATTTTATATATCTTTCATGTATATTCAGATGAACTTCCTCCCATGAATCCCCCATCCCAGACACTCCCCACCAATGATCCTCTGCAGCCCCCATTGAAACCTCCTTGAAGATGAAGCCCATATAATAACCAAATACAATTAATAGGAAAATGAAATAATAATGGTAAGGTTAAACGCAAGAGATAAAATACATGGAAACTTAAAAAAAAACTAAAAATAAAGTATAATTAAAGGATTGGGACATTCAAAAAATGGGCAAATTTTTTTAAAATTATTATTATCATTATTATTATTGTTTTTTCCTTTTATCACTGCATTGTCAGGTGTCCAATCTGTACCGTGGCACCTTCCCCCACTCCCTCCCCAGTGTCTCCCAAATTTTCAGTTAATTTTCAAAGAAGTTTTAGGTCACAGCAAAGTCACACACAGAATACTCGAGACTCTCATATACCCAACCTCCTCCCCCTTTCCTCACCCCATATTAAAACATTTTTATATGTGGGTGGTAGCATTGTTATAACTGTTATACAGATAGTGAAACATAACTACTAAACATTGGCAATGGTTTACAGTATAGTTTACAATTTAGAGGGTACAGTTTAATAATTTTTGATATTTACCATGTCCTGTGTCCATTACTGTAACGTAATGAGAAACATTTCCCCTGACACTAAATACCCCATTTGATTTTTTCTGTTCCTTCCTCTCCATCCCATGGGGCACATGACAACCCCCTGTCTTGACTCATTGGATGACAAGATTCATAGTTACATGCAACAAGAGGTCTTGACACACTGATTATCCTTCCCTGTTAGGATCCACCCTTGCTCCTAAGAGACACCCACCTGTCTGTTTCTGGGTGAATCGGTCCTCCCAAAGATGGGGGTCCATTTCCTTCCCACTCACTGGATGGGTCTCCATCCCCCAACACAGCACATTATGATAGGATGAAAACCCACACACTCCCCAGAAGCCTACTCCAGATGTGCCCCGTGTTGAATGCCCCCCCCAACCTACACTCTAAACCAGTGACACTACCTTGTCATGCTGTCATAAAAGCATTCCCACTCCTGCACTTTCACCCTCCTACCCACAAATCCCATGTTCAACTAGTCCCTCTCCCGTCTCTCTGCCCAGTATCCTGGGTATTCTAACCCACCCTTCCTAATCTACCCACCTGTCAACCCTGCATCACCAAACCCAGTAATATCACTACACACCTGTACTATCCTTCAATATGCAACTATACTCTATCACTTTACCATAGATTATGTCCTTATGGGTGATGACTCAAAAACTTCTGTTATCTTTTTCTCCCTTGTTGACCTATCTTTCAGACAATGGTTCTCAGAGACTGCTCATTTTCCTCAATTCAAATCAGTGAGGTCATATACCATTCATCCTTCAATACCTGGCTTGCTTCACTCAAATTAAGGTCTTCAAGATTCATCCATGTTATTCTGTGTGTTAGCACCTTATTCCTTCTTAAAGCTGAGTAATATTCCATTGTATCTATGTACCATATTTTGTTTATCCATTCGTCTGTTGATGGGCACTGGGGCTGATTCCAACATTTGGCAATTGTGAACAATGCCACTATGAACACTGGGGTGCATATATCTGTTTGTGTCTTCCTTTCAATTCTTCTGGGTATATACCCAACAGTGGAATCGCTGGATCATATGGAAGATCTATTGTTACTTTTCTGAGGAACCGCCAAACTGTCCTCTACAGTGGCTGGGCCATTCCACAATCCCACCAGCAGTGGATGAGGGTTCCTTTCCTCCACATCCTCTCCAACACTTATTACTCTGCTGTTTTTTTAATAGCTGCCATTCTGATGGGTGTAAGACAGTATCTCAATGTAGCTTTGATTTGCATTTCCCTAATAGCTAGTGATGTCGAGCATTTTTTCATGTGCTTTTTAACCATTTGTATTTCTTCCTTGAAGAAGTGTCTTTTTAGGTCACTTGCCCATTTTTAAAATGGGGTGCTTGCCTTTTTATTTTTGAGGTGTAGGATTTCTTAATATATGCAGGATATTAGGCTCCTATCAGATATCTGGTTGCCAAATAATTTTTCCCATTGGGTAGGCTGCCTTTTTATTTTCTAGATAACGTCCTTTGAGGTGCAGAAGTTTTTTATTTTGAGGAAATCCCATTTATCTATTTTTTTCTCTTGCTGCTCATGTTTTGGGTGTGAAGTTCATGAAACCATTTCCTATTACAAGGTCCTGTAGATGCTTCCCTACATTATCTTCCAAGGCCTTTATGATTTTAGCTCTTATATTTAGATCTTTGATCCCACGTGAGTTGATTTTTGTATAAGGTATGAGATGGTATTCCTTTCTCATTCTTTTGGATATGGATATCCAGTTCTCCAAGCACCACTTGTTAAAGAGGCCATTCTCTCCCAACTGAGTGGGCTTGGTGGCCTTGTCAAATATCAGATAACTGTATATGCAAGGATCTATATCAGAACTCTCAATTTGGTTCCATTGGTCAGTATGTCTATCCTTGTGCCAATACCATGCAGTTTTGATCACTGTAGCTTTGTAGTATGTTTTAAAGTCAGGTAATGTGATACCTCCAACTTCATTTTTCTTTTTCAATATGTCTTTGGCAATTCAGGGCCTCTTACCTTTCCAAATATATTTTGTAGTTAGTTTTTCCATTTCCTTAAAATATATACTGTTGATTTTTATTGGGATTGCATTAAATCTGTAGATTAGTTTGGGTAGGATAGACATCCTGATGATGTTTAGTCTGTCTATCCATGAACAGTGAATATTCTTCCATTTATTTAAGTCTTCTTTGATTTCCTTTAACAATGTTGTATAGTTTTCTGTATATAAGTCCACTGCATCTTTAGTTAAATTTATTCCTAGATATTTGATTCTTTTAGTTACTATTGTAAATGATATTTTTTTCTTGATTTCCTCCTCAGATTGCTCATTATTGTTGTACAGATATGCTACTGATTTGTGAGCAATGATCTTATAGCCTGCGATATTACTGAACTCCAGTTCTAGAAGCTTTGTTGTAGATTTATCAGGGCTTTCTACATATAGGATCATGTTGTCTGCAAATAATGAAATTTTTACTTCTTATTTTCCAATTTGGATGCCTTTTATATCTTTTTCTTGCCTCAGTGCTCGAGCAAGTACTTCTAAGACAATGTTCAATAGGAGCAGTGATAGTGGGCATCCTTGTCTTGTTCCCAATCTCAGAGGGAAGGCCTTTAGGATTTCACCATTGAAGATGATGTTAGCTTTGGGTTTTTCATATATACCCTTTATCATATTCAGAAAGTTTCCTTCTATGCCTATCTTTTGCAGTATTTTTATGAGGAAAGAGTGCTGTATTTTGTCGAGTGCTTTTTCTGCATCTAGAGAGATGATCATGTGATTTTTTTCATTCAATGTTTATGTAGTGTATTACATTGACTGATTCTCTTATGTTGAACCATCCTTGCATACCTGGGATGAAACCCACTTGGTTATGGTGTATAATCCTTTTGATATGTTGTTGAATGCGATTAGCAAGTATTTTGTTGAGGATTTTAGCATCTAGGTTCACTAGAGAAATTGGTATGTAATTTTCCTTTCTTGTGGTATCTTTGTTTGGTTTTGGTAATAGGGTAATGTTTGCATCGTAGAATGAGTTAGGCAATATTCCTTCTACTTCTATTTTTTGGAAGAGCTTAAGCAGAATTCGTGTTAGCTCTTTCTGGATTGTTTGGTAGAATTCAGCTGTGAAGCCATCTGGTCCTGGGCTCTTCTTAGTTGGGAGGTTTTTGATGACTAATTTTATATCATTGCTTGTGATTGTTCTGCTGAGTTCATCAATTTCTTCTTTCATCAATGTAGGCTGTTTGTGTGTTTCTAAGAATTTGTTCATTTCCTCTAAATTATCATTCTTGTTGGCATATAGTTTTTCAAAGTATCCTCTATGATACTCTTTATTTCTGTAGGGTCAGTAGTGATATCCCCTTGCTCATTCCCTATTTTGTGTATTTGCATCTGTTCCCTCTTTTTCTTTGTTAGTCTGCTTAAGGATTTGTCAATTTTATTGATCTTCTCAAAGAACCAGCTTTTGGTTTTGTTTATTTTTTCTAGTGTTTTCCTATTCTCTATTTCATTTAGTTCTGCTCTAATCTTTGTTATTTCCTACTTTCTACTTCCTTTTGGTTTAGTTTGTTGTTGTTTTTCAAATTCCTCCAAGTGTGCAGTTAGGTCTTCAATTTTAGCTCTTTCTTCTTTTTTAATATATGTATTTATGGCTATGAACTTCCCTCTCAGGACTGCTTTCGCTGCATCCCATAGGTTTTGATATGTTGTGTTGTCATTTTCATTAGTTTCAAGGTAGTTACTGATTTCTTTTGAGATTTCCTCCTTGACCCACTGTTTGTCTAAGAGTGTGTTGTTTAACTTCCATATCCTTGTGCCTAACCTGTTTCTCTGGCCCTTAGTGATTTCCAATTTCATTCCATTGTAATCAGAGAAATTACTTTGTATAATCTCAATCTTTCTGAATTCATTGAGAGTTGTTCTGTGGCCTAGCATGTCATCTATCTTGGAGTATGATCCATGTGCACTCAAGAAGAATGTAAATCCCGCTGTATTTGGGTGTAGTCTTCTGTATATGTCTATTAGGTCTAGGTCCTCTAATGTATTGTTCAGAGTCTTTGTTTCTTTATTGATTCTCTGTCTAGATGTTCTGTCTAATGGTCATAATGGTGTATTAAAGTCCCCCACTATAATTGTAGAGGCATTTATTTCTCCATTTAGTTTTTCCAGAGTTTGCCTCATGTATTTTGAGGCACCCCGATTAGGTGCATAAATGTTTATGATTGTTCTCTCTTCTTGAGAGATTACCCCTTTTACTAATATATAGTGTCCATCTTTGTCTCTTACAATAGATTTGCATTTAAAGTCTATTTTGTCTGATATTAAGATTAGCTACTCCTGCCCTTTTTTGGCTATTGTTACCTCTTTAGATTGTTTTCCAGCCATTCACTTTCAGCCTCCATCAATCCCTGGGTCAAAGGTGGGTTTCTTGTAGACAGCATATAGATGGATCATATTTCTTTATCCATTCTGCTAATCTGTGTCTCTTGATTGGTGAATTTAAGCCATTAACATTCAGTGTTATTACTCACAACGAATTTCTTACTTCAATCATATTTTCTTTGGGTTAATGCCTGTCATATGTTGTTTTTATTTCTCTTTTTGTATTTTTAGTTGTTTTTACACTATCTTCCAACTCTCTTTCCCTTGTTTTTTCCTATCAACTTGTAGAACTTCCTTTAGTATTTCTTGACGTGCAGAGTTTTGATTGGCATACTCTCTTAATATCTGTTTATCTGTGAATATTTTGAACTCTCCATAATTTTTGAATGCCAGTTTTGCTGGATAGAGATTTCATGGCTGCAAGTTTTTCTCTTTTTGTACTTTGACTATGTCATACCAGTGTCTTCTGGCCTCCATGGTTTCAGATTTGAAATCAGCCCTTAATCTTATTGTGCTTCCCTTGTATGTGATGGTTTTCTTTTCTCTTGCTGCCTTGAGTATTTTCTCTTTGTCTTGAGCATTGGACATTTTGACAAGTATATGTCTTGGAGTTGTCCTGTTGGAATTTATACTGTTTCGGGTGCTCTGTGCTTCCTAGACTTGTACATCCATCTCTCTCAATAGGGTTGGGAAATTTTCAGCCATTATTTCCTTCAGCGCTCCTTCTTTTTCCTTTCCCTTCTCTTCTCCTTCTGGGATACCTATAATGTGTATGTTTGTGCATTTTGTGTTATCGGTTAAATCCCTGAGTCCCTACTGGATTTTTTCTATCTTTTTGTCTATCTATTCTACTATCTGTTTGATTTCAGATGTATTGTCTTCCACATCACTAATTCTTTCTTCTGTCTGTTGAAATCTTCTGTTATGTGAATACAGCATCTTTTTTATTTCTTGCATTGTGCCATTGATCACCATCATATCCATTTTCTTTTTATGTATGTTTACAATTTCTTCAGTATGTTCTCCCAGTGTTTTCTTAATATCCTTAATCTCTTCCTTCACTTCATTAAGTTGGTCCATGATATTTGTTTGGAAAGTTTTGATTAGTTGTTCGATGTTCTGCATCGCTTCCAGGTTTTTAGTTTGTTCATTGGACTGGTCCGTGTCTTCCTGTTTCTCAGTGTGGTTTGTAATTTTTGTTGCCCTCTAGTCATCATTTTGTTTTGATGGGTTTATTCAGTTGATTAGCTTCTCTCTCTGCTCTAGAGTTTTATTTAGCTGGTGGTTCTGTGTGTGTTGTTTTCTCTTTGACACTTTTTCTTCTTATTTTACTTCCTTGCTTCTTTCTATGTTCCCTTGGAGGCAAAAGATTAGGATCAGAGGAATTGAAAGATGTGAGAAAGGAAGAACAATAATAGTAATATTGAAAAAAGTTAGAAGAGGGGCCATATAAGACTTAGTAAAACGAATATTTAACTCATGTAGGCAGTGTAGAGTAATAGGAAAAAAAGGTGGAGTACCTACAATGGACTAGGAAACCAGAGGAAAATATATGTAATGATTTAGAAGGCTAGAATGATGAGGAGAGAGAAAGAGTAAAGAAAGGGCTGATGGGGCGGATGGGGCTCAAATGGTTGGGCGTCCATCTGCAATATGGAGGGACCTGGGTTCGATCCCCGGGACCTCCCGGTAAAATAAAAAAAAAAAAATATATATATATATATAGAAGGCGCATGGGCTGACAGGATCTGTGTGCCAGTGAGCCGCCAGGCCCTGGGAGCCATGCAGCAAGATGATGACGTAACAGGAGAGAGATGCAGGGGAGAGACAAGATGAGATGCTCCGAAAGCTCTGAAAGCCAGGAACTGAGATGGCACAGGTGGCAGAATACCTCTTTCCTATATCGGAGGTCTCTGGGATCGAATCCTGGTGAAGACTGGAGGAGGAGGATGAGAAGAGATGGCAGGAAACAGACACAGAGAATTGCCCAGCAAATGGACACACACACAAAAAAAAAACAGCAAATAGGGAAGGGGGCATTTAAAATGGATAAAGCAAATAAATAAATCTTAAAAAAAAAATTAAAAAAAAAAAGAAAGGGCTGAAAGGAAAAAGTTAATATTAATAAAAAATGAAGTAAACAGAATAGATATAATATAGATCGACACCCCTGAAGTTGTGGGCTAATGAAAAAATGTGGTAAGAACCACAATAGAAAACAGAAGGCAGAAAGACAAAGGAAGTAAAAGAGATAGCGTTGGGAGGTAAAATCAATATAGACAGAGAATGGGAAATCACTGAAGAAGAAGCACAGCAAAGAAGAGACAAGCTGGCAGCACCTAATTTAAAATAAAAAATAAAATTAAAAAAAATGAAAGAAAGAAAGAAAAAAGAAGGGGGTGGGTAGGAAAGAGGAAAGAAAAGCAAGAGACAACAAATAAACAAAGAAAAACCAAACAACCACAGAAGCAAGCAGTCAAACAAAAAACAAAGCTAAGGAAGAACAGTGTTCCTTTTGGGGCCCTTGTGGAACCTCTCAGCCTGCTTGTGTTCATCAATCAATTTGCCCTGCAAGGTTCTATCTGCAGGTTTTGGGGCAGATTTTAGCTATTAAAATAAATTTTAAAAGAAAAATTCTTTTTTCATTTTTTAAAGTGACTGTCTTTTTTTTTTTTTTTTTTTTTTTTTGCGAAATAAAGGACCCAAAATATGTCCTCTTCTAGACCATCCCCTTCACTGAGGGGACCCTAACTAGGCTAATGGACACTAATCAAGCATTTCCCACTTCCTGGCCTCCCCAGGGGAGCTGAACCTCTGATGCTAGTCAGTGCAGAACGATAAAATTGGCTGACTCTGCCCCCTCTGGAGCCAAGCCTGAGTGTCACTGGGCTGTTGGGTAAATCAGGCTTCCTCAGTAGATTTGCCTCTCCCCCCAGCCTGGCGCTGCTTCACGCTGGCTTATCTGCTCCCCAAAGCTATGAGGAGGTCCAGGCAGCCAAATCGACAGAAAGGAAACCCCTCTCCACCTTCTGTCAGAATCCTCCCACTCTCAGAGAATGCTCCCTCTCACCGTATTGCCGGCAGGGGTTGGAGCGTATCCCTGGGCAGCTAAGTAAATCAACCTTCCTCAGCAGATTCGCCACTCCCCTCTGCCTAGTACTGATTCAAGTGAGTATTTTGTTCTCCAAAGCTGCAAGGGGTTCCAGGCAGCAAAATCCACAGAAAGGAAAGCTCTCTCAACCCTCCACCAGAATCCTCACACTCTCGGAGAACGCTCCCTCTCACCAGATTGCCGGCGGGAGTTGCAGCTCAAACCAGGCTTTTTCCCTGAGGGTGGAGCTCAGCCGTCTGTGTTTACCACCACAGGAAGGGGGAAAACTCACGAATCCTTCTCAAGTAATCTGTGCCATCCAGCTCCCTCCAGAGAGATGTCCCCAAAGTTCTCATTCTGTGCGCCCCCAGCACAGACCCCTGGGCAGCACCCTGTCTTGAATCGGCTATCCTCAGAAAGCGAGTCAGCGAGTGCCCTCCTAAACCGATGCCATCTTGACCAAAACTTTTAGTTTTGTAATCTATCTTTCCCTTCTAAATAAATGTTGTAGTTCCTAATTTTATATTTGCAATTTTATGTTTTGTTGTTTAAAGAAGTTCTCCAAGATAGTATACATTTCAGGTCTCATAAAACCTTGATCAGCCTATGAGTTTATGTATATATATAGCTATTTTAGAGTAAGACCACGTAATTTATTTTTGAAACAAGGACAATTAAAAATAATTTATTGAGAGGAAATTCACATAACTTAAAATTGACCATGTAAAATGAGAAATTCAGAGACATTTAGCAAATGCACAATGTAGTATTACCACTACCTCTGTCTAGTTCCAAAACATTTCCATTGCTCCAAGATAAAACTATCTACCCATTAAGAAGTTTCTCCCCTTTCCACCTAGTCCCTGGCAACCACCAGTCTGCATCCTGTTGCTGTGGATTCTGAATATTTCTTACAAATGGAATCATACAATATGTGACCTTTTGTGCCTGGCTTCTTTCACTTAAGCATAATGTTTCTGAGGTTCATCCATGTTGTAGTATGTATCAGTACTTCATTCCTTTTTATGACTGAATAATATTCCATTGTATGGCTGTACCACAATTTGTTCATCCATTCATTTGTTGATGGGCATTTGGGCTGTTTTCACCACTTGACTATTGTGAATAGTGTTGCTATGAATATGTGTGTACATGTACTTATTTCAGTGTGTTTTTAATTCTTATGAGTCTTATTTATCTATTTTTTTTCTTTTGTTACTCCTGCTTGTGGGGTCATATCTGAGAATCTATTGCCAAATTCAAGGTCATAAAGATTTACCCTTATGCTTTCTTCCAAAAATTTTAAAATTTAGCTCTTATCTTTAGGTTGATCCATTTTGAGTTAATTTTTATGTAAGGTGTGAGCTAGGAGACTAATGTCATCCCCCTTTTGAATGAGTATATACAGTTGTCTCAGCACCATTTATTAAACAGACTGCTCTTTCCCCATTGAATGGACTTGGCACCCTTGTCAAAATTCAATTGGCCATATATGTATGGGCTTATTTCTGTACTCTCAATTCTATTTCATTGTTCTATATATCTGTCTTTATGCCAGAACCATAGTGTCCAAACAAGGATACTTTTGAGAGTGAAAGTGTTCTATAAACAATTACGGACGTTAAACTGGGACTGCTTACATGCAATACACCAAAGGTAAACCATCCTATTTATATAAATACCCCCAAGATAAATTCCTGTTAAAGTACATAGATAGGAAAGTGTTTGTTTCTACTGGGAAATTGGTCAGTTCTTTGTTATTTGGTTATCATAACTGTATCTCCTACTGTTTTTCTTTCCTTGACTACTAGGCAACTCAGATTTAAGTTTCGTGCTTAATTGCGATAGAGTTCCTTAATTCAGAATTTTCAGGGTGGTTCCTTATACCTACTTACTGTCAATCTCTTATAACTTAACTCTCTCCCTCTTTCTCAGCTTTTATTAAATTGTTTTGTAGTTTAAAAAATATTTTCTATTGCATAGGGTCTCAAAGTGATTTTTGGAAATTAGTGCTGTATACAGATATTTTTTTTAAAAAAGTCATCATTATAACAATAGCTACCATTTGTCAAACAGCAACATCCTGCCAGCTCATTTATTTAAATTATCTCTAATTCCTATGCCTCCTTTGTGCCAATTATTTCTAGATCTTACTTCTTTAGTCTAGGCTAAGCAGTTTCTTGATTAGTTACAAACTGTTACCAAATTGTAATTTGCTTAAAGCAGCACAATCAATAAAGGAATTATAATAAAATCATTACCTTCTGTCAGTAAATCATCAACTATAGGATTCATTTTAATTCAATGACCACTTAGTCGGAATAATGAATCAATTTTTCTTTTGTAGAATTAGTGGGCATTTTCCATGTACACCCATATATAAATATACTTATATTTTCTTTTTATATGCATATATATTGTTATATATGTATATGAATCCTGATTTATGTGGCCTTGTTAAGTGTTTTAAAAGTTTTCATTTCCTCTGTGAAGGTGCACCATACAGTCCTAAAGTGCAATAATGCGGTGGCAATTTAATTCAATCATATGCTTAGCACCAACTTAGATAAAGTCAGTGTAATGATTGTTGAACAAAAAAAAACTGCATTTGTTTCTGGGCATTGTAGAAGGCTTCTGTTAACTCTATGGAACCTTGTAGATGAGAAGATTGGGGAATCCTGGCGGCATTGCCAGCCCAGCAGCCTTGACTGATTTCTTGCTCTTGGCCTTTTCTGTGCAGGTAACCATCTGCTTCCCAATTCTACTCTTTAATAACAGCAGTTGAGGTCTTGGGTGAAACACATAAACTCTGTTGATGGGGCCCATTATTTTTTCCAACAGAACATCTTAATATGGACTCACATATGACATCAGTGGAAACAAAGAAAACCTCCAAACATCATATTTCCAGTTTCAAACCTAGGGGAACACTATAGTCAGTGATGACCACACTTGAAACTTCCCTGTCAGAATGCCAACCACAACCTCCAGCCTCTGCTTGACCATGAGTAATAAGAATATTGAGATTGAAATATGTTCAAAGAGGCTTGATAGAGAATGTTGTGACTACTCAGAGGACACAAGGAAAGAGAAAACAGACTCTCACCTGATGAGATTTCTCAAGCAGTTACACAGTATGAGATTCCAGACAATATGCTTAGTGCCTCCTTTTTCTTTCCCTTAAGACATTATTACACATAGAGAAGCATTCCTCAAGACCAGTAGACTTGTTCTCTCTCACTGTCCCTATTCCAGGTGAGAAAAATAAACCAAAGAAATGGGGACAAAAATGCAATGGGAAGAAAACATTAAGGTAGCATTACTATTTCCTTCACTCTTTTAGTATATTTTGTCTATTGCAGTGATCATAATAGTACTTCTGCGAATATTTTCATATTTTAATTAGTCATTTATTATCTTTTCTTGTCTTTAATTTTAAGGTAGTATACCAAGATGCCAAGATTTCTCTACGAGAAAATCAAACAATGGGGAGAAATAAATAGTTAAAGAAAACAAAACAGGGCAATATATACTAGCACGATCAAAGAAAATGATTGGAGGATGGGGCCAAGATGGCGTTAGTGTAGGAGGGCACACACTGCAAGCTCCCAGAGCAAGGCAGATTGTGGACGGGGTCCTGCCCAGGGTTCTGTGCTGTGCGCGCGTGGAATGAGAAGCTTGGGACATCTATCTGCACTGATCAACGGCGTGGATGGAACGGTAGAGATTCGTGAGTTTTAAGCCTGCCGGTGGTGGTTGGCACGGATGGCTGAGTCCCACAGTTAGGGAGAAAAAATAAATAAAACAGACAGTTGGAGCCACAAGCAGGGCGAGAAAGTTTTATTTTCTGGGGATCTGGCTGCCTGGAGCCCCTTGGACCTTGGGTGAACAGAACAGCTGGAGTGAATTGGCACCCAGTGGACGGAAGGGGTGATTCTGTTTGGGGAAGGAGTTGATTTGCCTAGCTGCCCAGGGATAAGCCCCAGGCCGCCGCGAAGCCAGGAAGAGGGGACACTCTCCAAAAGAGGGAGGGTTCTGTTGGAGGACAGGGAAGGGAATTTTTTATTTTTATTTTTTGCCATTGATATGGCTGCCTGGACCGCCCCATAGCTTTGGGGAGTAGATAAGCTGACCTGAAGCAGCATCAGGCTGAGAGGAGAGGCGAATCTGCAGTCAAACTGATTTACATAGCAACCTAGCACTCTGCACTGAATAACATCAGAGCTACAGCTACCCTGGGGAGTCCAGGAAGTGGAATGTGCTTGATTAATTTTCACGAGCCCAGCTAGGGTCCCTTCTGTAAGGGGGTTGGTCTAGAGGAGGAATTATTTTGGGTCTTGTATTTTGACAAAAAAAAAAAAAGAGGAGGTCACTTCAATAAATGAAAAATAAATTCTTTTAAATTTAGTTTAATAGCTAAAAGCTGTTTTAGGACCTGCATATAGAACCCTGCAGGGAAATTGATTGATAAACACAAGCAGGCTGATAGGATCCACGTGGACCCTAGGGGAATCATTGACCCTCATTAGCTCTGTTTCACTGCTTGCCTGTGTGGATCTTTGGTTTTTCTCTGTTTATTTCTGGTCTCTTGCTTTTCTTTCCTCTTTCCTCCCCCCTTTCTTTTTTCTTTCATTTTTTTTAAATTAGGTGCTGCTAGCTTGTCGCTTCTTTGCTGTGCTTCTTCTTCAGTAATTTCCCACTTGCTGTCTATATTGATTTTGTATTCCAAACTATCGCTTATCCTTCCTTCATCTTTCTGCCTTCTGCTTTCTGTTGTGGCTCTTAGATACAACATTTTTTCATAGGCCCACAACTTAAGGGTGTCAATTTCTATTCCATCTATTTTGTTTTCTTCTTTTTTTTTTATTAGTATAAACTTTTTCCTTTCAGCCCTTTCTTTACTATTTCTCTCCCTCCTCATAATTCTAGCCTTCTAAATCACTATATATATATATTCCTCCATTTGTTTTCCCAGTCCATTGTAGGAACTCCACTTTTTTTCCTATTACTCTACAGTGCCAACACAAGTTAAATATTCATCTCATTAAGTCTCATTTGGCCCCTCTTCTAACTTTTATCAATGTTACTATTATCCTTCTGCCTTCCTTACATCTTTTGATTCCTCTGGCCCTAACCTTTTGCCTTCAAGGGAACATAGAAAGAGGCAAGGAAATAAAATAAGAAGAAAAAATGCCAAAGAGAAAACTTAACTCACACGCAGAACCACCAGCTAAATAAAACTCTAGAGCATAGAGAAAAGCTAATAAACTGAACAAACCCATCATGATAATATGATGACCAGAGGGCAACAAAAAAATACAAATGACTCTGAGAAACAGGAAAACATGGACCAGTCCAATGAACAAAATAAAAACAAGGAAGCGATGCAGAACATCAAACAACTAATCAAAGCTATCCAAACAAATATCATGGACCAACTTAAAGAAGTGAAGGAAGAGATTAAGGATATAAAGAAGACACTGGGAGAACATACTGAAGAAATTGCAAACATGCCTAAAAAGGTAATGGATATGATGGTGAACAATGGCACAATCCAAGAAATCAAAAAGACGCTGGATTCACATAACAGCAGATTTGAACAGGCAGAGGAAAGAATTAGTGAAATGGAAGAAAATACAGCTGAAATCAATGAGATAGTAGGACAGATAGACAAAAATATTTTAAAAATCCAGCATAGACTCAGGGAATTAACTGATAACACAAAATGCACAAACATACCCATTATGGGCATCCCAGGAGAAGAAAAGGGAAAGGGAACAGAAGGAGTGTTGAAGGAAATAATGGTTGAAAACTTCCAAACCCTATTGAGAGAGATGGATGTGCAGATCCAGGAAGCACAGCACACCCCAAATAGCATAAATCCCTACAGGCCAACTCCAAGACATATACTTGTCAAAATGTCCAATGCTCAAGACAGAGAAAATACTCAAGGCAGCAAGAGAAAAGAAAACCATCACATACAAGGGAAGCACAATAAGATTAAGTGCTGATTTCTCAGCTGAAACCATGGAGGCAAGAAGACAGTGGTATGACATAGTCAAAAAACTAAAAGAAAAAAACTTGCAGCCATGAATTCTCTATCCAGCAAAACTGGCATTTAAAAATTATGAAGTGTTCAAAATATTCACAGATAAACAGAAATTAAGAGAGTATGTCAATTAGAAGCCAGCACTTCAAGAAATACTAAAGGAATCTCTACAAGTTGAAAGGGAAAAACAAGGGAGAGAGAGTTGGAGGAGAGTTTAAAAACAACTGAAAAGAAAAAAGAGAAACAAAACAACATATGACATACATTAAGCCAAAGAAAAAATGGCTGAAGTAAGAAATTTGTTACGAGTAATACCACTGAATATTAATGGATTAAATTCACCAATCAAAAGACACAGATTGGCAGAATGGATAAAGAAAATATGATCCATTCATATGCTGTCTACAAGAAACCCACCTTTGACCCAGGGATTCAAGGAGGCTGAAAGTGAATGGCTGGAAAACAATCTAAAGAGGTAACAATAGCCAAAAAAGGGCAGGAATAGCTATTCTAATATCAGACAAAATAGACTTTAAATGCAAAACTATTGTAAGAGACAAAGATGTACACTACATATTAATAAAAGGAGTAATCTCTCAAGAAGAGAGAACAATCATCAACATTTACGCACCTAATCGGGGTGCCTCAAAACACACGCGGCAAACTCTGGAAAAACTAAAAGGAGAAATAAATGCCTCTACAATTATAGCAGGGGACTTCAACACACCACTATCATCATTAGACAGAACATCTGGGCAGGGAATCAATAAAGAAACTAAGGCACTCAACAATACCTTAGAAGACTTGGACTTAATAGACATATACAGAACACTACACCCAAATACAGCGGGATTTACATTCTTCTCAAGTGCACATGGAACATACTCCAAAATAGACCACATGCTAGGCCACAGAACAACTCTCAATGAATTCAGAAAGATTGAGATTATACAAAGTAATTTCTCTGACCACAACGGAATGAAATTGGAAATCACTAAGGGCCAGAGAAACAGGTTAGGCACAAGGATATGGAAGTTAAACAACACACTATTAGAAAAACAGTGGGTCAAGGAGGAAATCTCAAAAGAAATCAGTAACTACCTTGAAACTAATGAAAATGACAACACAACATATCAAAACCTATGGGATGCAGCGAAAGCAGTCCTAGAAGGGAAGTTCATAGCCATAAATACATATATTAAAAAAGAAGAAAGACTAAAATTGAAGACCTAACTGCACACTTGGAGGAACTGGAAAAACAACAACAAACTAAACCTCAAGGAAGTAGAAAGAAGGAAATAACAAAGATTAGAGCAGAACTAAATGAAATAGAGAATAAGAAAGCACTGGAAAAAATAAACAATCCAAAAGCTGGTTCTTCGAGAATATCAACAAAATTGACAAACCCTTAGCCAGACTAACAAAGAAAAAGAGAGAACAGATGGAAATACATAAAATAAGGAATGAGCAAGGGCATATCACTACTGACCTTAGAAATAAAGAGTATCATAAGAGGATACTTTGAAAAATTATATGCCAACAAGAATGATAATTTTGAGGAAATGACAAGTTTCTAGAAACTCACAAACAGCCTACATTGATGAAAGAAGAAAAAGATGAACTCAACAGTCCAATTACAAGTAAAGAGATAGACTCAGTCATCAAAAACCTCCCAACTAAGAAGACCCTAGGACCAGATGGCTTCACAGCTGAATTCTACCAAACATTCCGGAAAGAGCTAACACGAATTCTACTAAAGCTCTTCCAAAAAATAGAAGTACAAGGAATATTGCCTAACTCATTCTATGATGCCAACCTTACCCTAATACCAAAACCAAATAAAGATACCACAAGAAAGGAAAATTACAGACCAAATTCTCTAATGAACCTAGATGCTAAAATCCTCAACAAAATACTTGCTAATCGCATTCAACAACATATCAAAAGGATTACACAACATGACCAAGTGGGTTTCATACTGAGTATGCAAGGATGGTTCAATATAAGAAAATCAATCAATGTAATACACCACATAAACAGATTGAATGAAAATAAAATCACATGATCATCTCTCTAGATGCAGAAAAAGCATTCGACAATATACAGCACTCTTTCCTCATAAAAACACTACAAAAGATAGGAATAGATGGAAACTTTCTAAATATGATAAAGAGTATATATGAAAAACCCAAAGCTAACATCATTTTCAACAGTGAAATCCTAAAAGCCTTCCCTCTGAGATTGGGAACAAGACAAGGATGCCCACTATCACCACTCCTATTTAACATTGTCTTAGAAGTACTTGCGCAAGCACTGAGACAAGAAAAGGATATAAAAGGCATCCAGATTGGAAAAGAAGTAAAAATCTCATTATTTGCAGATGACATGATCCTATACATAGAAAGCCCTGAGAAATCTATAACAAGGCTTCTAGAACTTATAAAGGAGTTCAGTAATGTTGCAGGCTATAAGATCAATGCTCAAAAATCAGTAGAATTTCTATACAGCAATACCGAGCAACCTGAGGAGGAAATCAGGAAAAAAATACCATTTACAATAGTAACTAAAAGAATCAAATACCTAGGAATAAATTTAACTAAAGATATAAAGGACTTATGTACAGAAAACTACACAACACTGTTAAAGGAAATCAAAGAAGACTTAAATAAATGGAAGAATATTCCCTGTTCATGGATAGGCAGACTAAACCTCATCAAGATGTCTATCCTACCCAAACTAATCTACAGATTTAATGCAATCCCAATAAAAGTCAACACTGTATTTTTTAAGGAAATGGAAAAACTAACCACAAAATATATTTGGAGAGGCAAGAGGCCCCGAATTGCCGAAGACATATTGAAAAAGAAAAATGAAGTTGGAGGTATCACACTACCTGACTTTAAAACATACTACAAAGCTACAGTGATCAAAACTGCATGGTATTGGCACAAGGATAGACCTACTGAACAATGGAACCAAATTGAGAGTTCTGATATAGATACTCGCATATACAGTTATCTGATATTCGACAAGGCCATGAAGCCTACTCAGTTGGGAGAGAATGGCCTCTTTAACAAGTGGTGCTTAGAGAACTGGATATCCATTTACAAAAGAATGAGAGAAAAATACCATCTCACACCTTATGCAAAAATTAACTCAAGATGGATCAAAGATCTAAATATAAGAGCCAAAACCATAAAGACCTTGGAAGATAATGTAGGGAAGCATCTACAGGACCTTGTAATAGGAAATGGTTTCATAAAATTCACAGCCAAAGCACAAGCAGCAAGAGAAAAAATAGATAAATGGGATCTCATCAAAATAAAGAACTTCTGCACCTCAAAGGACGTTAT
>JAKSZT010046586.1:14865934-14932900 GCA_026826555.1 Tolypeutes matacus
ATATATATATATATATATATATATAAATAACATTTTTGTAAGCAAATGCACATATATGCATATATATTTATGTATCATTTTACAAATATTGGTATGTATTGTGAAAATTTTGATTTTTACCCACAATAAAAAATAAATAAATAAAAGAAAAGAAAAGAAAAGGAAAGAAAAGAAAAGAAAAGAAAATGATTGGAGAACAGCAAAAGAACTTAGAAGACTTTCAAAATATCAACATGCTTTGTTTTGGAACAGAACAAGCGGTTCTAAATTCTGTTCCATGTGTGTTGGAAGAATGGGAGGTAGATTAGATAAGAAAACAATGTTCTGAGAAGTATCACTAATAACTCCACTCAGGAGAGTGATGAAAGGAGAGTAGGGTAAGGGTGGGGAGTCCAGGGAGTAGAAGTAGATATATCCACAAGGGTAGAAATTTCCTTCTCAGTACTTGTAACAAACAGACAGGAAAAACTGCTGTTCACTATTTTGATGATCCCCTAATGGGCATAAAGCTGTATAAGAAAAGCAGAATCCCCATTAAACACTCAGAGCTAATTATCTCCAGTAGCTGCAATGTAACCAAACAGAAGATGAGAGATGAAACAAATAAGCAATAACTTGATCACAAGTGGGAGGCAGAGACAGCTTATGGAGATCCTCAGCTGCTTGTTCCTCCCACTCCTAGACTCTTAATCCAAGTGCAGAAAAACCCAAAACAAACCAAAAAAACTGCATTGTGCATGTTTTTCTCCTTTATTCCTGGGAAGTGGAAACAATTGTAAAGATAAAAGACCAACTGAACTGGTGGTAGTGACTGCGTCAGCTTCTTCACATTGGGTTGGGGGAATTATATGAAGTCAGAGGTCATTCCTACACTGGATGGGGATGCATCCCAGACACAGGGAATGAACACAATTGAGGGACATGTAACAAAATTTCAATGCAAATGCAGAGACCACAGAGCCCTGTGGAATCCTTCTGGTTCTGCTGCTTCCTCCAACTCTGAGTCCGCAAGCTGCAGAAATTCAGTACTCAGCAGGAAGCTCAGGCGGGTGACAAAAAGATCTCAAATGAAGAAGGAGTCAAGGAGAATTTACCCTCACTGTATCACTGTACATGAAAGATCAAGATAGAGCTGCTAAGTGACACAAGAACAAGATGAAAAAGGTAGTGTGTTGGCAAAGTTAATGCAGCCAAAGAGAAAGTTAATAAAAGGAACAAAGCATGTCATCAAGAGAAGGATGACTTTATTCTGAAAGAAAACAAAATGCAAGAATTTAAAAATTTCCAAGAACCTTGTCAGTTCACAGACCTTCCCTAATAAGAAGTCAGGTTCTGAAAATACTGATTTTGTATCTTTAAAGAGATTACTGAAATTTGACCTTTGAAAGTTGAAACCTTATTGGATGAAAAAAATCATAAATTCATAAAGAAATGAACAATACTTTTAAAAAATGCTAGTTTTCTTAATGACAGATGTAGATGTAGCATAAAAATAATTAACAAATTTGCTAGATAATTAAATAATTTCTACCAAATAACCTCATTCATGTGTAGGTTAGAAAAAACAGCTTGTTTCTCTATATATTTTCAATACAAGAGGGGCATTAAAGGGACACCATAGCTATCTACATATTACTTTCAAGTTTTAAAATATCACTTTTAAGATATACTAAATTATTTTATCACATAATCTTTTGCTTTTTACAATAAAAGATTTTGAATAGAAAATGAATTTATAAATTTTGATGTTGTGAAGTGCAATTGACATACATGCTTTCTCTTAATTTCTGCTCATTCTTCACCTTCTCAGGGACAATAATAATATATAGTAGCAGAAGTGGAAGGAAGCTAGAGTTATAGACACTGGATCTGTGTATCACTAACTGACTGCAAAGTCAGGAAAGGCAAAAGCTCTGTGGTTTTTACTTTTCTCTCATGAAATAAGGACATTTGACCTCCAAGCTCTCTTAAAAGGATAAAATACCCTTAGTTTTCCTGAATTTTTCTAATTCTTTACTCTTCTGAAAAACAGTTAATATTCCAAAATAGTCCAGAGAAGTTTTCCATTAATGGACACTGCACTGGATCTAGTGTCATGAGACCAACAATGTGATCCTAGTTTTGCCACTAACTCATCTTATGAAGTCGGGAATGTCACTTGTCACTTCTCTGAGCCTCTGTTTTCTATTGGATAAAATAAGGTGTTCGGTAAGGGTTTTTCTTCTTCTTTTTCTTTGTCTTTTTAAGCTTTAACAGATTCCTTTGTGAATTTCATAAATCTATAAAATATTCTTCCAGGAAATTGCACATATGCACAATGTTTGCACGTAATTTCAGTGGATCCCTTTAGCAAGGATTCATAGGTACCATGTTCATAATTTCATGAACTCGTTAATCCATAAGGTCAATACTAGCACTACCAAGGTAGAAATCTACCTAGCTATTCTAAGGAGGCTGATAGGATTTCAACTGGTATTGTCAAAAGATCCTTTGGCAATAATAATTTATCTTTTTGTTTGTTTATTTCCTTACATATAAGTTGTCATAAAGGATAGATATATCCTCTTGACTAAGATCCTGTGCTAAGTTCATTTATTTAAACGTTTCAGGATATGAAATTTTATAAAAAGCATAATACAGAAATAAAATCCCTGATTTATGAATTGTAGACCTGAATTCTAATCTTTAATTTCAAATGTTCTCTATAACTTTGAGCAAGTTCCTTTCTTCATAGTTCTTAACTACTTCATAGTTCCTTTCTTTTTCTTTCTTTTCTTTTTTCCCTTTCCTTTCTTTTTTTTAAGAAGCTTTAGAATACATAAATGATACATCGAAAATATAGGAGGATTCCCATATACTCCACTCCCTCCCCCCTCCCTCACTTTTCACCACCAAAATCTTTAACCAGTGTGATATATTTGCTACAATTGATGAATATATATTGATGTATTGCTACCAACCATGGTAAATAGTTTACATCATAGTTTACACTTTGAACTGTACATTTTTATATGTTCTGACAAAACGTATAATGGTCTATATGTCATTGTATTGTCATTCAGAACAATTCCAATGTGCCCAAAATGCCCCATGTTATACCTATTTTTCCCTCTCCCTTAACCTCTGGTGACTACTGCCTTTATATCTGTGTTACAAGTTCTTCCATTGCTAGATTAATAATAAGTCTGCTTTAGTCCATAGTTGCATTCCTATCTTATGTTTGTTCATTCCTTAATCTTGGGCATTTTGGGATGGTGGTGCCCACTCTGTTCTTGATTGGGAGGGGGTTTAGATCCCATGGGATGGATGGATGGAACAGTCTTGCTTGCAGTTGTAGATATTCTCTGTTTTTTGGGATGGGAGTTGTCCATCATCATCATTTTGTTAGTTGTCCTGGATGAGTCAAATGAACTGGAGAGGTGTTGCAACTCTGCTGAGATTTAGGGCTCAACTGGCACATAAACAGCCTGAAGATTTAAGTCTCTAGGACACATATTTGAGTATAGCGCTATCATAGGTTCAAACAAAAGGGGCAGAAGAGTCATATGTAGGGAAATTATAAATGAGTTTAGCTCTGTTACATTGGGGAGTATATATATATTCCAAGGTAAGGCCCATTAACAAGATGCCAGATTCCTGAGAATATATACCGTGCCTATAGCATCTAGATGTCTCTAGTTCCTTTCTTAATAATGAAGTTTGCCTTCATGATTTCTAGGGTAATTTCCTACTCTGAATTTTTAGTTAAAATTATTAACTGAGGACACATAAAGATTGATGTTTTTATTTGTGTGGATATAATACCATTGGTATTTTATTAGGCAGTATATAGATAGGCTCAATTTACGCAATGGTCCAGATTTGCTTGGCTAAGCACACCCAGACTTGCTTGTGCAGCCACAGTAAGGCCTAACAGAGCTGCTCCAGCCTCTTCAGTTTCTGGGTCAGCACCTGCAGCCAGTCCTTAGCAATGTGGCTTACCTGTGCATACAACCCCAAGCTATGCTGTTGGCCTTATCTCCAAACACTTTATCTCCAAACATCTCTGGCCATCTCAGCCTCCCTGAAAATGAAGGCCAAGATTGGGCATGATTTCCATCATTCTGTGAATAGAACTATGGAGACTCTGGCTCCCCTCACAATTTTCAGACTCAGATGAGGCACTATACTATGAGAAGAGGGGTGTGGTTTTTTAGGTGACAGCTAAGAAGGGCTCTATAAAGTGTTTGGGAATTGTGGAGCAATTAATTCCTCTGAGGCAAACTTTGGAAAATGAGAAACAAGAGATTGGATGGAATCAGAAGATAAATTCCTTGCCCTTCTGGTAAGGGGCCCCGAATAATCAAAAATGTCTTAAAAAAGAAGAACAAAGTTGGAAGAGTCTCACTCCCTGACTTTATTTATTTATTTTTTTAATGAGAAGCTATTTATTTATTTATTTTAAAATTTTAAAAGATGCTTAGATTACATAAATGTTACACAAAAATTACAGGGATTCCCATGTTCCTTACCTCCCACACCTCCCACAACCTCCCACATAAACATCTTTCATTAGTGTGGCACATCACCTGCAATGGATATACACATCCTGGGGCTTTGCCACTAAGCATGGACCATAGTTCACATTGTAGACCACACTCTGACTTTAAAGGCACTCCCTGACTTTAAAGCATGTTACTTAGCTACAGTAGTTAAAAAAAAAACAAAAAAAACACAACAGCATGGTACTGGCATAAGACAGACAGATTGACCAATGGAACCAAATCAAGAACTCAGAAATAGACCTGCACATCTACGGTCAAATGATTTTTGACAAGGCTGTCAAGCCCTCCCAGCCAGGCCAGAATAGTCTATTCAACAAATGGTGCTGGGAAAACTGGATATCCATATCCAAAAGAAAGAAAGAGGACCCCAATCTCATAACTTATATGAAAATTAACTCAAAATGGATCAAGGACCTAAAAAAAAAAAAAAAAAAATGACAACCATGAAACTCCTAGAAGAAAATGTAGTAAAACATCTTCAAGATATTGTAGTAGGCAGTGGTTTCTTAAACCTTATACTCAAAGCATGAGCAACAAAAGAAAAAAATAAATAGGACCTCCTCAAAATTCAACACTTTTGCACCTTAAATGACTTTTTCAAAAGGATGAGAATTTAGCTGACTCAGTGGGAGAAAACAGTTGGAAACCACATATCTGATGAGGGTTTAATGTCCATGATATATAAAGAGATACTACAAATCAACAATAAAAAGACAAACTACCTAATTAAAAAATGGACAAAAGACTTGAAAAGGTAATTGTTCAAAGAAGAAACAAATGGTGAAGAAACACATGAAAAAATGTTTGACATCATTAGCAATTAGGGAAATGCAAATCAAAATTAAAATGAGGTCTCATTTCACATGTATTAGAATGGCCACTATGAAAAAGTCAGAAAACTACAAGTGTTGGAAAGGATATGGAGAGATAGGAATGCTTATTCACTGTTGGTAGAAATGTAGAATGGCACAGCCACTGTGTAGAACTGTTTGGCAGTTCCTAAAGAAGTTGAATATAGACTTGCCATGTTACCCAGCAATACCACTACTAGGTATATACCCAGAAGAACTGAGAGCAGTGACACGTACAGACATCTGCACATGATGTTCATAGCAGCATTATTCATGATTGCCAAAAGATGGAAACAGGCAGGTGTCCATCAACTGATGAATATATAAACAAATTTTGGTATATACACATGATGGAATATTATGCAGTGGTAAGAAGAAAAGTTGTAAAGCATATGACAGCATGGATGAACCTGGAGGACATTATGTGGAGTGAAGCAAGCCAGACACAAAAGAACAAACACTGTATGGCTGCACTATTATGGACTAAATATATCGTGTAAACACATGAAGTTTATTATTACGATACAGGTCACCAGAAAATAGGAGGGTAGAGAATGGAAACTTGAAGATTAATCTGTGCGGAGTTCATAAAAAAAGTTGTTTGTAAATCTTTGGAAATGAATAGAAATGGTGAAAGCATATCATGGTGTTTGTAACTAGCAAAGCTATTATATAGGTATGTCAGTGACTGAAAGGGAAAGTCTAAGAACATGTATATTAGTAGAAAGAAAGCTAAAAAATTTAACATGGACTGTTACCTTACATACTGAAACCTCATGTAAAATACATTTTGCCCCAGTGAGAAACACCTGTGATGGACCAATTTAGCTCTAGACCCCTTGGGACCAACCAAAGCTGCTGTTAGCTTACACTGCAGATCAGCTCCTCTCTCTGTCCAATCTTACCCCTGTTCCTGTAATCCATAGGGGTTGGTCCCAAGCACACCCCTTAAGAAACATCACACATATCAAATTCTGCATACTAATCTTCTTCACATTAATTTCTGTGGTATGTGTGAGTTTGTGTGTGTGTGTGTGTGTGTGTGTGTGTGAGAGAGAGAGAGAGAGAGAGAGAGAGAGAGAGAGGAGAAAGGAGCTTGTCCCCTTTAGTCTTTCATTTATATACCTGTCCACAAGCAGTGGTGATAAGCAAAATTTTTAACAGTCTAAGAGGCTGAGATTAGGATAAAAAAAATAACCCTTGAAGACCATGCTGTGCATTTTCCTTTCATTTGCTGGTCCATGTGAAAGTCTGAGGTAGAACAATCAATATGAAAGTATTAAAATATTTTAACAACTGATAGGATGCACTGGATCATCCTGCCTGAATATGGGTTCTCTAAATAAAGAGGGATGATTATTGGAGCAGGATCCTAATAAGAAGCCATGTATGGAAAAGGAAAATGGTGCCTTAATTAATTTCATATTACTACAAAGAAAAAAGCAATGGAAAAGTAAAATTTTGCTTTAGTGGCTAAACTCCCTGTCAAATGGGGACCTTCTAACTAATTTGGAGCCCCCAGTAGAATCTCTTACTGCCCTAAAATATTTGTAGCTCAGCCCTGAAGAAAGCTCCCAAAGCTCAGAGTGGGTCATAAGGCAGTGGGCTGGGAGGAAAAGTCTATCCTACTGAGGCAGGTTAGTACAGGGTAATGGAGGAGAAGATGACCCACAACATGGCTGACAGACAACATAGCTGGCAGTGTGCATGGCCAGCAGACAACATGGCTGCAAGACCCCGCTGGGACCTTGAGTTTAACCTTGAGATCCCAGTTTCTCTTTCCGGGACATCCCCTTGGCCCTGGATTTTCCACAAAGGCCTCACCATTGGCCCCCACCATAGGTGGGGTAACCAGTAACCTCTGGGGCCCATCCCCTTATCATTAACAAGGGGGTAGAATAATTAACAGTTTAAAAGGTAATCACTTTAAAGTATATATTTTAAAAAAACACTTATGTAAGCAAATGCACATATATGCATAAATATTTATATGTCATTTTACAAATATTGGTTTCTATTGTGAAAAATTTGATTTTTACCCACAATAAAAAAAAAACTGAAAAAAAATAAAAAATAAAAAGGTAATCACATGAGGCAGAGGTCGCTATCTCTGCCTAGAGGGGCCCGCACCAAATCTGGGTGTGCATTTCCGTCTTTCTCTCCCATTTCTCAGCAAGCTCTGTTCTTTTCCCCATTTCCCAAATAAATTTTTTTTACTGGCATAACTAAACTGGTATGTTCATAAATTCTTTTGTGCATCATAGCCAAGAACCTAGAGGAATCCAATGCTTCTCTTTATTCACTACCAGCCATTTCAGCAAAGTCCAGACAGAAAAGTGTCTTCACATAGAGTAGCTATAAAGAAACTGCTTGGCCAAACAGCAAACATTCCCACTGAGCAATTGCGGTTCAGGTGGTTCACTTGCTAAACTTCATAGCAAACTCCATTCAAAAGAAAATCATAGAAAGAAAGCATACAAAAATAAACCTTCTTCTCCCCTCTTTTTATTTTTTTATTTTTTTTTAAATCAACAGTGTATACAGTGAAAGACTTTATTTATTTATTTTTTATTTATTTATTTATTTATTTTTTAAAGATTTTATTTATTTATTCATTTATCCCTCCCTTGCTGCTTGTGCTCGCTGGGTCACCCAACCACGCCTTGCGGGCGGGCCTGCCTTCACCAGGAGGCCCCGGAACCGAACCTGGGGCCTCCCATATGGTAAACGGGAGCCCTACTGATTGAGCCACAGCCGTTTCCCTTCTCCCCTCTTTTTAAAAACTAAAACCTTAGTCAGAGACACACACAGTCTCTGATAGAAGTTATCTCAGGTCTCCATATTAGATAACCTAGACCTCCCATCCTAAAATGTGAGCCAATACGGTAAAATGATAATAGCATTCCATAGTTGGAAAGCAAGAGACCATGCCAAGGAATCTGAGCAGATATGCCTCTGAACTAGACTTCCATCAATAAATAGCAGAAATTAACAAAATCCTTAATGTTCTCAGCAATACTTGGGAGCACATTTTATTGATAAGACACTTAGCTAAAATAGGGAAAATTTCTTTAAGTTGAAAAACCCAATTACTGCACATGAAATATTTTAGGTTTGGATATTATTGTAACTGAGTAGGATAATGTACTTTTAGGAGGTTAATATTAATTTTCTTAGGGTTGAAGTATCAGCCATAAATAGTTAAAGAAAGCAAAAGGGTTTGGAGGGGAATAGATAGAGTGAGAGAGAGAAACAGAGAGATGGATTTCATCAAAATATTATCAAATATGAATCTACTCTTGTTAAGAAAGTCAGACACCTGTTAAACAGCCATTCCCCAGATCTCACCTAACCCCACCTCGTTCACTGGGGAAGTCACACACACCAAGTGGCCACCCTCCAGCCTTCTGCTACTCCCACCTCCTTTTCTATTGTGTGCCATTCCACAGTCTGTGGAGATGTTAATTGTAATGAAAAGACCTGGAACCACAGCCCCAGATGCTTATCAGAACAAGAATTCTCAGAGGCTAGGACCCCTTTCCCACTTGGTGGATAAAAAACATACTCAGCTGGAAAAGGGATTGGGGGAGGGGCCCTGTCAGGAAATTGTTACCTATGAACAAAGATTGTCTTGAATTTACCCAAAACATAAAACTTGAAGCTATTCTTCAACTAACATGGAAAAATAAATGGCTATTGTTTTAAAAAATAGTAGAAATATATATCATTGACAAGATGTGAGTTAAGTGTGTTTTCTATAAAGTGTAATTGATGAGGACATGGATAATATCCCCATGTTTCTGGACAGTAATATGTACATGGGGGGAGGGTATAATAAATATCATTTCTAAAAAAAAAAAAAAAAAAAACATACACAGCAATGCAGATAGATTTGCCTCTCTTCTCCTGTGCAAAGTGAGGGTTGTGGGAGCTACCACCTACTGATCCCAACCCCAACCAGAGCAGTTTTCAGTCACCCTGAGAGACAGCCATGATGGAACTTCTTCCTCTGCTTTTTTTTTTTTTGCTGTGTAGGTAACAGAAATTATTTACTTTTCTGGAAATAAAAGCAAATAATTTTTTAAAAGTTTCTCTTGTTCTTACCAGATTTTGTCTAGGTTCTTGACTATGCTGCAAAAACGAATTTCAAGAACAATCCAGTTAGTTAGGCCATTAATTTATTAAGGAATGGTGAGAAGAGAAATGGAAGAAAATAACAGATCATAGGCCCAGGTAGAGAGGAAGGGGCTGAAGAGTGATAAAGTGGGCTGATTTAGAGACTACAATTGCCTGTTATAGATTATAAATGTCCAGGTTTTACCTGGGTGTTGATCCATACAGGGGGGACACTGCAAGAGCAGGGTATACAGAAGGCAGGAACAGGGGTCAAAAGAACCATTAATTATTCTACCCCTTTGCAAATGGCATGGGTGGAGTTTCAGCTGTTTGCTGTTTTGATTGATTACCCCATCCATCAATTCCTCAGGAAGGCCCAATGATAAGGCCCCTGGAGAATATCTGAGGCTTCTCCTGGCTTCTGGAGGAAATCTCACTCGAATGGGGTTTCTCGCAAGAGTCTTCCAGCAGCCATCTTGAGGGTATCGATGTCCAGGGGGACTTCTTGCC
The DNA here is from genome assembly GCA_026826555.1 of Tolypeutes matacus. Lineage (NCBI taxonomy): Eukaryota > Metazoa > Chordata > Mammalia > Cingulata > Chlamyphoridae > Tolypeutes > Tolypeutes matacus. The sequence continues at coordinate 14,875,956 of JAKSZT010046586.1, forward strand.
AGGTTCCAGATTCATCTATCAATTCCCTATCTAGCCTGCTTCATTGTGTTTATGAGACTGTTTTCCCATGATGCACTGCTGTAGCAACTTCTTCCACAATGGTCTCAATATTTTTATGTATTAAACTATTCCAATTAAAATTTAGAAAAAGGAAAATCATAAACAATCATCAAGGCAGGAATGAAAATGAGGGATGTAGTAAAAATAAATAAAATTTTGAACTCTGGATTTTCGTGACAAAATAAACATCACATAATTCTTGTTGCTCCTAAAGTTGACATTGTGATCCCAAATAGCTTTAGAAAGTGATTGAAAAGGGAAGAAACCAAATGGTTTTGTGACTCATTCTAAAAAGGATAGCTGTTACGACTACTTTTAAGCAAATAGGTTTAAACCTATAAATTCTATTCTCAGCAAACTTCTTCCAATGTGCCCATATTTAAACTAATAACTTATTTTGTTTGAATGTTAGGTTGATTTGTCTTTGAAATTGTGACAATCAAATATTGATATTACTTTTTGAAATGTGAGCATTATGGAACTCTTAAAAATGCATTGTTGGCTACATTCCTAAAGTTTTTAAGGTGCTCCTTTTTTTTTCTCCATGCATAATGCTAAGTATATAATTCCTAGCTACAGTGGAATACTCAAATGTGAAACAATTTCTTTAACAACATTAAGAATACTACCAAAAATCTCACTACCCTCTACTAATGCTTGCCATTCTTTAGATGTAATTCAGTTTAGTTTATTTTATGAGATGCAAATATAAGAGGAAATAAATTATATATAATCGGTTATTTATACCATAGAGTGAATTAACTGATTTGATATTTTCTTAAAATAGGTTTTTCATAAGGATAGAAGAGCAAATATAAGTCAAGCATAATCACCAAATTTGGTAGGAAAGATTTATTCTGTTACTAAAAAAAAAAACAAAAAAAACTCTTTTAGGTTGTATTTAGAATGTCTTAACGCAAAACATTAGCTAGAGAGTAATTACATTATAATTATACTTTCTTATTTGTACTCTTAAGAAATAAAAATGTTTTGTTTATTCACATGCATTTTAATTATGAAATGTTTTAGACATATTTAAGAATCAATGACTAATATGACAAATATTAGATTTAGTGTTAATATTTTGCAATATATGTTTCAGATATCTTTTAATTAAAAAAAAAACAAAACAAAAATGTTGAAGCCTCATTTGTATCCATACTGATGCACTTCCCCCACCCCTTTTCCCTGAAGGGATTTCTTTTTCTATATGAGTATAACAGTAAAGTAGTGTTAGTTTGTCACTTGTCCTAGTGCCATTCATTAAATAGGCCATATTTTTCTCCAGATGCCAGTGCTGTTATATATAATTTCACATTTATGTATGGGACATTTTGGGCTCCCTTCTGCCTATTGGTCTATTTTCTTTTCCAGCTCAGTAACAAACTTCTAATTATTATAGTTTCACAGTACATTTCCCATCTTTATTCTTCTTTGACATTACCTTAGCTGTTCTTAGTCATTTGTATTCACGTGTGAATTTAGAATCAGCTTGTCAAATTCTAGATTCATCTTAGAAATTGTAAATTTTGATCAAGTGGGTTACAAAATAAATAATAAACACAAGTGGTCAAAAACCATTTTAAGAGTTATTTTTATAGTTACCCAATCTAAAGCGACAGAAATCTCTATCTTCACAGGCTCTTGTAAGGGCATCATCTAAACGAAAATCTTTTCTACATGTTGTTGACTTGGCCTCAGGCCTTCATTATAGTTCTTATTTCATTCACAGTATAACCACTGACAATTGTTTGCAAAAGGTTTCATTTCTTGTGAACAAACCCCTTTAGGTTTATGTAAGGTAATATACTTAGTTTCAATCTTCAATTACATGTATTTGCAATATTTGCCTGCTGAGAAAATGTGTGTTCAATTACCAAACTGTAGGTTTTATATAATATTAAATCTTTTTTTCAAAGCAAATTAATGAAGGATCATATTTAAAACTAATCTAGTACAAAATCAAAACCTTGTTTTCCCTCTTTCTATTACAATTTTGCATAATATTAATTTTACACTAAGTTTTATTTGCATTTCTTTACTTTCATAAGTTAAATCATTCTAGGAACTATAATCTCTATCAAAAAAATCAAACATATCTGTAAAATTTTGGAAACTAGGAAGAATTCAAAATTGTCATGTCATAGACACCTCAAGTTCCTACTTTGAAAATTGTATCACAAGTGTAAACTAACTCACAATTTATTTGGCTAATGCCTGCCTGATAGCAGCATGGAAGCGTCTAATGCTAGAGTTCCTCTGAGCCGAAAATTAAATTTATGGGGATGAGATAAGTTAAAAGGAAGACTTTGGTAACTGACATGTTAGTGTATATTTGTGAAACAGCCTAGATAGGGAATCAATAGACAGATCTAGAACCTAGCAGAAAAACTGCCGCCATTCACACATGCTCTTCAATACCCCCAAGATGGCTGCTGGAAGACCCTCGGAGATTCTCCTATTTGGAACGAGATTTCCTCCTGAAGCCAGTAGACTCCCCAGCTATTCTCCAGGTGTTGAACCCTAAATTAGCCTACCCATAGGCCTTCATGGCAACCAGAGTAACGTAGAAAAGAAAAGTTTCCCACTGTCTCCTAAGTGTCTTATCTGAAAAGCACACCCTCCCCTCCCTTGAACAATCTCGCAAGGACAGACAAGCATACAACCTCCCCTCCTTTGAACAATCCTGCAAGGACATCTCAACCCTGCAGCTGTGCCCCAGACTATCAGGGCATTCTGTGCAAACGCTAGCTAACTGCCAAAATCCGCTTCTGTTTATCCCGCTTGCTTGCAAACTGCGCTTGCTTGCAAACTGCGACAGCAACCCCCTATAAAAAGGAGCCATTTTAAAACCTGGGTGCTGCAGTTCTCTCCTGCATGAGAGGTGCTGCAGACGCCCGCGGGCTTAGCTCAATAAACTTCATAAAAGTGGTTAAAGTCTGAGTGTGGTCGATCTCCTGGGTTATAACACAGGGGCCTTATCATTGGGCCCTCCTGGGGGATTGATGGGTCGGGTAATCAATCAAAACAGCAAACAGCTGGAATTCCTCCCATGCCATTAGCAAAGGAGCGGAATGATTAATGGTTTAAAAGGCAAGCAGGGGACTGTTGAATAAAACTGCCCCCACCCAAAAAAAAAAAAAAAAAAGGCAAGCAGGAAAAGTGAACTGTCCCTGCCCTATTCCTGTCTTCTGAGCTCTGCTCTTGCCTTTTTCCTCCTGTTCTTGCTTTCTACCCCTGTTCTTGCCTTCTGCCCCTGTTCTGGCCTTCTTCGCCCCCATCTGGATCAATACGCAAGTAAAGCTGGGGATTTATAATCTATAATGGGGAATTGTAGTCTGTAAATCAGCCCTCTTTATCACTCTTCAGCCCCTTCCTCTCTACCTGGGACCCATGATCTGTTACTTTCTCCCATTTCTCTCCTCACCATTCCTTAATAAATTACTGGCCTAATCAACGTGACTTGCTCTTGAAATTCATTTCTTGCAGCTTAGTCAAGAACCTAAACAAAATCTGGCAACATTTGCCCATGCAAATGAAGGGTATGTGTGCTAGTTGTTTGCAGAGCAGATGGACTGGGTTTATTCAGGGGACTATGTAAATAGCAACTTCTCCCAGCTCCATCTCAGACCTTCTAATAGAGATGGTGCTTCTGCAAAATGAGGCAAATCTGTGTACAAATTGTGAGAGCATTTCAAAATCAATTAAGTAAGTATAGCACGGCATGGCCTCTGGAAATGAGACTTGGAGAAGCCTGAAAGATTTATTTTATTTTATAAGGAAACATTGTGGATAAGGCAGGCTCTGCCCACATAATTCCTATGATGAACTACTGACTTCAGTTTTATTTCATTAGAAATTATTGAATGTTTTCTATATATATGGCACTTTGTTAAAAGCTCCAACTACAAATATCAAAGATGTGTGTGCTGTGTTTCTGTATCAGTATTTTACCTTGTTCCAGAAAGCATTTGTGTCTACATATAAGGATTTTAAAAATACAGAAAAATGACCACAATTAATAAAGAACAATCATAAAAAGCAAGTAGAGGAAAATTAAATATAACTATGAATATGGTTAATATAAAGAGGTATGCCACAAAGTTCTGCTGGTAGGTCGCTAAATTTCTCTAAACCAAACACATCTATTTGCATTTAACTGAATATTTCCTTAGGTTAAGTTCCTAGAAGATGAATGACTGAGTATGATGATATGATGGACGGTATGATCATTCTTTTTTTTTTTTTTTGGTATGATCATTCTGAAAGCTTTTGACTCATAATGCCAAATTGCCCACTGAAGAGGTTATTCCAATTTTTAATCCTGCCATCATTCTATATGAATGTCCATATTTCCATATGTTAACTAATTCTGAATATTATCTTTCTTTTAACTATTGTCATTCTAATGAAATACAATCCCATTTTAATTTTGATTTTCATGTTTATCAAAATGGCCAAAAATGGTCAAATGATATTGTATTTAATAGTTTGCTTTTTCTAAGTCATTAATTTTTATTTAACTGAGGCATTTGTATTTTCTTAGTGATATATAGAGTTTTAAAAAATAATAGTAAGTACATTTTATAGTATATAAGGACATTAACCTATATTCTGTCAAGATGTTAGACTATTTTCTGTCTCCGATTGTGTATACTTTTAAAAACATTTTATTTTTGCTAATAATGATTTTTTTAAAAATTTGGTTGAATTCACCAATTACTTCCTGTGTTATTTCGGCCTTTGTTGTTAATTTTCACATGTTGTATTCAAACCAAGATTAGATATATATTTATGTATATTTTCTTTTACTAATTTTATGATATTATATAATTTTACATATAACCCTTTACATTTAATTTATGTGTGCATTCATGTGTACTTTATTTTGGCATAAGTTGTAATCTGGAAATTTCTATATTTGTTTCTAGATGGTGAGTAGATTGTACTAATACATTTCTAGTAATTATTATTATATAATTATTAAATAATAATTTATTAGTTCACCAAAATAAAATGTTAAGTTTAGAATTCTATTTGTTTCTGAACTGTTTATTTTATTTGATTAATAGTATTAAGCATATGCTAGAATTTGCTTGTTTTAATTTTTAAAGATGTTTAATAGATTTTTCAAACTTTAATTTTTTTTCTTGATAATATATTTTTATTTCAGTGTTTTAAACATTTTTAGTAGACAGTTACCTTACTAGGTACGGGGTTACAGTATTGAACCAAACAACCCACCACATTAAAACTATATTTGAGTATGAAAGATAAGCACTAAACAACTAATAATCCAATTAATTATTTATTGTAAATTCAACTTCTATATTAGGCAAGGACAACATCAAAGGGACATGGAAAAGATGAATAAAGGAAAGCTTATCTAAGAAATAGTTGTTGAAAACAAACTCTGAAGGATGAAAAGGCATTAGTAAGATTATAGTAAGAATACACCTTCCAAGCAAAGTTGCAGCAAACATGTGTAAATGTCAAAATATTGTAAAAGAAGACTGGTACATTTAAAGAGTGGAAAGACAACTTATTTGGCTGGAGCAGAGAAAGCAAAGTAGAGACTGGCTCTAGTTGAAACTAGTAAGCTGGGATCAGATCCTTCAGTACCTTGAAGGCCATGTGAAGAATTTTTAATTTTTTTATGAATAACGATGAGGGGTTATTGAGTGGACTTAAGAGAGAGAGAGAGATGTTATGAGATCAGTCTAGCTTCAATATGAAGGATGAATTGGGGGAGGAATGTGAGTAGATATGAGACTGGTTAGGAGGCCATGTGCCAGTCTTTATCACTACTCCCTCCTTCTAGCCTGACACCTGGAAGTTAAAAGAAATATATGCTCAAAGAACTCTTGGTTCAAAGCTGGATTATATACCCAAAAATGCTGAAATTCTGAAAATAAAATTATTATGTATTAGAATCTATTGATACAGCTAAAATGATGGTCAAGGTAATTTCAATTTGTGATAATACATATATCAATACATAGGAAACAAATGAGTAAAGAAACTGATAATGGCAAAATAATCCTAAGGAAAACAGAGGGAGAAACAAATATGAGTAAAACCATAAATTAATGAGTTTTAAGTGATTAAAAGTATAAATAATAAATAAATCAAAAAAGTGTTTAAAAATAAACCAGAACAAAACAATAAAATACTGAAAATTAAACCATCTAGGAAAAAAGAGAGGAAGGGATCATTACTGAAAATCCAAAATATTAAGGAGAAAGTTACCCCCCAAATAGAAAATAAATATATAGAATCATAAGAAATAATACATCTGTGCAAAAAAAAAAAAAAAAACCTCAAACCTGAAAGAAATGAGTAATCATCTATTAAAACATTATTTATTAAAATTAATTCTAGAAGAAAATAGTATTTTACAAAAAACAGATTTCCATAAAAAATAGAAACTTTTGTCAAATGCTTATCTTCAAAACCTACAAGTCTAGGATTGTTTCCACAGGGAATTTCTGAAAAACAAATTAAGAGAAGATAATTCCAATGCTATTTAAAGTGGTACAAAACATAAAACAAAAAGTAAAATTTCAAAGTTCTGTGAAATAAGATTCACATTGACAGTAAACTTATAATAAAGAACCAAAGGGGAAACTGGAGATAAATTTCAGATATGAAAATTGATTTTAAAATCCTACATAAACTATTAGCAAATAGAATCAAGAAAAAATTATTATAACTGTTGTGATCTTTATTCTTGAAATGCAAGGGTGTTCCAATAGTAGTAAAACTATTATTAAGGCTTATTTTATTAAAATATCTTCGAAAAATCATATGATCATCATAGATGCTGAAAAGACATTTGGCAAAAATAATTTTCTTCTTTCATAAAGTATAATTAATAAGATAGAAATAGATACTTTCTTAAAAATGGAAAATATTTCTATTTTAATTCAAAAGACATCTAACCCAAAAGTCAGTATGATACTATTCAAGGAAACATGAGAGTCTTTTTAAAATCAGGAACAAGAAAAAGATGTCTACTATTTTCACTATTAGGCAATTTTATAAGCAATGCTTATAAATGCTTCAAAGTTAAAAACTTTGAAAGGAAGACCATTTCCCTATTTGTAAATGATATGACTGGGGAATCATATATTGGGGTAAACCAAAACAATTAATAAAATTCTTGAAGAAAATTCAACAAGCTAGCGAGAAACTGACATGATAATAATAATAATTTTATTATGCTAATAGTATAATAAAAGCATATATACAATCAACTGGTTAGAAGATATGATGAAAGAAAAAATATATCTTCTAAGAGAATGGAAAAAGTATTAAATACTTAGTAATAAACTTAAGAAATAGAGGAAAATGTTAATATACTTCTTTTTTAACTCTATTTTTAAGGAAGTTTTAGATTATAGAAATTTAGATAAAAAAATATAAGGGATTCTCATATATCCCACCCCTTCTTCTATGATATTTTCCTCTATTAATAACATCTTTCATTAGTGTGATACATGGTTACAATTGATGAACACATATTGAACCATTGCACTAACCATGGTCTACAGTTTATATTATGGTTTACACTTTGCAATATACAATTTTATAGGTTTTGACAAAATGTATAATGGCCTGTATCCATCATTGCAATATCATGCAGAGCAATTGCAATGTCCCCCAAATGCCCATGGTTATACCTATTCTTCCCTCTCCCTCCCCTGAGAACCTCTGTAATCATTATCTTTATATCAATGTTGTAAGTTCTTTCATTACTAGAATAATAATAAGTCTACTTTAGCCCATAGTTGCCTTCCCCCCTTATGTTTGTTCATTCCTCAGTCTTGAGCATTTGGGGATCGTGATGCCTACTCTGCTTCTGATTGAGAGGGGGCTTAGACCCCCCGGAGCATATGGATGGAACTGTCTTTCTTGCAGTTGTAGATACTCTTTGTTTTGGGGGATGGGTGTTGTCCATCATCATCATTTTGTTAGTTGTCCTGGGCAAGTTCGAAGAACTGGAGAGTAGTTATTGGCTGCAACTCCGCTGAGATTCAAGGCTCAATTGGCATATGAACAGTTGGAAGCTTTAAGCCTCTGGGACATATATTTAATGGGTATAGTGCTAATCATAGATTCAAATAAAAGGGGCAGTAGAACCATGGGTAGGAAAATTATAAAAGAGTTTAACTCTGTTACATTGGGGAGATAGGTTAACATATATTCCAAGGTAAGGTCAACTGATGGCTTGCCAATTTCCTGGGGTTGTCTTCCCTGCCTATAATGCCCAGATGTATCTAGATCCTTCAAGAGCACCCCTACTTGAGGTATTGTTTACTGTGGCAGTCAGTGAGATCCTCCTAAGATGTGCCTAAGTGTAACCTCTGGAATGACCTCCTGATACTCTTTGAAATCACTTAGCCATAAAAACTATTTTGCATTTAATATTCCCCCTTTGGTCAAGGTCTTTTTCCAAATGCATTACTAGTTGACACTTGGTAATAATCCCTTGGTGCCAGGGAGACCCATTCTTGGGAGTCATGTTCCATGCTAGGGGGAAAGCAGTGAGTTTATAGGCTGAGTTTGGTTTAGAGAGAGGCCACATTTGAGTAACAAGAAGGTTTTCAGGAAGTAACTCTTAGGCAATGTATATATTACTAGGTTAACTTTCAATTTTACAAGAATGAGATTCATAATTACAAGCACTGATATCAAGGGTCTGGTGTATTTGTCCTCTTTTGCTAGGCATTGCCTATGTACTCTAGAGAGGCTTGCTACGCTATCAGAGAATTGTGATGGTTATGCTAATGTATCAACTCAGCCAGGTAATGTGCCCAGTTGTTTGGTCAAGCAAGCACTGGGCTAATTGTAATACAAGGACATTTATGGGCTTTAGTCATCAGTGAGTTTACTGCATAGATGGCTGATAACATCTACATCAACCAGAGAGATTGCTGTCAGCAATAAGCGATGTTTTATCCAATCAGCTGAATGCCTTAAAAGGGGAAGTGATTTCAACATTCAGAGAGAATTTCCCAGCTCATCTTTGGACAACCAACATTTCCTGGAAACTCATCAAGGAACTTCACTGGACTTTCATTGAAACCCCTTGTTTGCAGCCTGCCTGCAGAAACTGGACTTGTGCATCCCCACAGTCATGTGAGAAAATCTTATAAAATCTCATACTTTTTACAGATATCTCCTGTTGATTATGTTCACTAGAGAACCCTGATTAATACAAGAATGTAGCAGGACTACCCAGGATGGTAATTTAATATTTTGTAGATTATTGTGTGGGTTTCTACCCACTGAGATAACACTCTATGGCAAGATGAACACGTTCATATTCCATAGAGGCATGCCCCAGGTGTGTTCTTCACCACACATTGAAGAAACAAAAGAAATCTTGAACTAATAGCTTCTATTTTGGTTCATAAGAAGGTTTACCATCATGAAGATATCAATTTTCCCTTAATTAATTTATACATTTAATTTAATTTATTAAATGATCAACTCTTTCTTATAATATATAGCTCATTCTAAATCACACTTGGAAATTTTAAAAAACAAGAATAGCCTTGAAATGTATGAAAAGTATTTCCACACAATGGAATATGATATTCTTCTATATGTTGATCTGGAAAGATCTTCAAGATGCATTTTTAAGTAAAAAACACAAATGCTGAAGAAAATGTATAGTATAGTGCCACTGGTGAAAAACATGGGAAAATAATTCATTTTTATTTACTTGAATATACATTAAAACCTCTCAAGAAAGATATATAAGAATCTAATACAGTAATATCTGTTTAGGGATACTGGGAACTGGACAGATCAGAAAGAGGTTCTAAAGAGACTACGCATTTTATAACCTTTTTATACACTTTGATGTTTGAAACTTGTGAATTTAATAAAAAATAACATTTAAGGAAGAGTAAGCCAAACTGTTAAGGAATAAAGAGGAAAACATTTCCTTTTATGGATGAGGACAAAATTTCTTAACCTTTATGGTAATCATCTTTATAGTCACCAAAGATGCTTTTGAACAATAGTTTGTGTACATAAGGAAGGTAATGATTTTGCAAAGTTTCTGATTCTGCTAAGATTGGTGGACTTGACACTGCGTACTATATAAGAAAAGCTTTCAAGAGCTTGACAAATGCTCTTACTGAATCATATCACCTATTATGGTTGCAATTAACAATAGGTTCATTATTCAGTATCTCTCCTTAAAAATGCAAGACAGTAGTGTTTCCATGCATACATCCACTTATCAATTAAGGACTATGTATGAAGACATTGTTGGAATATAAAGCTAATTCAGTGGTGGGCTCTGCTCTGAATGAGCTTGCATTCTAGAAGGACAAATAAATATGCATATAGTTGCTTATGATTATAAAATTAGATAGTGCAAAAGGTTATGAGAGAATATGTGTTTTAGAGGAGTCAGAGATGAACTCCAGCCTGAACAAAGGAAAGAAAAGAGCAGCATGTGAGTGATGAAAGAACACTAATACATTCTGTGAGCCAAACAGCATTTCAGATGAGAGCATAATGTTAAGTCAGTTAAATCCCAATATTATGTGTGCCCTGACATCTGGAAAAAAAAAAGGAGAACCTCAAATAGCTTTAACCACAGGTTCTCCTTCCACTCTGGTCCCACACATAAGGTCCCCTAAGAAAACCAACCTCCTTATTACAAGACCAGACCCAGTTCCTGGCAAGTGTACTTCAGTTCCTTGCCAGGCTGTGGAATTATTCTAACAAGCCAATTACATCCTTTCACAGGAACCTGGGGCTGCCTCATCCTCTTGATACTACCAAACCTGCCTTCCAAAGCCTCTGATTTTCACTCTCTTCCCAAATACAACCTCCATGTGGCCCTGCGTGGCACGTGATATCCTCTCTCAAAGCTATGGGAGTATATATGACTAATAAACTGCTGTCAATCAATCTCACCTATCCAGGTATTGTGTGTTAAACCATCCCCATAACTTAGGTGGGAATCCCTCCATCACCAATGAGGTGAAGAGGAGGTTAGTTTGTTGTATCAGTGGGTGGAGAGCCACATAATGAGCAGCAAGGTGGTGGACTCCCAGCCTGGGGAGGCCGGCTATGTTTTCAAACAAAGGGCAGGAGTCTCTTGAGAGCATGGATGGTGCCTAATAAGGGAGGGCAGACCAGTGTACCAAGCCCTCAGTGTTGTTGCAAGTAAATATGAATTTTTCCCTTCAAGGAGTGAAGACTAGTGGTTGTCATGGGTCCTGAGGGCGGGGGGAGAGGGAGGAATAGAATAGATGGAACAGGGAGCATTTTGGGGGAGATGGACGTGTTCTACATAATCTTGCTATGAAGGATATAGGCTGTGTTGAATTGCATCAAAGTTTTTAAAAGTGTATGGTCCAAAATGTAAACCATAATGTAAACCACTTACCATGGTTGGTAGCTATGTTTCAATATTTGTACATCAGTGTAACAAATGCCCCATCCTCATATAAAATGTTATTAATAGGAGAAGGGAGAAAAGGGAAAGGATGTTGGGTATATGGGAGTCCCCTGTATGCAATACATGACTTTTCTGTAACCTAAAACTTCTTTGGGGATAAAATGAAAAAAAATAAAAAAATAAAAAAGGAAGACACTGGGGGAATAAATGAAAAACAATGTTACTGTACATATAGAACAACAGATCTCACAGCGATGAAATGGAAAATGTCAAAAAATTTTAAAATATTTTTTCATTATCTTTATTATCCAAAATTTTTATTTAAAATTTTTAAAAATATTTTATTTCTTATTTTTAAAACTATCATTATTGTTTCATTTTCTTATTGATTGTATTTGGCTATTTTATTGGCTTCATTTTTGAAGTTTTGGATCATAGAAGTGTTACAACTGTGGCAGGGGAGGATCATTGGTGCAAGCTGTCAGAGATGGGGGATACATGGGAGGAAGCTCACCTGGGCATACATATAAGGCATATAAATGTGTTCAAACATTCATGGGACATTGTTACGGTGGGTGGAGATTCATACACTAACCATAGGAATATCAAATTCCCATCCTGGAGAGCTCTGCCACATTCTTTAATAGATCAGCAAGAATCCTCTGAGTACAGGGGCAATGACTAGGGAAAGAGGATGGTCCATTGACAGGCCCTTGATATCGATGACTGTGCATATGAACCTTTACTCTTGAAATTGAAACTTAACCTAGTATTATAGGGTACCTAAGAGTTGCCTCCTGGGAGCCTCCTTGTTGCTCAAATGTGGCCTCTCTCTAAGCCAAACTCAGCATATAAATACATTACCTTCCCCCGCGTATGGAACATGACTCCCGGGGATAGCCTCCCTGGCACCAAGGGATTACTACCAAGCACCAACTAGCAATGTAACTGGAAAAAGATCTTGACAAAAAGGGGGAAAAGGTAAAGATGAATAAGTTTATATGGCTAAGAAACTTCCAAAGTGTGTCAGGAGGTGATTCCAGAGGTGACATTTATGCACGTCTCAGCAGGGTCTCTTTGACTGCCAAAGTAGATACTACCCCAAATAGTGGGGCTCCTGACAGCTCTGGAGACATTCAGGCACTATAGTCAAGGCAGATAGCTCAGGAGTTTGGTGCCTTGCCAGTGGGCTATACTTTGGAATTTATGCTTCGCAGAGTGACAGAGTTGGACTCAGTTGTGGTTTCCCTACACATGGCTCTTTTGTCCTTCTATTTGAACCTATAATTAGTACTAGATTTGTTAGATGTGTGGCCAAGAGACTTAAATTTCTGGGCTGTCCATGTGCCAACCGGGCTCTGAATCTCAACGGAGTTGTAATACCTACTCTCCAGTTCATTGTTCTCACCCAGGACAACTAATATGGAGGTGATGATGGACAGCTACCATCCCAAGGAACCGAGAGAGTCTACAACTGCAAGTAAGAGAGTTCCATCCATTGGCCCTATGGGATCACAGCCACTTCTTAATTAAAGGTGGAGCGGACATCACCATCCCTGAATCCTTAGTATTGGGGAATGAATTATGGAGTAAAGTAGACTTACTGGTATTCCACTATAGACTTATCATGATTCTAGCAATGGAAGAAATTATGTGGAGGCAGTGCACTGGAGGTTCTGAGGGCAGGGAGAGGGAAAAACAGGTGTAATACGTGGGGCTTTCTTGGGACTTAGAAATTCTCCTGAATGACATTGCAATGACAGATACAGGCCATTATAAATCTTGCCATAACCTACAGAATTGCGTGGGAAAGAGTGTAAACTACAATGTAAACTTTAATCCATACTTAGTGGCAATGCTCCAAAATGTGTTCATCAATTGCGATGAATGTACCTCACTAATGAAAGATGTTGTTAATGTGGGAAAATGTGGGAGGTGTGGGGAATGAAGCATATGGGAATCCCCTATATTTTTTATGTTATATTTGTATAATCTAAGTATCTTTCAAAAATTTTTTTAAATAAAATTTAAGAAAATAAAAAAGGAAAAAAAAAAAAAAAACAGAAAGGAAGAGAAAAAGAGGGTGAGGAGTGGGAAAACAAGATAGTTCAGACCAGTATAAGTATATGGAATTCAAAATTAGCACTGCTTGGGCCCAGATTATAAGACCCTAAACTGGAGGTTAAAGAGTTTTGGGTTTCATTCCCTTAGCAAGTTTGGCCTGGCAACAGGTTTGTAGGATTGTTGGAGGAAGGGATTTAGTGTGAGGAAAGGAAAGCAAGTAAGAATGCTGTTGGAGAAATCCAAGAGAGACATAATTAGGACCCTGACACAGATAATTCAAGGAACAGTTAAGTGACATCATGTGGAGATGCAAGGAAATATTATGGACTCAATAGATATCTATTGTATGAATGGATGAATGAGGCAGATTGAAGTGAGAAATGAAGAACCAAAATGTTTTTCATCTTCATCACTCTTAAATTACTGATCAAGTCTGAATCCAATTCTCTCTTCAGAGCCTCTTCTCCCTGCCTGACACCCTTAAAGGAAAAGCAGAACCAACAGCCTGTCACTGGAATAGACTGCCTGAAGGATTTTGTGGGCTGCTGCTTTTCCTGGGAGTTTCTTTAATTAATGGGACAAAGCTGGATTGCATTGCAGAAGGGCTTGGCTTCATGTGTATCCATGTAAATCTGCCTCAGTTGTCAAAGGAGTTATTTTTCTTCTAGCCACAGACTACTAAGCGCTAGATAGATGTAAGTTAGACCAAGTTAGGAGATGTAGGAGAGGAAGGACATTGTAGAATCCTGTGTCTAAAGGATTTATTCCTGGTTGTTCTTTAAATAGAGACAGGAAAAAATGAGATATCTGAAGAAAGAAGAGAAGAAAGAAGGACATAAAGAAGGAAGAAAAGAAGGATAAAGCAAGGGAGAGGGTGAGAATGAGGAAAGAAGGAAGAAGGAATGAAAATAACAAAAGAAAGGAGAAAGTAAGGGAAAAAAGAGGAAATGAAGGGAGGGAAAGAAAGAGGAAAAAGGGACAAAAGAAGGAAAAATGGAAGAAAAACCGAATTGTTTTTGAAACTTCTTTTCTGGATACTTTACATAAATTTAACTAACAATTAAATGAAACAAATGCTATCATTTCTTTATAGATTAATCATCTATATTATTACTTTTAGTGTTGTTGCCATTTTATCCTTATTGTATATTATTATTATTTTATCTCTCAAGCCTTCTTCTAAAGCCACTCCCTTGGTTGGCCGGTCTATGTGTAATAAAATTGCTTACAACAAGGAAATGCAACGATTGTAAAACCATGGACTGTGTGACAAAGCTTCTGAAAGGACAATTTACACTTCCTTTTTAATTCAGTTGATACTGCTATGGGGACTGCAGTTTTAGCAGTTATCATGTCAGATCCAGTTTCTATGGAAATTTCAAGCTGCTGTCACTGGATAAAGTTGATGATACCATGGGAATAACATTCTTGATGATGGCAAGCTTCTGCTCTGCAGGAATGAATTGCTTTTTTTATTTTTTTTTTTAATAGAATGTAACACGATCCACAGTTAAAAATTCCTCCATAAATGCACACAATATGAACTATGCATGCTACAGATCTAATGTAGGTGAAGAGAATGATATACCTCCAAGAACATTTTTTTTTTTTAATGAACAGGGTAAAGAGGTAGGGAAAAATAATAATAATATGAGGCACAAACTGTCTTAACCTAAACTTACTCATTAAAATCACATCTAATGTATAGATATGTTTCTTTGGGGAACTATTTCCTCCTTTAAATATATGACAGGTCCCAACAGGCAGAGACAGTCTTCCTCCCTCTCCATACTTTTCCAAAACTATTTTGCCACCCTACCCCAAAGTCCAGATTCCACAGTTAGGAATCACAGCGGCTTGGACATATATTGACCTTCAATTTGCAACAGGTCACTGCTGGGAGTAGTTATCAACAGATGGAAACTGCATATGATTGGTAGTGTATGGTTAGAAAGAAGTATTCTTTTACTACAATGTTTGTTATGTAACTTCAACCAAAACATGTAGCTTACTATGTAAATGATACTGTTAATTCTGAGCAAAAATATTTTGAATTGTTTCACAATGTTATCTATTTGTATAACCATGGTTAATATGCAAACTGGATGGACACTTGGATAGCTGAAAATTGATCCTCTGTGATGGTATAAGGAATCCTGGAGTATTCCAGGATTTGTAGATTTATAGATGTCTTATTCTACAAATGCCCACAGTATAAAAGGAGGAGGAAGGAGCTAGGGGGATTGGCTGCCGTTGCCACGAAGGCAAGCGGAGCCCAGCCTCATAGCTTTCTATTTCTTTCTCCAGATCTCTTTATGTCCACTGGTGTCTCCATTTTTCTCAGTAGGAGAGATTTTTTTGTGGCAACTGTGCATGGCAAAGCACTACTTTAACTTACACGGTATGTTTATTTGGGGTAGTTTGGGAAGGAATTAATGGAGATCATGGAAAAGCTAAAACCCTTCAAGTCATTCCAGAGTACAACTACTGCTTCTTTCATCACCACTCTACCAATTCATAAGGTAGCTCTCAGCTCCACTTTTGATACAATTTTTAAAAATTAAAAATAAGGTGTGAATTATTTAACTTTCTTCAAATATGTTATAAATGAAATAAAGAGATGAGTTAAACAAATGAATATCTCATGGACTTAATGAAACTTTGTATGTTTCACTATTGGGTCGAGCCTCTTAGCCTACATCAGAGGCTTATTCCAGTGCCTGCCTACCTCAAGGATTCTACTCCTATAGATGAATAGCCGTTATTCCATTTTCCAATGTGAAGAAGCTCAAGGGGATGGAACACTTTGAGGCAATCTGTTACAGTGCAGTAATCTCTTCTGTTACCTTGTGGGTTTGTATGGCAGACATTGCAGGAATGTGCTTTCCTGCAATGGGCCAGAGTGAACTGTTCCTCTCTTAACAGAGATTGATAATATAGACAAGGTTATGACAAACAAGGCAGCTTATAGGATTCATGTGGAATAGAAAAAGTTAAAAGTCAATAAGGAAATGTATCTAAGCCCTGGGAGTTCCCCAGGATCTAAGAGGTTATAGTAGTTAGTAGTAGTTATAGTATATAGTAGACTTCTCTACTAAGAACTCTAGCTGTTGTTCAGAGAAAAAAGAGGTCTTAAATGACATTTATTGCTTCTTCACAGACTTATTTTGCTGGCTCTGTCCTTTTGGTGTTTTGTACATCTTGGAATTTTATCCTAAAAATCTATCTCATTTTTTTTTCTTTCAGAATTTAAGGCAATAATTCTTACTGGATAAAGCAATGTATGTCTCCTGAAGCTTTGGTGATGCCAGAGTAGAAATGAAATGCTGTGTCTCTCACAGCTTCCCCCATTGGCCCTGCCCTATGCACATAGGGCTTCTTTAGATTTCTTCTATCTCCAAAGGGCATAGCAGTATGCAGGTCCAGTTAAAGGATCATTCTCAATTTCTACCTGAGAGAGGGACAAATCAGAATGAGCAACAAGACCAATACCAATCTACCCCCAACTGCTGTACAGAATTTAAACCATAAAATCTTGAGATGCTGCTTCATCAAAACTGCACTGGCCTTGACATGTCAGCCTCCCTGGGCAGTGGTCTTGGGCAGATAAAAAGGCAAGTTACACTGCACTTTTGGAAAGAAAAATGGGAGCTCTGTGTAGTGCTGGTTCATGTGTCATCACTATTTTCAAGACAAGTGAAATGTCAATGCTAAAATACCCTCCAGCTATCTATAAAATAATGTAAGCCAGATATGCAGTCATGACAGAGTTTTGAAATATTATTCAATTGGTTTTCCCCATCAGGACAAGTTAAAAATATATTTTCTGCCTCACATTTATTAAAAAGGCTACTGAATTAAAAGTAAAAATATGGCAACAGTCTCAATCCTGTCAAATTTAATCTATGTGCAATAGTCCAATCTATCTGACAAAAATGCATTGTACTGAAATTGGAAAGCTTCAGTAAGATGTTTGATTTTTCCTCTTTTAAGACTATTATTATGCATTGTATTTGGACAACAATAGGCAGTGCTTACTAATGTGTTCAACTCTTGCTATTCCTTTAAGTTATCTCTTCTGTTTTTCACAAAATGGAAAGCTACAGCAGATTAACAATATTTTATTTCAATTTTAATGAAATTTAAAAAGATTTACAATCATGTGTGACAATAAACTTATGGAAATATGGAGGCATGGGTATATATGCAGTGAACTATTTTTGAAAAATTAATTGACCCACAAATGTTAACAAATACTGTTTTAATGTGATAGAATTTTTAATACTTTCTCTTTGCTAATTATGAGAATTATGTAATGTCATCAAATTTATTTTTTGTTACTTTACTTATAGAAAAATACAGAGGCTTATTGCTTCCAAAATGCATTTTGAATAGCAGCAATGCTCTAAATTTGTAATTATTTATTTTCTCAATCAACATTTCGTTAATCTGCCTATTTGATACTAATTGTTTGGGTAGACTTTAAGGGCAAAAAAAGAAATAAGGCATAGTTTCCACCTTCATGAGCTCACAATCTAGTAGGATTACCCTAAGATTTTTTACAAAGGCTTTTATATAAAGGTTGTCTTATAGTTTTAAAAATGTTATTTAAAATCTTTACAAATTAGTGCCAAGGTTACATGCTTTGGCATATCTCTAAAAAATGTTTCTCTCTATATTCACATATGTGAGCAGAAAATAAAAACAAACAAACTTGGTATTTATATGGATTCTGAAAAAATAATCCTGAAAAGATATTAACAAGATACCAATGACATTCATCTAACTTCTACATGCACCAATCTGACTGTAAAAGAATAAAACCATTATAACCTAGACACTTAAATGCCACTTTAACTTTCAAAGGCACTATATTAATCAGTTCAATTAATAGGTCAAGATTTAAGAATTGCAGAGAAAAGGGAGAAAGTATAGGGATAATTTCCCTTCCCCCCATAAGACCCTTCCTGCCCCCAAATCATGATCCAGATGGAACCCAAGACTGTAATTTAGAAATGGTTGTGAATATTACTGCATTACTACAAAACAAGAATAGATCTTATCAAATTGAGACTCCCAAGAGCTTTATTGCTATGTGAAAAATGTATAAACCTCAATATCAGGAAATATTCAAGTAAATTAGAGTACCTAGATAAATCCACAATGTTCATTTGCTTTTACCACTTTGACACAGAGTTCTAATCATTCGAGAAATGATGATTTCTCCACCTAAAAAATGGAAATATGTCATGGGAAAGAATCTTAGAAATTATTCTGTGTACACTTGCCTGTTTAGTAATGAGGAAGTTGAAATCCAAAGAGATTAATCACAGAGCAGGCAAAAGTTCTCCTGGCCTCCAGTGGGATCATGGGATCTTGACATCGGACTGTAATATGCGAAGGCAGATTTACAAAGAGGCTATTGAAATATAAGGTCAAGGCCCCTCACCAGAATATGTGGCCCCTCTTCCCAGGACTTGAAAAAGACCTAACAGTTTTGAATTGATAAATTTGTAAAAAATTATTTGAGTGCTCCTCCAAATTATATAAGCTGCAGGTTCCTTTTCCCTGCTAATATGGTTATAATGTAGAGTTTTCTATTATTGTAACTTATTAACTGTTAACTGGAGTTCACTGGAATGGACTACACTTTATGGCAAAGGTTTGTTTATTATTTTTTTGGCAAAGACTCAACCAATTTAAGGAGTCTACATTGGATCATCAGGGGCTTATCTGTTTTAAAGTATCAAT
Organism: Tolypeutes matacus; assembly: GCA_026826555.1. NCBI lineage: Eukaryota > Metazoa > Chordata > Mammalia > Cingulata > Chlamyphoridae > Tolypeutes > Tolypeutes matacus. The sequence continues at coordinate 14,895,259 of JAKSZT010046586.1, forward strand.
TTCATATCATATTAGCAAAGACATTATTATTTATGAATCAATTTTTCTCCCTTTTTCATAAGGACTCCTTTCTCACCACCAGTAATTAAAAGCTACCTAATAGCAAAATAACTTCAGAATTCATGTAATTCCCAGTTTATTTAAATAAAAATATAACATATGGGGTTAAAAATGTAGAAGGCAAACTATATTTCAAAACGAAGTCGGTCTCATAGTCAATAAATTTTTATTATATTGAAACCAAACTTTGACTTATGTTCAAAGGTGAGGAATTCCAAAGAAAGTGGGTCTTCCTATTTATTTCATTTCCTGGAGGGTCTCACCATTCATTGTTCACATGGGAGAGAATCTAGAGGCCATGGTTAATAAGGTAATACTGCAACACTGTTTTATACTCTAAACAGAGATTTTTTTCACTCAATTGTACATGCTGAACATTTAGTTTTAGTTCCATGATTAAGAGTATGAGTTAATAATGAAATACTTCAACAGACAGAACATTGTGATCAGAGTAAAATGTCAACAAAAACAAGAAGAAAGAGAAAGGGTCAGTACACTTTGCTGTATGAATGAAACCATGAACTATAAATCCACAAGCACAGAATATTTTTTGATGATTTGAAGCAAAACAAAATAAAACAAAAAAACATATTCTACTTATTCCTGACATGTTAGAAAACATTTTTACTTGAGGAGAACATAGAGCTATCATTTAGGGAGTTTCTCTAGCTCTTTGAGTGCTCAGGAATATATGTAACATATATTCTAAGCAACATAAACCAATTAAATCTAGTTAGATAATACCATTACCCATGTAAATAGGCCCTAGATAGTAAGATCCTGCAAACACAGTATTAGACAAATAATATTTTAGGAAAAAGATGCCTGGTCAAAGTAAAAATTTTTTATATTTTTGCCCAAACTGAATGCAATATTGTCTTTGGGAAAAAACTCCAATTTACTGATCTGCAGTTCCCCATTTCATAAAAAGAACAGATTGGAAGAGATAACATTTCAAGGACAGATTTCCACAGCACTGTAAAGTTCTTTAATATGCTAACATCTTTTCCTGGTGGAACAGAAAGCCCTTGGCCATTTATATTTGGGAATCTCATAGCACTCTTAATTTCCTCTTACAGAGTTAAATAAAAGAACCAGAAAGTTTGCAGTAAGGAAATCCTTTTGCTTCATTTAGTCCAGGATTTCTCAAACAGTTTTGACCTTTGATATTTGGTTTTCTCTGAACATGAGTTGATGGTATTGCCTATTCTAACTACCTTGTAACAGTATAAATATTCTATTCAACAAAACCCAAGAAAGACAGAGTCAGAGAATCTCAAAGTTTCTTTTAGGTTCTCAAATTAGGTTCTTAATAAATATTTGTTTCTTAAAGAAATAAAAGCTACATATAATGTTACAGACTTGCTTGACCACTGTCACACTCATTTTGCTTTCTGTATTTAGCTAGCAAAGTATTGATGACTCATATCATCATTAAATTATATTTTTCTATTATTTGACCATGGAGAAACAATGAACTCTTATCCTGTTTGTAATAAATATGAACAGTCAGTGCTAATTATGTGTTTTGAAGGTAATATTATCTAAAAGAATAATAAATCTACCTAAAACCATGAATAGTCTAGTATAATGCCCACAAGCACTTTCACAAATTTAAAAATGATCAAATGTTACCATCAACTGTTTGAAATCTACCGTCAAATATTTGAAATCTCTCCCAATAATTAATTTATAATGGTAGGAAACATATAATCCCATTTTGGAGCCAAATTCAAAGTTATGAACTTTTCTCTCAGATTCTACAACCGTGATTTCAAAAAAAAAAAATTATAATCTATTTTTTTAAGAATTAAATTCTACATGCATTGCACTCTGTTAAATATAAACACATTTCTCTCAGACTCTTGTTCCCGATTTTGATCTATTTAAAACAAAGAGAAAGGGAGAGGGGGGGGGAAGTGAGTTAAACTACCAGTGTCATGAATTCTGCCTTCTGCCTTTGACATTAAACAGCAGGCTTAAATGCTGCATGCTTAAATGCTGCAGAATTGAAAGTTCTGTGTTGGATTTACAGTGTAATAATTATAACACAGTGTTATAATATTAATTTCCAAACAGCTCAGATCTCATGCTTTTCATTTGTTTTTGTTTGTTGTTGTTGTTGTTTTAGATGGACTATGTTAAACAGTCGGACAGGGTTTTTTTGTTTGTTTGTTTGTTTTTGTTTTTGTTTTTTGTTTTATTAGGACATTGACACTTAGGAAGGTTATCTTAAAAAGCAAACGACTATCCCTGTAATAACTCAAAGAAGCAATAAAAATACCAGCTCTGACCATAAATTAAAATAGAGGCATTAGAATGGTCCATTTAACTTACAATATGGTATATATTTTATGCTTGGTTAATACCTGAGCTTTGAAATAATAAGAAATTCAAAATGAAGTCACCCTTCAAAACATAAATTATCTAAATTATTTCCATATGAAATATTGAAGCATGTTTTCCAAACGTTCACCTGGATATGAATTTCACTTTTCCCCACAGTTCAACACAATATGGTATTTACATATGAACAGGCATATATCTTGTGAAAACTAGTTCCTTTGAATTTTATAAAAAAACTGAATTTCCTATATCCAATAGAGGATAACAGCTATATCCAATAGAAAATAGCTACCATTTAACAAGTTAACTATACACTAGGTACTGTGATAACAGTGCATAACTAATGTTCATGGAGAATTTCTAAATAAGTATTACTTTATCATAATCCTTTTTTGTGGTTGAGTAGAAAGATATTCAGTAAGGTATACTAACTTCATATTTTAACAGCCAGTAAATGCCAGAGAATGAAGTTTTCAAATTCTGGAGCCCAGACCATCTGAGCTGCCTTAGCCTAGTGCTCATTGTGCAAAGTCTGGGGGTTGGGGAGGGGTGGGTAGAACGGAGAGATTGTTTGAGCTACCATGACCATTGGGTTGACGGTCCAACATCTATGGGAAGAGCTATGTAGGTATGAGAAGCAAGTGAGATGTGATGGGGGAAGATGCTAATGCCACACAGGTCATCCAGGGACCAGGCTGGGGCTGGATAGGGGAAGCTCTCCCTCTCATTCTTGAAACCCACCTGTGGATAATCAGGGGCATGGATAAGGGCAAAGACTCTCTCTACCAAAGTCCAGGTGATATCTCTTGGGCAATAAACTGGACGTTAAATCACTCCCAACCCTATCTCCAGCCTAGGTGAACCAAAGCAATTCCCAGCTGAAAGACCAGCACGTTCAATAAAGAAGGTGGAACAAATGAGACCTATGCCTGGAACTAACATCTGACCACCCAAGACACTCAAGATGCATTGAGTGCCCAGATACACCAGCCTCTGGCTGGGTGATCTGACTGAATATATTTTTCAAAAAGTTTTAAAAATCACAACATTCCAGATAGTGTTTCTAACACATTTACAAATATTTACTTTTTAAATTTAATTTTCATAGTCATCCCATAAAGTGGAAACTATTATTATGCCTATTTTCTGAATAAGAAACAGAGTTACAGAGTGATTAAGTAATATGCCCAAAGTTTCCCAGCTAGTAAATGGCAGAGACAGAATTCAAATCCCTGGAGTCTGGTTCTAATCTGTGTTCTTAAGCATAATACATTGATACTTGTCATTGCCTGAGCAGTTGCACCCCACTGATGGTCCTGGAAGACTGACCTTTTGGACAAACTGGTCTGGACAGCTTACTCACCAGTCTACACAACACAGACAAGACTCATCACCCTAACAGCTCAAGCAGATTAATTATTGTAGGTACTGACTGCTTTCACCCTGACTAAGATGCTATTTTAAGTTGAATTTTGAACAAGATCATCAACAGAGGAAGAAAATGAAAGTCCTGATATAAGCAAGCTATATCCTATTCCAGATGAGGGTGGAAAAAGAACCCCAGGGATGACTGGAGGGGCAGTAACCATGGTAATTAAGAGCATGGACTTTATATCCAGTTTACCAAAATTCAAGATTCTAGGGCCACCACTCAACAATTGGGTGACTTGAAAGTTACTTAGACTTTTTCAATCTTTAATTCCTCATCTTTAAAAGGTGGATCATAATGCGTACCTATTTGTGTTGTTGTAAGGATTAAATGTAAAGCACTTACAGGGAATATAGCACTTACCAAGGATGAAATAAGGGTGGGCTATTAAACCTATTTACATTTAAGAGGATGAGAAGAACCTGGATAAATGCAAGAAGATAAATACAGATCCCATCACACAAAGGTGTTTTCTCTAGCCATCCTGGGTGAAGCAATTTTAGCAGTCCCTTAGTGAGAAGAAATTGGATATCATTACCAGTACCCTATATTGTGCCTCCTTTCAAGTGTTGATTAAAAGCATAATCATATTAGTTGTTCTCATATTTTTTAATAAATCAATTTTATTGAACATATTAATAAGACATAAATCCATCCAAAGTGTACGATCAATGGTATTTGGTATAATCACATAGTTGTACATTCATAACTTCAATCATTTTTTAATCATCTACAGTAGATTTCAAAATATGGCCACAATTCCTCCCAATATGGTAGACATATCACTGTGCTGTGTGATTTTGCCACTCTTCCCATTAGTGGGTGGCATATATTTCTCCACTTTTTGAATCTAGGCTGGCATTTATCCAATAGAATGAGGCAGAAATGATGTTGTTACACCTCCAATGCTAGGTCTTAGGAAGCTTTGTAGCAATCTTCTCTTACTTTTTTGGAATGCTGTCCAGAAACTACCATATAAAAAGGCCAAGCTAGCATACTGAGAATAAGAGGTCACATGAAGGAGAATGAAAGTGCCTTAGCCAACAGCAGGCACCACCTGCCAGATGTGTGAGTGATGCCACCTGTGACAGTTTGAATTTAGTGAATCCAAAATAAAGATTACACTTTTGAACTAATCCATTCCTGTGTGTGTGAGACCCTTTGATTGCATTTAATTCAGGTAAGGGGCTTTGATTAGATCACATGATTATATCACTATGCACTGGACTACATCAGTGAGGCATGACTCAGGTTGGGTCTCTGCCCTATTACTGGAGCCTTATATAAATGGAGACACAGAGAAGAGACACACAGAGATGAAAAGGGTTGCTATTTTGACCCAGCCATGTGTGAGACAGGGCTTTAAGATCACAATCAGCCAAAGCTGAAGCATGAAACCCCCAAGAGACTGAGCCCATGTAGCAGCTTATGGCTGAAGAGATGAGCCATATGCCTGATTGCCCACAGCTGAGCTTGGGGAGAGAGCAGAGCAGCCATGGCTGAGAAAGGAGGCCCAGAAACAAATAATCAGCCATATGCCTGATTGCCCACAGTTGAGTTCTGGGAGATGGTGAGCCTTAAGGGGAAGATACGGACCTCAGCAGAGATTGCCTGCTCCCAGTTTCTAAGACTGGGAGAATGCCATGTAAGTATTAGAGCCTATGTTCTGGTTCCTAAATTGGGTTGAACAGGCAGACATTTATAGGAAAAATGTCTTTGCCAGGCTTATGTCAGTCTATTTGATACTCTGATAATTACCACTTCTACTTGAGACCCAGGACTATTTTCTGCATAGAATTTTAGACTTCTGGAACTATTTATAAATAGAGTGTAGATTACAGCACAGACTTAAGAGTTAAATGGCCCCCAAATCAATTAACAGCTCTACCGTTTACTAGAAAATGACTTTAGAAAATATAATATATAAGTGTTAACAAATATAAATATTATATGTGTGTGTGTGAATTTCTAATACGTTGAATAAATATGACTCATAGGATGCAATCACAAGACAACTTAATTTTTATCTACTAGAATACCTTTAAACTTTCTTTCAATGGTGGGGGTGTGGGGGTGTTCTTTCCTTGCCCATATATAAAACTGATCACTAAACCTATTTCCTACTCATCATGGGTTCAGAACTAAGCCATATGTCTTCCAAGTTATTATAAAAGAAATGTAGTCTTATACAATTAAAGATAGAAAACAAGAGAAACAAAAAAATATTTAAAATAGAACACAGAATAAGATGATAGAAAGAAGACCAAAGCAAATATATAATAGTAATTAATAATGGGTGTAAGTCCTTCAGTTAGAGAGAAGACTTGTCAAATTGGATCAACAAACAATATTGAACTATATGCCTCTATGAAATACTCACTAAATCCAAGTCATATAAAAGGTTTAAGAGAATAAGCATTAGCCATGATGTATTAGAGCTATAAAGATAAATATTTTAATATCAGAGTAATCTGAATATTTGGTGTTGGAAATTGAATCATATCACCCACAAAAAAGCATGTTCAGGTCTCAACCCCTGGTACTGTGGATGTGAATCCATTCGTAAATAGGACCTTTGAAGATGTTATTAGTTAATATGTTATTAGCTAAGCATGCGCCTTAATCCAATATGACTGAAGTCCTCATGAGCAAGGGAAATTAGACATGGAAAGAAAAGTCACAGGAGCAGCCACAAGCTGAAAAGTCAATGGAATATGAGAGTGAAAGGAGAAGAAAACGCTGTGTGCCTTGTCATGTGACTGATAAACTAAGGAACCCCAAGATTGCCAGCTAGCCAGACAATACCAATCCTGGGAGGAAGCAAGCTTTCTAGCCTTTGAAACTGTGAGTCAATAAATTCCTATTGTGAAGCCAACCCATTGTATGGTATTTGTTTTAGCAGCTAGGAAACAAACATTTGGTAAAAATCATTGTACAGTGTATAGGTTATTTTTGAATAACCATACAATACAAAATAAAATAGAAATGTTTTAAACTTTATATACAGAATAACATAGCATTGAAATGTAAAGAGCAGAGACTTCTAGAAAAGGCAGAAAAAGACTCCCAAGTCTTATAACTAAGAGCCAAAGTACTCAAATGTGAAGCATTGTACCAGTATTCATGGCTATTATTATAGGACTGTGGTTGGCACTGAGGGAGATAGAGAAGAGTCTGTTTAGTTTATTGCTTCATATGAGGAGACAGCCCATGTATTCTGGTATCAAACTGTTTGAAATAAACACTGAATACTGTAGAAGTTCCAGGAGAAGCAGACCACTGTGGATAGCAGCAGAAAAAGAAATCATTACGGGGTGGTATAAGTGGACTAAAACTTGACCTTGTTGTGGAGAGATGAGAAGTGAAATTAAATATGTTTTTGTTTAGGTTCCTTATTTTTTTATTATGTTTATTGATTGAATAATGAATAACTTCAGAATCCTGCCTAGACTTAGGAAAATACAATGGTGAATAGTTTACTGACAGTCTCGTATCAGCAGGGGTACAAAGATGGAAAGATATTATTTCATTCCAACTGCTCTCTCCAACTTTTCTCGTTTTTATCCCTTAAAATAGTGCAAGCAGATTATATGGGATCAAGTCACTGTCAGTTATTAAAAAATCCTGTCTAATCTAATTTAGCACTTCCTCCAGCTCAGGTTTACACCATGGCCTGAGGAACATGCAGTGCAGGAATTCTGCTCTTCTCTTCCTTTCCTCCTCTGGTGTGTTCAGGCAGGATGAAGAGTCCTTTTGGAATGAGCATGTCTGGTGGCTGCTGTTGTTACTCCCTTTCTGGCTTCACTGAAGTGCTTTTTCTGCCTTTTGTAAGGCCAGTATCAAGAAGTTTACTATAAACTGGGTTGCATAGTAATTCATTTAATGGTCCAGGTTGATGGCTTCCCACTCTACAGATGTGATGCAACTCTGCCATCTCTTTAACATTTCACTTCAGCTTTTGCACTTGGGGATAAAACTCACAGGCTTTTCCTCTGTGGATCCACTGGTTGATAGCAGGCATGGTTTTCGTACCTCCTGTTCAACTATTCCAATGCCCTCAGCTCCTGAAAAAGCGGTACATCCCACAGGCCTTTGCTGCTGTGATGTCCTTCCCTAAAAGCCCAGTCAGTTAGGCATGGTACTATCTAGAGAGCCCATGCCTGGATATGTTCTGTTGTGACCACTTGAACCAGAGGAAACTCATGCACCATGTCACATTAAATGTGGGATTGCAGGCTGCTCTGCTGACATCTTCTCTCCCACCTGCCATCTCTGACCCTTTACTCCGTTAGGCACAGAGAGTTGCTCAGCAATTCCACACATCAGCAAATATAAATGCAAAATGGGAAGCCAGCCTAAAGCTCAAACCCTATGTGTATTCTCTTGGAATCTTGTCCCACTTTCCTAGGGTGGGGAGAGCACACGCTATCCCATGAAGAAGAAAAGGGAATGTCACAGCATCCCACCTCCAAACCCACATGTCACAACTCTATTGATTGGTTACCTATCTGGCTCTTTACTCCTTAGGCTTCTGTTACAAAGACTGGGGCAGTAAGAGTGCGTTTTGTGGGTAGCAGAGCCAGTCTCCAACTATTTTCATCTGTCTCTACAATATGAGGTATTTAGTAGCTTTAGGGGATCACATTTGGGTATTATTCACCAATTCTGGCAAAAGGAAAAGTCTTTTTCAATGCCCTGTTATGTTGTGATGTCCAATTCTCAAATGACATTGTCATTTTGTTTTCACCATCATACTAAATTACCATTATTAATGTAATTTTTCTTACTTCCAGACTTCCTTCACAGTAACTGATTCTAGGTGATTTGGTTCATGTTTAAAAATCTGTACTTTGTTTTCAAATCAATTATATACCTCTTAAGTAGTATAGCACTTTCTAAAATATTGGTTTTATATATGATTGCTTAAATAGAAGCACAACTAAATATCACTCATTTTTATCATGTTAGTTGGCTCAAATGAAAACTTTGGTCGAAATTATTTGAGACAATTGCAAGTTTTATTAGTCTTTCCATTTGATTAAAATCTGAAAATTAATTTTTCTCTCTTTCCACATTAGGAATAACAATATTAAAAGAAAAAAACACGAGATCTACTTTGGAACACATCTATAATAGCCTACAATCCTCACCAATGCAATGACAGCAAATCTTATTCCCGAGCTGTTCAAACCATAATTATCAGTTAAGTTGATGTGTAGTAGAATAAATAGAAGGTAAACTATGTATCCTTCATTCTTATATTATTCTGTTGTGTCTACTTGGTTCAAATGAAAACTGTGGTCAAAATATTCTGCTGTTACAGAAGAAAAATGTTTAACCACTAAACCACTTGATTAATTTATTTGGCAGCTAAAATATTTTGGTTTATTCAGTGGTCCCAACTTCTAAAACAATTTACTCTTAAACATGAATATTTAATGGAATATAAGGGATCAGTGTCATTGTCTAGAATATTTGCTATTCTACTTCCAGGGCCTGTGTTAAATGAATGAATGGATGAATCAATCAATCAATCAATTAATCAATCAATTAATATTGCAAGAAGTAAATATTCCTTTCAACTAGTTGTAATTTTTGGTTATTAAAAAAACAAGCTAGAGATGAAGGAAAGCTTATATGGATCAGACTTATTTGTGCCTTTCTATGGCAGCAATGTCTTCATCCCCTCAACTATTTATCCATTCACGATATTTCTTCATATCAACATGTTTTGGCAGTGATGCAGTAGAGAACAGAAAGACAATGTCCCTACATTCATAATGTTTATGTTCTGATTGGGGAGACAGACTATAAACATAAACAGATCAATAGATACTAAGTGGTAAATACTAGTCAGAAAAACAAAGCAGGGTGAGAAGAATACAGCATCCTGGGTTTTGACAGGAGTATTTTTTTTGTCATCCTAATGATCACCAAATAATTAATTCTGCAATTTTGAGCACTTCATATCATTAATTCAACAAATACTTATTGAGTACCTAGCATGTGCCAGGCAATAGAAAGGCAATGGAGAAAAAAATCAGGCATGTAACCTGCTCTCAAGGAACTAATGGACTAGTGTGGAAGAGAAATATTATTCCAGCAATAACTTGTATACATGCAAAACATGGTAAATGCTACAAAAGCATCTTTCATCCCTTGTACTTATCAATCCATTTTCACGGTGTCTCACCCACACACAATGTCCTTCAGATGGATAATAGTGGTTCTGTTGTGCTCACTGCTGTAGGTCTTTAATCAATCACCTAGGATACATGAGATACTTAAAAAGTAAACCTAACTAAATCCAATGGCAAGACCTCAACTCAGGTTAGTCATCAAAGTAAATCTACTGTTACCTCAATTACATGGATCATTGTTTTGACTCTCCACTTGCCTTAGTGGTGGGGACTTTACTTCTTAGAAGCAGGATAAAACAAGATGTAGTCTTTTTTTAAAGATGCATGGAAAATGCTATTTCAAATATACTATAAAACTAGATTTAATATTCCAAAACAAAAATATAATAGCAGAACAAAGGAAAACAAACATGCTTTTAAAAACTCAAGGCATATTATGACAATCCATAGTGTTTGTTGAGTTGTAGAATATTTAAAATACAAATTATGTTTCATATAAAATGATAATTTTGTAAAATAACAAGATTTTACAAATGGAATTATTTTAGCCTTTAAATTTCTCATTGTTTTCATTTGCTAAAATATTTATTAGTATCTACCACTGAGATGTTGGTTAGTTTCCACATTTTAGCAAGTAAGTATATATGAATTTGAATGACAAAAGACAGGATCAAGATCAAGGAGATGGGTTTAATTATTTGGCAAATTTAAGATGATGAAAACATTTTTCGGTGATTACAACTTACATAGACATGGACATAAGCATTCTCTCTTTTTTATTGATCTGTGATTAGGTGTTCTTCTCATGAGATTACCATGCTAAATTTCCCAAGTAAATAGAACAGTAGACTTAATCCCATTTCTATCATTCTAGGAAAAAAATATTTAACTTCGAGGACATTTCACCTCAGTCTTTCTCATTAATCGTCCAAATTCATCTATAGTTAATAGTATTCTAGAAATATGCATGATATTCAGTTATGAAAGATTTTGAACATATCAAAATATGTCACAATTTTTTAAATGATTTTTATTTACACAAGTAAAACATGCATACACTGGTATACATGGCAAAATTTTAAATAATCAGAAATATCTGTATTCCCTTCTATTTACATCCTCTAAATTCAATTATGAGAGTTAACCATGATCAATAATTTAGTGATGAATATGTTAATAGGCTTTTTTCTGGACACTTATACACATGCACACACATGCAGACACACAATTTTTGAGGATATTTTTCAAGTAAAAGACAGAAACGTATCATTTTGTAACTTGTTTTATTCATTTAAGTTAAGATTTTGAAGTTTATTCATGCCATTAATTTTCTTTTCAATGGACAATTAGGTAGTCTACAGTTTTTCACTTGTGCCCTCACTTCACAATATTATGAAACTGTGTTGTTATTTCTAGACTGTTAGGTGGAAAATACAATCTAATTTCATTTTAATTTGCTTTCCCCAGATTATTGTTGCAGTTGAACAATCCCCAATTATAGTGGTTGGCCTTTTATAGCTCACATTGTATGAATTGTTTGTTCATTCGTTTGGTGACTTTTTTTCTGTTAGATTGTATATATTTGCTTTTTAATTGGTTTGCAATTTGTAGGAGTTCTTTATTTATTTTGGAGATAATTAAGTTATCTATTATAAATATTTAACTATTTCTTCAGTTTATCAACTATTTTCAACTCTATCATTACAAAGTTTAATTTTATAAGTGGCCAATTTATAAATCATTAATTTTATAGCTATTGCTTATTGAGCATTTTAATAAAGACCTTTTTACACCAAAGTTGTATAAATATTCTCCCAACATCATTTCTTCTGAATGTCTTTTTTTCATTTAGGTCTGTAATTCATCTCTAGTTTCTTTTTGGAAATGGCATAGTGAAGAGAGAGAACTGCAATTGCATAGCTATTTGTTGACACACTATTTATTAAATTGTCCATGAAAATGTTTTATGTAAATACATACCTCCAAATATATATAGCCAATTGTTTCTAAACCATTTATTGAATGGACTAATTTAACTTTCTTTCATTTTGTCTTTTTTCTGCAATATTCTGAAAAAATCTTTAGCTTACTAGTTCATTCTTCATCTTTGATTATTTTGTTATTCATCCCACTGAATGATTTTTATTTCATCACATTTTTATCTTCATGATTCGCTACCAACCCCTTCACTTGAGTATCACTCTCTCTCAAGGCTTTCTGAGAACAAAAATTATATTTATTTTAATTCTTATTTCCTAGTTGCTCTATTAAATCACTCTTTTGGGTTTGAGTTCTTCTGCTTATTGAGTTTGGAACCTCTATTTTATGGTGTTAACATTCCTCAAATGTTAGGTGACTCTTGTTTGTGTGTTTTATTTTATATTTGATGTGTTCTGTTCTGTTTCTGGCAGTGAATGCTTCAAGTTTCCAGTGATTGTGAGGGACCATGTGGAAAGAATTCTGGGGAACAGGCTGGACTTCTGGGTAGAATAGCTCCTGAATTTTCTTGGGTTTTACCCAACACCCAAGGAATCTCTTCTTGGTTATTAATACAGCCATAAAGGTATAAAAATAAAAGATATTTTTTTCTATAATTCATATTAATTTTCTATAAGCTAAGATCAGATTGTATTTTGTGCTTGGATTACCATTTTGACCCATCTCCAATCAATGGTTTTATAAACTTTTCTAATTCATAATTGAATTGTAGTGGTCATAGATTTCTTTAATTACTATATATAATATTATATGAAAATTAGGTTCTTAAAGTTTTATATAGTATTAATGGTGTGGAATAAAAGAAACTAAAATTTTCTCACATTTTTCCCTTTAGAGTAAGTAATATCTGGCTCCAAATTTTAATTAACAATGTTTTAAATAATAACGTTTTAATGCTTTTATTTTAAAGATACATGCTTTTTCAGAAAAGTTAAATTAAGAAAAAAAGGAAGGTATTTCAAATTAGACAAACTCTCTTTTTCATTTTCTTCATTTCACCGATTAAATGACAACTCTCATTTTATCAAAATTTTATATTGTTCCAGAAATTGTTTCTAATCCTAAATACATTTGAGATAATTTTGGATAAATTTAGAAAAATTATGGATGTTTATGTCTAAAATGTTATTGGTTATTACATCTGTGCTGCAAGACTATGGATAATATTTAATATTTTTTGTTTGATCTTTTCTGGTACTTTCCAAATATTGTACAATAACATGTTACTTTTAATACCAGAAACATTGCTATTTAAATTTTTCCCCATAAACTTTTAGAACAATTGCAGTAAATCTTTACAATAATCTAAAAATTACTATGGCCTCCAACCTTATAAAACATAAAACAAGTAGTTAAAACAGTCACTTTTCCTCCCAAGTCAAGTTTGATGTGTTGGCTGCTTTGTCAGAATTAGCACATTAAGTTGACATCATAGTGAATGCAGCTAAAAGTGCACAGATTTCATTGTCTCTTTTCTCTTAGTTTTTATCTGCCTTATTCTTTGGTCTTAGTTACTAGCTGATGAATTTCAAGTGCTAGTGGACTTCTTGTTAGAATCTGAATCATTAAGCTGTGGGAGAAGTAATGAATAACTTTCATCAGAGTCCACTCACAAAGTACTTTAGGTCCCCAATGCGCCCATAGCACTTTTCCTCCGCTGCTACTGCACTATCCATCCATGATACAGTACAAAGACCATTTGTTATTATTATTCAAATATGTTTCTTCCATAACAAAAAACCTCTCCACTTTTTGTATAATGCTGTCTAATGAATCCAGCCTTCTTCAATACTGCTTTTCTACTTTCGTGAATGCTAAGAGACATTGAGATTGTAGCTTTGATCACAAACTTCTTTAACCTGGGAATTTCTGAGAACATACAAAATTAAAAGAGCACATTAAATCATATACAGCATCCCTCTTCTCCTTCCATATTCTCCCTCCCCAAATCCAGTATATCATCAAATCTGATTGGCTACTCTCCTGAAATATCATGTGTGATGGTTAGGCTAATGTGTCAACTAGGCCAGGTAATTGTGCCCAGTTGTTTGGCCAAGGAAGCACTGGGCTAATTGTAATACAAGGACATTTATGGGCTTTAGTCATGGGTGAGTTTACTGTATAGATGGCTAATTGCATCTGCATCAACCAGGGAGAATGCCATTAGCAATGAGTGACGCTTTATCCAATCAGTTGAATGCCTTAAAAGGGGAAGTGATTTCAGCATTCAGAGAGAATTTCCCAGCTCATCTTTGGACAGCCAACATCTCCCAGAAACTCATCAAGGACCTTCATTGGACTTTCATCAGAGCCCCTGGTTTACAGCCTGCCTGCGGAACCTGGGCTTGTGCACCTCCACGATCATGTGAGAAGACTCTTAGAAAATCTCATTCTATTTACAGGTATCTCCTGTTGATTCTTTTTCTCTAGAGAACACTGACTAATACTTCATGGAAACCCTTTTCATCCTTTCTAATCCTAGTGACACTGCTTCTGCTCAGTTCCATATAAAATTTCACTTCCTCAATTGTGTCTTCACAATTTCACTTCCTCAATTGTGTCTGCACAATTGTGTCTTCAGCCTCTTCAATGATATCTCCAATTTTAATATCACTCTCCTTTAATTTGTACTTTGTAAAAGCCGTGTCTTCTTGTACTAACTTGAGACACCAATTACAATTAAATTCTAACTCTATCTGGAGTTAGATCACACTCCATAGGTCAAGGGCAATCCTCCATAGTACTGTCCTTACAGATACCAGCTGCAAGTTTGGCAACCTGGGCCACCAATATTTCTGACTAACTGGCTACAAATTTGGTGGTTTCCACCACACTCTCAGGTTTTTGTATTTACTAGAATGACTCACAGAACTACGAAAACACTATACTTATGATTATGGTTTATTATAGCAAAAAGGATACAAATTAGAAGAAGTCAAAAGAAGATACTAATAGGGCAAGGTCTGGGAGAGTCTCAAACATAAAGCTTCTGTGTTCTCTCCACCCGGAGTTAAAACACTCACCCACTTAGCACATCAATTTGAATTACCAGCTGTCCAGAGCTTCATTGGGTTGATTAAATCAATGCTTATTTGAATGAACTCAATCTCTAGTCCCCTCCCCTCCCTGGAGGTTGGGCTAATTGACGTGACTCATAGCCCCAATCCTCTAATTGCCTATGTTTTGCAGACCCCCAACCTTAAGGCTGGTACCATTCTGAGTCATTTCATTATTATAACCTATCAGATGTGGGTTTGAGCCCACAATGAATAACAAAGCAATTTCCATCACAGGATATTCCAAGAAGATAGAGGTTACCTCCCAGGAATGAAGACAAAGACCAGCTAAGTTCTTTATTATACTACACTTTCCAAACCACAATGTGATTATATTTTAATCACTTATGAGACTTGTGGGACTTTCCATTATTTGCAGAATAAAATCCCAACTCTTTGTAGGTGCAGTCAATATTCTCTATAAATTTATATCAACTTGTTTTTTCTAGTCTCAAATGTCTGTATTCTCCCAACCTTCCTCAAACTGATATAATCTATATGGCAACCACAAAGTATAATGGATCTACCTGGTCTTTAAACATCTGTGACTTCAGTGTTCCTTCTAAAAAAAGTGTAATAAAAGCCATTTAAAAGACAATTTTATGTCTTTGAAGATATATTGGCAGCTTCTTTTGTATAGGATGTAATTGTTTCAACAGCCTGACATTCCCACAGACAATAGCTCAAGGCATTGTAGAGTTGTGCAAGCAATGAGGACTAAATTTACTAAAACTCAAGAAAGTGGAGAAAAATTTAGATGTAGGGTGAGCATCAACAGCCTCAATTTTTCCTGAAGACATTTAATGAACATGGGCACAAGCTAGAAACTGATGAATGAGCCTTAGCCAAGGCAAAAACAAATTATCATGCTTTTAGTGGTTGCATGTAGATGGAGTGACAAAATTGGAGAAGAAATGGTCCTTAGACATATGTAGTGTCTGCTCCTCTAGACAATGCCAAATATTGAAGTTGCACAGTTCAAGAAGCTAAACAGCTAAGAAAAAATCTTTGAATCAGAAACATATCTTCCAAAGTCTTCTAGAATTGAGTATGAAATAACTTAGGAAGAGAAATTAACCATATATAAACTGAGTCTTATGAAAATTTCAAACCAGCCTTGAACTAATCCAGTCCTTGCCACCACTCACTCAACAGCACAACTCTATATGTTTCATGGTTCATAAAGTAAATCCTCTCCAGTGGAAGATTATATCATCTGAGCCCCTGCAGTTCTTTTATACATAATATTCAGAATAAAATGAAAACAAGACTTATGAGAAGAGGCAAGGTATTATGGCTAATTAAGAGAAAAAACAAACAATAGAAGTGGACCCACAAATTATCCATTCTTGAAATCAGCAGAAAGTGATTTAAAATAACTGATTAATAGTTTCATAAAAATAGAAAATAATATGGACATTGTTAGAGAAAAATGGTGCTCACTGGGACACAGAGACTGACAATTGCAGGCAGAAAGTTTATTGGGAAGCTCTCCCAGTGAAAGGGGTCTGAAGAATAGACTTCAGCCCACCCATGGAAGGTAGTAGATATGACTTTATACAGTATATCAATAGGCGGTAGCCTGGTGCCAAATGGCCAGGGGAGAGTGGGATAGAAGGTCTTGGAATGTGGGAGGGGTTGGTGGTACTTGGGCTCTGAGGGTGTGATGGCCCTTATCTGCTCCACTTTGTTTATTCTTGAGAGGGGATGGGCTGCAATGGCCATTGGTCAGGTGGGTTATGGCTGGAGGCTGCCTTTCTTCAATTTGTGTCATGGGGTATTGATTCACAGTCTTATGACCTGTTAATCATTGCAAACCTCATAAGGAGGAACCTCTAACAGACATAATAGGTGAAAGAATGGAAATTTTAACAGAGAACTGAAATGTATAAAGAGAATCAAATGGACATTGTAGTACTTTAAAATAAAATATCTAAAAGTAAGAATGCCATAGATGAGTTTAACAATAGATTGGATGTAGTAAAAGACAATATTGGTGAATGCAAACACAAATCAAAGACAAGACCCATCAGGTGCATAGAGAGAAAGAATGGGGGGGGGGAGCCAGAACAGAGTATAAATGAAATGTGGGATTCAATCAAAAGTTATATGTAATTCCATTTTCACAGAGAAAGGAAGGTGGGAATAGGGCTGAAATAATATTGTGGCTGACAAAATTTTCCAAAACAGATTAAAGATGTATACCCATACATACAAAAAGTCTGGCATATCCCAAACAGAATATGTACAAAGCAAACCAAACATAGGTCCATTGTGATAAAAATGTTGAAAAGCAGAGATAAAAGGAAAGTCTTAGCAGCTAGAGGAAAAAAGTGGTACATACATTAAAAAAAGCAACAATAAGACTGAGTTAACAGTCTACAACATAAATGATGGAAGTCAAGAGACATCCATTATTGTCTACTGGTATGGCATATTTATACTGAAAAAGAATAAATGCCAAGCAAGATTTCTATACTCATGGAAAATATTCCTCAAATATGAAAATAAAATTAAACCATTTTCAGACAAACAAGAATAAAATATTTCCCTGGAAGCCTTCACCAAAAGGAATTCTAAAGAATGCTCTACAGGCAGAAGGAAAATAATCCAATACAGAAACATGGAAATGCAAGATGGAATAAAGGACACAGAAAAGCTTAAACACATAAGTAATTATAATGAATACAGTTTATACAAAATAATGTTTATAACACTTATAATATTTTAATCAGATGTGGAACTAAAATACAGGCAAATAAGATGCAAGAGGAAGTATGTGGAGTAAATATTTTCAATGATTTTAGAATTATTGGGGAAGGGGTAAACATAATGATTTTTTAATAGACAGAAATAGTTAATGCTATATGCTCTAATAGCTGGGATAACCCCCAAGAAAACAGTAGAAAAATTCATAAAAATACAAAGTTAATAAAGAAAAAAAAATGGATATAATAAAATTGAGAATGTCAAAACAAGGTGCTGTAGCTCACTAAAGCTGCTGAAACAGATACCATAGAAATGGGTTAGTTTTTACCAACAGGAATTTATAAGTTTACAAACTTACAGTTTTAAGGCTGAGAAAAATGTCCAAATAAAGGCATTATCAAGGTGATGCTTTCTCCCCAAAGACTGGCTGCTGGTGATCCTGGCCCCCTCTGTCATATGACAAAGCATGGTGGCATCTGCTGGTTTCTCCCATTTCTTCAGAGTGCCATTGCTTTCAGTTTCTTGCTTCCATGGCTTTCTCTCTCTTTGTCTTAATTTCATTCTCTTATAAAGAATGAGGTGGGTCACATCTTAAATTAAGAGCCTACTCACCCAAAGACCCTATTTTCAATGGGTCCACACACACAGAAATGGATTAAGTTTCCTGGGGTACATACAGCTTCAAGCCATCACACAAGGCAATAAGGGAAAGTAAAAGAACATAAGAAAGCTATGTTAAATGAAAACAAATAGGAAGGATAGTAGATAGAAGCCTAAATTATATCAATAATTATACTACATGTGAATGGACTAAATAACGTAAATTAAAATCTAAGATCTTCCACAGGATAAAAAAAATACCATTTAAATATAAGGACACAGAAATTTGAAAGTAAAAAGATAGAAAACATATTCCAAGTGTATTAGTTGTCTGTTGCTGTGTAATAAGTAAATCTGAGATTTTGCATCTTGAAGCAACAAATATTTACCATCATACAGTGTCTTTGGGTTAGAAATCTGGGAGGGTTTAACTGCATGGCTCTGGCTGAGTGTCTTTCATGAGTCTGATGTCAAGATTAAGCTGGGGCTGCATTCATCTCAAGGCTCAATTGAGGTAGTATCTACTTATAAGTGCTTCATGTGGTCTTCTCCACAGTGCTGCTTTACAACATGGCAGCTGACTTTCCCTAGAGCAAGTGATTCTAGAGTTAGAGAATACACACCACAGTCTTTTTATAAGTTAATCTCAGAATTGACATCCCATCACTTTAAAAAAAAAAATGTTGATTCCCCCCTATCCCTTAGATGGATCCCTCATCTGTTTGCTGATTATCTGCTGGTTGTCTGCCTGTTGTCTGCTAGTTGTCTGCTGATCTTCCTCAAGGAGGTACTGGGAACTGAACCCAGGACCTCCCATGTGGGAGGCAGGCATCCAATTGCTTGAGCCACATCCGTTCCCCAACATCCCATCTTTTGTTGCATTCTAGTCCTTAGAAGTGAGTCACTTGGTGCAGCCCACATTTAAGGGATATAAATTAATTTAAAATACTAATCTATAATAGATTCTGATAAATCAAATATTCGTGTTGAAGCTTTAGGTAGCAGTTTGCAAAGTGAGGTCCAGGGCCCCTGTTTAGGGGATCCATGAGGCAAAAACCATTTTCATAACAACACTGAGACATTATTTGATGTTTTGCTCTTATATTCTCCAAGTACATAGTGGGGTTTTCCAGAGGTATCATAACTTGTGATGGCATTCTCACACTGACTGAAGATGGAATGTGTGCTTGTGTATTTTTGGAAACTTTCTCAGTCTTACCTTCTAATGTGATAAATGTCAATATGTAAAACTGACATAATCAAAAGGTCTTTGGGGTCCTCAACAATTTTTAAGAATGTAAATGGACCCTGAGACAAGTTTAAGAACTTCTGTTCTAGGGTTGCTGCTCTAAATGAATGTGAAAGAATATAAGATTAAAATTTTTAAGAAGGAAAAACAGAAGAACTTTTAAAAAAAAACACTAGATTGCTCTCTCTGCCTAGAGGAGCCTGCACCCAATCTCAGTACATATTTCCATCCTTCTCTTCCATTTCTCAGCAAGCTCTGTTATTTTCCCCCATTTCCCAATAAATTCTTTTTACTGGTCTAACTAAACTGGCATGTTCTTAAGTTCTTTTATGCAACATAGCAAGAATCTAGAGGAATACAGCACTTCCCTGGCTTCACTTGTTGAGCCATTGCCAGGAGACAGAAAGGTGAGTGGTGTTCCCCTACCCCAACCAGAGACTGGTGAGTTTTAAAGACCTGTCTGTGCCCTCTTTTGGTTCTGCCATTTTAAAGGGGTTCCTGGATAGGCTCCCACAGAACATAAGCTCGGTCTGCCCAGACTTCCAGCTCCCCTTCCAGAGGTGGCAAGGGCAATCCCCATGTCCTGTAATCCAAGGACTTTCTGGGTGGTGGGTAAAACCGCTCTTGAGACCTGATTGGGCATGTGGCCTAAGTCAAGCAGGAGTCTGCTGGGAGTTTACCAGGCCCTCTCTGTGCCTTCATAATGGCTATCGCCCATTCTTAGACCACTTAACTCCTTTTAATTAAAAGTGCCTTTGATCTTCCAGCTACTGCTGTCCTCATTTTGGGTCTGTGAGATGCTTCAGAATGCCTTAGAAACTGAAAATGCATTTGCTACTGAGGCATGAGCCCCACCCTCAGTAGTGCCCTGAGGCTTTGCTCCTTCTCTGTCCTGGGGAGGCCCTGAGATTGTCTCAGGGGGTCCCTGAGGGTATTTGATGGCAAGTCACAGGACAATTAGTCTTTAGTTTATTATGGGCTTTTAATGTAGGGTTTAACTGCCAGACCTGGGCCCCTGGGAGCAGCTATGAGGTAAGCTCACTCATAGCCAGCTCTTAAGACTGCTGCTAAAAAGAATCTTTTCCTGCCACACCACGTGGCTGAATATGGCCCAGAGTGGGCTCTTTATGGGACACTGAATTCCAGTTACACCTGTGTATGAGAGAAGGAGAGGACAAACAGAGAGGACAAACAGATCTGAGGGCCAGAGACAATGGGGCCATGTCTCCCTAAAGGGATGAGGAAATGCACTAAGATTAAAAGGTTCCTGACTATCCCTAGGTCCCTTGTAACACTCCAATCCTTCCAACGAAAAAAGCCCTCACAGGGTTTTACCCCTTGCTGGGAGGCAACTAATGGGATGCAACCCCTAGAACAGCCCCAATTCATGTCCCCTCAGGGGTAGGGCTTCTCTGGACCCTTAGCTCCATACTTAGAAGCTGTCCAGGGATTTTCCTGGAGGACCTAAGCCAGGTGTTTCTGCACAAAGTTTCTGCTCTGGACAGACCCTGAGAGATTTGCATCTAGGTGATTCTAAAGTTAAGTCTTTCCCTAAGCTAAGCTAAGTGTGTAAAATTCTCTCCTGTTATAATCTGTACTTGCTTTAACTTTCTTAGTCTGCTCGTGCCTAGGAATTCGTAAAGCAGAATTGGGTTCACCTGTTACCAGTTGGGTAACAGCTTTTTCGGCCATCTTTCTGTGCCGCCACAATGGTGCACAATGAACGTCCTCCTGGCTGATGCTCTCAAGAGCATCAACAATGCGGAGAAGAGAGGCAAACGCCAGGTTCTTACCAGGCCGTGCTCCAAAGTCATCGTCAGGTTTCTAACTGTGGTGATGAAGCATGCTTACATTTGCAAATTTGAAATCATTGATGATCACAGAGCTGGGAAAATTGTTGTGAACCTCACAGGGAGGTTAAACAAGTGTGGCGTGATTAGTCCCAGATTTGATGTGCAACTCAAACATGTAGAAAAATGGCAGAATAATCTGCTCCCATCCCGTCAGTTTGGTTTCATTGTATTGATGACCTCAGCTGGCATCATGGACCACGAGGAAGCAAGGTGAAAACACAGGAGGAAAAATCCTGGGATTCTTTTTCTAAGGATGTAAAACATACATGCAACTAAAATGCCTCCATGAACAAAACAAATAAATAATTTTTTAAAAATTAGATAACAGTGAAAGGTAACGTAAAAACGAGTCTTTAAATGTCAGTACTATCTTGCAAAAAACACTAGATTACTCAAAAAGAAGAAAGAATAAGAAAGCAAGGAATAGATGGAAAATAGTAAGAGTATTTAAATCGAAATATATCATTCTCTACAGTAATGCTATAAATCTCATAAACACAATGTTAAGTGATAAAAGCAAGAAAAAAAGCGCATAATGTATGTCTTCACTTATGTGACGTTCAGAAACCACAAAACTAATTGTGCTGGAATTCAGAATAGTTGCTGCCTTTACAGGCCTGGGGGGCAGAGAGTGTGTAACAACCAGCAGGGGTGCTGGCTGGCCCACAGTGGTGGTTTACAGGGTATCTTCATTGAGCAAAAATTTATTAGCTGTAAATGTTGGTGTGCATGCTTTTTGTATCTTTATTATTCCTACATTAATTATTTACTTAAAGAAAATAGAAGGTAACCCATACTTGGTTACTGCAATCTAAGACTTTTCTGCCCATTGCTGTACTTCTGAGCTTTGGAAAGAAATGCCAGAATCTGACGTTCTTTTTTCCATTTCCCTCATGAAGCCTCTCCTGATCAACTTGGCCCAGTTTATGCTCTTCCTAATTACTTCAGTCACATTTACTCTACCATTGGAAAGGTATCAATTGTGTATTGGATTTATGCTATTAGTTATTTTCTTACTGACATTTTATCTGATCCAAATACTCTCTAACTTCTTTTAGGTTAGGGACTCGGTCTTACTTTTTCTTTTTTTTTTTTTTTAAATCCCTGAGGATCAATTGTTGCTCTTTCATTCTACTAATGGCTAAACATGACCATTCATGCATATACTCATTCATTCATTTATTCATTCATTCAATAAATATTTGTTGAGTACCTACTAAGTGCCAGGCAACCAAAAAATTCCTCCCTTCATAGAGCTTAGGTTCCAATGTAAGGAAATAAATATATGAAGTAATAAGAAAATAAAACACAAATAGCATACTATATGGTGACAAATGCCATGGAGATAAACAAAAACACTTCAAACACAGCGGTTTTCCTACTGCTGTGAGGTTCTGAGTTTGCTGTGGAGGCCCTTTTGGAATGGCTGCAGTGAAAGGCAACTGAACAGGCTGACCTCCCCAACCAGGCTTCATTCACAATGCGTGCTTTCATCTCTTTACATAACATGTGGCCACATAAAAATCCACTTGAACAAAGCACTCCATAGATGAAAATTAATCCAACACATCTTTCAGGTTCTAAGACATTTCAGCTTTACAAAAAGACAAATGGTGTTTCTGGTTACAGATCACTGTGTACCTACTTATCATTGAAACACATTTTGTATTTTATTTTTCTGCTCCTTAGTTATAGGATGTATATAAGCTGGTAAGTTTCTTGTGCGGAAAAGGACAATGTAATTCTCATCTACTCAATTTTAACAACTGTTGAATGACTTTTCTAAAGACAATGGGGTGCCCTGAATGCATTTGTCTGTATATAAGTAATAGAATCATGAGGTAATTAAGAGAATGGGTATGCTTCAACGATGATTTACTTTTTTTAAATACTGGGTAGCCATGTGGAAATAGGTTAGAATTCTCACGTGAACCCAACACTTTCATTATATGTGCCAGCTCATTTCAATTCACTTCTCTGTCACTAATCTGAACAGACCACAATTACAGTTTAAAAAAAAAAAAGGCAGAAATTACTCAGGAGAGAGCAAATGTATTTTAAAAATGAAAGCTTTCAGGGCTGAACAGCAACCAGAGATATAAGTGAAGATTCTTTTTTATCTATGTCTAATTGAATCAGAGCTGAGGCCAGCTTTGATGACTGATTATAATGTTATCAGTGATGGTGACGTAAAGATTATTAAGTGCCCAAAGTGTTCTAGGAGTTACGTGGTACATATTACATTGCAAGACAAGATATTTTCCTTCAGGGATTTTCACCATCTAAAAAGAGGCAAGAAAGATTACAACATAGGCTTATACACAGTCATCAAAAATGTACTCAAATATCTTCTATTTTGCAAAGGTTGAATTGTTAGAAATGGGGTAATGAAAAAAAGAAGCAGAGATAGAAGGAAAAAAGGTATGGTGTATACTCGGTGAACACATTTAGAAGATAGAGGAGAAAAATAATTCAAGTAGGAGTAACAAAAACATATTTAAAGACAAATTTTAATTTATATATGCAACACTTCTGCATACTTTAAATTAACCAGCCTTGCTCAAGCATTTGTCTTTCACTTGAAGAAAGCATACATTGATACAGGGTTTTGAATGAGTATTGGGGAATCATCAGTGTTTTTTTAGTTTGTTTTTCGTTTTTGTGCTTTATTTCATGAAGTTTTTGGAGGATGTAAGTTGCCCTTATTTTTCAGAGATATTAACAGAAAGCAGTCTAATTCTTAAGTTTCAAAAGAAATAGTGAATATGAAACAGTCATGGAAACACATAAGATTTTAATTTGGAATGTGTTTCATATATAAGCATCAAATATTATTAACCTGAGGTATGGGAATGGTAATTTTCTAAAATTTAATGGAAAATATTGTCTTTATTTCTCTGTTCTTTTAAAAACTATAACCTCTAATAGTTTCTCATTTCTCTTTATGCCAAGAGTTCCCATTGTGATTAAGAAATGGATTATCATTTCTAAACAATTTCAAAGACTTCACAACCAGAGAGGAGAATAGAGCATGAAAAAAAAAAAAAAAAAAAAAAAAAGAAAAAGAAAAAAAAGAGTGAAATTAAGCAACATTGTTGTTTGGACTTGTACTCCAAAGTGATACAGATAGAAACCAGAGAGTTGGTTTAAAATTCAAGAAATTCTCAGAATATCGAGAAAAAGGAACTGGCAGGTGTGATTTTGTTGACTTCCAAGTTATTCAGTCAACTCTGTGGTTATGCAATGAAGTGGACTTGCTCTTGAACAGTTAGTGGTCCTCGAATTGTGGTCCCTAGATCTATGGCATCGATATCAAATGGGAACTTGATAGAAATGCAAATTCTTAGGTCCTGTCTCAGACCCAGTGAATCAAAAGCTCTGTGATTGGAGCCCAGGCTTCTGTGTTATTTTACGCCATCCAAGTGATTCTTACGAATGTTAAAGTTTAAGATCTGCCCTGTAATAGAGTGGATTTGAAGTTCTTTCTAGTATCACAAGGAATGTTTTTAAGAAACATCTTCCACAAGTCTCTAAATTGATCTAAATCATTTTGGGAAACACCTAAAACCTAAAACAAATGTGAATCACCATGATTTCTCATGACTCAACCAACTAAACATTCACCTTTCTCTTCATCTATGAACATTTTCTGGAAAACCAGTTCATACATTCTCTTTTCTCTGTGTTCCATAATATAACCAAGACCTTAAAAATAGGCTCACTATTTTTAAGCTGCTTTACAAATGAAATCTACAAATTGTTGGAGTATGGAAGGTACAATAACTTTAGTTATATGTTTAAGGATATAATTGTAGGGGACTGTGAATGAATTTCTTTTTCTGAGCTACACAAACTAGAAAAATCGCGTATCAGAATCTTGTTTACCAATTTGTAAAAAGAAATTAAAATAGCGTTATTATGTCTAAGCAATTTAAAATGGAGTCGGGAGGTTATTCTGGAGGCTACTCTTATGAAGGTCTCAGCCAGAGATCACAAGCTGCTGAAGTAAGCAAAGCCTCAAGCAACAACTTCTTCAAAACCCTAAGGACAAACAACAAGATAAAGAACTTAATAGACTATTTAACCTGAAGGACCACAGGAATACCCCAAATAGCCAACGATAAATTACAATTTATCTAATCTTTTACTTGAAAAAACCTTTCCTGGAAATGCCAAGACAGGACACGATTTGGGGTGCCACCTGAATTTCTGTTCCCCAACGTACAATTCTAACACCTCAAATAAATGCCTTTGCTGCCTTGCAATTTTGTTATTTCTTGTTTAATAAATTTCTATCAGTTACCAGTATAACGAAACCAAATACTGTATAAATGAAACGTGATGTTGAATCAAGTAATGATTTGTTACTGGAATTTTTTCCATTTGTTTAATGAGAATTAATGTATTTGTGAGAGAGTTTTCTTAAGTTAACATGCAATCTTCTTTCAAATCTCCTAGGACAAATGTGAGACCGGCTAGTGGGAAATTTGAGGATTGGTGAGAAGTTGAGAATTTAGCTTTCTGTAATTTGTAAAGTTACCAAGGTAAATTGCAACTCTGGAGCATAGTTGCTTTCCCCAAGTCTTCTAGGGTCTGTGGGTCTAGGGGACTAGTCTGAAACTGTATCGGAACTTTGACTCATGTAGATTATTTGAAATTCTTTTCCCCTTTGTCCTACATAATATAGTCTGAGTCACCAGTATGATGATGGGGCCACCACTACACTGACAAGACTGACAATAGAAAGAAAATCAAGAAGGCAGATTTCCATGAGGGTATGATCAAAGGCTTAGTGAAGGTATAAAAAATAAACTATTTTCTCAATATAATATCCATACCTTGCATAAATTAAATATTTTTAATAGATGTTAAACGTGTTTATTTTAAATGACACATTATCATTGGGATTTAGAATTAAATATTAAATATCCAATGAATTAAATCTAAGTAATAAAATCGTATGATAATTGTGGAGAATTGGAGGATGGTAAATAGTGTATTTTGAAATATTTTTCAAAATTACCCTGTTTTTTATTTGGAACAATCTTGAAAAAGCTCAGAACTTTCAGGTTTCAATACTGGATTTTATACATTGAAAGTAGTCATTTCAGATTTTAAGCTAAACAATGAAATCTCACAGAAATTTTTTTTAAAAAGTGGCAGTCTTGAAAGTCTGCTTGAACAAAGGAAAGTCTCTTTTCCCAAAAGTTTTGTTTCTCCTTAATTTAACTGTGAATAGGTTAATTAGCAAGCAGATATCCACAGAAGCTTTGTTCTTTCACTAATTACATTTCCCTGATCATGAAAATTCTGGGCCATCATGGGGTCCTTGACTATTATATTTGAGGTCTTCTTTGTTCCCATCTCTGGGACTCTGACTCACGGTAAATCACTTGGACTAGCAAATTGGTGAATTGCTATTAATATTCATCAAATGCTCAAATAATGTCATGAAGACCTATGGAAATTAAATTGAATTAAATAAGGGACCAACTGAGCACATTTTAATTTACACAAGAAAGTCCTCTACATATTCCTGATAATTTTTTTTTTCAAGTAATGCACACAAAGAATCAACATACCCTCACATTCTTGAAAAAAGGAAAGACTTTAATAATCATGAAGCTGAAAAGTGAAGGTCAGAATGGAGTATCCAAGTTGCAGATCATTTTAGTTAATAAATTCAGGTTCTAATTATATCTTATCAATTGCATCCCAATGATTCTTTTAATACTTAATCAATATTAAATGAGTAATCACTAAGTATGTAATCAGTTTCATTTTAAATGTTAAAACTACAGTAGTCTGCCTTCTAGAAACTTGTAACCCAAATAAAGATTCATTAGCATTATTACTGAAAGAAGGAAAAAATTAGTTTTTAAATAAGTTTATCAAAGGGCACCGAATAGGTTTTGACCCACAATGGTTGGTGATTATGAGGCTTTAATTTTAAATTGGTTGAGTGTTAATCTAACCATGAGAATAATTCTCTGAAAGGGAAGGAAATTTAACATTTATAGAGTCCCTACAATATGCCAAACACTGAACTCATTGCATTCCTATATATATTATTTAATCCCGAAAACACTACCCAGAGTAAGTGTAACCAATTCCCCTGACATCAGAAGAACTCTATAATCTTGATCTCACTTATATTTCTAGTGTTTTACCTTTATCATATGCTATTGCCTCGTACCTTAACCCTCATTCTGTATTCCCTTCCATTACTTTATTTCTTTCATAGTTTTAGGTCTACTTGAAATCATCTTATTTATTTGTTTATTTGTTTAATTTCTCTTTCTCTCACAACAAACTGGAAGTCCCTTGACGGCAAGAATGTTGCCATGTTTACCATTGTCCTACACGGTACCTGTTGGTAACTACTGAATGAATGAATAATGAAAGAATATCTACCTATGTATTCCAAACATTTCTATTTAGGAAATAGAAGATAATCAAATTAAAAACGGGGAAAGGCAACCTCTTGAAGAAGCTGAATGAAAGACGATCCTGAAGAGAAGTGCTTTCTGTGCCAAGGAAGGTAAGTTGTCTCTTATGCTTGGTGCACTACATTGCTAGTCCCTTGCCACGACCCCAGTGAACCCTGGAAGTGGCATGCTGTGGCACAGCTACTCTTCATTTGCCCTGTTGTTATCAACACTTCCTAAACTAAAACATAGTGAGGACAGCTACTATTGGCAAAAAAAAAAAAAAAAAAAGAAATCCAGTTGAGAGGAAGTCAGTTGGCAGAGAAAATGATGGCAATAATAGGAACAAGAAACCCCAGGTATACGACAAAAAGTGTTCGGAGGCTAACTCCCAGAAAAGGATTCATTTCTAAAATAATATATTGATTTCATTGCCAGAATTGCTGTTTCACAAGAAACACAGAAACATTGTTAGCAACCTTTGTTAGCCAATTGAATCTAAATTATGAAGTCTTATTTCCCTTATCTTAATATCTAAGTCTTCAAATTTTCACAACAAACTTTGGTAGCACACCTAGGTAGCTTGCTTTATATATATATTATATATATATATATATAATATATATATATATATATAAAGTGTTTGTGTATGTATATATATGTGAATAGGTATCTATATTTAAAACTCAATAAGTTATATATGTGTGAGTATATATATGTTACATGTAAGTTATAGAGTTTGTATATATATGTGGAGGGGGAGAGTCTCTATGTAAATATGTGTAAATGCTGAGAG
This sequence comes from Tolypeutes matacus, assembly GCA_026826555.1. Classification (NCBI taxonomy): domain Eukaryota; kingdom Metazoa; phylum Chordata; class Mammalia; order Cingulata; family Chlamyphoridae; genus Tolypeutes; species Tolypeutes matacus. The sequence goes on from JAKSZT010046586.1 coordinate 14,923,923, forward strand.
AAAAGGGGACAGAGGGAGAGAAAGTTGGCATATGGGTAAACTAGCCAGTAATAATGTAATTTCCTCCTTTTTATAATTAAAATTCTGTTACTGAGTACTTTTAAAAGCCTCATTTTTAGCTTATTTAATTATGAAAGTGATTTATGAGAAATCAACAAAATTCAAGTACTAAGCATATGGACTTTTAATGAACAAAATTACTTCCCATTTCCAGGAATGGAAATAGATGAAAATCATAATAATAATATACAAATCTTAACTCTAGGACTGCCGAGAACCAATCCAACTCTTACCAGTCTTTGTTAACTTTCTTTTTCTTCAAGCTCTCATGTCATGGACTTTCTGCTTTCTTTAGACTTTGGAAAGACTGTCATGACACATATATCTAACTTCAGCTGACATTTTTAGGAACTGGGCCACCAAGTTTTCAGTCTAAGAAAATCATCTGCTAAGAACTAAAAGGAAAAACAAGAAAGCAGTTCACAATTTAAGAGATAAATATAAAAGGGATATTGCTTTGTTGACCATTGTCTTCACCTTTGATTTGAGTGGGTGGTGGGATGGAGCCATATTAAGTGAGTCCTTTTAGCGTTATGAGAGAATCAATGTGGAAGAAGGCAAGAGGAAGAAATACATTCCTTCCTTCTCAGTCGCAAAAAACAAACAAAAAACATAAGCAAAAAACTTCAGAATTATTTAGAAAAATAAGATGATATTCCAAAAATCACATTTTAAAAAATGAAATGATGATAAAAGTGAGTGTTTCCAAAGGAAAACATGATAGCACCAGGAAATTATTCTTTTTCAGAAAATTAGATAAGAGCAGGGCTTTCTAGTGACCTTATACAGATTCTCTAAAGAGAAATTAATTTGAATTTCTTACAGAATTTAATTAACGCATCAAGTGGACAAATACTGAAACAACCATTTCCACGTAAAGATATGTGACAATTCTTATTACTGTTACTAACACCACTAAGCGGCTCAATCTCAATTGACCTCCAGCAGTGATCTGATCTGTGGCCAGATCAGTAGACATGGGAAACAGTCCACCCAAGAGAGGCATGTAATTTACCATGGAACTAATGGTTCTAAAATGAACATTTGGATAAAAACTAGGCAACACAGTAGTTGGTATAAAAAGTAAACATTGCAAAGCAAAAACTTGGTCCTACTGTCCTTTGTCTCCTGTGTTATGAACTATGAAGATGGAGAGTTTAAGGAAAAGTAAATGTATAAAAACTGTAAAAGATAAAATAACATGACCTTTTATATATATTGATATGAGAGAGCTTGAAGCTGTTTAAAAACTGAAGTCCAAACCAAACTTATCCCACCAAATGAGAATTCTTTAAAGGGGTGGGAAATTAAATACATAAATTAATTCTGTGGCAAGACCAAGGCCCAAAGCAGTATGATGCAAGATACTGCAGTTCTGATTTGGGATAGAAATTAAGAAAACCTTAAAAATGAATAATTAAATAAACAACCAAACTATCCCTTTGTCAACTTCAGAAATCCTCAGAAAGCCATAGGGGAATGGAGCTGTATTTGAAAAATAATATTTGAAAATAAAAGCACGGTAAACAATTTACCAAAGTAAAAAAGAGCCTTAATTGAAAATTAAAGCTTAACTTTATAATGCTATAATAATGATACTTAACATTTGTTGATTGCCTATAATATGTCAGACATTGTTCTGGGAATGCTACAAATTATTTATTTATTTATTAAAATAATACTTTGATGTAGATATTATTGCATCCTCATTTTATGGATGAGAAAACAAAAGTGTAGAGAGATTAAGTAACCTGCCTATGGTCACACAGCTGGTAAATGTTGGAGCCAGGAGTTGAGCTCTGAAGCCCACTCTCTTAACCACTATCAGGACTGCAAAAATTTTCTCTGAAATATCTATGCAACAAAAGTTTACTTCTAATACACTTAGCTGTGACATTTCAGCCTCACTTTATGATGATCTATCCCTTTTCCGTTACGTGCATTCTTACCTCTACCATTTTCTCTTAATGTCCCTCTCCCCCACCCCCCACCACTTTTATTCTCATTACTTTCCAATTGTTGCCTTCTTTATCTTCAGTAGGTTATAAAAGGGAACTAAACTGTATTTTATCACATAAAGTAAATGATTTTGTGGTCCATATTACATTATTCACTCTCCAAAAATCTAATGCATAATTAACTAGGTTTCTTGACTCTTACTAATATCACAGGAGGGATGCTGAGTTAGAGGTCTTTGGTAGGAAAAGGTTTCAGGTCCCTGTTCTTCACAGATTGTAGCTACTCAAAGAGAGCTGAGAGCCACAAGCAACAAACAAATAATTAGTACAAATGTTCTTGGGCCCCCCCTCCTGTATATACTAGATTATTAAAAAAGAAGTTGAAAACAGATGGCCTATATGTGTGTTTTGTTTGATCCATTTGAATTAGCTGAAAATATTCACAAATGAGAAAAACTACATAAGAAAATCTGAATTTCTGATTCCTCTTGACGAATTAAATATGGCAATTTTGGTGCTGAGTTTTTCAGGGCAATAATCAGGTGTTGAGTAACAATTGCTACTTCCCTTAGCCAGGCTTAAGGCTCTCCAATTTTGTGCCTATATATAGTCTAGTTCACTTATTTATACTTTCTGGCTTCTTTAGGCATTTAATTTTTTTAAAAATTATTTTTATGGTGCTAATATATATAACATGAAAGTTGCCATTTTAAACATTTTTAAGTGTACAATTCAGTGATATTAAGTACTTTTACACTGTTGTGCTACCATCACCACTTTCCATTACCAAAACTTATTTTTATTAGAGAAGTTGCAGGTTACAGAACAACCATGCATAAAATACAGGATTTCATTAATTGTAACCTTGATCTACACCAATGCAAGTTACTAATAATAGGATGCTATATAGGCATTTCATTTTACTGACTCCTGTTTTTAAGATATTCCTGAGATGCCTCCCCCTGGGGAAGGAGCAGAGAAAATTATGAACTTTCTTCTGATTTGGTTTGTAAGTTTTATTTTAACCAATTATTTCAAACTGGTTCTAAAGTTGACCTAGCTTGGAAACTTGCCAGGTCTCTTTTGTAAAGCAAGAATTTAAATGCATGACACCTAAAAACACTGGAATTGACATTCTTGTGCAAAATAAGAAAAATGTAAGGGACAGCCCAGAAAATGTTATGAATTTGTCAAATCCAGAGTAGACATAAGTCTTAAGAAAAAAATATCACTCCCAAATTAATGAAAGATGTGTCAGTGAGGAATAGTGATTATAAATTCTTCATCATGGGGAGAAGTTCTCCTTTTTATGCTAAATGTGTTTGGCTAAAAAACATGATTGATTGGAGGCTTCCAAATCTTTGGATGGGCAAAAATTAGAGGTGTTAATCCAGCTGATTAGAGGAAAGGCTAATGAACATGTCTTGAAGATGCATTTTCAGAGCAATCTATTGTTTTATTTAGATTGTATGTTCTAAACCCATAAAAATAGTAAATTTTATGTTGCTTTTTATTTATATTTTATATGAATATGATTGAGAAAATCTCAAGTCATTTGACTTTGTGGAGGGAGATGGATATCATGGAATCATTTAAAGGATTCCTTCTGTGCATTATTGCCCCGGGATTTTAATTAGACTGATTTAGATTTAAAATGTAATCACCTATTATTTCTATAATACTGGGCAAATTAATCAAAACATTCTGAATCACAGTTTCTTTGAAAGGACCCAGGGCCCTGTGAGATGCCTCAGAGAATATGGCAAGTACAGTAGAGAGCAAAAACCCCTTTTCTGGTCTTTTTCTCAAATGTCCCCCTAGTTACTTCTTGATCATTTTTAACCCCATTTCTATAGCTTTATGCTTTATAGCTATTTCTTTATAATATAAGACCCAATAATACCTACTTTTCCTATGTAGTTCCCATTAATACTCCATATTGTATAGAATCTAATTATAGATGTATCCAAAATAAGAAATGTTCTCATTGTCAACGTCCATGACAGACTTCCTGGTCTAAGGCAGGAAAAGGTATCCAGAAAAAGGCTGAAAAGAATGAACATCAGTGAAAGTTAGAGCAGAGAGCATGGCAGAAGGTATAGAAAGATTAGACACAAAAAGAAAGGAAGTTTTATTTGTTGAGTCTCATGTTGCCAAAATCATTGCTGCATGCTTGTACATATATTGCATTTTATTCATTCCTCTGTGTTAGGAATTACTTTACCACCTTCAAGATAAATAAATAAAGACTTAAAGAGATTAAAATATTAACCCAAGAATATTTATTCACTCAGTTGCAGAACTAAAATTCAAGGAGAAATCTGACTCTATTTCCCACTGACACACATTATTCACATATCATTTTTTCATTCTTAATGTGGTGTATATTAGGTTGGGTCTCATTGTAGTAGAGCCTTAGATAGCAATATTAGTGTATTGATTTATTGAGGGAGTGTTCTCAGCAGAGATCCTTTAGCCAAGGGATTGAAGGAAGCAGGACGGGTCAAGTGAAGAAGCTAAATAAGCATGTGCTCTTAGCTGGGCTTTAGCTGCAGGCTGATCCAGTAGACAGTTCTGAAGCACTTACTAAGCCATGGTTGGAATCACCTTGGGGCAAGGAGCTGACTTTGGCATATCCATATCAGTCAATCCTTGACTGTGGCTTCTGGGGGATAACAAGGGCTATGAGCAGATAGTGGCCAGTCCTTACAGAAACTGGAGATGGGTGCTCTGACCGTAAGGATTCAGGCATGGCACTGACTATGAACTGTCAAGAAGATATTGTTGAAAATAGTTTATTTTAAAATGTAAGCACATCTCACATCTTCCTTCTGAAATATTCATACAAAAGCTTAATCTCAGTTTACCCTACAGAAGAGCAAGAATTACACTTATAAATTATAGTCAAGAAACCAGAAAATATAAAATATCTTAAAGAATCATCACTAGGCTGCAACACTGAAGCCATGGACTTTCCTCCACAGAAGAAATTCTTGTGAATTAGAAACAGTTCTTTTTTCTTTAGGATGGAAGAAACTGTATCTGTAATCTATAAAGTTACAGATATAATAAGTGGTAGAGTGAGGATTTGAACTGAGATTATCTGACTCTAAAGTTATTATTCATAATCAGTAGGCTCTAAGTTTTCATTACTATAACACCCTCAAAAATTAGCTTTTTAACTGTCTAAATAAGAATAATGATTTCCTAAGGTCATTATTTCAAACCATGGGGCCAAATCATAGCTGATTCATCTAATTAATTTGTTTTTCAAAACAGAATTTCAGAATGCTGAAACCCCACATTTAAAATAATACTTTAAATTTTGGTTTCTTTCTACATCTGCTAGATAACAAAATTACTAATATTGCGGCTTCAGTGCCCATTCAGGTCTTCTGAAGCTCAGTCTTGCTAACTATAAGCAAATAAATTGTTACGAAATTTGGAGTGTGATATGACAAATATATTTTCTTTAGTGAAGAGAATCATCTTCTGGATAGTTAGATTCCAAATGACTTGGTTAGCCAAAAAGCCAATGCATTACAGTAAATAGGCCCAGCAGAAACATTTTCCTTTAACAGCTCAATCTAAATCACATATTCTTCAGATAATATCGAGATTGGATTAGCATGGTTACGAGTCCCATTTTCTAAATGAAATTTTCCAGATGAAATACACAGTTTTTACTATTTTCCTCTTGAGAAAATAGGCAGTCAATTCACTCTTTTTTAGACGTTTTATAGGAAGCATGAGATATTTCCATAGGGGAACTAGATTTCTCCATGGTTTTCCAGTACTACATGCTGAGACCAGCAGAATATTATATAGCAATGTTTTCTCAACCACAGTTCTGCATAATCATCAGCATTTAATATATTTACTATCCAATCTTCAGATCACTTACATAGCAAATAAGTGGAGAAATAACTTACAGAGAAACAACCAATCAAACTAAACCAAATAGATGAACATACCTACTCCTCACCTTCTACACATAGACACTGATTCCACAGTAGATTGAGCCTAAACATGGTGCATAACTATTATAATGATCAGATCTAGAGTTTTATTGATGCTGATAAGTTCTTTGAGTATTTTGAAAGGGAATAATCTTGTTGTAGTGAGTATGGGAACAGATGAAGGGATAACAAAGGTTTTTCACACAAGTCTGATGCATTCAAGATGTTCAGCAAATGGACTGTCAAAATAACATAGGTAGGAGAGTGGGTATAGCTCAGTGGTTTGAGTGCCTGCTTCCCACGTACAAGGTCCCAAGTTCAACCCCCCAGTACCTCCTGGAAACAAAACAAATCCCCAGGGCATGTAACTGTGAATCTTGACATTCCATGGGTTGGGAGAGGGGGGCATCATGGGCCCTGGGGGGCTGGGGAGAAGGGAACAGTCAAGATCTAATGGGTTGTTTGGTGGTCATAGGGAAGGTTCTTCATTACCTTACAGTAATGGACACAGGACATGGTAAATATCATCAAAATTATTAAACTGTATCATCTAAATTGTAAACTATACTGTAAAAAAAAAAATTGGTAAGGATGGGGCAGAAATATTGATCTATTGGCATTCCCTACCACAACATTGTATTTCAGAGAAGAAATAAACATGGAATGATGTAATGACTATTTTATGCTGACTTATCAAATCTTATAAAGTAAATTATTTGATTTTTAATTGTTATTCCTGAGGGGGAGAACACAATCAATGTTCTGAAATAATTTTCCTGAAGGAAAATCAGCAATTTTTCTGTATGGTAAAATGAGCCCTTTGATGATAATTGGATAAAACATGTAATAGCAAAGATGAGTTAGTGACAAGGGAATTCCATGTTTTGGGCTCTATGCCACCCTTAGCCATTCAGAGATCAGTTTCAAAGATACAGTTATCCCTAATCCCTACAGTCTGAAATAATCTCTCATTATAATCTGGCTCCTTATTCTGTACTGTCTCCTCTACTAGATAATTAGCTTCTTAAAACTGGAATAATATCTTAATTCAGTTTTATAACCCAGCACCTTGCCAAATATATAATACTTGCCCACTGATAATTTTGTGGAAACAGACCAAATTACAGAAAATAGTTACTAAAGTTCCAATTTTATAAACTAATATATACTCTGCCTTTCAGAATGTGGTAAAGATCAGGGGGCTAATGACCAAAAGATACTGTAAATGTATAAAGCTCTAAAGAATGTAATACGGTGTCATGATGACGATCAAATGTGATCACCATTGAATCAGAAGTACAATCCCAAAAAATATTATTGAAAGAATCAAGCTGCACTGACAAGGGACATTTAAAGCATTGATTCTTTTTGAAATACCATTTGATCATCAAGAGACATTACTATTTAATCATTTCTAAAGTGCGTCTTTTATCATAAGGTATTGCAAACAGATTTGCTTGAAGTAACTTCAAGGGAAATGTCTACAGTTTCAATTCTATTTCACAGATCTAGGCAATTTCAGAGAGTACAGAAGCTATTTTTCAAGTTAATCAAAAGAGGAGACTACGTGCTGTAGGAGAGTCAGAATTGGACTGTGAGATGGGAGTCCTAAGTTCTAGTTCCAGCTTTTCACGAATACACTATAAGGGCATTTTATTTTACCCCTCCAGGTAAAATGTATAGAATTCCTCTATCAAATAAGACCTTTACATCATTGTCAACGTTTTATATATCTAGGGCTATCAGTTATTATTTCATTGAAATAACCTGTGTGTATGAAGCCTGAGGCAGAAACATTGGAGAGTTAGAAAGAGGAACACATAAGGGAACAGGGAGTTAATGCTTAAACTGTACAGAGTTTCTATTTGGGGTGAGGGAAAATTTTTGGAAATGGATGGTGGTGATGGTAGCACAACATTGTCAACACAATTAACAACACTGAATTATATATTTGAATGTGGTTAAAGGGGAAATTTTTAGGTTGTATATATGTTACTAGAATAAAAATTTTTAAAAACACATAGGACTATACAACCCAAATATGGGGCCCTAATGTAAACCATGGACTATAGCTAATAGTACAATCATAATATTCTTTAATCAATTGTAACAAAGGTACCATGCTAATGCAAGGTGCTAATAATAAGAAGGTAGATGGTAACTCTATTTCCTGCATGATTTTTCTGTAAACCTATAACTTCTCTAAAAATGGCAAATATTAGGGGACACAGGTCCACCACACACCTGCGTGCGGGCATATATACACATATACACACATGTGCAGACACAAATAAAGAGATTCTCATATAAGCATGGGTAAGAGGCTTTAAGGACCTTGTTGATCAATGATGATTTAGTGAAGGAAGACTACAAGTGCCAGAAAATCAGGAATTTAGAGATTAAAGAGTTTTACTCAGTTGACAGGTAAAAGGGCTTATCTAAGGAAAAACATGAGGAAAGATAAGGCTAGAGAGGGGCTTTTAAAATTAATTAGGTTTGATCACTCAGTTATGTCCATATTATATCCTGTATGCCAAGGGGATAAAGATATGATTATTTGTATTTCAACAGGATTCTCTTAAGTACCAACTTGCCCTTATTTGTTTAAATATAACTTGTTTTTACTGAATAATGTTCTTCAAAATTACAGAACCATCTCCTACATGCAGTGCAATAGATACAGACTTTCAGTGTCATGTCTACTCATTTTAAAGATAAACATTTGGCTCTATACCTTTACCTTTATAAACAAAGTGATTTAATAATTATACTTTTCCAATCTCTGGAAATAAGACTTTCTTAGACATGTTTTTTGGGAAGTCAACATGGTAGAGCAGAAAAAGTACTACTAACAGAGACAGATATCCTTTATTCTCATCACTTACTTGCTCCATGACAATGCAAAAATTAATTAACTTTTCTGGGCCTCAGTTATTGCTCCTGAAGTTTTTTCTTTCATTGTTTTTATATTGTTTTCTATTGTTTGTTTACTTCATTTCTT
>JAKSZT010046586.1:14932910-15056466 GCA_026826555.1 Tolypeutes matacus
CAAGTGAACAAATTAATAAAATACAATAAGTAGCAACTGAACTAAATTTGAAGAACAAACAGGAATTAACCAGTTCTACTTCTATGCTTCAGTAGAGGCAATCACTGACTGTCATGGATGCACACACAACACAAAGGCTCTTAAATAAAACTAGATGAGTTGAGGAATGTTATGGGTCCAAAAGTACAACTTAGTGGAAAAAGTAGTATCTGAGTTTGAAGGAAAGTTATGGATTAGATGAGCATAGGGGTAAGAGTAAGAGTGAAAATCTATGAAGATGTGAGGGCATGTGGAAAAGTGTTGAAATGAGAATGGGCATGGTATTGCTGGAGTTCAAGATGGAGATGGGAGAAAAGTGTCAGAAATAAGGATGGAGAGTTAGAGGGAGGTCATATTATGAGGATTATCATATGTTAAATAATTTGGATTTTCTACTAACAGTTTGGTTATGGATAGTGTGGCAGTTTGGTATTGTTTATGAATTCAAAAAATAGATACTGGATTGTGTTTGTAAACTAGTCTGTTTCTCTGGGCATGTTATATTGTATTAGATTCAGAGGTTTCACTTTTACTTGATTAAATTGTGATTAAGGATTTGATTCAGCCACGTCAGTAGGACATTGAGTCCCCACCCACCCACAGAGAAAATGACATGACAGAAGAGAGGGGTTTTTAGTTTTGATGCTGGAACTCCTGGAAAAAACACACACAGAGTAGAACACAGCAGTAGATAAGCAAGAAGAGAGAGTGCTCCATAGACAGGGCCCTGGGAAGACAGATGAGCCTGATATTCTACAGCTGACCTTTTTGAGAGACCAGAGCAGCTGAGCCCGGAAAGAAATGAGCCCTGGGGAAAGACGAGTCCTATGCCAGCCTGCAGCTGAGAAAGGAAGAAGCTGGGTCCTCAGAGCCTTAAGAGAAAAGAAGAAGGCTGAACCCTCATGGACATTGTGAGGGTTGCTTCAACACGTGGCAACAGAGTTTGGTGAGGAAATAACTTTGAGTTGGATGTTCTAGGGCCTTGTAACTGTAAGCTTCCACCCCAAATAAATACCCCTTTTTAAAAGCCAACAGACTTCTGGTACTTTGCATCAGCAGCCCTTTTGGCTGACTAATACAGGTGGTCATTGAAGGATTGTAAGCACTGGAATGACTTGATCAGTCTGCCGTTTAAGAAATGTCATTCTAGCAACAGTGAGGAAAGTGGATTGGAATAGGATCATCCTAAAGACAAAGCAACCAATTTTAAGATATAGAGTAGCTAATCAACTGATAATAAGGGCAATAAAAATAGAGAGGTAGAGAAAGTTATATGAAATGTTGAGAAAACAAAATAGGTAAGATTTGGATATTTTTCCATGTGACTGTCAGAACGGAATCAAGATGACTACTAGATTTCTCATCTGGGCCTTGTATAAGTCAGCTTCTAATGAATAGCACCCATAAAATCTCACTGATGTACAATAATTTATATTTATTTCTTATTCATGTAACTGCTGATGTAGATTGAGTACAACTGGTGTTGACCCCAAGCTGCAGGATGAGTCCAAGTCTGCTCTACATGTCTCTTGTCCTCCTTGGACCAAGGTTTACCTGAAGCATCTTCTTTTCATCATGAAAGGCAAGAACATAAGGCAGTAAGTTCAGTGGCATTCTAAGCATTTGATTGTATCATATATACCATTATTGCATTGGTCAAAGCAAGGTATGTGGTGAAGGCCAAAGCCAAAGGGTGGCAAAGTGACTGCAAGTGTGTAGATATATAATACTATTCCATAGACGTGAAGAACAGAGACCAGTACTTCAGTTTACCACATGTCCTACATGGATGGTGATATGATTAGGGAAGATAAGGAATTAAAGAGAAAGAGCATAATTTGGGCATAGAAAAATGGAACTTAGGTTTGGTCATATTGAAGACCCTCTAGCATTTCAAAGCAGTAATGTTCAGTTGGCAGCTGGATATATAGATTGGGCTTTTGGGAGAATTATTTATGTGATAGGAACACAGATCAAATGTTGTCTGCATTGATATGTGGAGGAATCTGTGAAATGAAAAAAGGAAATGAGAGAAAGAAATCCAACATGTAAGGGATTATCAACAGAAGTTGACCCATAAAGGAAATTGAGATAAATGGTGAGGAATTAAACCAAAGGAAACAGTGAACTCATGTGCTAAAAGCTGCATAGGGGTCCAGGAAGGAGAAGACTCAAAATTCTCAATTGGATTTAAGATTTATAAGATCCTTAGTGGTCTTTAGGAGAACCATTTCAATTATGCGATAAAGTTAGAATCCGATTAATCTCAGGAAAGGATATTTTTCCAGACACTCAGACATTATTTCCTTTCTTCACTCTCATCATTCTCTCGCCTTCCTTTTCAATATAATAGTAGCTCTGTCTCTCAAACATGTCCTGTGTTAGTGCATTCTCTACATCTCCTGCACTACCACATCCTACAAGAGCTTCCTGTCAAGTCTCCTGCGCTTCCATTCTTGCCTCCATCACAATCCATTTTCAGATCACAAACAGACTAATTTTTAAAAATAAAAAACAAGTGATCAGATTATATATTTCCCTACCACTAATACCTGGCTTTGGAAGTTCGTTAGAATTTGATTCCTGCCAATCTAATTTTCTACCACTCAATCTCCAGTCGTTCCCAAATTAGAGTCTTTTCATTAGTTCTTCTCTAGCCCTGTACTGTCTTCCTGAGCTAGACAACCACCATCTTAATCTGGGGTAATGCCTATTTGGAATGTTCTTCCTGATGATTTCAGATTGCTAAGTTTTCTAATAATTGAGATATTACTTTAATGAAGCCTTCCCTGAACATCTAAATGAGTAGCCCTTCAATCATGCCACATCAACCTGTTTTAATTGCCTACATTGTACTTGTCATTATCTAATATTTTTATTCATTATTTATTATTTTCTGTCTCCTATCATTAGTGCAGGGATATTATCCTATTCAAAAGTCAGCTCTGTATCTCTGAATATAGAGCTGGTCCTTAGCCATAGTAGGGGTTAATAAATATATTTGAATAAATGCATAGATTTTCAGATAAAATCTGCAGTGAATTGAAAAATAAACAGGATGGAAGGAACACTCAGAAGATCCTGAGTGTAAAAAATAACTGCAAAAGCTTGACTGAAGCAAGGAGAGATGATGTAGTATCTAGAGGGAGTAGGGTTTATTTATTTGTTTTATGCACTTGTTTAGGTATGTATGTATGCATGTGTTTATTTATTTATTTATTTGTTTGTTTGTTTTATGCACTTGTTTAGGTATGTATGTAAGCATGTGTTTATTTATTTATTTATTTATTTATTTATTTATTTATTTATTTATTTGACTGCAGTTTTAGCATTTTTAAATGCTGGTAGGAGTGGAGGTTGAGAGAGCAAACGAATCAGAAAATAAAGGAAGGACTTCCCTCAGGAAGTGGGAAGGTAGTGGATTCAGAGCGTGAGTGAAATTATCATTCATTAATACAGAGACACTTCTTCCATGTAAACTGGTAAGAAGTAAAATGGGACATAAATGCTTGTTTATCAGTCGTTCAACATTGCTATGTCTAATATTATATAACCTACGTTTCCAACATGGTATTTCATGTATATTTTGTTCTTTCTCATTAAAGATTTTCATAGAGCATCACTTTTATTGGCCATGAAATTGCTTTTTATAAGGTTGAACCATGTTTCCTAATGAGTGTTTTTTATTTGACAATAGAAAGTTTGTTTCCAATTGTTCATTATTATAAATAAGATTGCATCAAACTATACATGTATATGTGTATATGTGTATGTATTTGTGTGTGTATAGAACTACATAAATTTAACTATACACATAAGTATATACAATTATAAGTATATAACTCTATCTAAGCTATATAGTCTTAAAATCAGATTTATTTAAATTTAAAATTTGGATATTATCCTGGAATATACATATATATAACACAAAAATCTTTTTTGTTGGTCTTTCAACATTTCTATGGCAAAAAATTCCTAGAGTCAAAGTATTTGAAGACTTTTAGGCTTATGAAATATAGTGCAAAAATATATTTGCCTCCAAAAATGTTCCTACCGCTCAACTCCATTTCCTTATACACTCATAAACAATGGGTATCATCTACTCAGAATTGATAGATGAAAAATTGCAGCTTCTTTTAATGTGTATTTCCTTGATTTCTAGTAAAGGTCAAAAGTTTTATAGATATATTGTCCTTTTATACTTATTTTGTGAGATGTATGTTCATTTCTGTTGTCTATCATTTTGCTGTGATGTTTATCTTTTACTCATGATTTCTTAGCTCTTTATGTGTTTACAAAATATTTAAGAGTGACATAAAATAAATTATTGCATTTCACAGCTACTAAAATACCACAGTAAAATGTACCACTATATTATGTAGGACAAGGAAAACCATCCCTGCTGATTAGATTAAAATACACCATTAATTTCAAGATTCATCCCATTTCAGGGATTTTAAATTGTGAGGGGGGCAAGTGCATTATTGTGGTAAGCAGAAAAGGGACTTCTACTAATGTCCATGCCCTAATCCGAGAAAATATGGATATGTTATATTATATGGGAAAAAGGAACTTTGCACATGTGTTAAATTTATTGAATTTAAACTATGGAGAATCTCCTGGATTATCCAGGTGGGCCCAAGCTAATCATGAGTCCTTACAAGCAGAGAACACTTTTTTCTGGCTGGAACTAAAACAGATGTGCCAGAAGGAGATGTCAGAAAGATTCCCAGGGTATGAAGATTCCGTGGGCTGCTTCTGTCTCTGAGTTCCAGAAAGCACGGGTGATGATCAGAGCAAGGGCTGTAGGTGCTAAGGAAAGCTCCCGACAGACAGTCATCAAGGAAGCAGAGATGATAGTCTTACAATCACATGGAGCCGAGTTCTACCAGTGACCTGAATGAACCAAGGGGTGAATTCTCCCCTGAATCCTCCAGAAAAGAGCCCAATTTGGATGATGCCTTGATTTTGGTCCCATAATACCCAGTTCAGAGAAAACAGCTAAGTCACCTATACTTCTGATCTTCAGAATCTGTGTTGTTTTAAGCTACTGAGTTTGTGGTAAATTGTTAGGCAACAATAGAAAACAGCACAATTATAACTTGTAGTACCTGGGAACACTCATTAGAATGATTTAAGAAGCTGCCAGGTTATCATAGTTTCTTTCCTAGTTTACAAAGTTGCTTTGGATTTGGGATGCCAGTTTGGTCTTTGCCTTCTATAAAATTTTCTTTTTTTCCTCTCTGAACCTCTGTATATTTGATTGCTACCTAAAATTGTTCTTGTGATTTTTTTTTTTAAATTCTTGTTATTGAAAGTTTTGGTGTAATTTTCTTTACCTCCAAGGGAAGAACTACCAGCTATAAAAAATATTTTTGAATAAACACTGTTTTGGTATGAGGAAAAAAAAAAAAAGAAAAGAAGGCATCAGGAGGTTCAGGAGGGCAGTTAAGTTCTAAAACCTGAATTTTACCACATTTAGAACTGGTTTTATGAAAACAGGTGAAACAAAATGAATCCTGTATTAAAATAGATGAAAGAAAATTTTTGAAGTTTTTAAAACCAACATAATATTGTCAATTGTGGAGTTTTAATTTATATGCCAGAACTATATTGGAAAATTAAAGCATATATATTCTTGATATTTCTAAATTTTTCTTTTGTTTTTTGCCAATTTTGTAAATTACCCGGTTGTTTCTATAAAATATGTCTGGCTGTTGATGACATATTATCATCTAACAATCTAAATTAGTAGGAGAGAAGCTGTATTTATTTTTGCTTCACTGGTTGAAATACAGATTAAAAATAGAAATGTAAATTTATTTCTGATACAAAATTCGAAGGAGATAATTAAAACAACCAGCCACCATTATAAATGTTCTTTCCAGGTTATAACTTTTAAGACATAGGAAAATTATTCTGAGATTCTAAACAAAAAAAAGAAGTGCTTATGAATATGAGAGTAGCTAACATGATGAACAGATCTAAGGAATGATAAAATTCTGCAAATATTATTGCATCCTACCATTTAATTACTGCATCATTCAACCCAAAGAAGTTGCAAAACATTTTTTTCTTCTCTATACTTCTTTCTATAGTCTTAGGTAAATAATATAATTTTAAATATGCACTGTTTATTCCATGTTATCTGATATTTGTTGGTAAGTTAAAGGCATCTTATTGGTGTTTTTATAAGAAACATGTTCAATATGCCTAAACCAATCACTAAAATGCATCACAAAGGGTCCAATTTGGCAACAACCAAGAAAATAGTCTAGCAGTGTGGAATTAATTTGCAAAAGAAAGTCCATTTACCTAGGAAAATGTATCTAAACTAGAAAATAATATCAGATGGGTATCTTTAAAAGACTTTAACTAGATCATTATTTCTAAGGGCCTATGATATGCTGACCCTCTACATACTGGTTGGATGAGGCATATGCCTTATTTTTGTCAACACTTATTTTATATTCTTTCAGAGTAACAAAGTTGTGCTCAGCCAAAAGGGGTGATAGCAACGTATATCAGAGCAGGGACTGAGGGTGTATTCTTTTTTTCTTTTAAAATAAAAAAAATCTAGGGAGCAGTTTCAACAAATTCAGTTTTAAATTACTATCAGCAAGTTCAGGCTTAAGAGAAACACTAGACAAAACGGCAATATGTTTCATCTGCTAAGATTTTCTTATCTTTTTTTCCTCTCTCCTCCCCACCGCCCCCCCCCTTTTTTTTTCCTTGTTGTTATTCTGGCTGACTGAAGAGTGAAAGAACTAGATTTCCAGTGACTACAACATAATCTTCAGAATGTCCAGCTCTCAAAAAAAAAAAAAAAAAAAAAAATTACACACCATGTCCTGGGTCCTGGGTAATCAGAACACATAGGCAGTGCCTAAAACACATTATTAAATGGAAGTGGCACATTCATTTGTATTTGCCTGGGCCCCCAGGGAATGACAAACTTGCACGATCAGGTGGCAGAATCCCCCCTCAACAATAATCCTGTTGCAACACAAGATGAGGACCCTTCTCTCACCGTATTGGCATCTTGTAGACCCGACTCAAGGATGACCCACCAGCTTCTCAGCGCTGATTCTCTGATGGATTGGCAATGCTAAAGCCATCTGGCACTAACAGCCACTGTTTCTCTTGCCTGGGACAAACTTTATACCACATCTGTCACCAGAAAAAAAATGCCCAATGAGCTAAACTGTGAGTGGACCTCTTAGTCCTGGAACACTCAGACCCAAGCACCTCTGTATACTGGTTTACTAACACATGGGCCATAGCAGCTTGGTCATATTCATGGAGGGAACACATTTGGAGATCAAACATTCCCCAGTGTGAGGAAGGGATCTTCCCAAATAATTAAAACTTCCCAAATCTGATGAAAGATATGAATATATAAATCCAAGATGCTCAACAAATGCCAAACAGCCCAAACAGATCTACACTGAGACACTCTATGATCAAAATGTTACTGTAAAAATAGCGAAAGAGAAATGATACATCACATGTAAGGGATCCTTAATGAGATTAACATCTGATTTCTCAATAACAACCATAGAGGCCAGAAGATAGTGGGAAGACATACTTAAACTACTGAAAGAAAAATAAAACCTGCTACCTGAGAATAATATCTCTGACAAAGTTGTCCTTCAAAAATAAGGAAGAAATTAAGAAATTTCTGGCCACACAAAGACTGAGGGTGTTCAACACTAGAACTGCCTTACAGGAATGATAAAGGGAGTCTTCCATGTTGAAAGGAAAGGGTACTAGATAGTATCTTGCTGCTGGATGAATAAATAAATAAAGATCTCCAGTGTAAGTAAAAATATGGGTAAAAATAAACACTGGTATCATTTCATTTTTCATTTGTGATGCTGTCTTCTTCTTCTTATAAGGTTGAAAATTTAAATGCATAAAATGTAGGCAAAAATCTTTGTTACTGGGTACACAATGCATAAATATGTAATTTGTGGCAAGAACAACATAAAAGGGAGGGATGGAAGGATACAGGTACTGTGTATGTGTAGGCTATTGAAGTCAAGTTGGAAACAACTAAAAACCAAACTGTAATCAACTTAATGTGCTAAATGTAATCCCCACTGTAACCATAAAGAAAAATATCTAAACAATCTACACAAAAGCAAAAGATAGTGATTAAAAATGGCCCATTAAAAAAGATGATGGAAACAAAATGGAAAGCAATAATGGGGGAAAGGTGGGGGAAAAAAGATATGACTTAAAAAAAAACAATTAGCAAATGGCAGAAGTAAATCTTGTTTTATCAGTAATATCCCTCAATATAAATGTGTTAAGTTCTCCAATCAAAAGGCAGAGATTAGAAGAATGTATAAAAAAACACGAACTAACTACATGTAATTTACAAGAGACCACCTTAGTTCTATAAGATAAAAATATGTTGAAAGTGAAAGGATAGAAAAATATTTCATGCAAATAGCAATCAAAAGAGAGTGGGGGGGGAGGCAGAGGTAGCTCAGTGGTTGAGTGCCTGCCTCCCATGTATGATGGTCCTGGGTTGAATCTTCAGTACCTCCTTAAAAAAAAAAAAAAAAGATAGTAGGGGTGGCTCTACTAAATATCTCAGACAAAATTACTCTAAGTAAAAACTATTATAAGAGACAAAGAAAGACATTATATACTGATAAAAGAGTCAATTGAACAAGAATGTTTAATCATTATAAACACATATGTATATAACAGCAGAGTGCCAAAATATATGAAAACAAGCATTGAGAAAATTGATGGAGACATAGACAGTTCTACAATAATAGTTGGAGATTTCAAAATGCTAATTTCAACACTGTATAGAGCACCTAAACAGAAGATCAATAAGGAAGCAGAGGACCTGAATAACACTATAAACCAACTATATCTAACTGACATATATAGAAACTTCACCCATCAATTGTGGAATGCACATTTTTTTCCAAGTGCACAAAAATCATTACCTAGGATAGACATATATTAGGTCACAAGAAAAGTTTAAACAAATTAAAAAATACTGAAGTAACTGCTCTGAAAACAGTGGAATGAAGCTAGAAATTAATAATAGAAGGAAAGCTGGAAAATTTACAAATATGCAGAAATTGAACAATACACTCTTAAATAACCTATGGTTAAAGAATAAATTACAAGGGAAATTGTAAAATATTTCGATACAAATGAAAACAATGACACTATATTCCAAAACTTACTGGGTAGAGTAAAGGTAGTACACAGAAGGACAGTCAAAGTTATGAGTGCTTATATTAAGAAAGAAGTATATCAAATTAATAATCTAACTTACCATCTTTAGAAATTAGAAAAGCAAGAGGAAATTAACCCAAAGTTAGCAGAAGACAGGAAATAATTAAGATTAGAGTGGAGATAAATGAAATAAAGAATAGAAAAATAATTTAAAGAATAAACAAAACAAAAAGATGGTTCTTTGGAAGAAAACTCAGTAAAAATTAACAAATCCTTAGCTAGACTGAAAAAGAAAAAGATGCAAGTAACTAAAATTAGAAAAGAAAAAGAAAACTATTTTAGTTTCCTAGGCTGCTGAAGCAAACATCATGAAATGGTTCAGCTTAAACAACGGGTATTTATTCATTCATAATTAGAGTCTAGGAAAATGTCCAAATAAAGGCATCATCAAGATGATGCTTTCTTCCCAAAGACCAGGTGCTGACAATCCTTGGTTCCTCTACCACATAACAAAGCAAATGGAAGCATCTGCTAGCCTCTCGCTTCTCTTACAGATTTTGTTGTTTTTACTTCTTGCTTCCATGGCCTTCCCTTTCTGTCTGAATTTCATTCTCTTATAAAGGACTACAGTAATAGATCATCCTGATTGAAGTGGGATGCACCTTAATGGAAGTAACTCATCAAAAGATCCTACTTACAATGGGTTTACACCCACAAGAATCAATTCAGTGTAAGAATATGATTTTCTAGGGTATATACAGCTTCAAACCACCATATATATTATGACTACTAAATCATAGAAATAAAGTTGATTTATAAGAGAATATTAAGAACAATCATACACCAACAAACCGTATACTCTAGAAGAAATGTAAAAATTCCTAGGAATACATTACCCAAATTGGCTCAAGAAGAAATAGAAAATATCAGCAAACCTATAACAAGTACAGACATTGAATCAATAATCAAAAACCTTCCACCCAACATTCCAGGATCAAATGGCTTCACTGCTGAATTTCACCAAACATTTGAAGAAGAATTAATGTTAATGTTTCTCAAACCCTTCCAAAGAGTTCAAGTGGAGGGAACAATTCCTAATTCATCCTATGAAGTCAGCATTACCCTGATACCAAGGCCTAGTAAAGATATAACAAGAAAAGGAGATTACAGAACAATTTCCTTTATGAACATAGATACAAAAATTCCTAACAAAATAATAGCAAACTGAATCCAATGATATATTAAAAAAGATTATACACCATGACCAAGTGTTATTCATCCCAGGAATGCAAGGTTGGTCAACCTACAAAAATCAGCCAATATAATACACTACATAAATAGAATGAAGTGGGGTAAAACATGATTATCTCAATAGCTGCAGAAAAGGCAGTAAAAAAAGCACCATCCTTTCTTGATGAAAACACTCAGAAAATAAAAATAGAAGAGAACTTTCTCAACATGATAAAGGGCATATATGAAAAACCCATAGTTATCATCATACTCAATGGTGAAAGACTTAAAGCTTTCTCCCTAAGATCCAGAATGAGACTAGGGTGCCACTTTCACCATTACTGTTAATATCATACTAGAAGTTGTTGCCAGAGAAAAGAGGTTAGAAAAAGAAATAAAAGGTATCTAAATTGAAAAGGAAGAAGTAAAAGTATCTTTATTTGCAGATGACATCATGTTATATATAGAAACCCCAAAGCAATCCACAAGAAAATAAATGAATTAATCAAAGCATCAGGATATGAGGTCAACAGCCTCAGAAAATTATGTTCCTATACAGTAGCTATGAACATTGCAAAGGAGAAATTAAGTAAATTCCATTTACAATATCATCTAAAAGAATAAAATATCTAGGAATATATTTAACTAAGGATACAAAAGACATTTATAGTGAAAACTATAAAACACTTCTGAAAAATATTAAAGAAGGCATAAATAAATAGCCAGGCATCACATGTTCAGGGATTAGAAGAATTAACATTGTTAATATGTCAATATTACCTAAAGCAATAAACAAATTCAATACAACTCTTGTTATAATATCAGCAGCCATTTTTGCAGGAATGGAAAAACTAATCTTCAAATTTATATAGAACCTAGAAACATACAAACAACCTACACTGACTCTAGAACAAATAAAAAATCTCAACAGAACAATTACAAGTAAAGAGATTTAATGAATCATCCCAAACCTCCCAACAAAGAAAAGCCCAGGAACAGATGGCTTTACAGGTAAATTCTACCAAACGTTCCAAGCAGATTTACTACCAAACCTGCTCCAACTCTTCCAAAAAATTTAAGAAGAGGGAAGAGTACCTAACGCTTTCTATGAGGCCAATATGGCCCTAATATCAGAGCCTCATAAAGATACTACAATAAAGGAAAATGACAGAACAATTTCTCCTAAGATTATAGATTAAATATCCTTTAAAAAACACTTGCAAACTGAATCCAACAGCACAATACAAATTACACATTATGATCCAGTGGGATTTATCCCAAGTATGCAAGGGTGGTTTGGCATAAGAAAATCAATTAATGAATATTTAAAGAAATCCTATAACTCAACAATAAAAAGAGAAACAACCAATTAAAAATGGGCAAAAGACTTGAACAGACATTTCTCCAAAGATGATTTACATGTGGCCAAAAGCACATGAAGATAGGATCAACATCATTAGCTTTAGGGAAATGCAAACCAAAACCACAATGAGATATCATTTCACACACACTAGAACGGCTACTATTAAAAAAAAAAAAAAAAAAAAAAAAAACAACTACAAGTGTTGGAGAGGATGTGAAGAATTAGGAACATGCATTCATTGCTAGTGAGGATGTAAAATGGTGCAACCATTGTGGAAAATAGTTTAGCAGATCTTTAAAAAGTTAAGAATAGAATTACCATATGACCCAGCAATCCCACTTCTAGGTATATACCCAAAAGAATTGAAGGCAAGGACTTGAACAGATATTTGCATACCAATGTTCATAGAGGCATTATCCATAATTGTTCGAAGATGGAAGCAACCCATGTGTCCATCAACTGATGAATAAATAAAATGTGCTATATACTTACAATGGAGTAATATTTAGGCATAAAAAGAAATGAAATCTTGATACATGCAACAACATGGATGAACCTAGAAGACATCATGTTGAGTGAAATATTCAGATGCAAAAGGACATATATGATCTGACTGATAAGTAATAATTAGAATAAGCAAACTCACAGGGGCAGAATCTGGAGTATAGGTTACAAGGGTTTGGGTTGGGGACAGGGAATGGGGAGTTAATGCTTGAGTAGTACAGAAATTCTAATTGGGTTGATTGTAAAGTTTGGTAATGGATGGTGTTGATGGTAGCACAACATTTTGAATGCAATTAACGATACTGAATTATATATATGAATGTGATTAAAAGGGAAAATTTCAAGTTGTATATATGTTACTAAAATAAAACTTAAAAAAACACAAATAACAGCATAGAACTGGACAACACAAAAAGTGAACCTTTTTATAAATGATGGACTATATTTCGCAGTGCAATTATAGTTAATACTATAATTATAAAAATGTCCTTTCATAAATTGTAATATACCACATTAATGCAAGTTATTTTTAATAATAGAAGGGTATATGGGAACTCGGCATTTTATGTATTTTATGCATGACATATCTGTAAACTTACAATTTCTGTAATAAAAATTATATTTAACTGCAAAGGAATCTGAACAGCCAAAACAATCTTGAAAAATAAGAACAAGATTTCAAATTGTATTACAAAGCAACTGTAATCAAAACAGTTTGGTACTGGCACAAAGATAGTCAAATAGATCAGTACAACAGAAATGAAATTCCAGAAACAGTCCCATACATCTATAGTCAATTGATTTTCGACATGCATGCTAATAAGTACATGCAATGGGGAAAGAACAGCCTCTTTAACAAATGGTGTTGTGAAAACTGAATATCCACATACAAAAGAAAGAAGTTAGACCTTTATCCCACAAGCTATAGCAAAATCAACTCAAAATGGATCAAGGACCTAAATTTAAGAGCTAAAACTATAATACTCTTAGAAGATAAATAGAGGCCATTTTTCATGACCTAGAATTTGGCAATGGATTCTTAGCTATTATACCAAAATCCTGAGCAACAAAAGAAACAATAGATAGATTTGATTTCATAAAAATTAAAAACATTTGTGTATCAAGGAAATTAACAAGAAAGTGAAAAGACAATCTACAGGATTGGAGAAATTAGTTTCAAAGCATGTTTCAGATAAGGGTTTAAAATCCAGAATATATAAAAACTTTTATAATAAAATAACAAAAAACAAAAAAATCTAATTAAAAATGGGCAAAGGGCATGAATAGATATTTCTCTAAAGAAGATACACAAATGGCCAATAAACACATGAAGAGATACTCAACATCATTAGCCATTAGGGAAATACAAATTAAAACCATAATGACCTCTTCATACCCACAAGAATGGCTATTATTTTAAAAAGTGGTAAATAGCAAATATTGCAGAGGAAGCATAGAAACTAGAACTCTAGTGTCTTGTTTGGTGGGAATCTATAATATTATAGCCACTGTGGAAAGCAATATTGCAGTTTCTCAAAAAGTTAAATATAGAATTACCATTTGACCTAAGCAATCCCCCTGCTAGATATAAACCCAAAAAGGGTCGCGAGTAGATACCTATACACCAATGTATATAACAGCATTATTCACAATAGCCAAAAGCTGCAAGCAACACAAGTGTCCATAGAAAAATAAATGAATAAACAAAATGTGTTATGTACACAATGGAGTAATATTTGGCCATAAGAAAAAATAGCATTGTGATACAGGCTACAACATGGAAGAATCTTGAAAACATTATGCTCACTGAAATAAGCAAGACAAATAAAGACAAAAATTGTATGATATTGCTTATAAGAGATGTTTATAAAGAGCACATTTTCAGAGATAGAAAGCAGCTTAAAGATTACTGAAGTAGGAGGCAAGGGGGAGTGTTTGTTTAAAAAAAAAAGAAAAAAAAAGAAATTTCACCTAAAAAAATAAATACTGATCCATTCATCCACATGGATCAATTTAATAGATATTTTGTTGGTGGAAATAAACCAATCACACACAGTGTTCTGAGACAATTATTCATAGGTGTCTTATGTTTCTAAACATATTGTTAAAAAGCACACATTTTGTTCTGAACTACCATTTCAAGGATGTCTGTAGACTAATCAGTCTTTGAGAAACAAGAGAAACATGAGTGGATTGGAGAGTTCAGTGGTTCTTTCAAGTAATTTCTTTAATGCGATGATGTTGACAAGATTATATGATATTATCTTTTAACCAGTATATAAGATTATTCAGATGCAAATACATGGAAGTACAGTTTTTTCAGCCAAAAGATTTGCCAAAATACTTGAATATAAATGTTTCCTTGGTAATAAGGCTTAGAGCAAAGCATATTTAAAAATTGTTTTAATAGCAAATACATATATTACATTAAAGTAACATAATTATAATTTTTCCTTTTTAGATGAAACTTTAGTCATCATTTTATCACTAGAATTCAATACAATAGCAAGCACATATTAGTGGATTGATGCATGGCTGTTGAATGAAGGAAAATGAATTGCTATAGCCCTCCCTGTATCTAAGGAAGTAAATTCTATAAGCAATAGTACTTACAGAAAATACGAAGTTAAATAGATCTTCCTCACTGTTGATTTGTTGGCCTTTAAACCAGAAGAATGTGCCAGGGCTGAGAAGAAAAAAAGAACAAAGAAAGAAGGCTAACTGGAGAATTATATGGAAAGGTCATAAGTGTATCTGTTAGGAGTCAGAGTCTTCTTTGCTGTTCATTATTTAGTGATCTTAGGAGAATGCTTTTTCTCTTAAAGCTTTATTTTCCATATCTGCAATAGGGAACTGATAATATCAATTCATACAATTGTGAAGATTGAATGTAATAACATCAAGAGCCTTGCACTGTCTAGCATACAAGGTGCCCAGAATATCTGGTGATTGTTATGAATATTTCAAACTAATGCAGCAAAAATAATTCCTTCATTGCTTTAGAAGGAATTTTTAAGAGGTCATCTTTCATTTCCTTTCATTGTTAAATGGAATTATTTCATTAACTTCTCTTGGATCCTCACTGATTTACATTATGTCTAACTAATGTAGAATGAACCCAACCATCACTTATTGCATTATGATTAACTTAGCTAGTTTGTCATTTTCAAACAGTGAAGGATGACATGGTGGTTAAATCCCCTAATTAGTTAAACATTTCTTACTTATAAATTTGAATGAACAGTATGTCTCAATGAGTTTAAATTGTTCTGACCCAAAGAGGCTAATTCTCTAGTTCATGGAGGTGGGATGTTTGAACCTGCATATATTAGGGGATTATTAGGTCAGGTAGAGTTTCCACTTTCCTCAAAGACAAATCTAGTAGTTATATGAAGAGGCTTTGCCCTTATATATAATCTGAATTACTTAGTCGATGGCTAAGTAAAAGAGAGACTCATGGTCCATAGTGAAAACTGGGAAATCTCACCAAGGTGAAAATAACTAAATCATGCTATAAGCCTTCACTTCTATTTCCCTGCATCCTCTATTTCCATGGGGTAATAGAATGCTTTAAATATAATTTCACCCCTCTATTATTAGAAAGTTCTGCTTTATATTAAAACAGAATCTGTTTCCATGGAACATCTGTTTTAGAATAAGTTTTGCCTCTTGTAGTCACATGATTCCAGGAGCCTATAAATATTGAAGAAAATATTTTTTTTTTTTAAAGATTTTTATTTATTTATTCATTTATCCCCCCCTTGCTGCTCGTGCTCGCCGGGTCAGCCAACCACGCCGTGCGGGCGGGCCTGCCCTCACCAGGAGGCCCCGGGAACCCAACCCGGGGCCTCCCATATGGTAAACGGGAGCCCTACTGATTGAGCCACAGCCGCTTCCCTGAAGAAAATATTTTAATCGTAATTCTTTCCCCTTACTAAAAAGTCTGAACACTTCATTCACTATTACTCATAAAACATGTTTTATTATCTCTCTATATATACATAAATATATGTATAAATAGAATGTGTATATATTTGAGTATGTGTGTCTGTGAATGTGTGTATAATAAACTACCAGATATTTCTAAAGCAGAAATATGTCCTTCTAAATATGGTATCCCCTTCTTAGACACAAAATTCAACAGCCAGTACACCAAGAATAATACAGTGGTTTAGAAATGAACATAAAAATAAATTAACTATGCTGCAAAACAAATAATGGTTTTTCTTTTAATTACACTGTATACCAAAATAGTAAACATTTTAATAAAATAGTGTCACAACTAGTTGAAAGCACTGGTTAAACACATCAGTAGAGCCTTACTCTACAGCTGAACTCCACATAAATTTGTCATGTTCTGATGCAATGATTTCAAATTCTGTTTGTAGCTTTGGTTTGATGGGAATAAATTTCCATACAAACCTAGATAAAATTACAAGGAATAACAGAGTACAATACTGTTTGAACCTATTTTATAAGTGGGAGGTCATTGCATTGCTTCCAGAATGTTTACTGTCTTCAAAATAGTAACATTCAAATGTTAGAGACCTATTTATTCAAAAGTCTTATGTGAAGGAATTTAACTTGACTTTCCAATGAAAATGGAAAAACAGAATTCTTGGTTTTTAACTGCATTAAAAATTGTCTATTTTAAAAATATTCCATTCTCTCAGTCTGCCTGCATGATTTTTTACCCTCTTTCTCTCCCTTCTCCCATCCCTTCTTTCCTCTCTCTCTCTGCTAAAAAAAAAAAGTCAAACTTAAGCATTGTTTTTGTGATTTAGATCCTTTGGGTATGATAGAATAGGCTCTGTAATATTCTGACTGCTTAAAAGATCATTTTAATGTAACTGTCCTGTATCTTATTGAGCTCGCTCAGTTTTCTGGAAAAATAGTATAATTATCTATAACCTGAATTTAAAAAGTATACTAGGCCTCTTTAGAACTTATACCCAGTAATTAAATGACTGTATTTATTTATTTGTGACTATGATCTATTCTTCATCTCATTGGTAAAAACCCTGAAAAAACTAGTAAGTCAAAACTGCTCCAGAGATTGAAAAAAAAAAAAAAACCACAATTAAAAAATAAAACCCACTTTAATCTGTATAGTCTTCTCAGAAAACAGTTATGAAAGAAAAAAGTAAGTAATATAATTCAGATTATTGAACAGTTAAGACAACAAAATAATACAAAATCCAATTCAATCAGTATTCATAAAAATGATTGAAAGTTTTATTAGAGAGTATGCCTGGGATAAATGTACCATAATAAATAATAAATTTTAAGAGTGAAGGAATAAAATTGGTGTTACATCTGAAAAAACTAAGGTGTAGACTAAATTAATATGGAAATCAACAGGTTACTGTAAGCCTTGAGGTCTTGGGCATAACCCTGTTACTTCCATGCATAGCATCTTTGAGCTCACTGACTGGAAGAGCTCATAAACTTGTTAAGTCAATCTGGCAGAGTTCTGGATTGGGCATTGAGGGTGAACAGTATGATTAGGCTTTTGTCAAGGTAGGTAACTACTTAAAAGTGCATTAGACTAATTTCATGAATTTATACATCAAGCTGGCTGCTTTGCCTATGTCTGTTATATTCAGATTCTTTGGCCTCCATTTCCCAGAGATTGAAGCTTCTTAATTTTTTCCATTACAAAATCAAAGTACTTAAATGAGTATGCATTCTGCACTGTAGCTTCATCTCTTTATGATGGAAATACATTTTTCTGAAGCTTTTGCCTAGAATAAAATCAAGAATTACAGCACAGCACTAGCATTTAATGATTTTTTGAGGAATTTAATCTTGAATTAAGGTGAGATTTATCTAGAATTTATTGAGAAACTATGACAAAGTCAGAAGGCAAATCTAATGACCTCAGAGGTGATGTGTAATGTGCAGACTTTACTTTTTAAAGAATATATTTTATATTATTTTGACATATATTATAAGAAGGCAATGACTTAGGAAAGATGTAGAAGAGATTTTGCATGTCAGGACTATAAGAGCTGCTTGGCCTCTGATTTTATTTGTTGTAGCAGCCTGTCGACTCACTATTTATTTGAAATTTCTAACGGCTCCTCTTTGTCAATAATAATTTAATCAACTCCAGAGAAATTAATTATTTAAGAATCATTATAAAGGGAATTTGGGGAGAGACTGACATATTTAAAAGGTCTTAACTATTAATTAGCTCTTTGAGGTATTTTTAATTGAGCCCCAAAGACCATTTGATTCCATGTGAACAACATCCATTATCAAGTTACACCACCAATGCTTTTTACAGAGAATGAGTAAATAGCTGGGATTAAAGATAACATTAGAAACCCCACAAAAGCTGATCCCTGAGATATAAGTAAATTCCTTAGGAATATAACTTCCACTCTTTACATATCTAGTAAAATTGGACAGACTTTCTTTTCAGTCAAATTGTATTGAAAGATCATTCTCTCAATCCTCATACTACACTCAGTAGCCAAAGGAAGCTTACTTCCTTTGCTGATCAGCCTTCAGTATACTCTGCTACATTCCTGCTGTCAGTTACCCATCAACAGAGAATGGCTTATGGAAGGTCTTTAACTTTTTGGTGTTGCTACTTCTATTAGTCAGCCAAAGGGGTGCTGATGCAAAGTATCAGAAATCTGTTGGCTTTTATAAAGGGTATTTATTTGGGGTAAAAGCTTACAGAAACAAGACCCTAAAGAATCCAACTCAAGGTACTATAAGAGGTACTTTCTCACCAAATTCTGTTGCCATGTTTTGAAGCAAGATGGTTGCCGATCTCTGTGAGGGTTCAGCCCAACTTCTTCCCGACCTCAGCTGTAAGTTGGAGGGCTCATTTCTTTCCAGGCCTTCTCAGCTGCTCAGGGCTCTGGTCTCTTCAGCTGCAAACTATCAGGTGAATGGCTCAGCACTCTCTGGGGCCCCAGGATCAAAACTGACAAAGTTCTCTCTCTCTTCCTCTGTCTATCTTCTTCTGTGTCTTCTTTCATGTGTGTCTGTTTCTATCAGCCCACCAAGGGGGTGCGGGACTCAACCCTGAGTCATGCCCTACTGACGTGGTCAAATCAAAGCCCTAATCTTGATTTAATCAAGTAAACATAAAACCATGAATTTAATACAATCAAAGGGTATCACACCCACAGGAACAGACTACTTTACAAACATAATCAATCTTTTTTGGAATTAGTAAATAATATCAAACTGCTACACTACTGGTCCTTGCAAATGTCTGTGTCTCTTTCTCTGCCACTTCTATATTTAGTCCCATACAGTAGCAGTGGGTTTTCTCATGCAACTCTAGCTAGCATCTTCTTAGCATGCAGCCCTGGGGTATTACTATTTCAGGTCTGCTGTCAGGCAGACAACTCTCTGACTTGGCTCTGACCCAATCAAACCTTATCATGTCTTTATTCCTTGGGTGGTCCTTGAGTCAAATTATTTTATCTTTTGGTTCAGGCTCTTTTGATTCTTTCTCCTGTGAACTTTATAGCCCTTTATATTTTGCAATGCCTTCCCCCTTCCCAGCATCTTCCTCGCCCTCTGAAAGATCACCTCTCATGGCCTAACCACCCAGAAAAATATGTTAAGGTATCACTCTTCTTCAAGAAGACAAATGTTTTAACCATTGAAAATAGAAGGTTTTTATAGTCTTCTCCTTAAAATCTTCAGGGAGGAAGAGTCTTCAATAATCTTTGGGAGTCCAATTTCTGTGTTTGATAACAATGGTAATATAGAATTTCATTTAAGTGTGTTTTAAACCACATTTAAAAATTAAAGTATTAAATTTAATACTGATAATATGGGGTTATCAGTATTAAAAGAAAAACTTCATATAGTAGATACTTTATCTATTGTGGAGAAAATAAGTCAAAAGACCTTCATTAGCCAAAGGGGGCATCTTTCAACAAGCTCTAAGTTGTTGCCAAGTTGATAGCCTTCTTCTAGGAGCTTAGCAAACTGTGTTTTTCTTAGAGGAATTTGTCTATATAAAAAATAAACAACAAAAAAAGCTGGGTTCAAATCCGTACTCTGCTCTTTACTACCTTGAGAAATGTATTCAATCTCCTGGAACCTCACTGTCTTCATGGGTGGAATGGAGATGGTGCCCTTACCTCTGAGGGTTCCTGTGAAGATTTAATTATGTCATGTGGTGTCATTTGTGATTTCTCTCTCTCTCCAGCACCTTTCACATCAGGAGTCTTTTAATCCAAGATCAGCCCAAATTGTTGTTATGGCTTACTTCAATGACCACCATGATTTCTTAACTGGCCTCCCAGATTCCTTTTATTACCCTTTATAACCCTTTCTACAAACTCATAGCCAAAAGATTTTCTTTCATAAGGATATAAATTATATCCAATCACTCCCTTGTTGAACAACTCACAGTGTGCCCACTGCACTTAATAAAACTATAAACCACCTACTACGGACTTAAAATACCATTTTTGACCTTTCTCTTGCCTCTCTGGCTTTGGGACCATTGTTCCATGTCACACTGGTCTTCTTTCTGTTTCTCAAACACACCAAGCAGATTACGGCTTCAAGACCTTTGCATTTTCAATCTTCTTTGCTTGAAATTTAAACTCTTCACATTCATGTTTTAGCACATTACATCCATCATTTCCTCAGAAAATCCATCTTTCACCATTCAGAACCTGACTTCCCAGTCACTTTCCATCATAATACCCTCTTTTTATTTTCTTGATTACACTTCTCAGTATCTGAAAGTATCTTGCTGATTCATTTTGTTTGTATGTTTATGTTGGCTCCCGTGGTAAATAAAAGCTCCATGATCTCAGGGACCTTGTTTGACTGTTTTCCTCTGTATTTCTAGAATTAGAAGAGTCTCTGACAATTAATATGCATCTGATAAATATGTTTCATGAAACAAGAAGTAGAGTACCTGGCACATAGAAAATACTTAAATAGAAGTGATTATAATAATTACTTGATCATGATTTAAAAAATAAAACAGGAAATGCAATGCAGCAAATGGAAATCTATTTTCTATTATTGTATTTTATGCTCTGCTTTAGAGCAAAACTTTAAAATTGAGGGCACCAAAATTACAAACATTAAAAACCTAAACTAAAGATACTAATTTCTCATAACAACAAGGTAGAATTTTGAAAATCAAAAGCCTATCAGTGATCAGGATGAAATCCCAAAGGAAGCAAGCAATCTCAGGGCATAATAATGTAACTATCAAAAATAAAACCAGGATTTTCCAGAGTGAGTAGTACAGCATGCTGTTGAGTGATAGAATTGAGTGGAAAAGAGATAATGTGCTATAAGATAGGCATTCCACTTCAGAAGGCAAATTCATGTGGCCAGGGCTGGAGCAGGGTCTGGGTAGGTTGTAGAAACTTTAGTGCAAATCTTGAAGAACTACCTCACCCTCACCAATTGAATTAGAGATAAAAAGTAGTGTTTGATAATTGTGAACATCAACGGGACATTTTCTTCCTTTTCTTTTAAATATAGAACATTCAACAAATTCTAGTTTCTACCTGAATACCTCTTAGTAAACAAGAGATGTATCCAGGGTTTGTATGGTCAAAAGTTTATACAATTGTGGAGGAGAGGTATTTTCTTTAAGAATAAGAATACAAAATTAAAAATAGCAAATTAGTTGCAATAACAAATAGTTATTTGAATGAGAAAAGGAATCACAAAAAATCTAAAAAATCCTGCAAATATCACCACAAGAGAAGTAGCATATTTATAGTCTTTTCTTTTCTTTATTATCTACCTGCTAAAATTATGTAATATGTTTTTCCTGCATTTTTAATTTTAATCTCTAGCATTTAATCAAATGAAAATGTTTTTATAATATAATTTTCTGTGGAGAGGTTTGAAAGGTAATGCTGTCTTCCTTCCAGAATGATTGATAACATTTTGCTTTTATTATTGATAAATTTAAAAGTTTCTTTCAGCTGTAGAACTTCTTTCTGGTAATGTCATATCGATTTTTAGGATTATTGTCAAATTTGGGAAACCTGTGTCAAGTTTAATTCCTATATGAGTTGTAAGATTTGGAAGAATTTTCCACAGACTAACTTCCAGTGCTGAACTTTTCATATCTTGTTTCTCCTCCATGATGCTGTTTGCTGTAGGAAATATTTATGAGGTAATATGACCTTGGGTGAGCAGCATTGCTTCCTCAGGGGCAGATGAGTCATCCTAGTAGGTATAGGAGTGTACCTGGAAATCATTCTGTACCAGAACAGCTAGCAAGAACTTAATTATACAGGAGACGATTGCAAAAACATACAGGTATCCCAGTAATTCAAACTAAATCTATCCCCAAACCTACTTCCCTGGATTCCAAAAGCTGAATTCCAAAAAAGCCCTTGGCCATTCAAGCACCAAATAGAGAGAGTCAGGGGGGAAGAGGCAGCAGTCTTAATAAATTGTGGTTAAAATAGCTTCTACTAAAAATTGTAAAAGAAAAAATAAAACCTCTAATATGAACACATTGCTGTGGACTCCCAATGGCCTTGGTGAGGATCCATGCAAATGAGTAGCCCTGAAGATGAAACTTGATACTTCAGAGTCAATATGCCTCAGACAATCAACAAAATAAAAGTTGTCGTTTGTGACCTGGATCTTAGGGTGGTGAGGAATAATGAACATGAAGAGTTACTTAAGCTACTGTGGTGCAATGTGCAGGTTTAAACTTCAGGCTCAAATCAGAGTAGGGGGCTTTTTTTTACATAACATGTCAATATTTTTTCAAGAATTTCTCATGAATGAAGAAATTGTCAAGAAAATTTTCAGGATCAAACATACGAATAAGCTTCTATTAAAGTGGATTGGATAGAAGTAGAAAAGTAGTTCATGATAAATAAAACAGGATGATTTCCTTCTGTACAAATGGTCTCTGATCCTGTTTCAGAAGTGGTTTCTGGTGTTTTATTGTTATTGTTCTGTTTTATATTTGAAACTCAGGAGAAAGGACAAGATATACAGGAGGGTAAGCCAGCATGGATTTAATTAACTAAACATACACTACAAGAGGAGTGTTTATTTTTCAACTGTGACAACAGAAGTAATCAGCAGTAATTCTTTCTTCTCAAATCGGATTTCTTATTTTTATTCCCCCCTTACTAACCTTACTGTATTCTTCTGGAGCACATTGACTTAAAGTTTTTTGTTTGTTTGTTTGTTTGTTTGTTTTGGAGACATGTAGATGCTGAGAAATTTTAAATAAATAAAAAAAATTACCATTCAGATTGCACTAGCTCAGAAAGATCAGTCTTTGGAGCAGTAATAAGCAGGGAAGCAGTCTCCACACCCTTTGCCCAAACCTGACCTTCCCTTGCATCCTTGTTTCTCAAAAAGAAAGAAAATCCCTCTGACTAGCCAAATGAAAGGACGTTGAGGGACATTGACAATTTGAGATCTGATTAATGTCATGCAGTCCACACACTCTTATGCAGCCTTCCTCTCTATTTCCCGCTTTTAGCTGAGGTGATCTGTTTCCTCAAACTCATTCCTAAGACCCATGCTGTCTTTCCATTCTCCACATGATCAAGCAGTGTGCCTATCTTTGGGGCAAGTCTATTGGCTCATTTTAAGATTTAGGAAAGAAAATGTTTAGTCCTTTGCCTAGGTAATATGATCTAATTCAGTCTTTCCAAAAATCCCCACATTAAGGCTTATATCACACAGGCAAAAATAAAGCATATTTCAATTGTTTTTATTTCTTGAGCATATCTTCTTTGGTTATGTCAAGAAGAGAAGTGATTGGCAAGAAATTATGTAGGTATTCCTAGGTCCTCTGCTCGATTATCATCTAAAAGAAACCCTAAACCCATGGCTTTAATTGATGTCATTCTTGAGCAGTACAAACAATTATTTTCTCTTGTTTGTAATCAAGAGATAGGCTCCTGTCAAAAGATGGAGATAATTTGGATTCATTCATTCAGCAAAATTACTGAGCACCTATTACATAAGGTGAAGTGACAGGACTGAGGGTAGAAAGACAAATCACTTTTTGCCCTCGAGAGAATCACATTTTAGTAGGGAGAAAGACGGGTATGCAGTAAGCAACTAACCAGAACCTACTGGAATAAACTTAGATATTTATGTTGTACCGGACCTCTCATCTTTTTCTTTGAGGGAAGTGTGTCTCATCAGTCTATGTGATCTTTTGGAGCTGTCATCTGTCAGAAACATAGACCTTATCATCCCAAATATTCTATCTCCTTGACACAAAGTTCACCAAAGTACCAGAGTCTCTCTGAGAAACATACACTAATATGCATATATACACTAATAGGCATAGCCTCTGAGAAAGAAACACTAAGGACAATGTAAATCTGGTGCAGCCACTAACCATTTTGGACCATGTGCAGGGATCCTATCTAAGATGGATACAAAGCCACCAAAAATTTAAGCTGAACCGAGAAAGACATAATCTATGCACCATTACTTGAAAAACTGGATTCAATCATATCTGAAAGCAATTCCACCTCGTGGTCACTGTTGTTGTATGAACTAATAAACTTCCTTTGTAGCTTTAGCTAGTTTAAGAAGAGTTTATGTTATTAGTAACAAAATGAAGGCTAATTACTTCCACAAAATGTCATGTAAGGACTGGCTAATGCAATAATTGGTTATAGCTAGTAAGACTGGAAGAGCCCAGCTGCAGTCATAGGCAGGGTATTTATTATGTAGCCGAATGCACTAATATTTGAAAATTTTACGCCTTCCTGACAACCCTACTCTTCCCCCTAGTTCTTATAAATAGAAGATAAAGTTGTTTATAGATTAAAGGTTTTAAATGCTATATTTCAATTCCAGTTCTTATAAATAGAAGGCAAAGTTGTTTATAGATTAAGATTTTAAATGCTAGATTTCTTTTAACTTGTGCAAGAGAATATTTATGATATTTATGTTACTGAAGAAGAAAATTGCAAAATAAATAATATGCATTAATTAAAATGTAAATCCATATGATATTTTTAGAAGATCCCATTTTTTTTATCTTTTGCACTTCATTCCAGCCAAGTCAGTAAATATTATTTTGCAAGAATATTTTAGACTGGATTTTTCTATTTTATCAAGCTTTCCCTAAGAAATTTTAAAATATAAATGAAGCAAATGGGATATTGTTTTAGTGAATCCTTTTACTTCTGCTCAACTCAGATCGCTGAGTAAATGAAAGCAAAGGCAGAATAGGGCTTGTTTATATTTTTTAACTTGTAGAGGAATTCAATCTAGACGTATCTAGAAATAAATAATACAGATCATTTGCTTCCCTGTTGCTGTTATGACTAGTAAAACTTTTATGGATTGCTATTAATAATAGAGTTTAATTTATGAACAAAATAGTCCAGTCTAGTAAATAAACATATGAACAAGCAAACAACAACAATAATATGCCCCTCTATAGAGAAGTGGAACATCAGTATCTGGAGAAGCTGTATTTTGTAAAGTATCTAGTTTTCAACAAAAAATTATGAGACATGCAAAGAAACAGAAAATTATTATCCATGCATATGAAATAAACAAGGCAACAAAAACTTCCTTTATAGGAACCCAGATGGCAGGCTTAGTAGAGAAAGACTTCAAAGCATGTATTAAAATTATGTTCAAAGAACAAAAGGAAACCAGCCTAAAGAAGCAAAAGATGATATGATGACAATGTCTCCTCAGGTACAGAAAAGATAGAATTATTAAAAAATCAAATTGAAATTTTAGATTGGAAAATTATAGTAACTGAAACAAAAAATTCACTAGAAGGGCTCAACAATTGATTTGAACTGGCAGAAGAAAGAATCACCAATCTAGAAGATAGATCAATAGAGATGATGCATTCCAAAGAAGAGAGAGGGAAAAAGGAAAAGAATGAGGGCGATAAATTAATTAATTGCACCAAAATATGCATAATGAAATAGTACAACAGTGAAAGAATAGTCTTTTCAACAGATGGTGGTGGGACTATTGGATATCCATAGGAAAAAGAATGATTTTGGACTCCTTCCACACAGCCTGTCCAAAAATTAATTCAAAATGGACATTGGACCTAAATGTAAGAGTGAAACCTATAACTATATAGGAGTATAACTATATAGGAGTAAATCTTCTTGACCTTGGAATAGGCAAAGACTTCTTAGATATGATATCAAAAGTACAAGATACAAAAGAGAAACCAGAGAAATGGGACTTCATAAGTTTTTTAAAAAAACTCTTTTGCTTTAAAGAATATCATCAAGAAATTAAAAAGTTATCCCACAGAATAGGTCAAGACATTTTGAAATCATGTATCTGATAAAGTACTCACTAGTAGAATATATAAAGAACTTTTGCAACTCAATAATAAAAAGACAAACATCCAAATTTAAACATAAGCAAAGGATCCAGTAGACATTTCTGTAATGATGACATACAAATGGCCTGTAAGAGCTTGAAAAAATGATCCACATCAATAGCTATCAGGAATTGTGAATGAAAACTACCATGAGATACCTCTTAACAACCACTGAGATGGCTATAATCAAAAGGCAGACAATGTGTTGGTGAGAATGTGAATAAATTAGAACTCTCATGCATTGCTAATGGGAATGCAAACTAGTGTTGCCTTTGGAAGACTGTCTGGCAGTACCTCAAAGTTAAGCATGGAGTTACTCCTTGGTCCAACAGTTTCACTCTACATATATAGCTAAAAGAAATGAAAACGTATGTTACATAATACTTATACACAACTGTCACAGGAACATTATTCATAATAGCCAAAAGAAGAAACAATCCAAATGTGCATCAACTGATGAACTGATAAACAAAATGCAATAAATCCACACATTGGCATTTTATTTGGTGATTAAAAAGGAATAAGAACAAGTAAATACTAGACCGTGGAAATACTATGAATACATAATGCTAACAAAAAGAAGCCAGTTACAAAATGCCACATATTATATGATTCCACTTATAATGGGTTCAGGGTTTCTTTTTCAGGTGATGTAAATATTATAAAATTGATTGTTGTGATAATGTACATCTCTATAAATACTAAAAGCTAAGGACTTATAAAGTACCAGAAATAAGTAAAACTTATGGTGTATGAATTATATCTCAATAAAATAGTTAATCAAAAAGAATTAAAGAAGAAATTTTAGATATGCAAGACAAGCTAAATGAAATTATTTAAAAAATGTAATTTCTGAAGAAGAAAACCAAAAATAGAAAAGAAAAAGTAATTAAAGGTACAGCTAAATTTCCTCAAATAAAGTATAATTTAAATATACATATTTAAAAGTCTCATTGAATGACAGGTAAAATGGGAAATTTTACATTATATGTGTGATCACCATAATTTTTTTAAAAAATTGATCCATATTTGTCAAAAAAGAAATATAATCTAGAAATACATTTTCCTTCAAAATGAGTGACTGTGTTTTAGTCTGCTGGGCTGTTGAAAGCAGATACCATAAAATGGGTTGGCTTTAACAATGGGAATTTATTAGCATACTAGCTTACAGTTTTGAAGCCACGAGAATGCCATCGTCAAGGTGATGCTTTCTGCCTGAGATCCTGGATTCCCGTTACATGGCAAGGTATCTGCTGGTCTTCTCGCTTCCAGATTTTGTTGCTCTCAGTTTCTTGCTTCTCTGTCTTTCTCTGTCTCTGTCTGAATTTCATTCTTTTATAAAGGACTTCAGTAAGAGTATTAAGACCCACTCTGAAAGAGGTGGGTGGTACATTAACTGAAGTGCTTCCTCAAAAGATCCTACTTACAATGAGTCCATGCCCACAAGAATTGATTAGTTTTAAGAACATAATTTCCTGGGGTACATACAGTTCCAAACCACCACAGGCTGGAAAAAATTCTAGTTTGTTTTGTGGGTGACAAATCAAACTAGCCTGTAATTTCCTCACCCTATATTTCAATGTTATAAGACACTAAAATAATGCTTAATTATTTGGAGAAAGACACAGAAATTAAGGGAACAAACAGTCTATGCCGTGAAAACATTTTTAAAATGATAAAATTAGAATATTTGACATTAAATTATAATTCACAACTAATTAAGACTAAAGTATATTGGTCTGGCATGTCTAATATGTCTAATAACATCTAACCTGAAGTTATATATCATAACTAAGGCAAAATATATTTTCCATATCAGTGAAAGTAAGAGTTCATCTCACTTGTTTATAAAAATGAATATCAAGTGTGGTTACAGAGGGGAATCCAACTCGATACTGAGTAAAAGAAACACATCTAAACCAAAATGAATAAAATTGCTTGA
Organism: Tolypeutes matacus; assembly: GCA_026826555.1. Lineage (NCBI taxonomy): Eukaryota > Metazoa > Chordata > Mammalia > Cingulata > Chlamyphoridae > Tolypeutes > Tolypeutes matacus. The sequence goes on from JAKSZT010046586.1 coordinate 14,961,519, forward strand.
AAATATGAGAGAGGAAATATCTACTCTCCAAATATCCATGTTCTCCTCCATATTTTGTAATTCTTTCAAGTTAGAAGAAGCTGTGTGACTAGTTCTGGCAATTGGGTTATGAAATAAAAATTGCATGCCACTTCTGAACCAAAGCATTTAAAAGACTAGTGTTATCCCCCTCCAGATTCCCCTTCCCTCCCACGGCAAAATAAAAGCAGGTGCTTTGGCTAACATAGCTTCAAGACTTAAGCAATATAGTTACTACTTGAAGGAGAACACCCTGGAAAGCCACTGAAGAGTAAGAGTTCCTGCACTAAATCACAGAGATTTCAGATTTTAATTTTTTATTACAACTTACCCTATCCTAAGGTGAACTAATAAGGAATACTAGGAATATGGGAGCAAAAAGAAATATCTGACAAGGCTGAATTCAAGCTATAAAAAAACATTAGGTGGGACAATAAAAAGAACAGTATAAGACTAACAGTTGCAATTTATAAGGCTCCCTTGTCTGTCTGCTCATTGTTTATACTCATTGTCTGCTGGTTGTGTCTGCTTGTCTTCTTTAAGAAGGCACCAGGAACTGATCCCGCATCTCCCATGTGGGAGGAGGATGCCCAACTACTTGAGCCACATCTGCTCCCTGCTCATTGAATCAGCTCATTGTGTCAGCTTGTCTTCTTTAGGAGGCACTGGAAAACAAACCTGGGACCTCCCATGAGGGAGGTGGGTGTCCAACTGCTTGAGCTACATCTCCTTTCCCCCTTCATTTTATTTTATTGTTCCTCTGGTCTGTTAGTTTAGATACTTAACTAATTTATTCCTTTCTTTATTATTTATTATATAAATATTGAACTATGACGTTTCTGAGAATATTGTTATCTACATCTCAAGGTTTCTGCAATGTAATGTTATAGTTATTTTGCAATTCTTGTTTTGATCTTATTCTTGATTCAATAGTTATAATCATTTCCAAAGTTTTGGTAACTTTTTATTTACCAGTTTTTAATTATCTTCAGGGTTATTGGATTTTGATAATGAAGAGTCCTTTTATTTTTACAATTTATTGAAATTTGAATTAGATAATAAAGTTGATTTAATAAATGATTCCCAAAAGTGGATCTTAAAAGCAAATAAAATGTATATATTTTAGAAAACTTTTCAAGACAAAAGAAATGAAGCTCAAATACCCAAAATGTAAAATAAAATAGAAATAAAAAATAATTACAATATAATATTCTTCTTTTGTGCTTATTATGTGCCAGGCAATCTTTTAAGCACTTTACATATTCCGATGAGTATAATCCTTAAAAATGTTCTGTGATCTATTTTTTATAACTTCATTTTATAGATGAGGAATTGAGGCACAGGAGTTAAGCAATTTGCATAAATTCCCAGCACTTAGGACAAGCAGTCTGGTTGTCAAGCCTGTTCTTTCAATCCCTAAGTTGTCTTGGATATCCACACACAGAAGAAATTACAAGAATGAGATTATTTTGTTCAACATTATTAAAATAAACTTGAAAACCTGGATAAAATATTACTTTTCTCAGCAAATACCTTTGACCAAAGTGATTTTACCAGGTATAAAATACTGAAATTAAATCACCTTCAATAAAATAGAAAAGGTTATCAAAGTACTGTCCCCACACTCTGAAAAAAGTCAGTCCTATGGCTGACTTTTAGACAGATAATTCAAATTTTAAATTTTAGACAGATAATTCAAATTCTATTCCTTTTTTCCTACATGATAATCTTTTTTTAAAGTTTACAATTTATGAAACAAACATGACATTGATACTAAACACATGTAAAAAATTAGGCAAAATCCCACTTGTGCCCTTAATAGTAAAAATCCTAAATAAAATGTTAACAATAGATTCCAGCAGAATATTAAAGGAATAGTGCACAATGGTCAACTGTATTTTATTCCAGGCATACAAAATCATTACTATTAGAAAATAGTATTAATGTAAAATTTCACTATGTTCAATATATCTTTATCACATTAATAGAGCAAAGAACATTAACAGAGCCATTCTTATAGTGGGTATAACATTAGATAAAACTCAACGACCACTTAAAAATATGCCAGTACAAAATTAATATAAAGGAACAAATATCATTTATAAACACAAACATCAACTAGTTTGATTAAATAAAATCAAAGAAAAAACCTCATTTACAAAAGCAACAAAAGATAAAATGCTTTAGGGATAAATTTAAAGATTTATAATTAAAATCCATATGAGGAAACTTTTTAAATATTCTAAAAAGCATAAAGAGGACAAAAATGAATGGAAATGCTTACTACTTAGTTGGACAGTAAAATTCATAATGTAAAGATATCAATTCCATCATAAATTTAATTTAATCTAATAAAAATGGCTTTGGGATTTTTTGGAGGGAGTGACTAGACAAATAGATTATAAAATTCAATTATAAAAATATGGCAGGAATTGTCAAGACACTTCTGAAACAGAAAAGTAAATGGGAAAAATACACTTAGTAAATTTTAAAATCTATCTGATGCTACAAATTAGAAATGAAAGGGTGATATTGACTTTTAAGTAGAAAGAACAATCAAAGGAACAGAACAGAAAGCCCACATATAATCCAAGATACACATAGGCATTGAATATATGATAAAGTTGTCATTTGGTATCAGTACAGAAGAGATCCATTATCCAATAAATAATATGCATACGATATTGTGGTATCCATTTGAAAATAATAAGGGCATAACCATATCCTATACCATATATCAAAATAAAATGCAGATGGGTCAAAGATTCAAACAGGAAAAAATGAAGCCAAGTCTAAGAAACACATGCGCATGCAAAAAATAATTTTTAGTAAGAACTGCATTCAGTTGCCAATAACAGAATGTAGTTTAAACAAAGAAAAGTTTATTTTTATAAGCAATAGAAGTACAGAGGTAGTCAGTACACAGCGGGTAGGGTGGCCTCATGAAGACCTGAATCATTCAACCTTTCTGCTCAACCATATTTAGTGAATAACTTCCATCCTCAAGGTCACCACATTGTCCAGGAGAGCTGTTGGAGCTCCAGTTACCAGGTCTGCACTCTACGTGGAAGGAAGAGATAAAAGGGTGAAGAGCAGAATGGTTCTACAAGTCATCCCCATCAAATCAGCTCTTCTTTAAGTCCCATGATTATCTCTTTGGCAATAATTTAGTCACATGAACACACCTTGCTGAATGGCAGCAAGGAAAAGAATATATCTTAGCTTGGTGCTTTATCTACATTATTTTAAAATCCTGGAGTGAGTGAAAACCCAGAAGTCTTAAAGGAAAGACATAAGTTTGATTACGTTAAAATAATCTTTTGCAGGACAAATACCTGAGTAAAGTCAAGAGACAAAAAACAAACTGAGAAAGCACATTTTCAACTCATGCCTAGGCAAGAACTCAATTCACTTACATAAGAAAACACACCCCAAATAATACAGAAAAACAAACAACACAATAAAATATCAGCAAATACTGTCTTAGATGTCCTTTGTGTAGTATGCTGTTATTTACGTAAATGAGGAAGGAAAAAAAAAAAATATATATATATATATATATGTATATATCCATCTGTATATATGAAAAAAAAAAGTCCTGAATGAATAAACATAAAGTTAATAACATGTATTGCCTCTGGGGAAGGGAACTGAGAAGCTTGATGTGAGGTAAAGGGAAGGAGGAAGAATTTTCTTTGTATCCCTTTTTGTAGCTTAGCTTTTTCATTTTGAACCATGTGAATGTATTACCTACTCAAAAAATTATTTTAAAAGTTATTTTAAAACTATCAAGTCTATTTTAATTTGACTAATAGACTATACTCTATGGAATACTACATAATATTACCAGTTCTGGGAGATCCTTGGACAAATTGTGCTTTAGAGGCCTGAGCCCTTCTGATACTCACTGTAAAATGTATGATATTCTTTTCCTCTATCTCATGAAAAAAATGTAAAATTAACAAATTGGGACTAGAGGGAAGTTACCCTAAAATCTGCATTCACTTTCTCAGAAAGATAAATTCCACATGGTATAATAAATAAAATACGGAATGCTACCAAGCTCTTCTTTAAAGAAGTGTCTGCCTAACTGCTATGGCATATTGCTCTTTCATATTGTTCCTGAAAGTTAAACAAAGCACAAACGTCAAAAACAAACAAAAAAGAGTTATCTGACCATGGATTATACCACTAACAAAGGATTGGAATTATAACTGGACCTTGGCATAGCCTGTAATTCATTCCTCAGGAGGGTTAATAAAATGGGTTAAAATCCTTCCAGTCAAAGGACAGTATGTGTCCACCCACCAAAAAAATGAGAGATGGACTCAGAAATGCTTAGTATTTTGAAAAACGAAAAAGCTCCGTAAACAGTTTGGAATTTCTGTAAGATCTGAATACCATTTAAAACAATAGGGATAAAAAATGAAAAGGACTTCTTAAAAAACATCTTTTGACAAATATGTAGCTCTCAGCATTCTGAATCTTTATCTTATATTGAAAACTCAATTAATTAGAACCTGGTAGAAGGAAGGAAATCATTGCAATCCAGGAAAGAGTTCAAAAAGTATAATTAATGCATTTTGTTTATTACAAATTAGTTTACCTAAATAATTCATTTTATTTTTCATTATCTTTCATTAAGGAATGTAATGTGGAATTTGAGATTGGAAAATTTTGTTAAGCAAAGGGAATTGATAATTAGGGGAAGAATATAAGTATTACCTGTGAAACTCTGAAGTCTAGCTTATCTTAAGTGATAGAAGTTTATTTTTCAAGTATGTAAAGAATAAATGGGCTTTACTTTCTTTCTTTCCTTCTTTTAAATATATATATATATATATTTTAAAAAGGTATTTAGATTACATAAATGTTACATAAAAATGTAGGGGATTCCCATATGCCCCACTTCCTACACCTCCCACATTTTCCCACATTAACAACATCTTTCATTAGTGTGGTACATTCATTACACTTGATGAAAACATTTTAGAGCATTGCCACTAAGCATGGATTATATTTACATTGTAGTTTACACTCTCCGACACAATTTTTTAGGTTTTGGCAAGATATGTAATGGCCTGTATCTGTCATTGTAATGTCATTCAGAAAAATTCCAAAGTCCCCAAGATGGCCTCATATTTCACCTGTATTTCCCTTTTCCTGCCACCAGAACCTCTAGTGGCCACTGCCTCCACATGAATGATATAGATTCTTCCATTGCTAGAATCACAATAAGTCTATAGTAGAATACCAGTATGTCTACTTTAGTCCATAGTTCATTCCCCAATCCTGAGCATTCTGGGATGGTGTTGCCCACTCCTCCTTTAATTGAGAGGAGGCTTTGATCCCAGGGGGCAGATGGATGGGACTCTCTTGCTTGCAGTTGTAGACTCTCTTGGTTCCTTGGGATGGTCGTTGTCCATCTTTATCTCCTTGTTATTTGTCGTGGGTGAGTCCAATGAACTGGAGTGCAGGTATTGCAACTCTGTTGGATTTCAGGGCCAGCTGGCACATGGACAGCCCAGAGATTAAAGTCTCTTGGACATACACCTACCAACTCCAGCACTAACTATATGTTTAAATGAAAGGAACAGAAGAAGTATGTGTAGAGAAGTTACATCTGAGTCCAACTCTTGCTTTACTTTCTTTAAATGGTAATTCAGGACTCAGACTCCTTTCCTATATTTGGTCCTCTGTCTTCAACATACAAACTTTAAGATTGCCAAAGAAAAGGAAAGACCTTGGAGGATCACATGTTAGAGGTTTATAAGAGTAAGGTCAGGAAATAGAGCACATTACTCACTTACATTCCATTGACTGGAAACCAGTCAGAAGGTCACATCTAACTACAAGGGGAGCTGGAATATGTGATCTAAAGGAACATGCTGGTTATTGGGTAGGATTATCTGCTATAAACATTGAGGTACCACAGTAGGAACCATTGGACCTAAAGCACAGAGGTGGTAACATGAATTCTTTGGCTGTCTTTGAGACATGTATAAAGAAGGGAGCAATTTTTAAAGTTATGTGCTGGAAATAAATCCCCAGTGCTTCACAAAAGTATTTATGTTTCTAGTTTTATTTTTCTATAATATGAACTTTCATTTTTCTATAATATGGCTAACCTTTTGTGTTATTTAAATATCTGAATTAGTTGTATAATTTTTAATGCTATTATCATAAAAATTATGAACTTTCATTTTTCTATAATATGGTTAACCTTTTGTATTATTCAAATATCTGAATTAGTTGTATAATTTTTAATGCTATGATCATAAAATTTTCAAAGAATATTCTTATTCACATGATGAATTTTGATTCGAGGGGAAAAATCAAGAGAAAAATGAAAAGCATATAATAATAATAATAATTAACTAGTTAACAATGTGAGAGAGGGCAATATTCTTTGACATAGAGGAGGATGATTCTTAATTAAAAATCTAACCATTGAGCTGACAGAGATTAAATTTTATACAGTCACTTCTCTCCTCTTATTTATTATAAATCATGAATGCTTATGAGGAAATTCAATTCTTTATAAAATACCACAAAATATAAATTTAACTTGCTAATCAGATCTAACCTTTAGATGGTATTTGCAACTTATAAGGATAAATCTTATTTTATTTTCATTTTAAAATAAAATGGTCAAATTTAATGAAGATATACTTGTAAAGATTTGCTCTAAAGTAACTAATACTATTAAGATGCATTTATGAAATATTCAGGCATTTATAAAACAAAGCACAGGGGAATTATTGCTTCAGAGCTGGGGTATAGCCAATGGAGGAAATAAAATCTTCTCACTGCTCTTATATGGCCTGAATGAAACAGAATGTATTTCCTAGGAATGTTGCACACTTAATTTAATTCAACAATTTTATGATTTTTGTTGGGGAGAGGGGAAGGAACATAATCCTTCTCCTTTTCCTTGTAGCTAAAAAGCCAAAGTTTGAAGTTAGGTTCTTTGGAAGTTCTGGCTGAGAGGAAGTGTGAAGGTCTTTATCCAAGGGCTGGGTGAGTGTCTGGACACTAGTTTTGGGGAGCTTAGGGTGAGGAGTAGGAATCAGCGAATTCTTGGAAGAGCATGGGCTGCAGAGATCTGTGGTGTTCCTTTAAGAAAGATCAATATACCCTTTCCCCCTCCTGTGTTCCAAGGCTCCCAGTATTCACAAGATGCCAAGATGGATAGGAATGATGGCTTGACTGGACTTCTCTATGTACAGGAAGAACATAAAAATATGGGATAGCAGTAAAGCTTCCACATAGTGCCTCAGCAAAGCCCTGGGCACCTGCTTGCTGCTACAGCTCGAGCCTGTGGTGCCAACGATCATCTTCCATCACTGATTAAGACGTCACCTCTTAGGGCACTCCAGCAACTGAACCTGATCCCCAGGGAGCTAACAAAGAAAAAGAGCAGTACAGCTACAGGTGTACTGCAACTAGAAAGAAAAAGACCAGTCAAAACATCTTATATACTGTAAAATAGAGCTTTTGGAGGATCCAGAAAATACCTTTAATTTTAAAAAAGATATAGTGGGGCATTTAAGGAAATTCAAATATAACACAATCTTGCAGGGAAAAAAAGCTTTCTGAATCTTAAAAATACCTTGGTTCCCAAATAATTCAATAAATTGAGTAACACATGATCACTTGCAGGACAACCTGGAATATCAAGTGTAATAATAACATTTTAAAGCAAAGACCAAAATATCAAGAAATAGAAAACAAGAGGGATAAAGAGAAACAGCTTTGAGAAGGAATCCAAAAAATCTAACGAGTAAATAATAGAAGATAAAGAAGCTAAAGGAGAGCCAAAATTGCGTTGAATTGCATGGAAAGCTTCCAAATTAACAGGAGGAAAATCTGAATATATAAACAACAATAAAATCAATAATAAGACAAAAAAAGGGATAAAGAGAAAATGCAAATAGAAAAAAAGCAGGATCAGACAAGGTTAAATTTAAGGTTCAAACAATTGAAGAAAATGAAATTGGAGAGCAGTTAATAAAACTCATAATTTATGAAAAAGATAAACTATTCATAAAACTGTCAAACAAAAGAGCAGATAAATGTGTGAAGAAAAAGCTATTAAAATGCAAGAAGAACTTAATAAAAGTAAAAAGAGGAGACTAAAATACCCCTTTATTGCCTTGGACATACCTCATAGGCAAAAATTAAGTAAGGGTACATATGAATTAAAATTTTAAAAATCAATAACTTTGACTACCACAACACACACATATGTATATAAAACCTTCCATTCCTCCAATGGAAAATAAATATTTTAAGTGTCTATGAAACAGCTATAAAAATAGGAATCATTTTCTTAGCTGCAAATGAACTCAATAAATTAAGAAGTTTCTTCATTCATTCATCCTAGATGGTCTATGGATCAAAGACTAAAACCTTAAAGGAAAAATAAACTTACATAAAAGTTAGGTAAAAAGATCAGCAAAAACAGGAAGAAATGACAAAATTAGTAAAAATAAAAACAGAAACTAATGATGCAGAAAATAATCAAAATTAGCAGAAAGAATAAATTCAAAAATTATTTTTTTAGGATGTCCAACAAAATAGTTAAAACTGTAATTCTATTCTGATGAGAGACAGAGATAGAGAGGGAAGAGGAAAAAGATAAGGAGATACAAAATTAAGAATAAGAAAGGAGTCTGGCACAGAAATGATGAAATTAAAATAAAACTTGCAACTCTATGGCAATGAATTTGAAAACTGAAAAGAAAAGGATGATTTCTTTACAAAATATAAATTGTCAAAATTGACAATCCCAGAATGCACAACTTAAATAAAGTAATTAAAATAAAAAACTTCGGTTCTTAATGTTATGTAAACCCTTCAAAATAGGGCATATTACCTGAGTGGCTCTAGCTTTGGGAATTTAGAAATGGCGTGCACTAACAGGCTAAAACAAATATTACTCAGCTTAGCTGAAAATGTGAAGGCCAAAGACTCCAGGAGTCTAGTTAATAGTTGTAACTTCTAGTGAGAAAACTTGTTGATACGTATAAACAAATGCAAAGAGTAGAGCCAGTTGGAAATACCAGGCCATAAATCTTTCACTTGTGTTTTACTACATTTACCTGAGATTAGAGGACTATTCAGTTGTTAATTTAAATCTAGATTGGTTCAATTTTAAATAAATTTACTTTGATGCTGGTGGGTGACTTCTATCATCCCATGAAGCTGACTGACTTAGTTTGCACTAGGTAGATAAAAAGTCTGTTAATATTTCTCTGTGCCTTGTCCCAATTCTCAGCTGTATAAACCTGTAGGGCATTTATTGAAGAAGATGCAGTCTAAATACTACTATTCATTATTGAAATGCAATAATCAAGCACAGCATGTGAAATTTTAAACTTGTTTTACCGGATTGGCACATTCTAAAATCAAACTTTATCCAGGGTATATGTTTTCTCTTACTAGGAACCTAAATTTAAAACTATTTCACTGAGCAGCCCTTATAGTAATAGTAGTTCAGCATAACAGCTGATGAAAGTATGTGGTCTTTACTATCTCTTTAATAATATATTCTATGCAAAGAAAACAAATTTTAGATATACACACTGTACAAAGAATGAAGCCTCCATATTCAGGGATATCAACATGGAACAACCAAAGTTTTGATTTATCATTTGTCAAATTCAATTGTGGTGTACTTGCTAATTCTTTTCTCTTCTATTTAAATATAATCCCACTTACCACAGGCATATATATATTTGTTAAATGCTGTAATTCTACAACATGCCAATTATAAAACATGTAAAAAATATAAATTAAAAAGGTTTGAGATAAAAATAACTAAAAATAGAAGATCTAATATTTTCTTTGGGCACTTCTGGGGATTAACTTGTTTACATACCCACTTTGGAGACCACTTTGCTTGAATATTGGGTGAAAATTTTTTCCCTTTTTGATAGAAAGTTGCTCATAAGCATTTTACCTTGCAAATCTTCCTTTATATAAATAAGCTAAACTATACACATTTCCTAAGAAAACACCCCAGATCTACCTATTGGCTTAACTGAATATAAAATTTAATACAGCAATCCTAAAGTTATTGTTTTGAAAAGTGATTAAATGTACCTGCTTATGAAATATTTACTAGCTTAATTTTATCCATCTGGTCATTCAATTCAGGGTAGGAAATCTCTGGATCCTAAATGAGATAAGATTAGAAAGAATCAAACTCAACAGAAAAAAATGCTCAGATCTTATATGAATTTTCGTGGTCACTGAAAAAAGACCTAAAATGTGAATTATATTATAATATACATTCCAGAGGGATGGATTGTGAAAATCTATTTTCATTAATATTATCTCCTTCCAGTTAATGACTTGCTAATGACAAGTTTGGCCAAATTTGGGCTGCCTGAAAGTGCTGTAGCCTGCAGTACTTTTCAGAAGGCAGTTGGTATAAAGGACCAGCATTCAGAAAGGCAAATTTTTCCAGGCATATAGACTGGCCATTGTTGGCTTTGGTATAAATGAGGCAGTGGAAGAATGGGATAGGAAGATACTAGAAGGTCTAATGGTATATGATGGTGATATTTTTCTTCCTACTTTTCTATACTAACTGTAATGATCATGCCTTAATTATAAAATAGAATAGTGTAAACTTTAATTTTAAAAGCATCTTGTTCTAAAATTGCCATACTTAATTTAAACACTTTAAATTAATTTTAGGTCATTTTTCAATCATTTTCAATATTTCCATCAATGTCTTTATTTCTGTTTCAACTGTTCCTTGTTTGACACAATAATTGTATGATTGTACTTACATAAAAGTGTCACCATTATTACGCTTTTATTATTAAAGAATATTTTGTTGCTGTTCTGGGTCATAAGTGGGAATTATCTATTTTAGTTATATAAGATTCTGGGCCATAAAAATTGCACTTTGAAATATCCACATTGTTTCATGTAGTCTCCTGAATTATTCAAGTGCTTGAGGCATCAACTATAAACTTTCACGGTTAAAATGTAAAATATTAGCCATTTCCTATGCAAAACTAATTTGCCCTATATAGAAAAAAAAATTCTTCACCCACTAGAGTTGAAGATAATTTATCTTACATAGATATGCAAAACAATATTGCCTCCAGTTGTGAAAGAATTACATTTAATCTCTTAGCTTTTCTAAAACCAGGAAGCAATGCAGAACACCGAACAACTAATCAAAGCTATCCAAACAAACATCATGGACCAACTTAAAGAACTGAAGGAAGAGATTAAGGATATAAAGAAGACACTGGGAGAACATACTGAAGAAATAGCTAACACGCCTAAAAAAGTAATGGATATGATGCTGAACAAAGGCACAAGCCAAGAAATGAAAAAGACGTTGGACTCACATGGCAGCAGATTTGAAAAGGCAGAGGAAAGAATTAGTGATATGGAAGACAATACAGTTGAAATCAAAGAGATTGTAGAAGAGATAGACAAAAAGATAGAAAAAATTCAGCATGGTCTCAGGGAATTAACCGGTAATACAAAACGCGCAAACATACGCATTATGGGCATCCCAGAAGGAGAAGAGAAGGGAAAGGGAACAGAAGGAGTGTTGAAGGAAATTATGGCTGAAAACTTCCCAACTCTATTGAGAGAGATGGATGTGCAGATCCAGGAAGCACAGCGCACCCCAAATAGTATAAATCCCAACAGGCCAACTCCAAGACATATACTTGTCAAAATGTCCAATGCTCAAGGCAAAGAGAAAATACTCAAGGCACAAGAGAAAAGAGAACCATCACATACAAGGGAAGCACAATAAGATTAAGTGCTGATTTCTCACCTGAAACCATGGAGGCAAGAAGACAGTGGTATGACATAGTCAAAACACTAAAAGAAAAAACCTTCCAGTCACGAATTCTCTATCCAGCAAAATTGGCATTCAAAAATGATGGAGAGTTCAAAATATTCACAGATAAACAGCAATTAAGAGAGTATGTCAAGAAGAAACCAGCACTTCAAGAAATACTAAATGAATCTCTACAAGTTGAAAGGAAAAAACAAAGGAGGGAGAGTTGGAGGAGAGTTTAAAAACAACTGAAAAGTCAAAAAGAGAAACAAAACAACATATGACATACATTAACCCAAAGAAAAAATGGCTGAAGTAAGAAATTCGTTATGAGTAATAACACTGAATGTTAATGGATTAAATTCACCAATCAAAAGACACAGATTGGCAGAATGGATAAGAAAATATGATCCATCTATATGCTGTCTAAAGAAACCCACCTTCGACCCAGGGATTCAAGGAGGCTGAAAGTGAATGGCTGGAAAACCATTTTACAAGCAAACAATAGCCAAAAAAGGGCAGGAGTAGCTATTCTAATATCAGACAAAATAGACTTTAAATGCAAAACTATTGTAAGAGACAAAGATGGACACTACATATTAGTAAAAGGAGTAATCTCTCAAAAAGAGAGAACAATCATCAACATTTACGCACCTAATCGAGGTGCCTCAAAATATGTGCGGCAAACTCTGGAAAAACTAAGAGGAGAAATAAGTTCCTCTACAATTATAGCAGGGGACTTCAACACACCACTATCATCATTAGACAGAACATCTGGGCAGAGAATCAATAAAGAAACGAAGGCATCCACAATACATTAGAAGATTAGGTCTTAATAGACATATACAGAGCACTACACCCAAATACAGCGGGATTTACATTCTTCTCGAGTGCACAAGGAACATACTCCAAAATAGACCACATCCTAGGCCACATAATAATACTCAATGAATTCAGAAAGATTGAGATTATACAAAGTAATTTCTCTGACCACAATGGAATAAAGTTGGAAATCACTAAGGGCCAGAGAAAAAGGTTAGGCACAAGGATATGGAAGTGAAACAACACAATCTTAGACAAACAGTGGGTCAAAGAGGAAATTTCAAAAGAAATCAGTAACTACCTTGAAACTAATGAAAACGACAACACAAGATAATAAACTTATGGAATGCAACGAAAGCAGTCCTGAGAGGGAAGTTCATAGCCATAAATTCATATATAAAAAAAGAACAAAGAGCTAAAATTGAAGACCTAACTGCACACTTGGAGGAACTGGAAAAACAACAACTAACTAAATCTAAAGGAAGTAGAAAGCAGGAAATAACAAAGATTAGAGCAGAACTAAATGAAATAGAGAATAAGAAAGCACTGGAAACAATAAACAAAACCAAAAGCTGGTTCTTCGAGAATATCAACAAAATTGACAAACCCTTAGCCAGACTAACAAAGAAAAAGAGAGAACAGATGCAAATACATAAAATAAGGAATGAGCAAGGTGATATCACTACTGACCCCACAGAAATAAAGAGTAACATAAGAGGATACTTTGAAAAATTATATGCCAACAAGAATGAAAATTTAGAGGAAATGGACAAGTTTCTAGAAACACACAAACAGCCGACATTGATGAAAGAAGAAATAGATGAACTCAACAGTCCAATTACAAGTAAAGAGATAGACTCAGTCATTAAAAACCTCCCAACTAAGAAGAGTCCAGGACCAGATGGCTTCACAGCTGAATTCTACCAAACATTCCGGAAAGAGCTAACACCAATTCTAATTAAGCTCTTCCAAAAAATAGAAGTAGAAGGAATATTACCGAACTCATTCTATGATGCCAACATTACCCTAATACCAAAACCAAATAAAGATGCCACAAGAAAGGAAAATTAAAGACCAATTTCTCTAATGAACCTAGATGCTAAAATCCTTAACAAAATACTTGCTAATCGCATTCAACAACATATCAAAAGGATTATACACCATGACCAAGTGGGTTTCATCCTAGGTATGCAAGGATGGTTGAATATAAGAAAATCAATCAATGTAATACACCACATAAACAGACTGAAAGAAAAAAAATCACATGATCATCTCTATAGATGCAGAAAAAGCATTCGACAAAATACAGCACTCTTTCCTCATAAAAACACTACAAAAGATAGGAATAGATAGAAACTTTCTGAAAATGATAAAGGGTATATATGAAAAACCCAAAGCTAACATCATTTTCAACAGTGAAATCCTAAAAGCCTTCCCTCTGAGATCGGGAACAAGACAAGGATGCCCACTATCACCACTCCTATTTAACATTGTCTTAGAAGTACTTGCACGAGCACTGAGACAAGAAAAGAACATAAAAGGCATCCAGATTGGAAAAGAAGAAGTAAAAATTTCATTATTTGCAGATGACATGATCCTATACATAGAAAGCCCTGAGAAATCTATAACAAGGCTTCTAGAACTTATAAAGGAGTTCAGTAATGTTGCAGGCTATAAGATCAACGCTCAAAAATCAGTAGCATTTCTGTACACCAATAACGAGCAAACTGAGGAGGAAATCAGGAAAAAAATACCATTTACAATAGTAAATAAAAGAATCAAATACCTAGGGATAAATTTAACTAAAGATGTAAAGGACTTATATACAGAAAACTACACAACACTGTTAAAGGAAATCAAAGAAGACTTAAATAAATGGAAAAATATTTCCTGTTCATGGATAGGAAGACTAAACATCATCAAGATGTCTATCCTACCCAAACTAATCTACAGATTTAATGCAATCCCAATAAAATCAACACTATCTTTTAAGGAACTGGAAAAACTAACCACAAAATATATTGGGAGAGGCAAGAGGCCCCGAATTGCCAAAGATATATTGAAAAAGAAAAATGAAGTTGGAGGTATCACATTACCTGAGTTTAAAACATACTACAAAGCTACAGTGATCAAAACTACGTGGTATTGGCACAAGGATAGACTTACTGACCAATGGAACCGAATTGAGAGTTCTGATATAGATCCTCGCATATACAGTCATCTGATATTTGACAAGGCCACGAAGCCCACTCAGTTGGGAGAGAATGGCCTCTTTAACAAGTGGTGCTTGGAGGAACTGGATATCCATATCCAAAAGAATGAGAGAAGAATACCATCTCACACCTTATACAAAAATCAACTCAAGATGGATCAAAGATCTAAATATAAGAGCCAAAACCATAAAAACCTTGGAAGATAATGTAGGGATGCATCTACAGGACCTTGTAATAGGAAATAGTTTCATGAACTTCACAGCCAAAGCACGAGCAGCAAGAGAAAAAATTGATAAATGGGATCTCCTCAAAATTAAAAACTTCTGCACCTCAAAGGATGTTATTAAGAAAATAAAAAGGCAGCCTACCCAATAGGAAAAAATATTCGGCAACCATATATCTGATAGGAGCCTAATATCCTGGATATATAAAGAAATCCTACACCTTGAAAATAAAAGGACAAACAACCCATTTAAAAAATGGGCAAGTGACCTGAAAAGACACTTCTCCAAGGAAGAAATACAAATAGCTAAAAAGCACATGAAAAAATGCTCAACATCACTTGCTATCAGGGAAATGCAAATCAAAACTACAATGAGATACCATCTTACACCCATCAGAATGGCAGCTACTAAAAAAACAGGAGACACTAAATGTTGGAGAGGATGTGTTGGAATGGGAACCTTCATCCACTGCTGGTGGGACTGCAGAATGGTCCAGCCACTGTGGAGGACAGTTTGGCGATTCCTCAGAAAACTAGCAATAGATCTTCCATATGATCCAGCAATTCCACTGCTGGGTGGAACTGAAAACAAAAACACAAACAGATATATGCACTCCAGAAGAACTGAAAACAAAAACACAAACAGATATATGCACTCCAATGTTCATAGCGGCATTGTTCACCATTGCCAAAAGTTGGAATCAGCCCCGGTGCCCATCAACAGACAAATGGATAAGCAAAATGTAGTACATACATACAATGTTATATTACTCAGCTGTAAGAAGGAACAAAGTGCTAACACATGGAATAACGTGGATGAATCTTGAAGACCTTATGTTGAGTGAAGCAAGCCAGGCACTGAAGGATGAACAGTATATGACCTCACTGATCTGAACTGAGGAAAGTGAGCAGTCTCTGAGAACCATTGTCTGAAAGATAGGTAAACAAAGGAGAGTAAGAGAAGAGCAGGCTTTGAGCCATCACCCATATGGACATAATCTATGGTAAAGGGATAGAGTGAGGTTGCATGTTGGGGAATGGGGCAGATGAGTGGTGCTGTTCCTGGGTTTGGTGGTGCAGCACTGGAGGGTGGGTGGATTAGGAAGGGCAGGCTCAAATCCCCAGGGCATGTAACTGTGAATCTTGACATTCCATGGGTCGGTATAGTGTGGTATCATGGGCCCTGGGGGGCTGGGGGGAAAGGAACAGTCAAGATCTAATGGGGTGTTTGGTGGTCATGGGGAAGGTTTTTCATTACCTTACAGTAATGGACACAGGACATGGTAACTATCATCAAAATTATTAAACTGTATCATCTGAATTGTAAACTACACTGTAAATCATTGACAATGTTTAGTTGCTGTATTTTGCTATCTGTATAACAGTTATAACAATGCTAACATTCAAAAAAAAGGGGGGGTATATGGGGTGGGGAAGTTGGGGTGGTTTGGTATCTGGGAGTCTCCGGCACTCCGTATATGACTTTGCTGTGACCTAAAACTTCTTTGAAAATCAACTGAAAAATTGGGAGACAATGGGGATTGAGAAGGAGAAGGTGTCCAGCATACCAGACATCCGATAACACAGTGATAAAAGGAAGGAAAGAAAAAAAGTAGAGAAAGGGAAAAAAGAATGAATTTATTTATTTATTTTTTTAAAGACATTTCCTTTGCCTTTTCGCCCATTTTCTGAATGTCCCAATCTGCTAATTATATTTTATATCATTTTGTTTTTTGTTTGATTTGTTTTTTTTTTTCCTTTTCTTTTTTTTTTTTTTTTTCCCCTGAGTTTCCTTATGTTTGTCTCTTGCATGTAAGCTTATCATACTTGTTTCTTTTTCCTAGTAAGTGTATTTGATTATTTTATGGACTACATGTTCATGGAGGATTTGGATCACAGAAGGGTTATAATGGGTACTGCAGGGGATTATTGGTGGGGGGTGTCTGGGAGGGGGGTTTCATGGGAATTAGTTCATCCGAATATACATGAAAGATATACAAAATCGATCAAAAGATCAAAAGATGGGGCATGGTCACGATGGGTGGACAATCACACAACAAATGAGGGAATCTGAATTCCTAGCCTGGAGAGCTCTGCCACAGTCTCCAAGGGAGCAGCAATAGTCCTCTGAGTGCAGGGACAGTGTCTGTCAAAAGAGGATGACCCACTGATGTGTTCTTTTTATTGATCACTACCCTTTTGAGTCTTTGCTCTTGTAACTGAGACTTAGCCTGCAGTTGTGGGGTGCCTAAGGGTTGCCACCTGGGTGCCTCCTTGTTGCTCAAATGTGGCCTCTCTCTAAGCCAAACTCAGCATATGATTGCATTACCTTCCCCCCAACGTGGGACATGGCTCCCGGGGATGAGCCTCCCTGGCAACGAGGGATTAATACCAAGTGGGAACTGGCAACACAACTGGAAAAAGACCTTGAATTAAAGGGGGAAAAGGTAAAGACAAATGAGTTCAAATGTCTAAGAGACTTCAAAGAGAGTCGGGAGGTCATCCCAGAGGTGACTCTTACGCACACCTCAGTAGGAGCTCATAGAACATCTAAGTGCCTATCATCCCACATAGAGGGGCTCCTGAGAGCTCTGGAGACACCCAGGTCCTATATAAGTGGGGTTAGACCCAGAGACTGATGCCTTATCAGTGGGCTCTATTTTGGAATCTGTGCTCCTGAGAGTGACAGAATTGGACTCAAATAAGTCCTCCCTGCACATGGTTCATCAGTCCCTTCTATTCAAACCTATATGTGATGCTGAAGTTCTTAGGTATACTTCCAGAGACTGGAGCCTCTGGCCTACCTATATGCCAGGTGTGCATGGAATCTCGGTGGAGCTGCAACTCCTACCCTACAGCTCAATGGACTCATTCAAGTCACCTGGCGAGGCGACAACGATGGGCAATGGCCATCCCAGGGAATGGAGAGGGCCTGTATCTGCAGGCCGGATCATCCCACCCACCATATCCATGGGATATAAGCCCTCTCTCACTTGGAGGTGGAGTGGACATCACCACCCAGTCCCCTCAGGATTGGGGGAAGAACTATGGACTAGAATGGACTTGATAGTATTCTGTTGTTCACATATGGTGATTCTAGCAATGGAAGAAATTATAACAATGAGGTGGAGCCAGTGGCCACTAGACACTTTTGGGGCAGGGAGGGGATGAGCAGTTGAAATACAGGGGCTTCTTTGGGATTTGTAGGTTGTCCTGAGTACCTTTGTGGCAACGGATGTAGGCCATTTTAAAATAGCACATACCACTAAGAATTGTGTGGGAGAGAGTGTTGTCTACGGGATGAACTGTGGTCTATGGTTGGTGGCAAGGCCCCAGGATGTGTAAGTCCATTGAGGGTGGTGGGCCACACTTGTGGGAGATGTTTGTGTGGGATGTGGTGGGAGGTGTGGGAGGTGGGCAACATGGGAATCCCAGTGGGTTCCATGTAATATTTTGGGTATCTAAGCACCTCTTAATATATATTTATATATATATACATAAATAACATTTTTGTAAGCAAATGCACATATATGCATATACATTTATATATCATTTTGCAAATGTTGGTATGTATTGTGAAAATTTTGTTTTTTACCCACAATAAAAGAAAAATAAATAAATAAAAATAAAATATTTAATAGTAGAACTATAAACAATCCTTTTTAAAAAAAACTTTTCTTTACATTTTACAGTTTTTATAAAAATGAGAGATTTTATTTTTGACTAACAAAATTTAGATATGGCAATATATCTGATATAATCATGCCATTAATATTCCTTTCACTTGTTAAATGACCCTACTGTTAACCTCAGAGTAATATAAATTGTAAACAAGAATCATCATTAAGGTTTTGCTATTCAGCTATGAAAATTCATTTTAATAAGTGAAAACAATATTAATTTAGGAAGACAGATATTTAAAGTACTTGCTTATTTCCAGACAAATTTCTAATATTTCTCCCAGATATTCCTTTTAGAAACAATTTCTCACAGTGGTCTTTATTTTCTCAAAGGTTTTATCTTACTGAACTGCAAATTAGCCTTTTAAGAATATATTTTACATCTTTCAACTCATGGCCACACCCAACGTCCATAAAAATTGGACCTCCTAATTATCTAAGTCAGTACACTGAGAGTGTATAAATCATATTGCATTTTTCTGCTTGTAAAGTCATCAAATATTTTCTGCATATATCTATGTTGAAATATACAGCTTTGGTTTGAATTATTATGATGAGTTTGCACACTAGGAATATGATGAACCAGGCAGCAAATAAAGCAACCACTGAAGCCAGCCATCCTTGTTGGTCCATCTACTCTGCATACTGCCTTGTGGCCACATGTAAAGATTGGTTAGATTTGTAGTTAGGTGACCACAAATTCTGAAGTTTGTTTGCTACATAAAATGTAATAATTTGTCATTCTTCCCAGGGTACAATCATTAATTTCAGAGTAATCTTTTTATTTACTTTATTTTTATTTTTTTAGTTTTGCAGAGAAGGCAAATCATTATTCAGACAAAAAATTTCTAATTTCAATGACTTATTTTCTTAACACATATGACAGAAATCTCCTTGGAAGTTTTGGCTCAGATATCATTGTATTTAAGTTAATTCATGTTTTAAATTGTCCATCATAATATTCAGAATTGGTATCTTAGAAAAGGTTTGACTTCTGTATGTTTTCAAGTCTAAAAACTATAGAATAGGATACTGGCAAAAGGATAAAGAGCAAACAAATACTGATGCAACTAACAGCATATTTCAAATTTCAGAAGAGCTACCTGTTCACACAATGTTAATTACATTGCAGTGAAAGTAGAACATTTTGTTTTGTTTTAAAATTTAATTTAAAATATGATATATAAAAGAATTATACTAGGAATTGAAGAATTAAAAGATGAAGCAGAAAGTGATCTATTGGAATATAGTACACAATAGTTTAAGAATCACTGTTTGTAGAGTTATCTAGACCTTAGTTCAATTGTGACCCCTCCACTTATTAGCTGTTTGACAAGATTCAAGTTGCTTAATGTATTAGCCAGCCAAAGGAGTGCTGATGCAAATTACCAGAAATCTGTTGGCATTTATAAAAGGGGAATTATTTGGGGTAGAAGCTTAATGCCATAAAGCATTTAGTTACTTACCTCAACAAACTCTGTGAGGGTTCTGGCTTCCTGGGTACCTCTCTTCCTGGGGCTTGCCTTTCTCCAGGCTCAGCAACTTTGTTTCCTCCACAAGGTCAGCTGTAGACTATAGGCTCTCTAGGCTTTGCCTCTTTCCACAAGGCCAGCTTTGAACTGTCAGGCAAACAGCTCTTCTCTTTTTCTAGGAACCTTCTCTCCTTCCTCATGACCAAGCTCCTCCATGGGTTTACTTCCCCGGGCTCCAGCATTAAGACTCATCATCAGAACTCCAACTCAAAAAACTCCAACTCTGTCCTTTGCCAGGTCTTTTATCTTTGAGACCCCACCCACCAAGGGGCGGGGCTCAATGCCCTACTGATGTGGCCCAATCAAAGACTTAATCATAACTTAATCATGCCCAGATGAACAGACTAGTTTACAGGCATAATCCAGTATCTATTTTTGGAATTCATAACTATATCAAACTGCCAAACTGCTACACTTAATATCTCACCTTCTGTTTTACTATCTGTAAAAAACATGGGAGGATTAAATAAGATCATGTATTTCAAATACGCAATGTGTGGTCTGACATATAATAAATGTTGAAAAAGCATAAGGGTCTTCAGCATGGCTAGTAGATCCTGGGAGCCTGGTGACTGGGAATGAGAGGGGAGAAAAAACTGTGCATCACAACATAGTCATCAGGAGTTATTGTATGTTGAGTTCTCTATACTGCCTTCTTGAAGTGATGGTGAAAAACTGTACTGGGCAGGCTTTGTAGAATCATGATTTCTCATCACAGTTTTAACAATGTCATCAGAAGAAGTGACATGTTAAAATATCCAATATGTTACTATATCCAAGATCTTCTTAATCATGTAAACCTTTTATTTACTTAAAAAAATGTTTAGGCTCTTCCTTATATGATGGTTCTGTTTTTGCCCCTTCATTTGAACAACTAATAAATCCATTTTATCCCTCCAGCAAGGTGAAGCTCGCAATGCCAGATGCTACTCCAACTCTGACTATTCTTTAATCCATTTGCCTGTGATTTTATTTATTGTATTAACATGAGAAAGAGACCCTATAGCCAGGGCTCTCAGGAAAACTGATTACAAAGTTTAATCTTAATTGGAAACTCTGGTATATTTGATTGACTTCAATTTGTCTTTTACTCACCTTAACCATATGGCAGTAGAAAGTAAACACACTAATGCTTTCTTTGGCTCATTTCACTCTCGTGTGCATTTTTAAAAGACACCAAGAAATGTTATTTAAAATCCATCAATTTAAAACATATTATATCTACTAACATACCATATAAGATTTTTCAAAATATAAATAACTGTGCAATATCTTTAAAATGACTAAAACACTACATAGGCTAAAACACTACATTAACTAAATTTAATATACGTTCTTCCTCTGAAACACTAAATTTATCTTCTGATCATCACTTTCTCACCTATTATTTGAATCTTTCAATATTTTTAACAACCTGTGAAAAATGTCTACTCTTGTATTTCCCATAATTATCTTGTCTGTTGAGAATTTCCACCAGGACATAATAGTTAAGTTGGCATCAGAACGAATATAATTATTATATATTTAAAATGTTAAATTTTAACTCCATGGGATCCACAAGGAAAACAGATGAAAAATATATCCAGATAGAAATGAGAAAACACTGAATATGGAATAACAAAAGTAAGCAAATTAATATAAAAGTAGACTTTAACAGAGGTGAGGGGCCAAAATATGTGAGAGTTACAAAGGCTAAATATCAAAATTGTAGAAAAAGCCCTGTATTATAAGTAGTGAGTTTTAAATATAAATGGATTAAACTCTACAGTTAAAAGGGAGAGATTGGCAGAATGGATAAAAAAGGATGACCCAACTATATGCTGTCTGCAAGACAGTCACCTTTAAATTAAAGATACAAGTACATTGAGGGTGAAGAATGAAAAAAAAATACAAATCATGTAAGTAGAAACCAAAAGAGAGCTGGGATGGCTATACTAATATTAGATAAAATAGACATTAAGTCAAAAACAATTACAAGGGACAAAATGAACAATTCAACAGGAAGATGTGACAAATATAAATATATATGCAACTAACAGTAGAGACCCAAAATATATGAAGCAAATACTGACATATTTGAAGGGAGAAATTGACAGTCCTGCAAGAATAGTAGGAGCCTTTAACACACCACTTTCAATAATGGATAGAACATCTAGTATAAAGATCAATAAGTAAGTATAGGATTTGAATGTTACACTTACACAACTAGGACTAACAGACTTATATAGGACACAACACTCAACAAAAATAGAATACAAATTCTTCTTGAGTGCATATGGATAATTCACTAGGATAGATCATAGGTTGAGTCACAAAAAAGTCCCAATAAATTGAAAAATATTGAAATCATACAATGTATATTCTCCAAACACAACAGAATGAATCTAGAAATCAATAACAGAGGGAGAAAGGGAAAATTTACTAATATGTAGAATTAAGAGCACACTCAAACAATCAATGGGTTAAAGAGGAAATTGCAAGGGAAATTAGGAAATATCTTGCAGTGAATGAAAATGAAAATACAAAATACAAAAACTTATGGAATGCAGTAAAGGCAGCATAGAGAAGGAAATTTATAGCCCTAAATTTTTACATTAAAAACTTAGAAAGGAGGATTGTGGGAAGATGGGAATGGACTAACAGGCAGAGATCAATGCTCTCATAAAAACAATGGAGAAAGAGCCAAAAGTTGTCTGAGGGACCTGCTTTAGGGGTCAGCAGACAAGGACACTGGGACACAACTCCTAGGAGGGAGAGGGACAGAGAGAGGAAGCAGCAGAAATGACAAACATCAGTTACCAAGCCCCCATGGTAGTCAGGAAGAGATCCCCTCCCCCACCTGCAAGATATTAATCTGGGATGAACCCCCTGGCTCATTGCATCCAACTGAGAGGGGAACAGACATCTTTCTCCTTGTCAGTTATTTCAAGGGAAAAGGGAGGGGGATATGGGGGGGCTTTCCTTCAGTGAATTTGGCCAACAAAGCTTACTTTGAATCTCCAGTCTCTGCTCTGGAGATTCAAGGCAGGAATACAGGAAAGCCCAGACTGTATCACCTCCATGGAAAGGTGCACAAGCACCATCTGCTGGATGGTCAGGAAATTGCATGGACAAAAATTGTACTCTCTATATCCTTCTCCTCGGAGAAAATCTGTGCCCCAGTAGTGAGTCCCTGGCCCAATTTTGATAGCTTAAGCCCAGCAATTTTAAAGACTTAGAATAAGTTGAACCAAATATCAAAGAAGACCTGTGGGAAAAAATAGGCAAGAAAGAGAAATTGGCCTCATAGTAAATTCACCAATTCAGATGCCTAGACATCAGCAAAAATTAAAACCATACTAGGAAACAGGAATAGATGGCACAGCCAAAGAAACTAATCAAATATTTTAAAGAGATACAGGATTTAAGACAATCAGTGATAATACACAACTCTCTTAAATCACTTCAAAGAATTTAAAGAAAATGTATAAATAAATAAAAGATATTAAGAAGACAATGGGTGAGCATAAAGAACAATTTGAAAGCCTGCGTAGAAAAGTAACAGACCTTATGGGAATGAAAGACATGATGGATGAGATTAAAAATGCATTAGAGGCACATAAGAGCAGATTTGAATTGCTCAAAAACAGAATTAGTGATTTTGAAGACAGAACATCTGAATTGGAAAAGATAGGAGAACAGAAAGAGAAGAGAATGGAAAAAATGGAACAGAGTCTTAGGGAATTGAATTACAATGCCAAATGGGAAAACATGCATGTTATTGGTGTCCCAGAAACAGAAGAGGATGGAAAAGGGGCAGAAGGAATATTTGAGGAAATAATGAATGAAAACTTCCCAGTCCTTATGAAATACATAAATATTGATATCCAAGAAGGACAACATATCCAAAACAGAATAAACACAAATAAACCTACACCAAGATACCTACTATTCAGAATGACAAATATCAGAGATAGAGGATTCTGAAACCAGTAAGAGAAAAGCAAAGCATCACATACAAAGGAAAACAGATAAGATTAATCACTGACCTTTCATCAGAAACCATGGAGGTGAGAAGAAAGTGGTATGATGTATTTAAGGTACTGAAATAGAAAACTGACAGGCAAGAATTCTGTATCTGATAAAACTCTACTTCAAAATGAGAGTGAGTTCAAAGTCTTCACAGCCAAACAAAAACTGATAGAATATGTTACCAAATGACCACAATTACAAGAGATATTAAAGGGAGTGCTGCAGCATGAAAGCTAAAAACAAGGATGAGCGATTTGGAGATGAGTTTAGAAATGAACATTATTAGGGAGGATAAACTAAACGGTAAGAAGACAGACAATAAAACAATATGAGGACAGAGAGGCAAAGGACAAAATAGATGAGGTAAATAATGCCTTTACAGTATTGACATTGAATGTTAATGGATTGAACTCACCAACTAAAAGACATAGACTGAATGAATGGATTAAAAAAATATGAACTGTCTATATGTTGCCTACAAGAGACCCACCTCAAACATAAAGACACAACCAGGTTAAAAGTGAAAGGTTAGAAAAGGTATACCACGCAAATAGTAACCAAAAAATGTTGGAGTAGCGATACTAATATCAGAAAAAAATAGATTTCAAACACAAAACTGTTAAAAGGGATAAAAATGGTCAATATATTTTAATAAAAGGGGCAATTCACCAAGAAGAAATAACTATACAAAATATTTATGCACTTAACCTAAGTAACCCAAGATACATGGGGCATACAATGGAAAAGTTGAAGGTAGAAATAGATGTCTCTACAAAAATAATTGGAGACTTCAGTACACCACTCTCAGTATTGGATAGAAAATCTGGACAGAGAATAAACAAAAAAACAGAGAACTTGAATAATATCATAAATGAATTAGACCTAACAGACATCTATTGAGTGTTGCACCCCCAAACAGTAGGATATATTTTCACTTCAAGTGCTCACGGATCCTTCCGCAAGATAGGGTCACGAGTCTCAATAAATATAAAAAGATTGAAATTACACAAAACACTTTCTCTGATCATAATGGAATGAAGCTGGAAATCAATAAAGATGGGAAAAGGGAAAATTCATAAATATATGGAGATTAAACAGCACAATCTTAAATAATGAGTGGGTCGAAGAAGAAATTGCAAAAGCATTCAAAATATATCTTGAGATGAATGAAAATGAGCTAACTATAGCTAAACCAATGGGACACTGCAAAGGTAGTGCTCAGAGGGAAATTTATAGTCTTCAATGCTTATATTAAAAAAGAAGAAAACTGCAATTGAAGATCTAACTGCACACCTGGAGGAACTAGAAAAAGAACTACAAACTAATCCCAAACCAAGCAGAAGGAGAGAAATATTAAAGATCAGAGCAGAAATAAATGCAATCGAGAACAAGAAACAATAGAGAGAATCAACAAAACCAAAAGTTGGTTCTATGAGAAGATCAACAAAATCAACAAACCCAAAATCAACAAAGAAAAAAAGAGAGAAGATGCAAATAAATAAAATCAGAAATAAGAGGGAGGACATACCACTGACTCCACAGAAAAAGGACAGATCACAAGAGGATACTATGAACAACTGTATGCCAAAAAACTAGACAATGTAGAGGAGATGGACAAATTACCAGAAACACACAATCCACCTACACTGACCCTAGAAGAAATACAAGACCACCACTAATCAGTCACAAGTGAAGAGATTGATACAGTCATCAGAAATCTCCCAAAGTTGAAAAGCCCAGGACCAGATGGCTTCACAGGTGAATTTTACCAATCATTCAAAGACAATCTAATACCAAGCTTGCTTAAGCTCTTCCAAAAAACTAAGCAGGAAAGAACACTACCAAACTCATTCTATGAACCCAACATCACCCTAATACCAAAACCAAAAAAGATACTACAAAAAAAGAAAATTGCCACCCAATATCTCTAATGAACATAGATGCAAAAATTGTAAACAAAATACTTGCAACAGAATACAAAAGCACATTAAAAGAATTATACACCACGATCAAGCGGATTTTATCTCAGGTATGCAAGGGTGGTTCAACACAAGAAAATCAATTGGTGTAATAAATGAGATTGGTAAATTGAAGAAGAAAAGTCACATGACCTCTCAATTGATGCAGAAAATGCATTTGACAAAATACTGCACTCTTTATTGATAAAAACACTCCAAAACATAGGAAGAGAAGGAAGCTTTCTCAATATGGTAAAATGCATATATGAAAAACCTACAGCTAGCATAGTACTGAATTGTGAAAGCCAAAGCTCTCTTGCTGAGATCAGGAACAAGACAAGGAGGCCCACTGTCACTATTATAATTCAATATTGTGCTAGAGGTTCTAGCTAGAGCAATTAGGCTAGATAAAGAAATAAAAGGCACCCAGATAGGAGATAAAGAAGCAACTCTTTCACGATTCACTGATGATGTTCTCCTATATCTAGAAAATCCTGAGAAATTCACAAGAAAGTACTAGAACTAATAGATGAGTTCAGCGAAGTGGCGGTATACAAGATTAATACACAAAAATCAATAGCGTTTCTATACACTATACAGATGTGCAATCTGAGGAGGAAATCAGAAAAAAGACTCCATTTATAATAGCAAGTAAAACAATAAAATGTTTAGAAATAAACTTAAACAAGGACATAAAGGACCTGTATTCAGAAAACTACAAAACTTTGCTAAAAGAAACTGAAGAAGACTTAAATAAATGGAAGGACATTCTGTGTTCACAGATTGGAAGACTAAATATTGTTAAGATGTCAATTCTACCCAAACTGTTTTACAGTTTCAACACAATCCCAATAAAATCCCAATAGCCTTTTTTTTGCAGAAATGGGAAAACCAATTATCAAATTTATTTTGAAGGGTAAGGGGTCCTGATAGCCAAAAAGATATTTAAAAAGAAGAGCAAAGTTGGAGGACTCTCACTTCCTGACTTTAAAGCATATTACTTAGCTACAGTGGTAAAAACAGCATGGTACTGGCATAAAGACAGAAACATTGGCAAATGTCAATCTGAACCGAATCAAGAACTCAGAAATAGACCCTCACATCTTCAGGCAAGTGATTTTTGACAAGGCTGTCAATCCCTCCCAGCTGGGCCAGAACAGTCTATTCAAAAAATGGTGGTGAGAAAACTGGATATCCATATCCAAAAGAAGGAAAGAACACTCATATCTCATAACTTATAGAAAAATTAACTCAAAATGGATCAAGGACCTAAATGTAAAAGAAACACCCATAAAACTCCTAGAAGAAAATATAGGAACATCTTCAAGATATTGTGGTATGTGGTAGTTTCTTAAACCTTAAACTCGAAACATGAGCAACAAAAGAAAAAGTAGATAAACGTGACTGCCTCAAAATTAAACACTTTTGCACCTCAAATAACTTTTTCAAAAGGATGAAAATGCAGCTGACTCAATGGGAGAAAATATTTGGCAATCAGTATCTGATAAAGTTTTAATATCCATGATATACAAAGAGATCTCATACAACTCAACAATAAAAAGACAAACTACTTGATTAAAAAATGGGCAAAAGACCAGAAAAGACAATTGTCCAAAGAAGAAATACAAATGGTGAAAGAAAGACATGAAAAAAATGTTCAACATCACTAACGACTAGGGAAATGCAAATCAAAACTACAATGAGATATCATTTCACAACTATTAGACTTGCCACTATTAAAATGTCAGAAAACTGTAAATGTTGGAGAGGATGTGGATAGATAGGAAAGCTTATTCACTGTTTGTGAGATTGTAGAATGGTACAGCCACTGTGAAGGACTGTTTGGCAATTCCTAAGGAAGTTGAATATAGACTTGCCATGTGACTTGGCAATACCATTACTAGGTATATACCAAGAAGAACTGAAAGCAGAGACACAAACAGACATTTGCACACCAATGTTCATAGTAGCATTATTCATGATTGCCAAAAGTTGAAAACAACCCAGGGGTCCATCAACTGATGAATGGATAAACAAATGGTGGTGCATACACATGATGGAATATTATGCATAGTAAGAAGAAATGAAGCCGTGACACATATGACAATATGGATGAACCTGGAGGACATCATGTTGAGTGAAGTAAACCAGACACAAAGGACAAATACTATATGATTGTGCTATTATGAATTTAATATATTGTGTAATCTCATGAGGTAGATAATTAGAATATAGGTTGCCAGAAAATTGGAGGGTAGAGAATGGAAAGCTAAGTGTTTATTTGTGCAGAATTGGTAAAAAGGTTGTTCGCAAATCTTTGGAAATGAATAGAAATGGTTAAAGCATATCATGTTGTTTGTAACTAGCAGTACTATTGTATGGATATAACTGATTGGAAGGGAAAGTGTAAGGTCATGTACATTACAAGAAGGAAAGCTAAAAACTGTGACATGGGACTCAATAAGATAGCAAAACCTCATGTAAAGCACAAATATGGGTGATATTGCATATATAAGACTGTTTTTACAAAATATAAATACAAATATACTAAAGAGAAGGAAAAGAATAGCAGCCATGTACAGCAGGGGAAGCATAGAGAGATTGAGAAGTGATGAGTTTTGGTTGTATTTTTTGCTTATTAGTAGAATTGGAATAATGAAAGTTCTCTAAGAATGATTGAAGTGATGAATGCACAAATATGTGTTTACCCCGAATAACTCTGATTGTACACTTTGGATGGATTTATGCTTTATTAACATGTATCAATAAAATTGATTTGTTAAGAAAAAATTCTCCATGTTGAGCACACTTAATAAAGACTAATAAGATGCTTTATGTAAAAAATAATAATAATAATAAGTAGTAAGACATCAAATTAGAGACCTAACCTCAGAACTGGAAGAGCTAGAGAAAGAAGAGCAAAATAAACCCTAAAAAGCAAACAAAGGAAGGAAATTACAAAGATTAAGGTGGCGATAAATGAAATTGAAAAATTGTTTTAATAAAGAGAATCAACAAAACAAAAAGTTGACTCTCTGAAAAGATCAATAAAATCAGCAAACCATTAGCTAGAATGAAAGAAAATAGTGAGAAGATACAAATAATGAAAATTAGAAATGAAAGAGGAAACATTATTACAGACTCTAAATTTTAAAAAAGTACAATAAGTGGATACTATGTACATGTATGCCCCAAAATTTGATAATCCAGGGTAAATGGACAAATTCTTAGAAACACAAAACCACCAACATTGGCTCAAGAAGAAATAGAAGATCTCAAAAAACCAATTGATGGGAAAGCAATTGAACCAGTAATCAATAATCGCCCAAAAAAGAAAAGTCCAGGACCAGAAGGCTTCACTGGTAAATTTTACCAAACATTAAAAGATTTAACTCCAATTCTTCTCAAACTCTTCCAAAAATTTGAAGAGGAGGGAACACTCCCTAACTCTTTTTATGAGGCCAATATCACCATCATAACAAAGCCAGATAAACATACTACAAAAGAAGAAAATCACAGACCAATTTCTCTTAAGAATATAGACACAAAAATCCTCAAAGAAATTCTTGCAAACTGAATCCAACAGCACATTAAAAAAATTACTCATCTTGATCCAGTTGGATTTATCCCAGGTATGCCAGGCTGCTTTAACATAAGAAAATCAATTAATGTCACCTTAACAAAATGAAGGGAAGAAAGCACATTAGTGGTTCCATTGATGCAGAAAATGCAGCATCCTTTCTTAATAAAAACATTTAGAAAAACAGGAATAGAAGAAAACTTCAACATGATAAAGGGCATATATGAAAACTCACAACTAACATCATGCTCACTGTTGAAAGACTGAAAACTTTCCCTCTAGGAATAAGACAATGATGCCCATGGTCACCACTATTACTCAACATTGAACTGGAAGTTCTTGCCAGAACAATTAAGCAAGAAAAAGAAATAATAGTCATCCAAATTTGAAAAGAAGAAGTAAAATAGTCCCTATTTGCAGATGATATGATCCTAAATTCAGAAAATCCTGATAAACCCACAACAAAGTTCCTAGAGGTAATAAATGAATTCAGCAAAGTGATGTAGTTCAAGATCAACATGTAAAAATCAGTAGTGTTTGGATACATAAGCAATAAGCAATCAAAAGAAATCAAGAAAAAAATTCCATTTACAGTAGCAACTAAAAGAATCAAATATCTAGGAATAAATGTAGCCAAGGATGTAAAGGAACTTGAACTCAGAAACCCACAAAATCTTTGCTGCTAAAAGAAATTAAAAAGACCTTAATAAATGGAAAGAAATTCTGTGTTCTTGCACTGGAAAACAAAATATCATTAACACATCAATACTATCTTTCACAGCTTGATGCTCGATGGACACTAGAAAACCATGTCCTTAAATCTAATCATTCCTGTGGGTGTGAACCAATTGTACATGGGAACTTTCAATCAGATTACTTCAGTAAGGTATGACCCAGGGTGGGTCTTAATCCTCTTACTGGAGTTCTTTATAAACAGGATGACTACAGAGACAGACACAGAAAGATACAGGAGAAGAAGAATACTGATGGGATCTGGAAGAAGAAACCAGGAAGCTGAAAATGACAAGATCCAGAGGAGAAGAGATACATCTTCATATGCCTTCCCACATGGCAGAGAAGTTCAGGATTTTGCTGGCAGCCAATCTTCAGTGAGAGCATTGCCTGATGCCTTGATTTGGACATTTTCATGACCTCACAACCATAAGATTTTAAGCAAACAAATCCCATTATAAAATCCAGCCCATTTTTGATATGTTGCTTTTGGCAGCTTTTATCAAACTAAAACACTACCCAAAGCAATTTATAGATTCAGTGCAATCCGAATAAAAATTCCAACAAGCCCCTTTGCAGAAATGTAAAAGCCATTCATCCAGTTTATATGGAATGGTAAAGGTCCCCAAATAGCTAAAGCCATCTTGAAAAATAAGAATGAACTTGGAAGACTGACACTTCCCAATTTTAAAACTTATTACAAAGTCACAGTAATCAAAACAGCATAATATTGGCACAAGGCCATACATATAGATCAATGAAATAGAATTGAAGCTCAGAAATCAGCCCTCATATTCATGGCCAACTGATTTTTTACAACATGGCAAAGACCATTCAATTGGTAAAGAATAGTCTCTTCAACAAACGGTGCTGGGAAAACTGGATCTCCATTTGCAACAAAAGGAGGAACCCTGCCTCACATCATATACAAAGATCAACTCAAAATTGATCGAAGTCCTGAATATAAGAGCTAGAACTATCAAAATCCCAGAAGAAAATGTAGGGAAACATCTTCAGAACTTGCATTTGACAACGGTTTCTTAAACTTTATAACCAAAGCACAAGCAACAAAAGAAAATATGGATAAATAGGACCTCATCAAAATAAAAATATTTGTTCCTCAAAGGAATTTATCATGTAAGTAAAAGTTGCAACCTACACAAAATGAGAAATATTTGGAAACCATTTGTAGCAGTTTGTGGTTATTGATGAATTCCAAAAAAAAAAATTGAATATGTTTGTAAACTGTTCTGTTCTTCTGGGTGTGATACCTTTTGATTGTATAAATTCAGAAGTTTCACTTTTACCTGATTAAATTAAGTTTAGGGCTTTGATTTGACGACATCAGTAAGACATTGAGTCCCTGCCCCCTTAGTGGGCAGACACTCACATAGAAAACTACACAGGCAGAGGAGAGAGCTTAGAGTTGATGCTGGAGTCCTGGGGAGAAAGCCAAGTTGTTTACCTGATAGTTTACAACTGGCCTTGTGAAGAGAGCAGATCAACTGAGCCCAGAAAGAGACAAGCCCCAGGAAGAGAAATGAGCCTTTGAAGCTGAAGAGAACAGAGCAACTGAGAAGCCCTGGGAGACAAGCCTTATGCTAGCCTATAGCTAGGATTGGAAGAAGCTGGGAACCTGGAGCCTTAAGAGGAAAGAGGAAGGCTGAACCCTCACAGGGACCAGCAGCCATCTTGCTCCAACATGTGGCAACAGACTTTGGTGAGGGAAGTAACTTACACTTTATGGCCTTGTGACTATAATCTTCTACTCCAAATAAATACCCTTTATAAAAGCCAACAGATTTCTGGTACTTTGCATCAGCACCTCTTTGGCTGACTAATACACCACTTATCTGATAAAGGATTAATATCTAGATTATATAAAGAAATCCTTCAACTTAACAAAATGTCAAACCACCCAATTAAAAAAATTGGCAAAATACTTGAATAGACATTTCTCTTAAGAAGATATATAAATGGACAGAAAACACATGAGAAGAGACTCCACATTCATTTGCCATCAGGAAATGTACATCAAAACCACAATGAGATACCATTTCATACTCATTAGAATGGCTGCTATTAAAAGTATATATAAGTATTGGAGAGAATGCAGAGAAATAGGGGCACTCATTCATTACTGGTGGCAATGTAAAATAGCGTGGCATCTGTGGAAAACAGTTTGGCACTTCCTCAGGAAGTTATGTATAGAACTACGATATGACCTAGCAATTCCACTACTAGGTATATACCCCAAAGTATTGAAGCAGGGACTTGAACAGATGTTTGCAAACTAATGTTCATAGTGGCATTATTCACAATTGCCAAAAAATGGAAGCAAGCCAAGTGTGAAAGTTGGAATTTTGTGAATCCCAGGAAAAGATTATGTTCTTAAGCTAATCCATTCCTGTGGTGTGGGGTTTTTTGCATTAAATTCAGTTAAAAGACCTTAAATCAGATTCTTTGATAAGATCATTTTGGAGCTTTATATTGGACCTTGTCAGTGAGGTGTGAGACAGCTAGTGTCCCTGCACGCTTGCTGGGTTTGATATAAATGGAGACCCAGAGAGAGAGCCACCACCATCTCTACCCCACCGTGTGAGAGAGGACTCAAGGATCACTAGCAGCCAAAGCTGAAGCACAAATCCCACAAGAGACTGGGCCCAAGGAGCATCTCAAGACTGAAGAGACAAGCACTGGATTTGGGCTCCACGTGACAGTGGAAGGCAAGAGATCACCCACCATATTGCTTCATCAAATGGCAGCATGCCAGAATCACCAGCAGCTGACTTTGATGAGAAAGCATCTTTGATGATGACTTGATTTGGTCATTTCATGGCCTTGGAACTGTAAGCTTTAACCCCAAATAAAATTTCCATTATAAAATACAACCTATTTCTGATATTTTGCTTTGGCAGCCCTGTGGCAAACTAAGACACAAAGTGTCCATCAACCAGTGAATGGATAAATATAATGTGATATACACATACAATGTAGTATGATTCAGCCATAAAAAGAAATGAAGTCCTGATATATGTAACAACATGGATGAACATTGACGATATCGTGTGGAGTGAAATAAGCCAGACACAAAAGGATAAATATTGTATTATATCAGTGATATATATATATTATAATTATCTTGGGGGAAGGATTGTGAATATGAAATTAAAAGTATGATGTGACTGCCTTGAGCATGTAAAAGCAGGAGTTAGATGTGGACATGCTCAGAGATCTCCCCTGCCTCAGGAATGTAATCTTATTTTAGTCTGTGTAAGGAGAAAGTCCTTGGAGACCTTTACCCCAAGCATGTAACTCTGTCTTTGCTGGTTCCTTATCTTAACTATACATTTAATTATATGTCTCTGCTTAAAATTCCATGAATAGCAATACCCTTTAGAACAGGACGTTTCGCAGACTTCATGTCTTTCCTCGAGGGAGCTGGCCACTTCCTCATGGACAGGCACTGTTGTCCTGGAATGCTTTAATCACTCACGAGTTGCAAAATCAGCAAGAGATCTGAAGTTCCAGACTTCCTTAAAAGGGACAGTCCCTCGGCTGCCTGTTGAAATCTCACCCAGGAAGGGACGCTCTGCCTGGGACTGTGATTCTGATCGGGGACTAGCCGACTGTTGAATTGGACTTCCCAACCTCCTGAAAGAACAGATGTTGAGTTTTCCCCCGCTTTGATGAGTGATTGTAAATATACTCTCTCCCTCTCTCTCCCTTTCTCCCTTTGCGCTACCTAATTGGTTTATTGCATTATATTGTGAGCAATCAATAACTATAATCATTTAACTGTTTATTGGTATTGAATCATCTATATCTCAATTATCAAATAAATTGCTAGTTTTGATTTGTGTCTTGAGTCTCTTCCCTTTCCTTAGCAAAGCAATCAGTGATTTGAAATACCTTACAATAACCAAACACATAGAATTAAAATCAAGAATATAGGTTACCAGAGAATGGAGTGGAGATAGGGAATGGGAAATTAAGGCTGTCAGTGTATAGGGTTCCTACTTGGAATGATGAAAATGTTTTGGTAAAGGATATTGATAATGGTAACACACCATTGTGAATGCAATTAACAGCACTGAAATATGTATCTGAATATGATTAAAACAGGAAGTGTTAGATTGTGCATATGGTAACAACAACAAAAAAGTTTTTTTTAAATTCTTGGATCTACACTACACAAGTAGTGAACCCTAAGTTAAAACATGCACCATAATTTATAGAATTATAAAGTTGCGCTATCATCAATTGTAACAAATGTTCCACACATGCAAGTTTTTTTTGGTGGGATTGTGTATGGGAATCCTGTGTTTTATGCATGATTGTTCTGTAAACCTACAACTTCTCTAACAAAGAAAATGAAAGAAAGAAAAAGTTATGATCACTTTCTTTAAGGACTTCACTGTTTCTTGAAGAAGATGGACAAGTAAATAATTAAGTGTATGTTATGGAGTTTTAGAAAGTACTAGGGTAATTCAAATAGGGAGCAATACATTAAACCTATAAATGAAGAATTTGGGAAGAGTTAATGGGAGGGGGGATGTCATATATCCCTAGGCTTCTCAAAGCAAATAACATGAAATGGTTTGACTTAAACAATGGGAATTTATTAACTTAGAGTTTTGAGGTCAGGAAAATATCCAAATCAAGGCATCATCAAGGCATTGCTTTCTTCCCAAAGACCAACTGCCAGAGAACCTTTGCTCCTCTGCCACATGACAAGGTACATGGTGGCATATGCTGGTCTCTTCCTTCTCTTCTAGGTTTCCTTGATTTCAGCTTCTTGCTTCCAGGGCTTTTTCTTTCTGTGTCTGAATTTCATTCTCTTATAAATGATTTCAGTAATAGAATTAAGACCCATCTTTTTTGAGGTAGGTCACACCCTCACTGAGTTAACCTCATCCAAAGTTCCTACTTACAATGGGTTTACACCCACAGGAATGGATTAGATTTAAGAATATGTTTTTCTGGGGCATATAGAGCTTCAAATCGCCACAGGATTATATTTCATCTGGATGGATCAGAAGGATGAAAATAAGTTATGTTTTCTAATATGATTATCACATTAACCCTCTAGGGTAGATGCATTTGAGACCCATGTGCGTTTAGGTAGCTTGCTTAAGGTCCCACACTTGGTACTGTCAGATAGGGAGGAGATGTGAAGAGATAGGAATCTGTATTGTTATACAATTGTGACAGGAGCCTTAAATGAGATGTTTTCAACTGTGATAGTAATGTCCAATTACAATAATGAAGAGAACAGGGGGTGGAAAATAGCCTGCTGTTACATTAGTGGCCTGAGGAATGGGGAAATACAGAAGAAAAAAAAAATGCCTGGAACTTCCTGGAACCTCCAATGTCTACATGAAACGATTGTGATTTGCAGTTTGTCTAGCCCTTCTCTTAAGTGCATGGTGCACTGCTGTGAGCTATGGATGACAACCAGTAGTGGTAAGTATGATGAGGTCAATCACTAGAAGATATTGCATATATAAATGTAATCAATTCCAGTATAATGGCTTTCTGCAAGCACCTTCTGTCTTCAGAAGGTCATACCTTGCAGTCTGAGTGACTTTTGCTCCAGATTGTATGATGTCATCTGTATAATGTCACTCTCTCAGAAACTGTTGACTTTTTGTTTTGCCAGATACAGCTTGTTTTTGTGAAGGGTTTCTGCTAATGCCTATATCCTTATAAAGAAAGGGAACATGGTCTAGAGAGCCAAAATCAACCTTAGAATTGCTTCAGGGCTGGTTTCCTATGTAGTTCTCATCTACCTTCTAGATGTCAGGGGTCACCTTAGCCACATCCAATCCCCTTTCTCCACTTGGAATGCCCCCGTGCCTCTAGACTCAAGTGGCTTCTGATACCAGTGACAATTCTCTTTTATCACCCACCTCAACCCATTAAAACCAGTGGGTAGATATTTGATTCATATCTACAACACTAAAAATTCCACCACTTCAAAACAAAAATTCGACCACTGTTCCCCACCCCAAGAAAGAGAGGATATGTTCCTAGTATAATTTAACAATTTAATCATCTATTCTAAAGGCTAAAAGTGCTTATAACTTTGAAAGTTGAAACTTTTCAAACATACAATAAAAATATTAACTGCCAGTCAGGTTGGGCACCCCATTACAATACCAAATTTTTGGAAAAAGAGAAAATATATCAAATATTAAAATTCTCTCTCTTACAGGCCCTAGAGTCCATTGACAAACTTTGTAACCCTACACATTTATCTTTTTCTTTATAGCTTGAAAATAATATGAGGATAGAATAAATTAATGAAGTGGTATCTAAAAGTTATCTAAAATTGGTATGTATAAGGAATGAATTTTAGTATTTACAAATCATTCATTTTCTTTTGTTTTCAAACCTATAAATTAGTGCATTTGACTAAAATTATCATACACCTTAAACTAATTTTCCATGGCAAACATCAACCATGATGTTTCTCAAGTGACTGCCGGTACATGATTATGAATATTCTAGGGACAATTTATTATTAAAAACATTTTCCAATTCACTTTTAATATTTATAATTACTATGAAAATCTTTATGGTATTTTAACCTGATAAAAGCTTAAGGAGTCTTAAAAGTATCTATCTCCATAAACCTCTGGTTTAAAACATTTCATGAGACAGATTTTTTACTTTTGCTTACTTTTGCTACTATGTGACATGCAAGTCAAAATTTTTTGATCCTTCTAATTTTTTTGTAAGTCAAATATAGGCCACATGGTCATGGGACCCATCTACATGTGTTGGGGTGGTCAAAGACATCTAAATCAACAGCCATGACAGTATGTCATGAAAATCCCCATGCTTCTCATTCCCAGTTCTCTCATAGCTTGCAAATGCTCTAGTCTCTCTCCATCTTTAAGACTTCCCCATATGAATTTTCTACGTGAAATTCTCCCAGATACCCCACTCACATGGGCTCTTCTCTCCTCTTCTTCCTATGCAACCAGTACTATATTTCTGTCTTATGTTTCACTGAAATTCCTGAATGATTCATAAAATACCTTGGGCCAGAAGACTGGGTGGCTATATGACCCCCAATACTTCATTTCTGTCCATAGAAAAATGGGCTGAGACACCTAGACAAAAGTTCTTTTACTCTAACTGCTTTATCCTTGTGAAATCACAATGGAGCAATTCTGGTGAATAAAACTGTCTACCCTTGGATTTTGCAAATCTGTAATATAGTCCCTTATACCCAAATCTTGGTGCTTGGAAGGCACATGTATTGATGAACAACCTCAATATGCCCAGCATTCTATGATCCATGGTGGTAAAATCCATTCCTACTGCTGATGCCTTATTTCAAGTCCTGACTTCCTTTTGTTTGGATTACTGCAATATCCTTCTAACTGCTCTCTCTCCTACCATCTCATTGCCTTCCTCCTAGCTTTCACCAGGATCATGCTAAAATACAAATCTAAACATCTAAACATGAAAACCCTTCAATAGATCCCCATATCTCTAAAGTTTTGTACATGGAGTCTAGGGAGTAAGCAAAATCACCCATTAAGGCATGTAAAGTATATTATCAGGAATTTTTATATTCTTCTTATCAGAAAAATGGGAAATATAGAGCTTTAACCCTTATTTTATTTAACCTTTGGTTTGACATGACACTCCTAGCCTACCTCTCTCAACTTTCTCATCTCCTGGCTCAACTTTCTCATCTCCTGGCTCACTTCAACTCTTCCACACTGGACAATTATATTATTAAAAACATTTTCCAATTCACCTTTAGCATTTAAAATTACTGTGAAAATCTATGGGTATTTTACTGAACAACTAAGATGAATTTACCAAACCATTACATGTATCTCTGACTTTGTACATGCTATACTTTTCCATTCATAAGCAGTTTCTCAATAATGCATCAAGACTCAAATCAAGACACTTGTTCCCTGATTAGCCTTCCTAAGAGGGCAAACAGAATTGATTACATTCTCCTTTGAGACAC
The DNA here is from genome assembly GCA_026826555.1 of Tolypeutes matacus. NCBI lineage: Eukaryota > Metazoa > Chordata > Mammalia > Cingulata > Chlamyphoridae > Tolypeutes > Tolypeutes matacus. Next base: position 15,000,108 of record JAKSZT010046586.1, read on the forward strand.
TGTTATGCCTTATATTAACTCCTTTTATGGCACTGGGCACACTTTGATTCAATTATTTTAATGATGATAGGTCATTTGCAAATTTCTATTTCATCTGAGTCACTGGTTTGTTCATTTATATTTTTCTAAGAATTGTCCATTTCACCCACTTTCATATTTATCAATAAGAAGATGTTTATGTAATCTTATTGTGGGTTTTTTTGGTCTGTTTGTTTGTTTGTGGTTTTGTTTTGTTTGTTTGTTTGTTTGTTTGTTTTTGAGCTACCAGAGCCGGAGATTGAACCTGGGACCTCTTATGTGGGAAGCTGGCTCTCAATCACTGAGCCACATCCGCTCCCCTGAATCAGTTTTTTCAGCGTTTCTTTGTTGTTTGTTTTAATTTTAGTTTTAGTTTTTGTTTTTAGGAGGCACTGGGAACCAAACCCAAGACCTCCCATGTGGGAAGCAGATGCTCAACCACTCCCCTCATCATGTTTTTGATTGCTGCAGCAAATGTAGTTCTATCTTCTTTTTCATTCCTTTTCTCTTTTCTGCAAACTCAGTTTCAGCAGAGATTTGTATATTTTTTCAGTCTTGTGAAGGAGACAACTTTTGCATTTATGAAACTTTTCTATATTAGGTTTGTTTTCTATTTATTAGCGTCTGCTCTTATCTCTATTATTTCCTTCCATTTTTATAATTTTAATTCATTCTGTCATTCTTCTCCTTATTGTTTCATTTTCAATTGTTCTGTGTGATTCTATTTTATATGTGCCTCTGTAATTAGCATATGATTATTTTCTATTTAATTTTAAGAATTTGGTCCCTTTAAATTGTTTAAAATTAGTGATGTATATGTATTAATCACTTTTGTGTTGCTTTGTATTTATTTCTGCTACCTTTTCTATGTTTCTAATTTTTTTCTTCTTCCCTGTATAATTTTGGAAGAAGAATGACCACCTACTTCCACTGGTTTGAAAGTCCTAGATTTTATTTCTATTAGTTTAATATTGAAAATAAAAACCTTAACCATCATAATTAAGTTAATGTTTAAGCAATATCAGGAGCTCAATTATTAAAGTACAGACAATCTCCTCCTGGATAAATGTCTTCAAGATACTAGTTTTTCAATTTTTTAACTCTGCAAATAAAGCATTTGTGTAATTGTTTGATGTAGTCCATGCTAGTCAAGATAAAACTTTTAAAAAATATTTTAATATATTTAACACTTTTTGCCCACCATTCCTTCTTGCTTATCTGAACTCACTTCTCAGTACAATTTGTTTTTTCAAGAAGTATAATCTTTGTAAGTTATTTTAGGAAAAGCCTTTTGGTAGTAATATTTTTCCTGATTTTTTCCCTGAAAATCCCTTCATTTACCTTTAAGTCCTGACAGATAGTGCAGAATAACATTCTAGACTGACAATCATATTATCTCAGCCATTTAAAGACATAATTTGCTGAATCCTGGTTTCAGTTTTTCTTTTGAAAATCAGCTGCCAATCTAATTCTAATTCCTCTGAATGTATATCATTTCTCTCTGGCTTCTTTTAATATTTTTCTCTTTTTCTTAAATGTCCTGTAATTTCACTATAATATGCTAGTGAAGATTTCTGAAATCAATTTTGGATATTTGGTTTCTGGAATATGAAGATGTTGTCATTCATCAGACATTGAAAATACTTATACATTATTTTGTAAAAGTTTATATTTCTTTTCTCTCCACCTGGAACTCCAATTGGATATGTTTGAACTTATTTCCCCCTACCTCCCATGACTCATTAGAATTTATACAAAGTTGTCTAGTCAGTTTTGAAAGAAACTTATTCCTTTTACATACGACCTAAACTTATTTTTAATTAACATGTATAACATATATATTTTCAATTTCTGATAGTGCCAATATTTGGACTCTTTGCTGGTCTTTTTCCATGATTTTTTATTTGTTTCTGATGTTAGTAATTTATATGAGTTTATGTTCATTAAAAACTTACCTATGGTAAAATTGGAGGCCTGAATTTAGAAGTTTTTCTTCTGAAGAGCTTTTGTTGGCAACATCTATTAATATCACTTTAGGATAAATTTTCAGCTTGTGGCCTTTCATACCACACACCAGTTTGAAGTCTGAAAAAAATTTTTTTGAATGTGAAAGTGTACTTGTTGTTAGAAATGTTTGTGGTAGACATTCTCTCAAATCTACTCATAGTCAAAATCGAAATATCCATCTTTACGTCTATCTAATTTTAAAAAGAATACATCCATAAATATGATTATCCAAGCTTCCAACCTACTGGTGCCCAGTCTTTGCCTTCCCTATGATCTGTTCCTGCTTTTGTGGCTTTTTAAAACTTGGCATTGCACCACCAGGGATGGATGGACCTTCATGCCCAAAGCAATGTCAATTCCAATGTTCACTTGCAGCTCTAGATTTTTACTTTCTTGCTATCCTGTTGTCTGTCTTTCCCATCAATTTCTGCCATTACTGTCTTTTTTTTTTTTTTTTTTTTGGTCAATTCTTTAATTCTTTTTGTCTAAGGAATTTATTTTCTACTAACTCAATCACACATTATACACACACGCACGCACATGCGTGCACTTACATATTATAAGAAGTGTTTTATCAAGTTTTTTTCTTAATATCTAGCTCATTATATTGCTGGAAAAGATGTCATTGTAGACTTCCTCTTGCTTCTTTGTACTTTTATTAAAAAATTAGACATTTCCAATTAAGTATCCTTATGAACAGATTGAAAATGCTGTGTTTTATAATATTCATCTCTGCAGCCATATGGATTAGTAACCCCTTCTACCTCTTTTCTTTGGTATTCACTGAACTTTTCATAACCCTGAATTCTAGGTTAGTCCTGTCAAATAATGATAACTGCTGCAGAAATTTTTCCTTAGTTGTTAGAACAAATGAATATTTCATTTCAGTTTCACAGAGTAATGCCAACATATACGCCTTCTCCTTCAGTTTTCTTCATTGCCAAAATTTTATACAAAAGCCTTTGATTCGATACAATATCATTTTATTATAAATTGTCTTAAATGTAGCCTGACATTCTTAAGAATAGGCCTAACATTATACATGATCACAATAGATAGTAAGTAAATCTATAATTCTGCTTTATTTTTATAACTCTTTTGCCATCTAGAATATGAAGTGACTCCATTTTCTTGTTAATGCCAGAAAGAGCCATTTAAAACATTTTGTGGCTGCACCAGTCAGGATTTGATCTGGAAGAAGAGATGATATCCTAAGATATAGTAATGCCAATATAGGACTGTGGTAGTGAAAACCAGGAAGACAGCTTTCAGGAAATCTGAATACACATACAACCCAGGGAAGCTGCCAGTTATAGTCTCAGCTGTCTGTGGCACAGAAGTGAATATTTCTCAGGTGAATTCTAGAATCACTGAAAGCAACAACTAATGATCTCATATGCCAGAAGTCCTAAAGCAGATAACTCTCTGGAGGAAGCTTGGAAGATGTGGCAAAGCACCACATCTTCTATCACCAGTGATCCAACCTACTTGCAGTCACTAGACAATAATCCCTTTTTCTTCTCTTCTACCTTCCAAATCTTACACAAGTCCCAGTCACTGTTGTATGCTAACCTAATCATACAGGTAATAGAGTCCGAGAAATGTAGTTTATATATTTTCTGCCCTTGTGATAAAGAGAAAAGTTTAGAATAGAGGGAATAGTAGCAAATATCATTATGGAATATTCTACATGGTGGCTTATTGATTCTGAGTATCAGCCAAATACTCAAAATAGTATTTGAGTAGAATGACATGTCAGTTACAATAAGCCAATGTTTTTTAATCTTCTAATTTGGGTCCATAAATTAAAAATACACTTCATATAGTAGATACAGTGTTGCTCCAACTGGGTCTCCTCAGGACTGAGGCAACGGCACATGGTTGCATGCCTCACTGGCAGTTGTTCTCAGCTGTGGGTACTGCCTTGCCCACTGCCAAGTCCCCTTCCCAGGGAGCTCCCTGTAGCCTTAGCTACCTGATACAGGAAGACAAAGGCTTAGTGCCTTTTTCTCAATTTGTGTGACTTTGAAGGGCCATCCTTGAAGGATTATCTGAAGCCTAACTTTCTTTCACATTGTGTTATGGGGTGAACTGTGTTCTGCAAAAAGATACACTGACGTCCTAACTCCCCTTACCACGTAATGTGACCTTATTTGGAAATAGGATCTTTGCAGATGGAATTAGTTAAGAAGAAACCATACTGGAGAGTATTAAGTCCTTAACCCAATATGACTGGTGTCCATATCAAAAGAGGAGAAGAGACACAGAAACAGAGATGCACAGGGCAGAAGGCCGTGTGAAGCCTGAGGTAGAGGTTGAAGTGTTACATCTATAAACAATGAATGCCAAGGCTTGCCAGAAAACACTAGAAGCAAGAAGAGGCAAGGAAAGAGTCTTCATTACAGGTTTCAGAGTGAGAACAGTCCTGTTGACACCTTGATTTAAGTCTTCTAGCCTTAAGAGCTGTGATACAATAAATTTGTTGGGTATTTTTGTGTGTTTTTTTTTCATTTGTTTGTTTGGTTTTTTTTTTTTTAGCTCACACAGTTTGTGGTACTGTATTACAGCCCTAAGTAACTAATGCATATTGTATGTCAGCTTTCCTCTTTGCCTTATTCTGCCTTTCTCACACCCTTAGAGATGTCTCTCACTTGAGCACTTCTAATTATACCTTCTGCTCCCAGACATTCATTTCATTTTGATCCTAAGGAACCCAACCTGAGGCAGGTATTACAAATTTTAAATTGGATTACATAAAAGTTTTGTCATGTTGAAAAACTATAAATACAACTACGAGAGGAATATTGTGTATTTTGGAACAGTAATTTATTAAATGCATACCAACTATGAAAAATTGGTTGTATACCCAATAGAAGTAGTTTTATCCATTCATGTTATTAAAACTGCTTCCAATAAACTGCAAGTATATGGAAAATTTTATAGGAATGCTTTCCAGGTATTTTTTTCTTTTCTCTATTCAGTGTAAGTCACTCATTAAAAATATTTACAACTTGTTTGTTGGGAATAGTTAGCATGCTTGTTGCAGCTTCTTGTAGATCTATCAATATAGTGCTCCATTATATACATATCCTAATTTGTGCAAAAGTTTCCACAAGTTGACCATAATGTATAAATGTACATTGAAATAAATGTTATCATCATTCAACAATGTTTGGCATGTCAGTCATTTATCATTTTGGTAAGTGGGAATAATCAAAGAAAGATAAGCATAATCCTGGTTTACTCGGCACAGTCTAATTAACAGTCAATTAATAAATGTTAATCTAGTGCCTCCCTCAAACTCTTATATGCATCTTGATTTGAAAGATGTATCATATGTTTTCTCTAAACAAATGGCATTGTCTTTGCTCTCTAAGAACTAATTGGAAAAGTAAGACAGAACAAATCCTGAGTATAATCAATACTACAGACTGCCTAATTGTGTCCAAGCTTACCCATCTATACCACTACCCTCTCCACCACTTGTATACATGCACAACATGATAACATTAAATGAGTTGTTTTAGTTTTCTGGTTGATTGTTATTTTATTTAAGGTTCTACAGATACAAGGAAGAGAACTCAACTCAGGCAAAATTAGAGAAAAACTGGAATTTACTGTAGGGATATAAGTTATTTCATAGACTCAAAGGTAAAGTTGAAAAAAATATAAGCTTCAGAAAGAACAGAAACCAGGTCAACTCTGAGGATCTATGTATTAGGAATGAATGAAACGCCATTAGGATGAACAAGCTCCCAACCACGTTTACCCTTTGAAATATTGAACTGTCTTTGTCCATGTTCCTACCTCTTGACCAGGAGAGTTCCTTAAAGAAAACTGACTAACTTGAAGATAGCCTTTTGATTTGTGCTCTGTTAGCATTTCAGCCAATAGGAATGATGACTGGGGCTTCAGCAGTGATTATGGACCCTGAGCTGACATCATAAGGAAATGCAGCAAGAAAGAGCCCATATCATTGATGAACCTGTGACCACCACAGCAACCCTGGACTTCCTTTACCTGAACTGTTTTTACAAAGGAAGTTAAGTTCATATGTGTTTAAGACAGTTATTTTACATTTTACTTTTATAGGAAGTCAAACTTAACTTTTTAGATTGAGAAGAAGAAGATATTAAAGTAAAGAGAGGATGTAAAGAAAATCATGTTCACCCACTTTTGCTCCCAAGAAAGTGTTATGAAATTGGAAAGATCAAATTTTAAAATAGAAGGAAGGAGATTTCCAGGAAGATGGTGTCAGTGTAGGTAGGCAAGGCTCAGCTCACTTGCAAAAAACGACAGAGGAGACAAAGAAACTGTACAAAGGAGTTGCTTGGGGACCCGCAGACAAGAAAAGTGCTGCATGAATCATCCAGGAAGGAGTGCGGACAGTGAGACAAAGAGGCCAAAAAGAACACTGGGAATGGCACCCATCCCCCACCTTGGAGGTAAACAACCTCTATAAAACCAGTGGCTGATGAGAGGAGAAAGGACATATTCCTTTCTAGGAAGAGGGAGGATGACGCAGAAGGCTGAGTGTGATTTCCCTTTGATGAGTTTAAGCAGCAAGGTCCCACTTTGAATTGTGGCTCTAACAAGCTCAGAAAGATAAGTCAGTAGAGGTTGAAAGAATCACCTCTGTGGGTAGGTTCTTGGAAGAAAGCCATCTACTGGCAGGCTAGGAAAGTGAAAGAAAAGAGGACTTTTGGGGGTCTCTCTTGTGCTTATCCCAAGGTCACCTTGGCTATGGTCCGCACCCCAATAGAGAATCCCTGGACCTGTTTTGATAACTTAAAAAGGGCAAATCTAAAGTTGTAGAATACGTTGAACAAAGAAATCAAAGAAGATTCATGAAACAAAACCACTAGACAAGAAGAAAGAAATTGACCATCACAGTACACTCACTAACATAATCAGTTGATTAGACATCAGCAAAAAAGTACAAGTTATACTAAGAAACAGGAAGATATGGCCCAGTTAGAGGAATAAATTAAAAGTCCTGATGAGACACAGGATCTAAAAAAAAAAAACAAGAAAACAAACAACTAATCAATGATGTTGTATGAATTTCCTAAATCAAAATAAAGAGTTGAAGGAAAGTATCACTAAAGAGATAAAGGATATTAAAAAGACACTGGGTGAACATAAAGAAGAGTTTTAAAGCATGCAAAGAAAAGAAACAGAGCTTATGGGAATGAAAGACACAACAGATGAGATTAAAAATATATTATTGACATATAATAGCAGATTTCAATTGGCCTAGAAACAAATAAATGAATTGGAAGATAGAGCATCTGAACTTGAAAAGACAGAAGAAGAGAAAAAAGAATGCAAAAAATTAAAAAGGGTCTCAGAGAATTGAATTACAGTGTAAAATGTGCAAACATACAAGTTATGGGTTTCCCAAAAGGAGAAGGAATGGAAAAGTCACAGAAAGAATATTTGAGGAAATAATGACAGAAAAAATTTCCCAACCCTTATGAAGGATATAAATATCAATATCCAAGAAGGACAACACACCCCAAACAGAAAAAATCTGAACAGACCTGCTCCAAGACACTTTCTTTTCAGAATTTCAAAAGCCAAAGATAAAGAGAGAATTCTGAAATCAGCAAGAGGAAAGAAATGCATCACATTCAAGGGATGCTCAATAAGACCATGCCAGTTTCTCATCAGAAACCATGCAAGAAAGAAGGCAGTAGTATGATATATTAAAAGTACTGAAAGAGAAAAACTGCCAGCCAATAATTCCTTATCCAGAAAAAGTGTCCTTCAAAAATAAAGGTTAGTTTAAAGTCTTCACAGATAAACAAAATCTGAGAGTATGTCACTAATAGACCAGATTTACAAGAGATACTAAAGGAAGTGCTGCAGCCTGAAAGGAAAATACGAGAGAGAGGCTTGAAGAAGAATGTAGAAACGAGTATTATCTGTAAGGGTAACTAAAAGGTTAAAAAGACAGACAATAGCAAAATATGAGAATGGAAATCCAAAGGATAAAATAGGTGATACTTCATTGCCTTTACACTAGTAACATTGAATGTCAATGGATTGAATTCCTCAATCAAAAGATACAGATTGGCAGAATGGATTAAAAAAAATATGAGCCATCTATATAGTGTCTACAAGAGACTTACTTTAGCTGCAAGGATAAAAATAGGCTGAAAGTGAAATGTTGGGAAAAGATATTCCATGCAAACAATAACCAAAAATGAGCTGGAATAGCTACACTAATAGCAGAGAAAGATTTTAAATGAAAAACGGTTATAAGAGATGGAGGAGGTCATTATATATTAATAAAAGGGGCAATTCATGAAGAAGAAATAATAATAATAATAAATATATATATATATATGCACCTAAACTGGATGCCCCAAAATACATGAGGCAAACACTGGCAAAACTGCAGGGATAAATAGATGCTTCTACAATAATGTTTGGAGGCTTCAACACACCACTCTCATCATTGGATAGAATATCTCAACAGAAGATCAATAAAGAAACCAAAAGCCTAAATAATATAATAAATGAACTAGATCTAATAGATATATAGAGAACATTACACCCCAAAACAGCAGTATATACTTTCTTCTCAAATGCTCATGTTTTTATTTGCAGGATAGAACATATGTTGGTTCACAAAACAGGATTCAATAAATTTTAAAAGATTGACTTATACAAAGCACTTTTTCTGATCATAATGGAATTAAGCTGGAAAAATTCACAAATATATGGAGATTAAAAAACACATGCTTAAATAATCAGTGGGGTCAAAGAAGAAATTGCAAGAAAAATCAGTAAATATTTTGAGATTAATGAAAATGAAATAACAACATATCAAAACATATGGAATGTAGTGAAGGCAGTATTGAGAAGGAAATTTATAGGCCCCAATGCTTGCATTATAAATGAAGAAAGAACTAAAATCAAAGCCCTAACTGCATTCCTGGAGGAACTAGGTAAAGAACAGCAAAGTAATCCCAAAGCAAGCAGAAAGAAAGAAATAACAAAGATTAGAGCAGAAATCAATGAAAAGGAGAACATAAAACAATAGAGAGAATCAACAAAACCACACATTTGTTCTTTGAGAAAATTAACCAAATCCACAAACCTTAGCTAGACTGACAAAGAAAAAAGAGGGAAGATATAAATAAATAAAATGGGAAATTAGAGGGGGGAAATTACTACTGACCCCATAGAAATAAAAGAGATCATAAAAGGATATTATGAACAACTGTATGCCACCAAACTAGACAATGTAGATGAGATGGGCAAATTCCTAGAAACACATGGACAAACTACACTGACCCTAGGAAAAATAGAAGACCTCAACAAAACAATCACAATAAAGAGATTGAAACTGCCATCAAAAATCTCAAAAAAAAAAAAAAAAGGCCTAGGACCAATGGCTTCACAGCCAAAAAAATTGAACAGAAGGAACACTACCAAACTTATTCTACAAAGCAAATATCACCCTAATATCAAAGCCAGATAAAGATACTACAAAAAAGAAAATTACAGACCAATTTCTCTAATGAATATAGATGTAAAAATCTCCAACAAAATACTTACTAATTGAATCTAAAAGCAGATCAAATTAATTATACAGCAAAATCAAGTGGATTTTATCCTAGGTATGCAAGGGTGGCTCAACACAAGAAAATAAATCAATGTAATTCACTACATTAATAAATCTAAGAAGAGAAGTCAAATAATCATCTCAATTGATGCCAAAAATGTATGTGACAAAAAACATTCTGAAAGAAAGGTATTGAAGGAAAATTTCTCAACGTGATAAAGTGAAAATAGGAAAAACCCACAGCTAACATTGTACTCAATGTTGAAAGACTGAAAGTTTTCCCACTGAGATCAGGAATAAGACAAGGATGCCCACTGTCACCATTGTTATTCAATATTGTGCTAGAGCTTCTAGTTAGAGCAATTGGGCAAGAAACAGAAATAAAAGGCACCCAGTTAGGAAAGCTACTCGCTGATGATGTAATACTTACCCAGAAAATCCTGAAATATCCACAACAAAGCTACTAGAGCTAATAAATGATTTCAGCAAGTTGGTGGGATACAAGATTAATATGCAAAAATCAAAGTGTTTCTTTACACAACTAATGAGCAATCTCAGGAGGAAGTCAGGGGAAAAATTCCGTTTACAATAGCGACTAAAAGAATCAAATATCTAAGAATAAACATAACCAAGGAAATAAATGACCTATAATCAGAAAATGATAAAACATTCCTAAAAGAAATAAAGATGACCTGATCAAATGTAAGGACACTCTGTGTTCATGGATTGGAAGACTAAATATCGTTAAGATGTCAAAATTGATTTACAGATTCAATGCAATTCTGATAAAAATCCCAACAGCTTTTTTTTTTTCAGAAATGGAAATGCCAATTACCAAATTTATTTTTGAGGGTAAGAGGTACTGACTAGCCAAAAATATCTTGAAAAAGAACAAAATTGGTGGACACTCACTTCCTGCCTTTAAAGCATATAACTTAGCTGCAGTGGTGAAAATAGCATGGTACTAGCATAACAATAGACATATTGACCAATGGAATCAAGGTGAGAGTTCAGAAATAGACCCTCACATCTACAGTCAAATGATTTTGGGGCCAGAACAGTCTATTTAACAAATGGTACTGGGAGAACTGGATATCCATAACTAAAAGAGAAAAAGTAGACCCTTACCTCATACTTTGTACCAAAATAAACTCAAAATGGATCAAAGATCTAAATTTAAATGCTAGAACCATAAAACTTAGAGGAGAAAATGTAGGGAAACATCTTCAAGATCTTGTAGTAGGTGATGGTTTCTTAAACCTTACATGAGCAATGAAAGAAAAAATATATATAAGTGGGACCTCCTCAAAATTAAACACTTTCATGCTTCAGATGACTTTGTAAAGAAGTGAAAAGCCAGCCTACACAATGGGAGAAAATTTTTAGAAACCACGTATCTGATAAGGGTTTGATTTTCATGTTGTATAAAGAGATCATACCACTCAGTGATAAAATGACAAGCAACCCAATTAAAAATGGGCAAAATACTTGAATAGACATTTTTCCAAAGAGGAAATCCAAACGGCCAAAAACACATAAATGCTCAACATCACTAGCTATTAGGGAAATGCAGATCAAGACTCCAATGAGATACTACTTCATTCTTACAGAATGGCCAGTATTTTAAAAAATAAAAAGCAGAAAACTTCAAGTGCTGGAGAGGAAGTGGAGAAATATGAAGACTCCACCGTTGGTGGTATATAGAATGGTGCAACCTCTGTGGAAAACAGTTTGGCAAGTCCTCAGGAAGCTAAATATAGATCTGCCATGTGATTTGGCAATCCCATACTAGGAATATATTCACAAGACTCGAAAGCATGGATGCGAAAAGTCATTTGTACACTGATGTTCATTGTAGCATTACTAACAATTGCTAAAAGATGGAAACAATCCAAGTGTCCATTAACAGATGAATGGATAAACAAAATGTGGTATATAAATATGATGGAATACTATTCAGTTACACAAAAAAATGAAATTGGGGCGAATATGACAAGAAGGATGAATGTTGAAAACACTGTGTTGAGTGAAATAAGCCAGACATAAAAGGACAAATATTGTATGCTCTCACTAATATGAACTAAAGACAATGAGTAAACTCATTGAAGTAAACTCTAGAGTATAGGTTACTAGAAGATAGAATGTGATTTGAGAAGGGAGAGTTGATGCTTAATGGATGTATAATTTTTAATAAGGTTGATTCTTTTAACATGAAAACACCTCCTACATCAAGAACTTTAAATTGAAAGGACAAATATTTGCACTGTTGGATTGCATTAGGTTAATTTATAGAAAAGCTGAAATATTAATTTTAAGAAAAAATGTAGTGGTAGTGTAAACTCTTTGCAGGGATTCCTGGGGACAGCTATTGCAAACTGCTAAACTTAGTGACTTAGCAAGCATTGCAAATGGACAAATACCATTTGAGAAAAGAAGAGTGTACAAAGCAAGCAAATACAGTCTTTTAATAAATCTTATTCAGTTATCTGCAGTGAATCCTTACCTAAAAATAAGTTAACCGTGTTTTTTTGAGTATCCAATTAGATATAAGTGCCCTGGTCTTAAAAGTCAATAACGACACCACTGTAAGCTCAGACTTGAAATAATTCCAAAAGTCTGTAAGCTTTCAACTCACCCAGGTGTCCAGGAGGTGACGCACGGAGTGTTCATGACCCTATCAGCTACAGCATGAGATAGTCAGATGACGATGAAGCTGCAAGTCATACTTGTAATTGGCTTCCCAGTAAGAGTGGAGAAGAGAATAGCGCCCACTGCATATTTCTAATCCATGTCACAAACATACATTAACCAGCCTCACCCCAAACAAACAAATACAAGGCTACAACCTATGTGGTCATAGGTCCTGGAAATCTTCCTTTGCCCCTTATCGGAAGACCCTTTCTCCATTTCCCTACCCTTGATTACCCAGTAGTCACCCTTTCACAGTCATTGATGCCTATTAAAGTCCCTTTCATATGTGGAATAGGTTTGAAGAAAGATAAAAGAAATCCCCAGAATTCAAACTCAAAGGACCTGAAGATAACACAGGCGCATATTCAATGTTATTTCAGCTACCCTAGGCACATTTGCTATGGACTCAGTTAACTAAAAATTTCAGGTATAATGAACTCACTCGTTCAGAAGATGATGCCTTGGTTTCATGTAAAGTTGGGAGTTTGGACCCTCAACAAGTTACAACCTCAGGGGAAAAGTGGACTCGATTTTTTTTTTTTAAGTCACCATCAGTTACTGAAGTTGACAAGGAATCATGTCTTGAGGAAAAATTGTCCTCAGATAAATAAAAATACAAGGTCTGGTTCCATGTGGTTTGCAGATGTAAATTTATAGACACGTTTTACAGTATCCAAAAGGAGAAGTTAACATAAAATAATCAGAGGTAGGTAGCAGCAATGTCTGTCCTCTGGAAGGATGCAAACTTAAGACAGCCTTATTGGATTTCCAGAGACAAAATTCTGTATTTATTGATAAACATCAATAAGTACAAAATGCAAAAGAAAATAAGTTACACAAGATTGAGCGAGCAGGCAAAATAACCATCAGACCAATCATCACATACAGAATAGAGAAGCAGAATATGAAAGTGTTTAGGAGCATTGACTGGGGTCACAAAAGTTTGAATCTTTTATGACTAACTTTAAGATATTGGACAAGTTGCTTAAGTTCTTTGTGCCTTCATTTCCAATCAATAAAAGGAGTTGTTATAAAATGAATTACTACATACAAAATATTTAAATGATGCCTAGTACATATTAATCCTTATGTAAGTGTTAGTTACTACTACTATTATAATAATTATAATAAAACTGGAAAGAGAACATTATAAAACATAATTCCAAGAAAGTATACTAGATATATTTTAACTCAATAGAGCTTAACTTGATTTACTAATTATTTTGAACAGGATTTTTAAATCTTTCTCTATGAGGGATATTGATGTACAATTTTCCTTTCTTGAAATGTTTTTGTTAGGTTTCAAAATAAGGATTATGCTGCCTTCAAAAAACAGGTAGGGAAGTGTTTTTTCTTCCTCTATTTCTAAAAAAAATTGTGTGAGATTGGTATTATTTCTCCATAAATAATTAAAAGAAGTCATCAATGAAACAATCTGGGCTCTAAGTTATATTGTGTGGGAGGTTTTGGACACCAAATTCAATTTAGCATCTAAATATATAATATTAATATATGTTTGTATTTTATATTTATCTTCTGTCCATTTTAGTAACCATTATTTTTCAAGAAATTTGTTTTATTTTCTGAATTACAAAATTTATTTAAATAAAGCTATTCATAATAGTATCTTATCTTTTGATATCTGTAAGATCTGTTATAATATCAAATTTTTCATTAGTGATATTTCTAAATTCTGCTTCTTTTATTCCTTGGTCAGACTCTAGAGGTTTATTTATTTATTAATATTTTCAAAGTACTAACTTATAACTTTGTCACTTTTCTAGTTTATTAATGCTTACTCTTATGTTTATTATTGTATTCCTTCTGCTTACTTTCAGTTTAATTTTCTCTTCCTTTGCTAGTATTAGATGAAAACTTCAGTCATTGATTTTCATTTTTTTTCTTCTTTTTATAAAAGCATTCACAACTCTAAGCTTGATTCTAAGCCCTGTTCTAGCTACATCCCCCAAATTTTGATATGTTATATACTCATCATCATACAGTTCAAAATATTTTCTGATTTCTGCTCTGATTTCATCTTTGACTCAAATATTTGGAACTTTTCTAGATACATATAATTATTGATTTCTTATTCAATTTTATTTTGGTGAGAGAAAACACTGTGTAAGATTTCAATGTTACAACCTATGGGATGCAGTGAAGGCAGTGCTGAGAGGGAAATTTACAGTCCTCAATTCTTACATTAAAAAAGAAGAAAGAGTTAAGATCAATGACCTAACTACACTCACTGGAGGAACTAGAAAAAGAATTGAAAACTATGCCAAAATCAAGCAGAAGGAATGAAATAATAAAATCTTTGCAGAAATAAATGAAATTGAGAACAACAACAACAACAACAAAATAATAGAGAGAATTAAAACCAAAAGTTAGTTCTTCAAGAAGATTAACAATATAGACAAACCCTTAGCTAGATTGACAAACAAAAACAGAGAGAAGATACAAATAAATAAAATGAAAAATGAAAACAGGAACATCACAACTGACCCCACAGAAATAAAAAGATCATAAGCAGACACTATAAACAACTGTATGCCAACAAACTAAACAATGTAGATGAAAAGTTCCTAAGAACGTTCAAACAACCTACACTGACCCTGGAAGAAATAAAAAACCTCAGCAAACCAATCACAAGTAAAGAAATTGAAACAATCATCAAACAACTCTCCAAAATGAAAAGCCCAGGACCAGATGATTTCACAGTTGAGTTCTACCAAGCATTCAAAGAAGATTTAATACCAATCTTACTCAAACTCTTCCAAAAAATTGAACATGAAGGAATGCTACCAAACTCATTCTTTGAAGCCAATATCACCCTGATACCAAAGCCAGATAAAGATATTATGAAAATTTCCCTAATGAATAAGGATGCAAAAATACTCGACAAAATGCTTGCTAATTGAATCCAACAACACAGTGAAAGAATATTTCATCATGATTAAGTGGGTTTTATACCAGGCATGCAAGAATGGTTCGACACAAGAAAATCAGTGTAATACACGACATTAATAAGTCAAAGAAGAATAATCACATGATCTTATCAATTGATGCAGAAAAAGCATTTGACAAAATACAGCATCCTTTCTTAATAAAAATACTACAAAAGATAGGAATTGAAGGAAACTTTATCAACATGATAAAGGCCATATATGAAAAACCCACAGCAAACATTGTACCCAGTGGTGAAAAACTGAAAGCTTTCCTGTTGAGATCAAGAACAAGACAAGGATGCCCACTGCCACCATGTTGTTCAATATAGGGCTAGAAGTTCTAGACAGAGAAATCAGGCAAGAAAAAGAAATAAAAGCATCCAAATTGGACAAATAATGCAGGGTCTCACTAATATGAACTAAATACGAAGAAAAAATGCATAGAGTTAAAACCTAGAATAAAGGTTATTAGGAGATAAGAGAAGGGCTGAGAAGGTGTACTGATGCTTAATGTATGTGGAAGTTTTAACTAACTTGACTGTAAAAGTGAGGAAATGGATAGAGTTGGTGGTAACACATTATAATGAGCCGAACTAATGCAGCTGGTCTATAAATGGGATTCTGGCTGAAAAAGGTAGTCTAAGGATGTAAATGTCAGCTGAAAGAAAGCTAGAAAATAATGTAGGGTCTGAATAACATAACTCCAGAGGTGGATGAGAATTGTGGTTAATAGAATAAATACAAGAATGTTCTTCTATGAACTAGAACAAATGTGCATCACTATTGCAAGATGGTAAGAATGTGGGACGCATGGGAAAAATACAATTAATATAAACTATGGAATATAGTTAACAGCAATACCGTAATATTCTTGCATAAATGCCAAAGATGTACTGTGTTACTAATAGGGGGTATGGAAAAAATATACCAAATGTTCAGTATAGGCTATAGTTGGTGGTAATAGTCTGATGACATTATCTCATAATCTGTAACAAATGTTCCACAACAATGTAGTGTATTGGTGGAGGGATGTTGTATGGGAATTCCACACATGTTCATGATTGTTTTGTGAGTTCACAACTTCTCTAATAAAGATATATTTTTAAAAAGTCAATTATGTTAAGGTGGATGATAGTGTTATTTAAATCTATATCTATGCTAATTCTTCATCCAGTACTTCTGTCATATAAAATTTCCAACTATGATTGTGCATTTGTGTATTTCTCTTTCAGTTTTGTCAGTTTTTACCTAAAGTATTTTGAAGCTCTGTTTTTGGTCTCATACACCTTTATAATTAGTGTGTCTTTGTGATCTACAAACCATGCCCTTCATTATTATGAAGTATCCCACTTTATCTGTCATAAAGTCTTGAAGTCTATTAAGACATAATAATATACCACTGCAACCTTCTTATGATTAGTGTTTGCATATGTCATTTTCAATTCTTTTACTTTCAATCTATTTGTGGTTTTGTATTTAAAGTGCATCTCTTATAGATCGTGTACAGTTGGGTCCTACTTTTATATTCAGTCTGACAATGAATGCCTTTTAATTGGTGTGTTTAGTCTATTTACATTTAATAAAATCAATATAATGACATGGTTGGAATTAGGTCTACCATTTTACTATTTGTTTTCTATTTGCTTTATATGGTTTTTTCTCTGTTCTTCCTTCCCTACCTTCTTTTTGGTTTACCAAATATTTTTTAATATTCCATTTTGAATCCTTTATTGTTTTCACCTATAACTCTTAGCATATTTTATTAGTTATTTAGGATTAAAATATTCATCTTCTTAACCAAAATCTACTTAGAATTAATAGTGTAGTACTTTTCATATAATTTAGGCATTTTACAATAGTATAGTTTTATTATCTCTCAGTTATTTGTGCTACAAACATTATGTTTTTGCTTTAAGCATACATATGTTCTTTAAGAATATCTTTAATATTTTATATTTACCCACATTTCTACCATATCTGGTGATCTTCATTTCTTCCTGTACATCTGAGAACTCACCTGGTATCATTTCTCTTCAGCCTGGAAAAATTCCTTCAACATTTCTTGCAGTCCAGTTCTCCTGGCCACAAATTGCCTTACTTCTAATTTATGTAAAAATGTCTTTATTTCATTTCCAGATTTGAAGGATAGTTTAGATGCCTATGTAATTCTAGTTTGTCTTTTTGTCCAGCACTTTAATGATACTGTCCTATTTTATTTTGGCCTTTATTGTTATTGGTAAACTTCAATTTATATAATTGTTCTCCTATAGGGAATGTTACATTTTCTCTTCTAGTTGCTTTCAATTTTCCCTTTATTTTGGATTTTCAACACTTTGACTATAATGTGCCTAGCCATTTTTTTAATTTATCTTTATAGGAATTTAGCTAAATTTTTTTTTTTTTTGTATCTGTACATTGTGGTCTTTCAACAAATTTGAGAGAACTTTAACATATTTCTTCAATTTTCTTTCTACTTTCTAATTCTCTCCTCTTCTGGGGTTTCAATTATACTTATATTGGGTAGCTTGATACCTTTCCATAGAACTTTGAGCCCTTGTTTTTTATTTTCAGTTTTTACTCTCTCGGTTCTTCACAATGAATAATTCCTATTTATCTATTTTATAGTTCACTGTCTTTTCCCCTACAATCTCCAGTCTTCTGTTAAACAAACCAGTGATTATTTCAATTCAGTGTTATACTAACGAGCCTTAAAATTATTTTATTCTTTTTAAAAATATTTTCTATTTCTGTGCTGAGAGTCTCCATTTGTCCATTCTTATGAACATATCTTTATTAAATGCTTAAACATGTTTCTAATAGCTTCTTTAGAGCTCTTGTCTACTACTGCAACATATGAGTTATCTTGGAATTGGCTTTTTATCTTTAATATAAATCACATTTTTCCTCAATTTTTGCATACCTATGGATATTACAGGACATCATTAATGATAAAATGGAGATTTTGGGTTCTATTATGTTCATCCAAAGAATGCTAATTTATATTTCAAGAAAACAGCTAACTTGGTTGGCCTAACTCTGTTGTGAAGTATGAAATCTCCACTCAGTTCTATAAGCTTCTAGAGGCTGCTTTTATTTCTTGGTCCTCTGAGTCCCAGACATTGCATTGCTAGTAGTGAGCAAGTTATTTGGGAATTTTCTTTACAGAGATTTTGAGCTCATTCCTCTGTAGTTCCTTCCTCCTAAGTTTTCTTTCCTAATTTTATGATTGTTTTGCTCACAAATTTCACCCTTTGCACTTTATCTTTCATAGGCCGACTCCTCTCTAATTTTTGCATGGTTTGGGTCATTTCAAATAGTTGTGAGTTTTTAAATTTTGTTTTGTTTTCTTGTGTTTTGTTTTTATTTTGTTTTTTATAAATATATGTTTTGTCCAGGAAGGTTATTCTGGGAGGCTTGTTCCAATCAAGCTCTTTTTTCCAGAAGCCAGAGCCTGTAAATTGAACTCCACTGATTAATTCTTTAGATATGTTCACCTTTTTATATCAGTAGGTTGTACATAAAGGCAGAGAAAATTAATGGAATGTGCATAAGAAGAAACAATGAACAATAATGACAACAATAAAGGGGCTCATAACAAACCCAAAGATGAAAGATAAAACATTTGCAGGCAACATGTCCACTGAGTACTTGGATCTACTATTCTACTGAAAATAAAATATTGAATTTAAAACAAACAAATAAACAACAAACAAACAAAACTACTTAAAAGAATCACTAAATTGACAAAAACATAAGATTTAGCGCCAAACAGAAAAGGAGAGAAGTTAGAGTTTCATCATTCATCTTAGATTTCTATGGCCCGAGGGGCTCCAAAGCAGAAACCAAGCCCTCCAGCTTCTTGTAGAGTCTTGCGATGCTCCATTGGTAAACCTGAGACTAATGTAAAATTTAACTACAATCCACAAATACTATCCCCATTCCTATTTCAAAACTGCAGAGAAAATCCACCATCACAAATCTGAGCACTGAATCAAAAGGAAGAAAAATAGCCTCACAGAATACAGGATACAGCTGTCTCTCCTTAGGCTGGTGGTTTTCAAAGTTTATCACACATCAGAATCAGCTGGAGGTCTTATTAAAACAGTTTACAGTAACCCATCCTGAGATTCCAATTCAGTAGGTCTTGATGGTATTTGAAAATTGCATTTCTAACAAATTGCCAGGTGATGCTAATTTGGCTGGTTCAGTAATATATTTTGAAAATCACTATCTTAAGTTTTCAGCCAAAATTTACACTACTTTGTATAAAAATTACCAAGCTTAGAAGTTAATTGAGAATGTTCTAAACAGGCATTTTCTCCAACTACCTTGTAGATACAAACAATAAGTCTCTTAAGATGCTCACCTTTAATTTAGGCCTCAAAACATTTCCATGAATAAAAGTCCATGCATAAATAGAAACTCACAGAAAAAATGTGATTCAGTAGACAAGGAAATATGGTACCATAATTAGAAGGAGCAGACAAATTAGACAGCAGAAATATATCCCTAGACTTCAGTAATGAAATTATGAGAGGGTTTAAAAGGACTATGATTGATATAATTGAAGAAACAAAAGCTTAAAATAAAACCATAAACTAGAAGTTATAAAGTCCAAGAAGTTTTGAAGAAAGAACCAAACAACTTCCAGAAATTAAAAAAAAGAGATAATTGAAATTAGAAAGTCCTTGCATGGGTATAATAGAAAATTACTTAAAGGCAAAGAGAGATGCTGTGAATCAAAAAATGAAGAAATTAGCCAGAATGAAGTTCAAAGAGATAAAATATAAAAGAAATTTGAGAGGTTAAATGACATGGAATGACATAAAGTAGAAAGTTTTATTATATAGATAATCACAATCTAAGCATGATAGAGAAATGGTATATAACAAAAGTACCACATGAAGACATAGGGGCAGAAAATTTTTCAGAAGCAGTGAAAAACATGAGCCTGTAACTTCAAGTAACCAAAACAGTTAGGATAAATAAAATTAAATTCAAATGTAGACATGTCATAGTGAAACAGTAAATAGACAAAAAGAAGTTCTTAAAAGCAATCAGACAAAGAAAAAAACAACCTTCAATGGAGCCAAAACTAGATTAAGAGATGATTTATCACAGCAAAAAAATGGAAGTTAGAACACATTGAATTTTTTCTTCAACATTCTAAGGGAAAGTAACTATGAACTAAGAATTTTACCCCTAGTAAAAATATCTTTAAAGAATGAGAGTAAAAAATAAAAATATATTCATACAAACTCAAACTGAAAGAGTTCATCTTAGCAAATTGTCTCTAAAAGAAATTCTAAAGACTGTATCTTGGACGAGAAGAAAAGTATTTCTGTAGCAAGTGTTTTGATGCAATAATAATTAAAAAGTACATTAACTTATAAAGATACATAAATCTAAATAAGCATTGACTGTAGAGCCAAATAGAAATGAGCTCATAACATTTAAGAAAATCTCACAGGGCTTTGTTAAGCTACAAGACAATGAAAATACTCTGAGTATCAAAAATGGATTGCTTTAATAAGTATCCCAAGACTTGCCTTAAATATTTTAAGTGTAGCAACATTTTGAGGGAGGTTTTAGCATTTTTTTTTCCATATAAAGAGCAATGGAATTGGAAGTGTTCATGAATTAAGATTCTATGAACAATCTCAATCAATAATTTGTAATAAATGGGGAAGGAGATTCCGGTTTCAGCTTCGAACATGTAAAGTGCTTGGAATTTGTCACACCCATTCTTACAACAAGAAAAAGCTAAATAAATGAAAAAAAAATAGTGACTTTTCTTAGACCCATAATATTTTTGAGATCATAGGGCAAATGATCACACTCAGATCTGGAAGGCAGGTGAATACAGAGAATCACATGGGGAATCAGCTGGCCTGGAGCAGAAGCCTTTGGAGCCATTAACTTGTAGAATCACTTAAATGGGAGTTTTGATGAATTGCTGGAGGCTGAGTGTGGATAAGTTTGAGAGTCAAAAATTCCTGTGTCCCCAGTCTTAGTGGAGCCCCATGTTTTCATGGGTTTTACCTCCAAGAACCCCACTAGGTTTTTACTACCTCCGCTATCTCCCTTCCAAACTCCCATAACCTCAGTATAACCATGAGAAAAGCATCAGACAAATCCAATAGAAGGGCATCCCACAAAATACCTGATCAGTACTCCTTCAAAATGTCAAGGTCATCAAAAACAAGGAAAGGCTGAGAAACAGTCACACCCAAAAGAGAAGCCTAAGAAGACATGATATCTAAATGTAGTGAGGTATCCTGGATAGGATCCTGGAACACAAAAAGGACACTGGGTAAAAACTAAGAAAATCTGAATAAACTATTGCCTTTAGTTAATATTAGTGTATCAATATTAGTTCATTAATTATAACAAATGTACCAAATTATTGTAAAATGCTAAAAATGCTAATTATTGTAAAATGCTGTGTGTTTGGTGGCAGCAGGGTATATGGGAACTCTACTACATGCTATATTTTTCTGTAAATCAAAAACTGTTCTAAAAATAGTCTATTATAAAAATAATAAAAAACAAACAAGTAGGGAATAACTCAAAGCAGTGCAAAGATATATACTTCTGTCACCATTTAAATAAATGCATTTAATAGTGTTCCTTAAAATAACTACTGAGGACTTAAAGTTTAATAAATAATTAAGTTCATGAAGTTAAGGCCCAATAAACAGAAACAAAATTAAAGATTTTGAAAGTGCATAACAAAGAGAAATTAAAAACTAGAATTATACTTTTTGGTCAAGAATACAGCTTAGTTGTGTACCATTAAAAATTCAGTAGCTGAAAAATGATCTGGAACAATTTAAAAACAATCCAGATAAACTATGTTATGGAATATAATTAAGCCATAAAGAGGCAATTTTAAGATTCAATGAGGGTATCTCAATGTGGTCATGTAAATTATTGAGGAAGTATAGAACTCAAAATAATCTCATATATTGAACTAAGGCTAAGAGAGTGTGAAGAATATAGTATTAACTACTTAAGGGATTTATAACATGGCTGATTAGCAAATTCAAGAATTAAAATCAGTCTTCATCAGCTTTAGGAAGTAAATCTGATGAACTGGTATCTAAGCACTCTGAGATCTACTGTTTATTCAACTTCTACAAAAGTTATTGGTGCTGAATGAACAAAGAATATATTTGTTTTAGTAAAATAACATTCTTAAATATATTTCAATGTAATAATTGCTTTCATAGCTGTGGCAGTTTGAGTTTTTTTGGACCCCAGAAAATCCTGTTCTTAAAGGACAGGACCCATTCCTGTGCATGTAAACCTATTGCAGATGGGACATTTTGATTAGATTCAGTTTAGGGGCCCTTCTTTTGATTAGATCACTTCAGTAGGGCATGACCCAGGGTGGGTCTTAATCCTCTTACTGGAGTCCTTTATAAGCAGAGGAATAAGAAACCTTAGACACAGAAAAAAAACCACAGAGATAGAGAGAAACCCACTAAGCAACGAGAACACCAAGAAAGCAAGAAGGTGAAAGCAATGTGGACTGGAGGAAAAGGCAGGGTCTGACAGAGCTGACGCTGTGCCTTGCCACATATTAGGAGTCCAGAATCACTAGCAGCTAACCTTTGGGGAAAGGGCTTTGCCTGATGCCTTGATTTGGACAATTATCTTGATTTGGACATTTATAACTGTAAGCTCTAAAATTAACAAATCCCATTGTAAAAGCCAACTAATTTCTGATATTGCATTGGAGTTTTTAGTAAACTAAAACAATAGTCAGTGATGTTTTTCAAACAGGAGGGGAATTATTTCCATTCTGTAGATGAGGTAACAGAGATTTTATAAATCATTACTCATTTAAATTTGAGCCAACATTTGAACTCAAATCTTGTTTGAGATTTGAACAAGTATATCCCTGATACTCTAGCATATGGAATATGCTCACTGACTATAAATGGAAACTGCCAGCCCTTTGCTGCAGTATAAAGCACATTATTACATGCTTACTATATGTCAGACACTGTGTGCTCTACTGGGAATACAGAGATTAATAAAATACAGAATCAAATTTCTCATTTAGTGCAAATATTTGCTGAATACTGAAAAAAAAAAACAGAGTTTAAGATAATCTGGATTTCCCAAATATGGCTTTCTTAATTCAGATATGGTCAATGTGTATGGTCCTTTTTCAGTTCCATCAATTTTATGGTAGCTAATACTGTGGAACCAATATATTGAATAGGTGATATTGTTTGTTAAAGACTAGGCTAGATGGCAAATAATTTTTTAAAAAATGTCCATACAACTTGATACAGTTAAAATCTAATTTCTTGGTGAACTAAAATTTCAACTGCCATTTAAGAGATGTTCTTGACTGAGAAAGCCATAAAAATGATGTTTTCTGAGTAGCCATTTATAATTTTTAGCAATTATTCATATTTTTAAGTAGCATTATATATAAATTTGGCTTATAGAATTTGTTTACATGATTACATTTGTACCTTAATATGAAAATACAGTGAAACAAAATGTTTAATCTGGTTAAATTCCACTCAACATATGAAACTGTTTTTTTTTTTTTTATTATAATGTCATAAGGTCTCCAAACAGGCACACACATATATCTGCTAAAATAAAGGACTATTATAATCTTGGTGTCATCAATAGTACTTTGTCAGTAGTCTATCTTGACCTAGAGCACTCAGTCTTTCTATTGTTTAGCAAACAAACTGTAGGGACTTGAAGCTATGTACCCCAGCAAAACAGGCTCTGAATCTCAATCCATTCCTGTGGGTGTGAACCCATTGTAAATAGGATCTTTCCATGAGGTTACTTCAGTTAAGCTGTGGCCCAAGAGATTCAGGAAGGGTCTTAATCTTATTATTGGGGTCTTTTATAAGCAGAAAGAAATTCAGACATCACAGAGAAAGCTACAGTTAGAAGTCAGAGGTCAATGGAATCCAGAGAAGCCAGGAGAGGCACTATGTGTATTGTCATGTGACGGAAAAGTCAAGGATCAAGGATCACTGGTAGCCGGCCCCAGAATGCCACAGTCTCCTGGAAGAAAGCATAGCCTTGAAACTAACTTGATTTTGGACTTCTCCTAGCCTCAAAACCATAAGCTAATAAATCCCCATTGTCTAAGCCAACCTATCATTTGGTATTTGTTTTAGCAGCCAGGAAACTAAAACACTAACAACCCAGTGTTGCCATTTTATCATCATTTACTATAGAATTGCATTTATTTGGAGTGCTAAATCCTCACTCTGGGTATGCTTAATTAGGAAATATGTTATTGAACAGAATAGACTTTTCCTTCTCTGGACTTTATTAGTTTACACAGTGAAGCGAAAAAAAAAAAAAATGTACAGGAGCAAAAACACACCACCAAGCATATGTATGCTTCAGTCCCCACAGGATTAGTTGGCGTTCTTTCATTCCAAGTGCTAGCAAAATGACATTAGCAAAAACCTAGCCCATTTGAAAGATTTGTCTCATCCATTTTGGCTGATGTGTCCTGAAGGACTTAGCTATTGTGGTGAATCCTCATTTCCGGCCAGAAGATGTCTAGATTTGTATAGCATGCATTTTCACTTTCTATTTCCATCTGTTCTTTCATTGTCTTACCAAGTGGAGCTGGCAGATGCTCTGTGACTGCCTTCTCAATCCTCTGTGTATTTTCTTCCTGAAACTAAATTGAATCATTTCTTTCTTCTTGGCTGTAACTGCCTCCTGGAACGCTCTCAGAGGCTTTACCTTACCAACAATTCATGTATCCTTCCAATTAGTTAATTAGTTGCAATTGACTTCCCTGTTTTGAGAGCCACAGTTTATGCCATGTTTGTTTGATTTTTTCACATGGCACATATGATAACTTCCATTTGTTTATATTTTAATAATACTTCCCAAATCTTCAACCACATACGTATTCATTCTTTTCCCTTAGGCTTAAATCAGATGCAATTTTAGTATATTGGCATGCTGGGATAGTTTGTCAAACATTACACTATCTACATACAGGACTGGGTATCTAATTTGCAAGGCCCAATACAAAGTGAAAACTCAGGGCCTTTTGTTCAAGAAGTGTTAAAAACGATGCTCTCTGATATTAGAACAGGACTCTTCTAAGCACAGGCCTGAGGGACTCCACAGGTCACATTCCCATGAAGCTGGCTTTGTCTATATATTTTTTTCTGGGCAAAATTCTCATATTGGAAATAATAAGCGATTAAATAAATGGTTGAAGTTTCAGTACTTGGTGTTTATGATGATGGTATTTTTCAATAATCTGTTTATTCAATTTACTCCCCAGTATTCTTGAGTTGTTAAATTTTTTCTTCTAAAACAATGTTCTTTAATTTATTGTATTATTCTTGTATTCCTTACTTTGTATTCCTGTGGATTAAGATGAAGAGCTCTGGAGACAGACTCCTTAGTGTGAATCCAGCCCCAATACACCCTGGCTGCAGGTCTCTAGCAGGACCCTTACTTCTCCAGACCGCTGTGTCCTAAACTATAAAGTACAGACGAGAATCATATCCATTTCCTAGATTTTTGTTTTGTTTTTAGTGTGGATTTTGTTTTGTTTTGTTTGACACATAATAAGACCTCAACTATTGTTTATTTACTTGAATTTTCTTTTTTATTGTTGTTTCATTACTTTTCTAGTAACCACTTGCCTTAGTCTTGGCTTCATCATTCCACATTAATTCTTACCATAAGCACGTCTCCTGCTTTTGTTCCCTCTATCTCTCTTCATTAATTCTATCATACTATCTGGTACAGAATATTATATTCCTTTCATATATTCCTTTCTCATTGGCCAGGATTTCTCAGTTCCCAAAAGCCCTGTTTCCCTTCTACAGAGTAGTGAGGGTGGGGTATTCATTTCTCTAATATTATTTTGTAACTATTTAGACACAAGATGAATATATTTACAAATTTTAATTAATCGTAATTAAATTTAGTTAATTATTTTTAATAAAGGCTATTTTTCCATTCCATGATTTTATTCCTTAATTCTAATACTGAAGTAGGTATTAGGTTGTTTTTAGGTTATTC
Organism: Tolypeutes matacus; assembly: GCA_026826555.1. Classification (NCBI taxonomy): domain Eukaryota; kingdom Metazoa; phylum Chordata; class Mammalia; order Cingulata; family Chlamyphoridae; genus Tolypeutes; species Tolypeutes matacus. The sequence goes on from JAKSZT010046586.1 coordinate 15,026,400, forward strand.
TTTAAATAACCATATATTCTTAAGCATACTCCTACTAAAATCATAGGAGTAGAGTACAAATCTTAAGGGTCCATTCTATCTAATTCCAAATTGCTCTGCAGATAAGTTGAAGCAATTTACACTTTTGCCAGTGTGAATGATAATTCCTTTCCCCCAACCTTGAATTTTTAAACCTTTTTTTAGATTTTTGCCAATTTGTTAGACAAAGATGCATTTAATTATTTTTAATGTTCAATTTTTGAATTACTACTGGGATTTAATATTTTCACATTTTTGTTTCCACATTTTAATTTAATTTATATTTTCTCTTCTGTGATTTGCCTATCTACATGTTTAATCTTACTTTTCTATTGGAATTTGAATCATTTGTCATATTGAATTTTACCACATTGTTTGGATATACAAGTTACAAATTTTACCACTTTTTAAGATTACCTATAACTTTATTTTGTTAATAATCATATAAAGTTGGGAAACTCTAATTCACTCTAATTGAATTGAAACTCTAATTCAATCCTTTGAATTAGTGCTTTCTTTTACAGTTTTCAACTTTGTTGTCATATATATTAAGTTCTACTTCACTCCTACATATAGGTTTTCCATCTCCACTATTTTATGAATTCCTTTTATCCCCTCTTTAAAATTCTCTGTCTGGAATTTACTTAGTTATATGGGTTGGATCTAACATTTTTGTTTTCTTAATGACTATCCTAGTTGTTGTAGCACTGTTACAATTTTTTTGTGTTTTCGGCATTATATAAATTTTTTTTGTGTTTTCAGCATTATATAAAATTCAAACATTTTTCAATCGAATATTATACATATGTGGAAATGTTTCTAGACTTTCTGTTCTGCCAGTTTAAGTACCTGTACCTTTCTGATTACCACCTTGCATCAGTTATCACAGCTACAATGCATGCATTTCAATATCTGAGGAATCTAGACCATTCACTAGTCTCTTTTTCTAAATATTCTGAGCATTTTTGTTAACTATTTTGTAGCTCTGCCACATATCCTGAAAGAATGTCCTGGTGATAGTAATTGTATTGGTTATTTGCGGAAAATCAGCAACATTATAGTAGTCAGTATTCTATCAAAGAATATAGACCATATCAGACATTTTAGATGTTCTTTTATATCAATCATAAAGATTTAGAATTTAGTTCATTATATAATGACAATTAGTATTGATTTTATTTAATACAATGTATTTTATTTTTTCTTGTTTTGTGAATATTTCTTCTTTCATTGTATTTTTCTAAGTTGGAATGGATGGTACTTATTTGTTTTTCTTTAATTTTACTCTGTACCTGATACAGCATTATTCTTTTGATTCTAGTGGAGTCCAATTAAAACTTTGAATATTCTGATCAAACCATCTGCTAATAATGGTAACTCTAGTTCTTCCAAAACTATTTACCAACAGGTGAGCTTTTTTTCATGATTCCCAGTTTCCCTGGGAAATCTCTTCCATTCACATGTCTTATACTTCAATTTTAAAACTTAAAGTATCACTTCTATGCCAGTAACTTCCCACTCTTCAGAGACCCACTCCCTCCTCACTTCTCAGTTCAGTTGGGCATTTCCACTTGTCAATTAGATAATGAATTTGAACGCATTATCTTCACACATCCACTCTACATATACAGTTTTGTTTAATTTTTCTTTCTCCCTAAACAGTCTTAGTAAACAGTCACTAAGTCCTGTTTACTGTGTTTCAAATCCACTTCTCTCATGTGATTTACTGACTTAATCTTTGCTCCTATTACCCTTTTCTTAGATAAATGAACATGCTTTCTTAATTATTTCAATTTCCTCCCTACTCCTTTTCCTTCAGGGAACCGGATTAGTTCTTACTAAGTTTCTAAATATCACCGTCTAAAGGGCTTGACCTGTGGGATAAATGCTATGGGGTATATCTGAGAAATGTTAATTCCTGTATAGCCAGAACCACCATTATCAGATTTTTAAAATCTTTTTAATAAGTTTAAAAATGTGCTATAGTACCTGCTTTAGGTATCTAACTTGTGTGGTTCAAATTGAAAGAAAAACAACAGCAAAAGCAAAATGATACTGGACTAAGAATTAAGATTCAGGGTTTGGCTTAACCACCACATATTTTGTGACACTAAGCCAGACATTCCACTTGCTTGAGGATATACATATTTTTTATTAATTTAGAGATGGGGCTATGTAATATATTTCTTTCTTTCCTTTTTTTTAGGACGTACTGGGGAATGAACCCAGAACCTTGTAACTGAGAAGCAGTCACTCAACCACTTGAGCTATAATCACTCTCCTGTAATCTATTTCTAGTGCTCTTAACAATGAATTTCTAAGTCTCTATATTTATTAACAATATATTGTAGGTCAAAATGTGATGTCCTCAGATGTGCCAATATCGAATTTATATGATTTTTTAAAAAAATCAAATGATGGCTGTCAGTAGGTGAAACTCTTGCAAAGCTGAGGCTTCTGGGAATTCTTAGCTGTTGGCTTTGGCTTTAAAGTAACGGCAAAACCAACAACTTTAAAAACCAAGCAAATAAAAAGAGTAAAACAAACAAAAATCAAATACTTTTCTTTAATAGTGAAATGGCAGCTGCTACAGCACACAACATAGATCAGAGTAGGGAAGCAATCAGATTCTAACTTTACCCTGATATACTACTATTCACCATTGATTACCAGGCAAAACATTAAAATTGTTATGATTATTTTACAATATCATTACAAAGTCATTCTCTGAGTTAGAAAGCCATGACAACTCCTGAAAATTCATCATAGGGAAAATTAAAATATGAGAAAAGGAAGCTAAGTTTCCAGAGGACATGTTAACAGAGGCAAGTAGAAAGACACAATTGTTCTACATTCATGTTTTGGGTTTTTTTTTTTTTTTTGTATACTGTTTCCTCTTCGCTGATTGCCTCCCACACTTTAGTTTCTGACTTTTAAAATGTAACACAGGGGAGTGGATATAGCTCAAGTGGTTGAGTGCCTGCTTCCCATGTATGAGGTCCTGGGTTCATTCCTTGGTACCTCCTTAAAAAAAAAGTTACACAGAGACTAGTACACACTGGGATAATATTGGCAGGGAAAGTTATACAAAGATTGGGTAACCCCAGTCTTCCTATGTCTTCTCCCTTACATTAAAATTTCCTGGACATACCACATGAACTAGCATAGGAACAGAAGTATGTGGTGGTCTACCTAGGATCTCAGAACTTGTGGAACAACATGCAGTGATGTCCCTGGATTTCCTTATTACCTCCCATATATCCTGGCCAGGGCTATATAGAAAACCTCCAACAGTCACAAACAAACAAAAAAAAAGGTCCAAGAAAGCCAGTTTCCCCTAACCAGGAAAAAGACAGCCTAATAAGAGAAAACCTTTCTGGCAATATTCACATTAGTCCAGAAAAAGGCTAGCAGAAAAAAAAAAATGCACTAGCCACACCCTCACTACTCTATGGAATGGAAACGGCAATACCCCAGTTCCCCTAACAGAGTTAGCAAGGAGCTGATCTTCCATTGTTAAACCTGTGGAAATAGGGGATGCTCTAATTTCTTGACAGGGTAGTATCAGCAGATGCAGTGAGCTGAGCCTCCAAATACACCGAGAAGCAAGAAGACTTAATGAGGTGGTAGGAGGCACAGCAGTAACAATTCCACTTCCCTCATACCCTGGTGTTAATGAAGCCTGGTGGGGAGGTGAGCTTCCACTCCCACCCTGCAGCAGCAAAGTGGTATGAGTTATATTTCCACTTTCCCCTTCTGTGGTGGCAGTGGGGCCCACCAGGAAGCTGATCTTATATCTTTACACAAAAGCAGCAAGGCAGTGTGAGTCAATTCTCCATTTTCACCAGAAAGTGCGAGTGGGGCTAAGTAGAGAGTTGAACTTCCATCAGAAACAAGGTAGTGTGAAGCAGTGGCCCACTTTTGCTGGGGTGATATTGGCAGAGAAAGTGGGAGCTGAACACACACACACACACACACACACACACAAGGCCCTAATGTTACACTTCAACAAGGAGATTGCATGTTCAAATAAAAAAAAAATGATTAAATGGGAACTAGGTATTTTATTATAATATCTAAAATATCCGGAATACAATAGAAAATCTTGTCACATGAAGAACCAGGAAAATCACAACTTGAATGAGAAAAGACAACAAACAGTTGCCAATACCAAGATGAATCAGATGTTGGTAATTATCTAACAAGGATTTTGTAAATGTTTTTATAATAAGTTAACAAGCATTTATAAATTCTCCTGAAACAAATGAAAAAATAGAAAATTTCAGCCAAGAAATATGTTGTAAAAAAAAAAAACAACAAATGAAATATATAGAATGGGAAAAAAATGATTGAAAAAAAATCTCACTAGATGGACTCAATAGTAAAGAGGATGACATAGGATAGAAGAAGTGGACTTGGAGACAGATCAATAGAATTTACTAACTCTGAACCACAGAGAGATAACAGACCAACATTCATATCGCCAGAGTTCCCAAAAGAGACAAGAAAGTGGGACTGAAAAAGAATTCAAAGAAATAATAATGGAAAACTTTCCAACTTGGTGAAAGACATAAACGTACAGATACAAGAAGCTGCACAAACTGAAAATTAGGTAAAAACAAATTCACACCAAAAAACATCAGGATTAATATTTTGAAAGATGAAGCAAAGAAAAAATCTTGAAAGCAACTAGAGAGAGATGATATATTACTTACAAGGTAACACTAATTTGAATGGCAGCAGATTTTCCACGTGAAACCATGGAGGCAAGAGGAAGTGGAAGGGCATTTTTTGAGTACCGAAGAAAAAGAACAGTTAAGCACAAATTCTATATCCAGCAAAAATATCTTATAGGAATGAATGGAGAAATAAAGACCTACTCAGATGTCAAATAAATAAATAAATAATAAGAGAACTTGATGTTGGAAACTTGCCCTTAAATAATAATTAAAGGCAGTTCTTTAAACAGAAGGAAATTATGACAGAAGAAGAATTGGAACCTCAGAAAGGAAAGAAAGATTTCTGTTGGAGAAAAGCAACACTCACTGGGATGCAAAAACTGATGATTGTAGACAGGAAGTTTAATGAGAAGCTCTCTCAGTGGAGGGAGTCTGAGGATTAGACTTCAGCCCACCCCTGGAAGGTGGTAGATATGACTTTATACAATACATCAATAGGTGGGGAAAACGAGTACAGCCTGGGGCCAATAAGGGGCAGTAAAAGCTAATTCTTTCCTTGTATGGCTAGGGGTTAGTGGGCTAGGAGGTAGGGTATTCTTGGAATGCAGGAGGGGTTGGTGGTGCCTGGTCCCAGAAGGGGGGAAGGTCCTTATCTGCTCCACACCCACTGCTATATGGCTCCTTTTTTCATTCTTGGGAGTGGATGGGCTGCCTCTAAGCCCACAGGCTATGGATTGCTCAATAGGTCATGTAGGTTATGGCTGGAGGCTGCCTTTCTTCAGTTTATATCAGGGGGGAAGTGAGTCAGAGTCTTATGACCTGTTAATCATTGCAAATCTTGTAAGGGTGAACCTCTAACATTCCTAACTCTTTGATTATATATATGATGAAGGACCTGGGGCATAAGGGGTTGGGCTGAATGGAAGGGTGAGGGGATTTGGGGCATCGACTCAATCTGGCACTTCCTGCTGTCAAGGGGTGAAGAAGGGTTCCCTTCCATCTAGCCTGGTGAGTTTTGATTCTGGTCCCACAGGGTTTGGTATCTTTCTTGCAGCAAAAAGATGCCATTCATGTATTCCTGAGTTGTTGACTGTACAATTCAGTGTATGAATCAGATGAGAAGCTATAAGAGACAAGGACCAAAAAGAAGTAGCAATACTATCAGTAATGGTGTTGTAATGGGTAAAACGATTGATTTTAGGGGTGAGGAGAAGTAAGAAAGAAATGAGGATAGCCATGACTGGTTCCCCTAGATATTATCTCGGACTCTCTGAATGGTTTCTATGTTTTCTTTCAAGACTTTAAGATTTTCTTCTACCTGCCCAATTTAGTTAATATAAAATCAACAAGTTTCATATATGATTGCACAGGTCCTTCCCATGATCTTGTGATATTCTCATGGTTGGTTTTAAGATTAGTACATCCTGTTGGATTAAGGACAGGGGTGGAGGTGTTATCAGGGCAGGGGAGACCTCCTAGTGCCAACCAGGGTCACAGGGGGTTATTTTGCTAAGTGGAGCTAACAATATCAGAATGGGTAAAAATAGGAATAAATATAATCAACTATCTTACTTCTCATGAGTTACTTAAATCATACTTGATGGTTGAAGGAAAGTAACAGCACCAGTGCATGTGGTGCTCAATGTATGTAGAGGAAATACTTGAAACTTTTATATTCAAAGAGTGGGGAGACTAAAGAGAACTAACTGGAAGTAAGCTTTCTACATTTCACTTGAAATGGTATAATGCCAACATCAGTTAACTGTGATAAGTTACATATATATATTATAACTAGAGCAACCACTAAGAAAATTACACAAAGAAATATACTCAAAACATCATAGATAATCAAGATGAAATCCTAAATGTTTTATAATATCCTACAGGAAGGTGGGAAAAGGAAAACAGGGTAATGAGAAATGAGAAAAGGACAAAAGTGAGAAATAAAAAGGCTGATTTAAGATGTAAGATATCAATAATTACATTAAATGTAAACTCTAAATATATCAATTAAAAGATAGAGATTGTAGAATGAACTTAAAAAATGATCCAAAGATATGTTGTCTACAAGAAATCTACTTCAAATAAAGTTATATAGGTAGAATGAAAGTAAAAGGATGGAAAAAGATATACCATGAAAATACTAATAAAAAGAAACAGGAATGGCTATATCACACAAAGTTGACTTCAGAACAAAAACAATTACTAGAGACAAAAAGAGACAATATATAATAATAAAAGAATCAATCCTGCAGGAAGACATTCAATCCTATATATGCACCAAAACACAGAGCCTCAAAATACATGAAGCAAAAGGGAATATAGGTGAAAAGATAAATATACAAGTCCACAATTATAATCAAGGACTGCAACAACCCACTCTCAGCAAATAATAGAACTATAGGAAAGAAATGAAAGAACTGAACAATGCAATCAATCAATAGGATGTAATTGACATTTATAAATAATTTCACCCCACAATAAAAGAATACATATTTTTAAGTGCTTATGTAATGGTCACCAAAATCGGTCATATTCTGGTCCACAAAAAAACTCAACAAATTTAAAAGAATTTAAATCATACAGAGTATGGTTTCTGACCACAAAGGGCTCAAAGTAGAAATCAATAACAAAAAGACAACCAGAAATTTTCCAAAATTGTGGAAATTAAACAACATACTTCTAAATAATTATATGAGTCAAGAATAAAATCTTGAAGGAAATTTTAAAAATATAGAAAACTGAGTTAAAATGAAAATATAGCATTTCAATATATGTGAAACAGAGATAGAGCAATGCCAAGAAGGAAATTTATAGCTCTGTTTTAGTTTGCCAAAGGACTTCCTATGCAAAGTACCAGAAAACTATTGGTTTTTATAAAGGGTATTTATTTGGGGTAAATGCTTACAGTTCCAAGACTGTGAAAAGTCCAGTTCAAGGTACCAAAAGAGGTGCTTTCTCACCCAAGTCAGCTGCCAAGTGTTGAAGGAAGATGGCAAGTGTTCTCTGCCTGTCTCTGCCTTCCCCCTCCGGGCTCTATCATCTCCTAGAGCTCAGCCGAAGGCAACCAGGCATATGACTTGTCTGTTACAGGGCCTCTTCTCTCATGTTTTGCTGCTTTGCTTTCTTCCCGATTTCACCTGTAAGGTATCAGGCAAATGGCTCATCTCTCCCCTGAGCCACAGCTGCTTGAGTCTCTCCTTTCTGTCACATGGCAGGATCAAAAATGGCAGAGCTCTCTTTTCCAATGTGTCTCTATTTTTTTACTGGGCCTAGTTAGAGGGCAGAGACTCAATGTGAATCACGCTTCACTAAGGTAGTCCAATTGAAAAAAGATCTCACACCCACAGGAATGGACCAGTCCACAAACATAATCTTTCTCTTTTGGGGATTCATAAAATAATTTCAAACTGCCACAAGCAGTAAATGTTTACCTTAGAAAAGAAGAAAGTACTCAAACCAATACTCTAAGTTCATACCTCAAGAAACTGCAAAAAAAAAAAAAAAAAAACAGGAAGCGGCTGTGGCTCAATCAGTGGGGCTCCCATTTACCATATGGGAGGCCCCGGGTTCGGTTCCCAGGGCCTCCTGGTGAAGGCAAAGCCCGCCCACGCGGCGTGGTTGGCTGTCCCAGAGGGCGCGGGCAGCAAGGGGGGGATAAATGAATAAATAAATAAAATCTTTAAAAAACAAAACAAACAAACAAACAAACAAAAACTATCTTTAAAAAAAAAAAAAAGAAACTGCAAAAAAGGCAAAATAAAACTAAAACAAGCTGAAGGATGTAAATAATAAAAATAAAAGCAAAAATCAATGGCATTGAAAACATGAAAGTAATAGAGAAATAGGTAAAAAACAAAACAATGAAATTGATAAACCTCCTGAAAAAGTGACAAAGATAGAAAAGAGAGAAGGTACACATCACTGCAGATCCTGCAGCCATTAAAAGGATAGTTATGGAATACTACAAACAACTCTATGTTCGTTAATTTGACAATTTGACAATTCAAATTCTTAGAAATCCACAAATGATCAAAACTCAACCAATATAAAATAGATAACCTGAAAGGGTCTATAACCATTAAAGAAATTGAATTTGTAGTTTAAAATATCCCCCCCAAAAAAGAAATCTCCAGGACTGAAAGATTTTGCTTAAGAATTCTCCTATTTAAAAAGGGTCAACAGTAATTTAAAATAATCTCTTCCAAAAAACAAAAGAGGAAGGGACACTTCCCAATTTACATTTTGAAGCCAATGTTATCTTAACACCAAAAACAGTAAAAGGCATTGCAAAATTAACAAATCTAAAGACAAATATATCCTGGGACTTAGACACCAAAGTCCTCAACAAAATATTAGCCAACAAAATCAAGCAATATATAAAAAGCATTATACATTAGGACCAAGTTAGATTTACTCCAAATATGCAAGTCTTTTTTCAACATTGTTAAATCAATATATGGAAACCATCACATAAACAGACTAAAGAAGAAAATCTAGATGACCATATAAAATGATGCATAAAAAATAGTTTACAAAATCCAACGTTGATTCATGATAAAATTTTCATCAAATTAAGAATAGAGGGGAGTTTCCTTAACTTGATAAAGAGTATCTACAAAACCCTATAGCTAACTTAATACTTAATGGTGAAAGACTTAAAATTTTCTCTCTAATATTGGGAACAAGGCAAAAATGTCTACTCTCACTACTTGTATCCAATATAGTGCTAGAAATCTAGACAAAAATCCTATTAAGAGGGCAAAAAGACAAACTACAGACTGAAGAAAATATTTGCAAACCACCTATCAGACAAAGAACTAGCATCTAGAATATATCTAGTACATTAAAACTCAACAGTATAAAAGCAAACACTCCAATTAGAAAATGGACAAAAACGCAGGCATTTTGCTGAATACAACATACAGATGGTCAATTAGCACATGAAAAGATGTTCAGCATCATTAGTTATTAGAAAACGCAAATTAAAACCACAATGAGATATCAGTACACACCTATAAGAATGGCTACACTAAAAATTAGTAGTAATACCAAACGCTGTAAAGGATGTGGAGATACTGGATCACTCACATATTGCTGCTGGAAATATAAAATGATACAACCACTCAGAAAAATTGTTTCTTATAAGATTAAATATGTAACTACCATATGACCGACAATTGCACCCTTGGGCATTTATCCCAGGGAAATGAAAACTTACATTCACACAACTTGTGCATGTATATTCACAGATACCTTATTTGTAATAGCCAAAAACTAGAAACCCAGATGTCCTTTAATAGTTAAAAAAAAACTGTGGGATATCCGTACCATGGAATACAATTCAGCAATAAAAAGGAACAAACTATTGTTTTTCCAACAACTTGGATGAATCTTCAGAGAATTATACTGAATGAAAAAGTCAAACCTAGAAAGTCATACATTGCATGAACCCATTTATATAACATCCTTAAAATGACAAAATTAAAGACATTAAGAAGAGATTAGTGCTTGCTAGGAGTCAGGGACCAAAGTGGGTGGGGGGATGGATGTGGGTGTGGCTTTAAAAAGGCAACATGAGGGGTACTTGTAGGGATAGAACTGCCCAGCAGGTTGACTATATCAATATCAATATCCTGATTGTGATATTGTACTACATAGTTTTGCTAGACATTACCACTGGAGGGTACCCAGGGATCTCTCTGTATTGTTTTTTACAATTGTTTGTGAATCCACAATTATCTCTAAATAAAAAGTTTTATTAAAAAATAAAAATAAGTAAACCTATCTAAATGGAAAAAAAAAATTAATCATACCTCAAGGCCAAAGCCAGCTACAGAATTTTTAGGGCCCAGTGCAAAAAGAAAATGGGAGGCCCCTATTTCAAAAATTAAGAATTTCAAGACAGCAACAGCACAGAATTAAAGCAAGTGTGGAGCTTCTGAATGTAGGACCCTGTACAGTTACTCAAGACACACTCCTATGAAGCCAGGCTTGCTTAAGGCAAACACGCATGAAGCTTTCACTGATCTTTCTCCTACTCACGCTCCCAGTGCACCACCAGCTTACAATTCTGGAAATCCACTCACTACACCTTCCTTGCTCTGTGCTCAGAGAGCAGTGCCTTGATGAGCCATATTGAAGCCTGAAGCAAAAGGAAAAATCAATAATTCTTGTCCTATCTTTATTTTTAAATTTGATATTTCTTCACTGTGAATTTTTATCATTAATGCTTATGTTTTAAATATGACATTAAAGTATTCATCTTGACTACCAAAATGTTTTGTGTCCTTTAAATTTTGTACCCAAAGCAAGGGACTTGACTTAGCTCACTTTAATCCCAGCCCAGCCAGGAAGGATGATCAGTATGGACTGCTTCACCAAGGCTCCCTTGCTACCTGGCTTCAGGTTAGCTTAATAGGCCAATGAGCAGCACAGATAGAAGGGTCATGGATAGAGGAGAGTTTGGAATGTTGATTCCAGCCTGCAAGTTGGCAGTGGCTGTTTTCCTCTTGGAAAGGCCACAGCACTCTCCTACAGCGACCAGGATACTGCTTCCTGGGCTCCAGTAACCTTAACTCCTCTTGCATTTTTAGGCCCAGTGTGGGTAATAGGCCATTTCTGTTGCTATCCTTAGTACATCACTATCCATTTCTTGTGCTCTTGTGAATAGCCACTTCATTAAACTCTCCTGAATACCTCACTGGAGCATTACATCTTTTCCTTTTGGGATCTTGACTGATACCGCATCTGAAACTGTTGAGCTAAAAGTGTATGAGTCTCCCTTGCTTTTATCATGGATTCTGTTGTATACAGATGTACAGGTTCCATCAATAATGGATGATAAGCTACTTTATGAGAACTGTGACTTTCTTACTCACCTGCATGTCAGACACAAGTTTGAAATACTGTTTGCACTTAAATTCATGCTTGCCAATTTTAGATGAATGTTTAAAAGCAGTAAAAGATCTACCTATTGTGTTGCCAAGAAGGAAACCCTAAAGTGTTTTGAGTGATATAGAGAAGTAAAAAGCACTGATGGCCAAAATAAAGCAGGTAGTTTTTTGGAAGCTGAAAAGATCCTGTATTTGAGAGCTGTATTATCTTTAGAGTCGATCATTTTGCAGAAAGCCCATGATATAAAGGGATTTTTCAATGATTGTAATGAAAAAGTAACCAGAAAACACATGACTAATTAAGAAGGATATTTCAGAGCAATCGCTGGTATCGACAATCATTCAACTTTATATGTGCAACAAAATGTACTTGATTTGATCCCTTTATTCAATGACAGATTTTATTTAGATATTAAACTCCACCTGCTGGTGTTCCATTGACATCTTATATATATGGATTTATGCATCAAAACTAGACTTACAATTGCAGTAAATGATATTCATAATCAGACCCTAAATTTCATGAAAAGTTCAACGTATTTGAACGGAGAGAAGTTGATAATACATATTAGGCACAAATTGATGAAACAGAAAATACACATGATGAGGCCAGCTCGGTAAAACAGATCCTAAAGTAAAGGGGGGCACACAGGCTAAAAGAAAGTTAGGAAACAAAAGAGACAAAGAGACAGAAACAGCAGGGGTCAGGTGGACCAAGAGGAGCTGCTGCTGCAACCTCAAGGCACCTGGACAGAATTCAGCTTTATTTTTATATGCATGACACAGTTCAGCAGTTTGGCACAGGAAGCTCCTGCCTGAGCACAGTTTGGGCCCTTGAGTTCATTAGATAACAGACAAGGGAACACAAAGACTTTTGCAGAAATTTTATCCTAAATGGAATTCTAAGAACTTTCCGGCCTGGTCTAGTTTATTAGTTTGCTACTTTTTAGCAGCTATGCCAGCTCACTTGTTTATCTGTGAACCTTGTGGACTGTTATTAACAGTTCCAGGGGCCCTACTTTGTAGGGGCGCCCAACATATCCCCCTTTTTGTTTTTGTTCTATGCAGCATGACTATGCCTGTCTTAGGTTGATCTCCTCTGAGATTCTTACCTGTCATTGACTACCAGGCTGTGATATTTCACGCATAGTGGGGACTCAAAGGTCACAGAGCATAGCCTTTTGTGTTAAACATAATTGAGTATTTTGAGTTTGAAGCCGTGTTATTTGGTTCTGTAAATGAGCTCTGCAAAGGGGCAAGAGACACCACAGAACACCAATCAAAAGGGCTCCTGTCAGAAGATAGTAAACACTGTACTGCAGGAGGGACCAAGGTGCTAGATTATGAAATATAGTTATAAGGCTGTGAGCGATAGCTTCAGGGACTCTGTTTGCTAAATGTGCTGCCTGTAAGGCAAGAATTTCATCATGTAAATCCTTCAAATTTAGGCTTATATTATCATGGGTCCAAATTCCCTGTAAATACAGCCTGACTGCTGTCCAGTTCCACTTTGTGTCATTGAATTGAACCAGAATAACACAGACAAATATATACTGAAGGTGGCATTGCAATTGCAATCGTTATTGTACAGCATTCAACTCTTCCCCTAAACCTAAAACAGTTTCTTCTAATGCATTCAGTTTATGTTCTAATTTCAAATCTATTTGTTCTTAGCTCTGAAGCGCAAGGGAAGTATTTTTTGCCAGATAATTGACAAAATGAGCGTCTGCACACTTTGTGTCAGTGACAAGCTGGCAGTATTAGAAGAGGCTATGATGCCTATTAAGGCCACAATGCCAGCTACTATCAGGCCCAAAGCTCTGGGCCATCAGGACACTAACTGTTGTTGAAGAATTTGTAAGAACCGCTCACCTCCATAAGTCCTTTTGCAAAACTTGGTCTGCTTTTGTAAAGACATTTTCCACAAAAGCTTCTACCGAAAAGGAAAGGTACTGAGGATGGGAGGGATCCACTCTATGAGCCCAAGTGTAAAGGGATTCAGGAAAACCTACAATGTTATAATGATTAGCGGGTAAATATGCACATTGATGCCATAGCAGGAAGCTAGTAAAAAGTACTTTAGTCCTATTGGGACACAAGGGCAATGGGGGTCTTGTAGGCAGGGCAATTCGATTATCATTGGAAAATCCCCATTTTATCATAGTGTTAATAAACTTAAATATATCCCAAGGTCCAGAAATGTTAGCAATCATGCTCCCACCATAAGCTGTCTGCTCTTCCACAGTAGTGAGGACTTATCCTGTACTCCCATGAGGGGAGAAACATATAGGCAAATCGGCTATCAGTCCAGTAAAATTATATGAAGCAACGTCCTGAGGGATAATGTGAGCATCTGAAAACCCTCCCATCATGGCAGTGTTGTTGGTGAAGACAGGAACAGAAACTTCTGACCACACAATGGGGTGCCGCAGCAGTGGAGCAGGAAAATAAGTTCAGTGTTCTCCTGCCCATGTCCCCGGCAGCAACAGGCTCCCCAGGCTCAAGAGGAGCCGCATCTTTATCTGCAGGGGCGAGAGAAGAAAGGGGCTCCGATGCGACTCTTACCACTCACTCAGGTACCCAGAGTGGTTGCTCTGCATCCTCGGGGAAGATGCAACTGTGCCCACAGCCCTACAGCAGAATGGGGTTTAGCCCATGCCAAATGTCTGTTAACAAATCTTTCCAGAATACTTTTCCCAGACTGTCTGGGTTGCTTGCCCGCACTGGCATGATGACGTTTTGCAGCAGTGGAACCATCAGGAGCACAGTTCAAAAAATTACAAACAAGAAGTGCTGCAGAGAGGCGGTGTTGTGGGGTGCATAATTCCTCCCATTCTCCCCCTTCTTGTTTTTGTGCTGAGGGCGAATTTGTTTGCCTTCTATGAAGTGGCCTAGGTAGGAAAATGGTTCTTATTTTTGCACCTTGTTTGAAGCTATAATGAGGCCTTTATCCTGTAAGGTAATTTGGACTTCAGCAAAAAGGTGCAATAAAGACTCTTCGGTCTCAGTAGCCAATAAAATATTATCCATATAATGAATGATATATGCTGGGGGATTAGCCAAACATACAGGAGCAAGTACACAACTTATAAAATCTTGACAAAGAGTGGTACTGTTAGCCATCCCTTGGGGCAATACATTCCACTGATATCTCTGAAGTATTTGTTTAAAATTAATACTAGGGACTGAAAAGGCAAATTGTGGACAGTCTTGTGGATGGAAGAAAATAATAAAAAAGACATTTTTAAAATCCAGAACTAGAAGTTTAAATTGTAAAAGCACAGCGGTTGGGGAGGGGAGTCCAGGCTGCAAAGGAGCTATTAATCGCATCGTGGCATTTACAGCATGGAGATTTTGTAACAAACGCCATGCCCCAGACCTTTTCTTTATTACAAAAATAGGGGTGTTCCAGGGGCTTAAAGATGGGCTGATACGTTGCAAGGATAGCTGTTCTGTGACCAATTGTTCAGCTGCAGCTAATTTTTCCATAGGTAGGGGCCACTGATTAAGCCATACAGGATCATCACTGAGACATGTAATGGGAGCGGCTGAAGTGGTTGAAGGACTTCAGTGGCCCCTATGGAAAAACCGCATTTCCAAGACCTTGCCAACCTATTCTGTTTTCTGTTTGAACAGGGGATGTACGTCCTTGTTGAGTTTATCCTAGACCTTTATTGGGATGAAAATCTTGATTTAGCATCATTTGAGTAACTGCTGAAGAGGGGCTCACTGAGAGCAGTCCCATGCCACTAAGAACATCGCAACCCCATAGATTAAACAGCAAAGAGGGTAAAATACAGGGTTGAAACCAACCCTGCTGGCTCTCTTCATCTTCCCACTTTAACAATTGGAAACTACGAGAAGGATGATGAGCTGCGCCTACTCCCTGAAGGTCGGTGCCTGTAGGTACCAAAGGCCAATGTGAAGGCCAGCGTTTTGAGCAAATACTGAAATATCAGCACTTTCCATTAGGAGGAGCTTCTATCCATGATACTGGACGAAGCATGGGGGAATTGGGAACAAAGACCCAATAAGTATAATTTTGTTCTGCTGTTGTTATAGATAACATACTTACAGTTGCTGTTATAATGGCTAGCATGGAGACCAACAAATTAGGAGCTGTGACCAGTGCTTCCTTTACCTGGCCCTATTTTGGCCAGAGTTCTGGATGGATATAAGAAAAATGTTAAATTTAATTTAATAAGTCTATATTATCAATTAAAGTGAGAAACAAAAATAACATTTAATTAAAAGATTAAATCAATATTAAACAAAGTTACAGAATGACATAAATAAAGCAGTTTTATATATAAACTTGCTAATATTTAGCTTTCACCTGGGAAGTGTTGAATTAACAGCTGATACTAGTTTTGGTTGACTGTGTTTATGATTAATGAATTTGATACTATAGATGCCAATCTGTGAGTATTCTGCTAATTCCCGAGGAAGGGGCCAGCCTCCTCAGGAAGGAACACAACACTCCCCGGGCAGTACATTTCAAGGTTTATGTATCAGTCCCTGGGAGAGTGGCCAGCTCTTCCAGGGAGGAACACAACACCCTTTGAAATGTACTTTATTTCTCTTAATTTGTTACAAAACATGCTTGATGTGCTTACTATTTTAGTTCCAAATATTTTTCCTGAAATATGAAAAGTGTTAACTAGCAAGGCATTGGTTTGTTGATTAACAAAGTTTTCTGCATGATGTTTTACTTTTAGGTTTGAACAATGTTCACCAACCCTTTTCTTAATACATTTGGTTTCAGGACTGTTTAAACGCAAAACAAGAGATTTATATACATATTTAATAAAATACCTTTATGCGTAATATACAAGTTATTAAATTATTTAGATATGCAATGTATTGTATTAAAGTTTTGATTAGTATTTAAGTATACTACACATAATTCATGACTATAGATTATATAACAACAGACAATAATAAGGCTTATAATCAGCAGATATCCAATGAATAAAATTTTATTTCCTATGTGTTTAAGATTCTTAAGTATTTATATGAACTTTATACTCATACAGCTTTTTTTTTTTAATTGTGGGTAAAAATCAATTTTTTCACAATACATAACAATATTTGTAAAATGATATATAAATATATATGCATGTATATGTATTAGCTTACATAAATATTATTTTTTTATATATATATTTTTAAAGGTGCTTAGATTACCCAAATATTACACAGAAATTACAGGGATTCCCATGTTTCTCACCTCCCACACCTCCCACAACATCCCACACAAACATCCTTCATCAGTGTGGCACATCACCCTCAATGGATATACACATCCTGGGGCCTTGCCACCAAGCATACACCACAGTTCACATTGTAGACCACACTCTCTCCCACACAGTTCTGCATGGTATATGCTGATGTAAAATGGCCTACATCTGTCTCCACAATGCCACTCAGGACAACCCCAAGTCCTGAAAAAGACCCTGTATTTCAACTGCCCTTCCGCTCCCTGCCCCAAAAGCGTCCAGTGGCCACCGGCTCCACCTCACTGTTATAATTTCTTCCATTGCTTGAATCACAGTATGTCTACAACAGAATACCATTAAGTCCACTCTAGTCCATAGCTCTTCCCCCAATCCTGAGGGGACTGGGATGGTTATGTCCACTCCACCTCCAAGTGAGAGAGGGCTTATATCCCATGGATACGGTGGATGGGATTATCCTGCCTGCAGTTGCAGGCCCTCTCCACTCCCTGTGTTGGCCATTGCCCATCATCGTCTCCTCACCAGGTGACTTGGATGATTCCATTGAGCTGTAGAGTAGGAGTTGCAGCTCCACCAAGATTCCAGGCACAGCTGGCACATAGGTAGGCCAGAGGTTCCAGTCTCTGGAAGTACACCTACAAACTCCAGCATCACATATAGGTTTGAAGAGAAGGGACTGATGGACCATGTGCAGTGAGGACTTATTTGAGTCCAACTCTATCACTCTCAGGAGCACATATTCCAAAGTACAGACCACTAATAAGGCCTCAATCTCTGGGGCTATCATCCCTTATATAGAACCTGGGTGTCTCCAAAGCCCTCAGGAGCCCCTCTGTGTGGAGTGATATCCAGTTTGGTGTTCTTTGAGATCCTACTGAGGTGTGCATAAGTGTTACCTCTGGGATGACCTCCCGACTCTCTTTGAAGTCTCTTAGGCACATGAACTCATTTCTCTTTACCTTTTCCCCCTTTTCTTCAAGGGCTTTTTCCAATCGTGTTACCAGTTGGCACTTGGTATTAATCCCTTGTTGCCAGGGAGGCTCGTCCCCGGGAGCCATGTCCCACGTTGGGGGGAAGGTAATGCATTCATATTCTGAGTTTGGATTAGAGAGAGGCCACATTTGAGCAACAAGGAGGCTCTCGGGTGGCAACCCTTAGGCACCCCATAACAGTAGGCTAAGTTTCAATTACAAGAGCAAAGACTCATAAGGCTAGTCATCAACAACAAGAACCCATCAGTGGGCCATCCTCTTTTGCCAGACACTGCCCCTGCACTCAGGGGACTACTGCTGCTCCCTTGGAGAATGTGGCAGAGCTCTCCAGGCTGAGAATTCAGATTCCCTCATTTATTGAGTGATTGTCTACCCACCGTGACCATGCCCCATCCCTTGATCATTTGAACAATTTTATATATCTTTCATGTATATTCAGATGAACTTACTCCCATGAATCCCCCATCCCAGACACCCTCCACCAATGATCCTCTGCAGGCCCCATTGTAACCCTTCTGTGATCTAAACCTTCCTTGAGCATGAAGCCCATATAATAACCAAATACAATTAATAGGAAAAAGAAATAATAATGATAAGCTTAAATGCAAGAGATAAATACAAGGAAACTCAGAAGAAAAAAAAACACTAAAAATAAAATATAACTAGCAGATTGTGACATTCAAAAAAATGGGAAAATAATAAAAATAAAAATAATTCCTTTTGTTAAAAAATTATTCTTTTTACCTTTTATCATTGTATTATCGGATGTCTAGTGTACTGTGACACCTTCCCCCTCTCATTCTCCAGTACCTCCCAAGTTTTCATTTAATTTTCAAAGAAGTTTTAGGTCACAACAAAGTCACACATGGAATACTAGAGACTCCCACATACCCAACCTCCCTCCTCCTTCTCCACCCCATATTAAAACCTTTTTTAAATGGATGTTAGCATTGTTATAACTGTTATACAGATAGTAAAATATAGCAACTAAACATTATCAATGGTTTACAGTATAGTTTACAATTTAGATGGTACAGTTTAATAATTTTTGATGATATTTACCATGTCCTGTGTCCATTACTATAAGGTAACGAAAAGCCTTTCCCATGACCCCTAAATACCCCATTTGATCTTAACTATTCCTTCCTCCCCATCCCCCTGGGGCATATGACACTCCCCTGTCTTGACTCATAGAATGACAAGATTCATAGTTACTTGCCCTGGGTATTCCAACCTGCCCATCCTAATCTACACACCTGTCAACCCTGCACCACCAAACCCAGTAATATCACTACCCATCTGCCCTATCCTTCAATATGCAACTATACTCTACCCCTTTACCATAGATTATGTCCATATGGGTGATGGCTCACAGCCTACTCTTCTCTTTCTCTCCCTTGTTAACCTATCTTTCAGACAATGGTTCTTGGAGACTGCTCACTTTCCTCAGTTCAAATCAGTTCATCCTTCAATGCCTGGCTTGTTTCACTCAACATAACATCTTCAAGATTCATCCACATTATTCCGTGTGTTAGCACTTTATTCCTTCTTACAGCTGAGTAATATTCCATTGTATGTATGTACCACATTTTGCTTATCCATTCATCTGTTCATGGGCACTAGGGCTGATTCCAACTTTTGACAATGGTGAACAATGCTGCTATGAACATTGGTGTGCATATATCTGTTCGTGTCTTTGCTTTCAGTTCTTCTGGATATATACCCAGCAGTGGAATTGCTGGATCATATGGAAGAACTATTGTTAGTTTTCTGAGGAACTGCCAAACTGTCCTCCACAGTGGCTGGACCATTTCACAACCCACCAGCAGTGGATGAGGGTTCCTATTACTCCACATCCTCTCCAACACTAAGAGTCTGCTGTTTTTTTAATAGCTGCCATTCTGATGGGTGTAAGATGGTATCTCATTGTAGTTTTGATTTGCAGTTCCCTGATAGCAAGCGATGTCGAGCATTTTTTCATGTGCTTTTTAGCCATTTGTATTTCTTCCTTGGAGAAGTGTCTTTTCAGGTCACTTGCCCATTTTTTAAATGGGTTGTTTGTCTTTTTATTTTTGAGGTGTAGGATTTCTTTTTATATGCAGGATATTAGGCTCCTATCAGATATATGGCTGCCAAATATTTTCTCCCATTGGATAGGCTGCCTTTTTATTCTCTTAATAACGTCCTTTGAGGTGCAGAAGTTTTTAATTTTGAGGAGATCCCATTTATCTATTTTTTCTCTTGCTGCCTGTGTTTTGGCTGTGAAGTTCATGAAACCATTTCCTATTACAAGGTCCTGTAGATGCTTTCCTACATTATCTTTCAAGGTCTTTACAGTTTTGGCTCTTATATTTAGATCTTTGATCCATCTTGAGTTGATTTTTGTATAAGGTGTGAGATGGTATTCTTCTCTCATTCTTTTGGGTATGGATATCCAGTTCTCCAAGCACCACTTGTTAAAGAGGCCATTCTCTCCCAACTGAGTGGTCTTGGTAACCTTGTCAAATATCAGATGACTGTATATGCGAGGATCTATATCAGAACTCTCAATTCTATTCCATTCGCAAGTAGATTTATCCTTGTGCCAATACCATGCAGTTTTGATCACTGTAGCTTTGTGATATGATTTAAAGTCCGGTAATGTGATACCTCCAACTTCAATTTTCTTTTTCAATGTCTTTGGCAATTCAGGGTCTCTTACCTTTCCAAATATATTTTGTGGTTAGTTTTTCCATTTCCTTAAAATATATACTGTTGATTTTTATTGGGATTGCATTAAATCTGTAGATTAGTTTGGGTAGGATAGACATTTTGATGATGTTTAGTCTTCCCATCCATGAACAGGGAATATTTTTCCTTTTATTTAGTCTTCTTTGATTTCCTTTAACAATGTTGTGTAGTTTTCTGTATATAAGTCCATTACATCTTTAGTTAAATTTATTCCTAGGTATTTGATTCTTTTAGTTACTATTGTAAATTGCATTTTTTTCTAGATTTCTTCCTATGATTGCTCATTATTGGTGTACAGAAATGCTACTGATTTGTGAGCATTGGTCTTATAGCCTGCAACATTACTGAACTCCTTTATAAGTTCTAAAAGCTTTGTTGTAGATTTCTCTGGGCTTCCCATGTATAGGATCATGTCGTCTGCAAATAATGAAATTTTTACTTCTTCTTTTCAAATCTGGATGCCTTTTATATCCTTTTCTTGCCTCAGTGCTCGAGCAAGTACTTCTAAGACAATGCTAAATAGGAGCAGTGATAGTGGGCATCCTTGTCTTGTCCAGATCTCTGAGGGAAGGCTTTTAGGATTTCACTGTTGAAAATGATGTTAGCTTTGGGTTTTTCATATATACCCTTTATCATTTTCAGAAAGTTTTCATCTATTCCTATCTTTTGTAGTGTTTTTATGAGGAAAGAGTGCTGTATTTTGTCGAATGCTTTTTCTGCATCTATAGAGATGATCATGTGATTTTTTTCTTTCAGTTTCTTTATGTGGTGTATTACATTGATTGATTTTCTTATATTGAAACATCCTTGCATACTCGGCTTGAAACCCACTTGGTCATAGTGTATAATCCTTTTGATATGTTGTTGAATGCAATTAGCAAGTATTTTGTTGAGGATTTTAGCATCTAGATTCATTAGAGAAATTGGTCTGTAATTTTCCTTTCTAGTGGTATCTTTATTTGGTTTTGGTATTAGGGTAATGTTGGCATTGTAGAATGAGTTAGGCAATATTCCTTCTACTTCTATTTTTTGGAAGAGCTTAAGCAGAATTGGTGTTAGTTCTTTCCAGAATGTTTGGTAAAATTCAGCTGTGAAGCCATCTGGTCCTGGGCTCTTCTTTGTTGGGAGGTTTTTGATGACTGAGTCTATCTCTTTACTTGTAATTGGACTGTTGAGTTCATCAATTTCTTCTTTCATCAATGTAGGCTGTTTGTGCATTTCTAGAAACTTTTCCATTTCCTCTAAATTATAATTCTTGTTGGCATATAATTTTTCAAAGTATCCTTTTATGATACTCTTTATTTCAGTATCAGTAGTGATATCCCCTTGCTCATTCCTTATTTTGTGTATTTGCATCCGTTCTCTCTTTTTCTTTGTTAATCTGGCTAAGATTTATTGATATTCTCGAAGAACCAGCTTTTGGTTTTGTTTATTTTTTCTAGTGCTTTCTTATTCTCTATTTCATTTAGTTCTGCTCTAATCTTTGTTATTTCCTTCTTTCTACTTCCTTCAGGTTTAGTTTGTTGTTGTTTTTCCAGTTCCTCCAAGTTTGTAGTTAGGTCTTCAATTTTAGCTCTTCTTTTTTAATATGTATTTATGGCTATGAACTTCCCTCTCAGGACAGCTTTTGCTGCATCCCATAGGTTTTGATATGTTGTGTTGTTGTTTTCATTATTTTCAAGGTAGTTACTCATTTCGTTTGAGATTTCCTCCTTGACCCACTGTGTGTCTAAGAGTGTGTTGTTTAACTTCCATATCCTTGTGCCTAACCTGATTCTCTGGCCCTTAGTGATTTCCAATTTCATTCCATTGTGATCAGAGAAATTACTTTGTATAATCTCAATCTTTCTGAATTCATTGAGAGTTGTTCTGTGACCTACCATGTGGTCTATCTTGAAGTATGATCCATGTGCACTCGAGAAGAATGTAAATCCTGCTGTATTTGGGTGTATTGTTCTGTATATGTCTATTAAGTACAGGTCCTCTAATGTATTGTTCAGAGTCTTTGTTTCTTTTTTGACTCTCTGTCTAGATGTTCTGTCTAATGACGATATTGGTGTATTAAAGTCTCCTGCTATAATTGTAGGGGCATTTATTTTTCCACTTAGCTTTTCCAGAGTTTGCCTCACGTATTTTGAGGCACCTCAATTAGGTGCGTAAATGTTGATGATTGTTCTCTCTTTTTGAGAGATTACTCCTTTTACTAATATATAGTGTCTATCTTTGTCTCTTACAATAGTTTTGCATTTAAAGTCTATTTTATCTGATATTAGAATAGCTACTCCTGCCCTTTTTTGGCTATTGTTAGCTTGTAAAATGGTTTTCCAGCCATTCACTTTCAGCCTCCTTGAATCCCTGGGCCGAAGGTGGGTTTCTTGTAGACAGCATATAGATGGATCATATTTTCTTATCCATTCTGCCAATCTGTGTCTTTTGATTGGTGAATTTAATCCATTAACATTCAGTGTTATTACTCGTAACGAATTTCTTACTTCAGCCATTTTTTCTTTGGGTTAATGTATGTCATATGTTGTTTTGTTTCTCTTTTTGACTTTTCAGTTTTTTTAAACTCTCCTCCAACTCTCTCTCCTTTGTCTTTTCCTTTCAACTTGTAGAGATTCCTTTAGTATTTCTTGAAGTGCTGGTTTCTTCTTGACATACTCTCTTAATTGCTGTTTATCTGTGAATATTTTGAACTCTCCATCATTTTTGAATGCCAATTTTGCTGGATAGAGAATTAAATTAAATTAAATTAAAATGAGGAATTCATTTTTTAAAGTGACTTTTTTTTTGTCAATATAAGGGACCCAAAAGAAGTCCTCTGCTAGATCACCCCCTTCACTGAGGGGACCCTAAATAGGCTAGTGGAAACTAATCAAGCCCTTCCCACTTCCTGGCCTCCCCAGGGGAGCTGAAGCTCTGATGCTTGTCAGTGCTGAGCGATAAAATTGGCTGACTCCACCCCTTCCGGGCCAAGCCTCAGTGTCAGTGAGCTGTTGGGTAAATCAGGTTTCGTCAGCAGATTTGCCTCTCCCCTCAGCCTAGTGCTGTTTCAAGCCAGCTTATCTGCTCCCCAAAGCTAAGAGGGGGTCCAGGCAGCCAAATCTACAGAAGTTAAACCCCTCTCCACCTTCTGTCAGAGCCCTCCCTCCCTCAGAGAATGCTCCCTCACACCCTGAGTGGGAGTCACGGGTGCAGGATTCCCGGCTCAAACCAGCCGTTTTCCCTGCTGGTGGGGCTCAGCCGTCTGTGTTAACCA
Source organism: Tolypeutes matacus (assembly GCA_026826555.1). Classification (NCBI taxonomy): domain Eukaryota; kingdom Metazoa; phylum Chordata; class Mammalia; order Cingulata; family Chlamyphoridae; genus Tolypeutes; species Tolypeutes matacus. The sequence continues at coordinate 15,050,211 of JAKSZT010046586.1, forward strand.
CCACAAGCAAGCTTAAAACTCACTAATCTCTACCAGTCACTACACGCCGTTGATCTGCCTGCTGCTAGATGACCCAAGCTTCTCGCTCCATGCGCCCACAGCACAGACACTCGGGCAGAACCCTGTCCACAATCGGCCGTCCTCAGAGAGCTAGTCAGTAAGTGCCCTCCTAAACCAACACCATCTTGCCTCTCCTCATACACTTTGATTATCATAAGGTTAGAAAATTCCTTTTAATTTTTTAACAGTTTTAAATACTTCATTCAACTTATAATATATCAAAGGAACTTAACTATTTTTAGTATTTTACTTTTTTCTAGGTAAAAGACCAAATCATTTGTAATAGTTTGAAATAAAAAAGCTACTTTTCAGGGTTTGACTTTGAGAAAGCAGGTTTGAACATTATGTTCTTTTTAAAAGTGATAAGACTTGTTTCTCCGCAGAAATGATAAGGTTAAAGTACAAGAAGCTATTTTGAAAAAACAGACTTTCTTTTTTGTTTACTGATTATTCCAGAGAAAAACTTTGTAAACTTTTACTAAAACAGATTAATGACATGAGAAACTTTGAGAAAGAACAAAATTTTAACTTTGCATCAGTATACTATCTGATACTAAAGCTTTTAAAACTTTATAGATACTCATCAAATCTTACTTAACTTTGACCACAAAAATTCTTTTTCCGTACACTTTCTGCACTTTCTGTATTCATTCAGCTTTTGTCCCACATTTTACTCTTTCTTTTTTTTTTTATTTTTTATTTTTTTTCTTTATATTTCCTACTCTTTCTTAATAACCAGTCATTTTATCTTAGGACAAAATTATTGTCTTTTTCCTTAATAATAAAAACACATTCTATACACCCTATATACATAAGTTACCAAAATAATTTTGGAAACTGTCTTCAAGCAAACCTCTTACAACATACAGTTACCATCAACACTAAACAAACTTGTCAAAATGATTATTTAAATTGGTTATATGCAAATATAACTTTTCTTCATTTTAAATACTTAGTAGCATGCAGCACTAGAAACAGTCCTTTAGAGGTAGTTGGCAGGGGAGGCTGGCTTCTGACAGGTTTTCCTGTTATGAAGTTACTTTTATTATTATTATTAATTTGGTTTTCTATTTAATAATGACTTCTTGGAATTAGCCATTTAAATATTTCCATTTAAACAGTGCTTCTACAAACTCCCCATAACTATCCTAAACCACATAGACTATAGTCATTTTATCTCAAGACAATTTTACCTTCACAAAACACATTCTCTTAAACAAAGTTATCAAATTTTAGTAGAGCTCTTTTAAGAATTTTCATTTACCAATTTAATATTACCATCTGGAGGAATCAAAATATACACTGACACTGAACAAACAGACAAACACAAAAGGAATTATGACACACCAACAGAAACATAAAGCTTGCTAATTTGACCCATGATTCTCACTCCTTTGGTATGGATGTCTTCAAGCCCTCCGTCCTTTCACATCTTTGATTTTACTGCTTTTAAGATTTTTTCTGGAATCTGTGCTGCCTGTAATATGTAAGCTTGTATCTTGAAACACTTTTGTTAGTAATCAGTAACCAGCCAGGACAACTTAAACAGCATAAATACAGTTAAGCTCTAATTTAGCAGTTTACACAGATATTTAACACGTATGTTTTAGATTACTACACTTTAGGAGTACACTTAGGCTTGAAGTTCAGGAGTAAGCTAATGATTCAAAATTGAAAGTTTTAACACCTTTTAACACCTTGATAAAAATTCTGCACTAATTTTATCAATTTGGCCACACAGGCCCAACCAGAATCAGCATGGAAACAAAACAGAAAACACCAATGTTGCCAAGTTTTCCTACTCTTAATTCTATTAGCCCCTATCATCCCACAGGCTTACCATTATGTAGGCAATAGGAGGTTTACAAAATTGCTGCTGGAATGTTTTCCTTATCTTAGTTAACTCTTTGGCAGAATAGTGATGCCCCTGCATCTTCCCAATATTAATCTCACTAAATCTTCTGGAATAGGCCCTTTCACTCCTGAATTGGCTAGATACACTTTATTTTGTTTCTTAAGTATTAATTTTCCAGTAGTGGCAAAGTCCAGGCCAGCACTTTCTTAGGTGGCAGCACATAAGTTTGCCAAGGATTTGAAAGCTGTGGGGGCGGAGCTGAGTGGCTCTGTCTAGATTGGGAATAATAGAATAAAGCCATCCGGAAAGATATTGGAGCACCGGAGGGAGTGCCCGTTGCCCATTTCCTGGTCAGGAAACCAGAATGCTTTCAAGGAAAGTGTCTTTAAGAAAAATCTTGAGGGGAGCTATCTGCAAATTTTTTCTTTCTCCTCATCTTTTTCCTCTTCATTCTCTGTTTGTAAAGGTTCTGGTACTGATTTAACACCAGACCAAGTAGGCCAAATAGTAATCGGAGTCTGTGCCCTTTTAACATGTAATTTCTTTAATTCTCTTCCTACCTTTTCCCAGTCTCTTAATTCTAAACTACCTAATGCAGGAAACCAAGTGCAGTATTTCTCAATAACTTGTAAGAGCTTTAAAATACAAACTTCACTAACTTTAGTACTTCCAGCTTTAAGAAGCTGCTAGGAGAACAGCATAATTTTTCTAACTGGTGTGTCGTGACCTTTAATCCTTGGTCCCACGGGAGGGCTTTTAATATTTTCATATAAAGAATACGTTGTGACGTTTTGATCCCTGGTAACCGTTCTTTAACTGAACAGCTCTGAGTTTTATAGAAGCGTTACTGGGATCTGATCCCTCCTTACCGTTCTGCAGCTGAACGGTCTTGAGCTTTCAAAGAAGCGTTTTTTCTCGGGATCGCCTCGCATCGACCTCGACCTCGTCAGTCCACCTCGTCTGGCCAGACTTTCTTCCCCGTCCTTCAGGTCCCTGTTCGGGCGTCGCTTGCCAAGGCCAGCTCGGTAAAACAGAACCTAAAGTAAAGGGGGACGCGCAGGCTAAAAGAAAGTTAAGAAACAAAAAAAGATAAAGAGACAGAAACAGCGGGGGTCAGGTGGACCAAGAGGAGCTGCTGCTGCAACCTCAAGGCACCTGGACAGAATTCAGCTTATATTTATATGCACGATACAGATAATGGTTCAACAGTTTGGCACAGGAAGTTCCTGCCTGAGCACAGTTTGGGCCCTTGAGCTCATTAGATAACAGACAAGGGAATACAAAGACTTTTTTCAGAAATTCTATCCTAAACGGAATTCTGAGAACTTTCTGGCCTCGCCTAGTTTATTAGTTTGCTACTTTTTAGCAACCATGCCAGCTCACTTGTTTATCTGTGACCTTGTGGACTGTTATTAACAGTTCCAGGGGCCCTACTTTGTAGGGGCTCCCAACATATGCATATCTCAGCATTTAAATCACTAGGCTTCAGGTAGTTGAAATACTTGCAACAGTATAATGAATAATTCCCAAAAGGTTCAAGTAAGTAAAATTTGAGTAAATTTACATATCTCCTGATAAACACACTCACACATACACAAACACACACCTCAAAGCACTGAGCTAGCATTAAAGACACATTGACCCATGCTTAAATGGGAGAAATTACAATGTCATTATTTTCATAAACTCAGTGAAAAAAGCAAAGAATAGACAATATGAATAAAAATAATTTTCATTTGGCCTGTTCTTGGCTGCAACATATTAAAATAAGATTTTCAAAAGGAAAATTAAAATCATAGAAAACCAAAAGCAATGACATGCTCTACAGAATATAATGTGCCATGAAATTGTCTTTTTGTGCCAAGATTTTATCATTTACTTTGCAGTGATCAAGAAAAAACAGGCACAAAAGCCTAACGAAAAGGATGCTATATCTGCCTTGTGTTCACAAGAGGCATTGTAACAAAATCTGAAAGAGTCTTCAGTGAGATTAATCTAATGGTTCAATTTATACAGTCTTATATTTATGCTTATTTATTCATCTATTAAATAAATGTTTACTGAGCACCTACTATGTGCCAGGCCCTGTTCTAGGTGCAGGTGTTACAGAGATAAGCAAAACAGATGGAGTCGGATAAAAGTGCTTATTGAGTATTGTAGTGGTATGGATTAAGCAAGATATTATACATAAAATGTTTAGCAAAGTGTAAGGCACTTTATACATGCTGAATAAATGGTAGTTACTATCAATATTATCATTTCATACCCCACAATAGACATTTCTGTGTTTACCTGTAAGTTTTAAGTCACATTGCTTGTATAGGGTTGAGTTCCCCAGAAGCTGGTCCTGATAAGAAAATTCATATGAAAATGATTTAAGTAAATGCTCTCATAGGAACTGGTAAGATATTGGTGGAGGTAGGACAGAGAAAGGAAGAGCCTTAGTTTGCTAGAGCTGGTATGACAAACAGAACAAAATGTATGGGTTTAAACAATAAGCGTTTATTGTCTCACAGTTTTGAAGGCTAGTAAGTACAACATCAAAGTCTCAACTGACCATGTTTTCTCCCCCAAAGTCTGTAGCAGTGTCGTGCTGGTTACTGGAATCCTTGGAGGCCCCTGGCTTGCATCTCTGCTTCCATCACATGGTCTCCTTCTGTGCCTTTCTCTGACATACGATTTCTACGTGTTCCGATATCTGATTTCTACTGACTGACTGAGTCTGAATTTCCTCTCTTTATTTATTTATTTATTTTATTTATTGCCTTCAGCAATGAAAAATTAAGACCCACCCTTATTCAGTTGACCGTACCTTAACTAATAATGACATCTTCAAAAGGTCTTATTTACAAATGGGTTCACACCCACAGGAACACAATTAAGATGAAGAACATATCTTTTGTTGGGGTACATTATTCAGTCTACCACAGGGAGGAAGGCAAACATTGGTGGAATCCCAGGGAAAGCCTTACAGAGGAAAGTTTCCACCTGCAGTAGAACTCTGGAGTGTAGGTTATGCCTCAGAATTATCCATACCCCAAATCCTAACTGAACTCCCTGTTCACCTGCAGCTGGAACACTTCCAGTCCCCCACAAACGAAGTAAATTCCTAGTAATTTACTTTCTCTGGGGAGGGAAGGCAAAATTGCTACATAGCCCAAGGGAAGTCTTCTGAAGAGCTGCAGGTACAGAGTGTTAGAAGTGAAAGGACAGAACACTGATATCACCAACCACAATTATCAACATATTAAGGACTATCAGAAATACCAAAGTGCTTTTTATGTACAGGGGTAGCATAAACTCTTGTACTATCCCCAAGGGTCCCTGCAAATCAAGTATGTTGTCACTGAGGCAATAAAGTGAGGTTAAAGACACAGTCTAGGAAAAGACATAAAAAATCATATTCGGAGCCACTATTTATAATAAGAAGCAGCTTTTGAAACCAGTCTATTTTTTATTTTACTACTTGCTTCTAAGTTAACTCAAGTCTTTTATCTTAACTCAATATTGCATTGTAAAACATCCTTCAGCTTTTTAAATTTCATATCATTTTCACTCTATGTACCTTTGTGCATGGTTTATATATTTTCCAATACTCCGATATTTCATATTTTCTATTAAAATTGACATTTAATGCTATGAAATAATTAAAATTTATTTATCATTTTCTGTTTATTCTACTATTATATTTTTGGTAGACCCGGAAGATGACATTTATGTTCTTAAACCCATAGAATGATTCTCTAGTTAGCGTAAACTCATCTTAAGAGTTCATTGTAAACTGAAAAGGTTTTGTTCCTTATATTGAAGTGGTTGCCAAGGATGCATTTTAGAGAAAAAACTGAACAAAGAAAGACCCTTTTATTACAGTGGCCCAAAAGCTTTTAACTTTATTAACTTTATACTGGTATTACAACAGAGGACCAAAACTGATGTTTTTCCCCTAAATTTTCCTTATTGCTTATTATAGAAAAAGATGATTACTAGGTCTCTCCTTATATTCTTATATGCATGTTTCTTTCTAAAGTAAACCATCCTCTTCTTTCTGCACTGTGCTATTTTCAGCATGGTAGGCTGCAGTGCACACAGGAGTTGACACTACAACATACTGCCCACTCCTCCCCCCAATAATGTAGCAACAATGTGGTTTGGGGACTGACCCTAACTCCAAGGTGGGCTCTGATTCATCTGAGACAGTTGGCTGTACGGAATCACCTACAAAGCTTTAGAACATAGAATGCCTGAATTCAATCCAGAGATACTGATTTAATTGGTCTGAGGTAGAGCCTGGGATTTTTATTTTATTTTATTTTATTTTATTTTATTTTATTTTATTTTATT